>OZ024781.1:670201-1327701 GCA_964017025.1 Stenichneumon culpator | reverse complement strand
GTTAATTACATATCGATATCAACGACATGTAAACACACCACAAACCAGCGGTAATACTCAAAACAGAATACAACAGAAATCGTCATTCAACGCTACACTTCTTTGACTAGCGGAGAGTAGTGATTGCAGAAAGGTGTGTGTTAATTTTTGCTTCCTTTAGAGGAAGCTGTTTTCGAAAAAAAAAAGCGATATCGGAATTTTAATGTGCAGAGTACTTTTAAAAAGTCTAAAATGTCGAAATATAGGATTAGAATAAGATTTTCAGATGGCGTCCGGATGTGTGTGTGCCACATTTTATGGTTCAAAACGGTTTGAGACATCGAGTTGAAATTTGGTACACTACCAGAGTGGTCACGTCGCTTCGTCCGGGGGAATTTTCATGAAGATCGGAATCCTATTGGAGATTTTACGCGATTTTATCTTTTTTTAAAGTAATTCCTGTGGCAGCTCTATTCTGAGTAAATTTTGAGCTACCATTCTAAAACTGCATACAAATACGATATTTTTATCAAAGACCTTTGGTATTGAATTGGTCGAAGACATCCAAGCGGTCAGATTTCATGGAACTATGGTTTTCCAAAATTTAATTACTAAAAAAAAAACGATCAATTCCGTGTAAAAATTAAAATGTCGAGCCAACATTTGGCAAGTGAACTGTGCGCAAAATTCGGTTTTTATTTTGTGAAAATCGATCTCGTTTAAATTTTATGAGATTTTGAAATATTTGAAATAGATTTTGAAATATATTTCGCGATTTCCGACAATACATTTTGCGGTAAATTTGGATCGTTTCAATATTATGAGATATGGAGATTTTTTTTATGTTACAAAAAGTCATTTATTATAATTTTGCGCATAGGTTCCTCCATGAGGAAGTCATTTGCGATACATTTTTCTTTCGTACTTCCATTAGTATTGAAGAATCTTTAAACAGTGTTTAAAATAGTAACGTGTTATGATTTTTTTGAATTTTAGTGTACCCTATAGTCTGAGCCTGCTTTTCCCGGATAATCGATGTTTTACTATATTACAACGTATAAAGATAGTATATATAAAGTATACAGTAAGAGGATAGCATTGGGGGGAAAAATCGTATACTATATGACTCACTCGGCGGTGCCGACGGGCTCATATTTTGAGCCCCGGGCCCCGGTGGCGTAGTGATAGCCCAATTTTGTCTTGTGTCCGGCCATCTCGATACTTCAGCGCCGAAAGCCGTCTGCTGCGTCATGACCACTTGCGTTGAAAAACCACTGAACAATCTGTAACGGAAACGTTAATAGTTCAGTCACGACAGTGTCGACTCATCGAACGTGTCACATGTTCGACGGCTATTACGGAATCGGGTACGTTCGTAGTGTCTCGTTACGCGCTCGCAGCGCCCAACATTATCAACTGTCAATACGAGTAATTCGCGGCTGTTTTATGTTTTATTATACCCGGGACGTTCGGTTTAGTTCCAAATACTGCAACTAGCGCGTGCGGCTGTCGAACGAATGTCCTGGCTTCGCGATCTTTCCGGCCGCGTCACACATGCGTTCATACAAGCCTGTTATACATTTCTTTTTTCTCTCTCCTCGGTCAGTAAGGCGGCTAGTTTTATTATTATAAAATTGCACAGGTCGTCGGCCCGTCCTCGTCGTATCACCATTGATTTTAGAGGTCGTTAGACTTGCGGAAAGAATAGTGGGTGTAGCAGCCTGTGAGCGACTTTGCGCACACAGGCAGAGAGCGGGAGAGAACTACGATCGACACCAGTAACGTACACAAACGTTACCACCACTGAATTACCCTTTTGTACTCGACGTCGAGTCTTTCCGCCGAGGTTAGATACGACCACGAGGGCGCATTAATAAATTTATTATGTATCCGTACGTAGGTTATTGCGCCGACTTCACTTTCGAGTAATACGAATGATATGATTGATTCGCAAACTGCGGTGTAAAGCCCGAAGAGGCAATACATTATCTGAAACAAGTGTTTTCGCCGACAATACGCAATCTTTTACCAAAGTATATAAAACCATTTTTTTTTTTCTCTCGATACAGACGTTATTTTGCTTACTTTACCGAGAGAGCCTTCTGACTCAACGTTTACGAAAAACCTTCGATTTTCCGAAAACGGTGAAATTTTTATTAATCATCGGTGCTCGTTTGGTCCGGAGGGGGGACATCGGGGACCTGCGTAAAATGATGCATCGCTCAGCTATGTGTATGTATACTTTCATTTGATGATATCATAGTACACCCAGGTCGCTCCTCATGGACACTTTATTCCCGACTCGTAGGAAAACCAGCGCTACATAAAGCTTTGCGTATGTTTTTTTTTACCGTTTCCGCCAAGGTGTCGATTATACAGCCGGCACCGAATAATGAAGAGGACGCGATATTCGGACACTACGATCCCGAAGCTCGCGTATCTCTCGTATCCGAGAGATACGAGGATGCGTTGATATGATGCTCGTCGACGAGAGCAATAATATGGTGTACATGACTTTCCGAGTTTTCAGAACAATGACGATGATACAGGTCCGGCGGCGAAGGTCGCCAGACTTATTTCCGATTCGCTTGTGGGTATCGCATAGCTCGCACTCTATTTTCATCCGATCACTGGCATTGCGTTGCGTTGCGTTCCGTTCCGTTCCGTATGTCGGACTCACTGTTTCTCGTCGAATCGTAAAAATTACACTATCAATTAGAAATCGTTTTTTTTATATTAAGACGTTAACCCTTCGCATTCACTTTCAAATTAACCCGATATTCAACACACACTGACTTAAAATTTTATAGGCATGTTCGAAATTTGTTTTTTAACCATGTTAGTATTAATGTTCCATTGTTTTTCATTCAATCAGACAGCTTAATTGTCAAATAATTTTTTTAATTGGTTCAATTTTATTCTGTGCCGTGAGTATGAAGGATTAACTGGCCAGTTTTCTACACTCAAGTCCAGTTTGTAAGTTTTTTCCAGTTTTTTCTCTCAAACGCTCCATTGTAGCAGGCACGTTTTTCTTCTTCATCGTGAAGCTTCAACTTCGTGAAACCTAGTTATTTTTTAGGTCGAGACTGGTCGATGAGGTTGATTGACCAGTTGAAAAATAGAAACGACACCGCGGTGAGTGCGAAGATAATAATTAAAACTAATTTCCTCTTTCCAACAAAATTCGGGCGATGTAGCTACATTCATTGTTTTATCTTCTATTGTATCACAATATTCTATTGAACAGTCAAATTTTCTACAAAGTCTCGAGCAATTACTTCCCGTTCATTGATAAATTTTCCAAGATAAATCTTACAACACTTAAATCCACCCACGAAAACATTAAACCCGTTTTCCCGATACGAATACCCGAAAGTGAATGCCTAAAGTCTGAATCACCCTGTAAAGCGTCTGTGTGCCGAGTATACGCATGCAGCACTAGCAGCACGAGGGGAGCGAAAAAAAAAAAAAGAGAGAAAGAAAAGAAAAAGATTGTCTGCCGCCGCACGTGGAGTCACGCGTTGGTGCAGTGACTTGCGGCTCGTCTCCGCTCAGCATGCAATATTTATTATCTTCTCCTATTTATTTTTTTTTTCCTTCATTGTCGATGTGTACTCGTTCGTCATGATTTCTCGAGCTTCACCCTATTTCCGGTCTGCCCGGCAGGAGGCACGAAACATCGAGTTCCTGAGAGAATTTCAGACGGAAGCTCGATCAGCTGGTAAAGTGAGAAAAAAAAAATGTAATTCGCACGTGTAGCCTCACTTCGCAGACGCAACCGTTTTATTCTAAATTGGTACGTGAAGTACGCCTATTACACAAAGTAGGGACTGGCTGTGGTCTCAGTCGTAGCTCGCGTGATCCAAGGTTCAACTACGTTTCCGGAATAATTTTGTCCATCCTGAAAAATTCCGATGAAAAAGTTTCGTCACATCGTACCTCTCTCACGGAAATCCGATAACGGTTAACTATTACGTGTGCTAATACCCGAAACGAACAACGACGCATACAAATTTCACGAACAGAGTTGCAAATCCTCTACGTCCGGTCACTAAGTTAGCGATTCCCGTTCGGACGCCCACCCCCGCCCATTATCAAGGAGTTTGATAATAATTGTTAATAAAAGAAGCAAAACAAAAAAAAAATGTTCGCGTACGATTGGCACTGATTGGCATAGATGCCACGCCGGCTTCGCAACGCACGCGCCCGCGCTTTCTATTTACAGATATGCGGCGGAAGCAACCATGATGATTCTCTTTATACGTGAAAATCTCACACTCTGCCAGCTGTCGGTGTATAGCTTGACGATTACACTCTATGCGCAAAAGTTCCTCGAGAGCTACCTTTATCGACCAGCCTCTGGGGGAAGCATTTTTTCGGACATTTGGGATGAGTCACGAAAGTGTCTACTATCTTGGACAGTCTTCCTAAAACTTCGTCATTAGTCTTATCGTACTTGTATACCTTACGAGAATATAATTACACTGGCGGAATTCATAAACTCATTTGTCCAAGAGACAGTTAATGCGTAATCGTGGATGTAAATCTCTGTATATATGGATTGTGTATCAAGAGACGAGGTAGCGTTTCGACGCCAAGTTAAAAAAAAAAAAAAAAAAAAAAAACTTTTGAGCGGATATATAAATATACACACACATTACTTGCCGATAATCTTACGAAGGCAACGTGCTTCCTTCTCTTCGTGTGATCCTTCTCAACATCCACTAGTCTTTCCCGTCTCGCACGTATCGTAAAATTTATGCACTGTCGTCGTGGTTCGGTGTTTCTACCAATGCAATAACGTTATACGTTGCAGTTACTTGAGTACAGTAATAAGTTTCGTCAACACTTTCGTAACAATAACGTGAGGCAGAGAGAGACAGAGAACAGAGAAAATAGGAGTGGGGAAAGAAACAGATACGACAGCAGATAGGAAGGCAAAAAATGAAAAATATTCGAGCCAACGCAGAGTAGTTGGAAAACGCACGTGCGTTCACAGCGACGCCTCTTTAGTGAGTCCCAAGGTAAAGGTCTGTCTGATAGTGTCACACACGAGTTTTATACCGGGCTCTCGAGTTAGACAGAGAGAAGAGCCCAAACCGGGCATAAGTATGAACGAGAGGCAATAACGAATGACGAAAGCGACAAAATAATAGTTCGAAGCGTTTAGTAGAAGATTCGCTCGAGCGATTGGAAGTTAAAAAGCGTATGGTCGACGGTTCTGGACCAATGGGCTAGCGAGAAAATCGTCGGGCATTCGACGCAGCCTTTAAGTTCTCTCCGGTTATGGCAGAGTGTGTTCAGCCAGTGATGGTCAGTGCGCTCCGTGCAGCCTCGACTCGTGCACACTTCGTAAAGCACTCATTCTCTCCGTATACCTCGTCGCTTCGTGTATCCTCCGTCTACTATTCGCTCTTGGCCAGTGTATGTAAACTTTATATCTGTGTAAACACGCTGTGACAAATATACAAACACGTTTTAACTTCTCCGTCACGTTCCAACTTTTCGTACGGGCTAATCGGGTAATGTAATTGTACAGCAAAGCTCCGAGTTTTGCACGACGAGTAGTGGTTACACAGCAAAGCGAGTGTGTGTTTTATATATATATATTTATATATATATACACACACCCACATAGACATACATACGTACGTAACCCAGGCGCGCACACACACACACACACACACACACATATAACTCCAGTATAGTTTTTCTGGATTGGCCAAAAGGACTATAGGAACAACTGCTGCTGCCCACGCGATCTCACTTATATATGCGCGAGACGGAGTGCCAACACAGAGCACCGTTCTATGTCTGGCACGTTCGAGGAAAACCCGAGTAACGATAAGATGGCGTCACGCGGCAGCACGTCGAGACTTTGCGCGAAGTGATGACTCTCGGATACTAAGAAGGTGGATTGAAGTAACATAGAAGACGAAAAGGTGCAAAGTCGAAAGTTTTGACGGCGTGGAGATTTTGAAGTGTCGAACGAGAGTGATAAGTTGAAAAGGTGGCGCGTACCTATATCCGTGTGCTGCGAAAAGGAGGTAGAAAAAGGGATATCGACAGTAACACGAGCAGCAGCAGCAGCAGCGGCAGCGGCAGCGGCAGCAGCAGTAGCGACGACGTCGACGACGTAGACGACGGTAGTGTCATGTCTTGGCGCAGTTACGAGAGTAGTTTCCTTTGTGCGAGTAGTTACCGTTCATGATCCATCCATATCGTCCGATGCCTTTGTCCGGTGTTACGGCCTCGCCGCGCGCTTCATCCAGCAGCAATAACAGAGGTTCGTTGTTCGTCGTCCTTACATCGCGGAGGAGGAGGACTTGGTAGCGACGGCCGCTACGAAAACGCGGCTCGACAGATATAACAAGTGTCGTGCATATTCCTGGGTGTTTTAACGAGTGCGCGTGTACAGTATATACAACTATACTAAAAGCTTTTAGTTTAAACATTTTTTACACGTCAAAAAAAGCACGCGGAAGTGCGGAAAAGCCGAATATAGACAAGGGTAATTTGTCAAGAATCTAATAATCGATAATTCGTTCGGCTGTTAAGAGTGATCGGTGGATCGTTTCGGTATTTTAAAACCGCTCGTGTGAGATACTACTCGTCAAACGATAACGATGAGGGAGTTCAAAGTAGTAGTTCTCGGTTCGGGCGGGGTGGGCAAGTCCGCCCTAACCGTCCAATTCGTATCCGGTTGCTTCATGGAGAAGTACGACCCGACGATCGAGGACTTTTATCGAAAAGAAATCGAGGTCGATAATTCGCCGTGCGTGCTCGAAATTCTCGATACGGCCGGTACCGAGCAATTCGCAAGTATGCGAGATCTTTACATAAAGAACGGTCAGGGTTTCGTCGTTGTTTACAGTTTGACGAATCATCAGACCTTCCAGGATATAAAAGCAATGAAGGAGCTAATAACGCGCGTCAAAGGAACCGAGAGGGTACCCGTCCTATTGGTAGCCAATAAATTGGACCTCGATCATCAGCGTGAAGTTGACACGGCCGAGGGTAACGCACTCGCGCAACTTTGGGGATGTCCATTCGTCGAAGCTTCGGCGAAAAATCGCACAAACGTCAACGAGATGTTCGCAGAGATCGTTCGAGAGATGAACTTCAGTCCGGAGAAGGAGAAGAAGAGCTATTGCTGTTGCAGCGTCCTCTAATACTTAATTAAAATCCTGGCACGGGCAGGCTCCAAAAAAGCGTTAGACAAATTCGCCGGTTAAAAAGTAAGAAAGAAAAAAAACCCTTTTCGGCGCATAGGCCTCCGCCCTCAATCAACAATGGACCTTGTGCGGTAGTAAAGCTCGGCCGGGATGTGCTGTGAACATTGTGGGGAAAGAAAATTGTAACAATAATTTATGACGTACGTAGCGACAGAGAGAGAACTCGGTGGACGACGACTGAGACGACGAAGCGTAAACCTTTTTAGTCGTCTCTCAATTTTTTTTTTCTACTGGAAGATCGTGGCTGCCGAATTGCCACGGCCAAATATTTTAATATACACATGAAATAGTATTATATGTAAACATTATTGTAATATATAATTGTAGACTTAAGGCGGGCAACAAAGAGGGCCGAGATAACCATGGATATAAAAAGGACCAATACGCGGTGTGGGAGAGGTGCAAAGGATAGCGAAGAGGGAAAGAGTTAAGAAAATAACATCTTGCTTTGTGAGAGACAAAGAGACGGAGAGCGGGAGAAATGTTGTCATACTGCTGCCCTGCGCGTTAGTTGTTAATTGTTAAACGGCGAAACCAAATTTGATATCACTAGGTTTTGTGCTCAAATTCAAAAACAAAAGCCCCCCCATTGTGCATTCTCCAATCTCACGACCCTTTTTGCCTTTTCAAGGAAAAAAAATTGACTACTGTAACTACTATTACTACTATTACTATTAGCTGCGCGACACCGCTATTATTATTCGAAAAAAAAATATATATATATATATAAATAAGAACGCAAAAGGTGCTGACAAAATAAGCGAGGCATTTGGAGATTCTTGTAATCAACATTGAAGGGACACTGTGTCTTGCAGTGGTCGGTATGTAAGTCGTTCGCAGCTGCATAATTACTCGGTGACACATGACGATTCTTATGTGAACGTCGTTCGTTGAGTGGGGGGGCAAAGAAAGTATTTGTTATCGTCCACAATCGATAAAGCAAAAGCATCCACGGAGGTTACGATTATGGGTAGATTTTTTCTATTTTTGTTGTATTTTCGTTAAGAGCGTGACTTTGAATTCCGCTGAGGTTCTCTGTGAAACTGCTCCGATCAAGCAGCAGATATATTTCGGATTATGCAATAATAATAAAATAACACCCGTAGAAAAGCGTTTAAACAAAAGATCTGAGAGTCTCCTGGGACTTTTCACTATGGAGATCAATAATCTCAACTAAGATACCCTTGGTTGCCCGATCGTTTTAGTTTTAGTTTTTTTTTTTTTTTTTTTCCCCTTCAGTGCTCTCGTCCAACTGTGTCTGTGCGCGCGCAGATAACGAATGTATCTGCAATCCCATTAGCAAGTGTAAAACTGTACAGAAGAATACCTGAAGTCAATGAGTTACTGATAGATTAAATAACACTTCGTTCTATTGGAATGAAGTGAGAACAATATTTGCAAAAGAACGTGTATCATTGACGTTTGATGCTATATCCAAAGTTTTTTGTTTGTTTTTGTCCCCCATCATCACGCTAACTGAGATAAAAGAGGAAGATGAAGAGAAAAACGATTAATCTATAGATGAAAATTGTGTTTGCGGGCGTCATTGTAAATGAGACCTGCGTAAAGCCGGTATACGATCGAGAGACTACGAAGATGATATTTTTATTTGTATATGAGATCTTGCTGATGCATCGAACCCTTGAAATGCAATTTGATTTGTCCATCATTTTTATTTCTTAATCAACAAAATGCGACATGGCGCTGTGTAATGTGTTCGTTCATTGTCTCGGTAATCAGTGATACATTGTGAAAAAAAAAAAAAACGAAATAAAGGACATGTTAATCTATTTAGTAGCCGGCACCGTTAGCTGTGAAATAATTGATGCTTAGCGTTAGCGGTGGCAAGAAATGAAGGGTTGTACAATATCGATAAAGCGTGTTACATCCTCTTTATGTTACTGAAAGGTATCCTTTTGTTCAGGCGCAATTAAGCATTAACGTTGACCACGATAAGCATGATGTTTCTTCTCCCCCTCCCCAATGGAGCGACGTATGCGAGAGATACGATGAAAAAAAAAAAAAAAAAAAAAATGGCGTTGGCAATATTGTTATCAGTCAATTTTTGAAGAGTAACAAAAAAGGTGAATTGTCTCGACGAGAGATCTCGGCGCTTTTTGTTTTACATTTTGTACGGATTAAAATATAATAGATGTTTCGAGAATACAGAGGGGATACGTTAGTATCGGCAGAAACGTTCATTTATCGAACAAAGTGGAAAAACTTGAAGAAGTTTGCGACGAGTGAAGGGAGAGAGAGAGAGAGATAATGGTATCGTTTGTGATTATCAATTTTTCACTCGATATACCGAATAGTCTTGCTGTGATCCTGTAGATGTAAACCACACTTTTTGTAATAACTAGGGACGATGATCGACGATCGCGCAAAGCCTTTGGGGATAGATCAAAGGGCCTCATACCGACATTAAGGGAACCGTTCATATCCGTTGTTGAACGTTCATTTAGCCTGTGCTTCGTACGTTCCAAGTTAACAAATGATCGCAAGTTAATAAATGAATTTTACAAAAAAAAAAGAAGAAACAAATAAAAATGGAAAAGTAACAAAACACAGAAAACCGCACACAGGCATTTTATCCGGCTAACAAAAGCAGAGTACCCTCGGTACTCTCGGTGTATAATCGATTTATATATTTCTACGAGAGAGTAACACAGACACCACGTTAGCTCATAGTCGTTTGCTTGTCGAACTCAAAATTGCATAATATTTTTCTAAACATAACGTCTACAGTAACATTTTTTTATTGAATAATAAAATCGTAACTGCCCGTCATTCGACAGTGAGAGCGTTTTTTTAGTGTCGAGAATATATTAAAACAAAAAACAAACAAATACAAGAGAAGAAAACATACGCCCTGCCTGTATCAGCCAGCATATCATCTTAAGGACCAGAATTCTTTTATTACTTTGGTCTATCGATCATGTTAAGTTATTCCTACTTAAACAAAAAAAATTTTCCATCGATGTGTATTTTTTATTATTATTGTACTGATTATAGGTATGTACTAAGTTTGTTTCATTCGCGCAATCGGGTCATTTTTCAGTTGAAATGAGAAAAGAAAAGAAAAAAAATAATGAAAATGAAGAAATAAAAAAAACACCACAATTTAGATGTATATCGGCCTTTCAGTACTACCTGCGTATGGTATTGAGTACGACATATGTTATATTTTTTACAATGTGAAGAATCTGTAAATATTATAGCATCAAGTTATATTATGTATAATAATAAAAAAGTAACTATCTCACACGTAATGAAAAGACGACAGTGAACAGCTTACAGTAAAAAAATGTGCATTAAATATTAAATAGGTGAAAGTATATCGTCTCGATCTATAATTTTTCTTTCCGTTTATTGACTTTATTATTGTAATGCTTGGTTATTTCAGAGATAATATTTGGAATCTCTTATTATTATTATTATTATTATTATTATTATTATTATTATTATTATTATTATTATTATTATTATTACTATTGTTATTATTACCTGATACGTTTTTGATAGCTCAAAAAGAAAAAAAAACCTTTGAAACATCAATGGAACAACGGTACATGAATACTGACTTTGAGATCCAATGTCGGTTACAGAACGTTTTTTAAATCTTGACCCATTGATGGGTATTGTTACCTCTTGTAGCACCAGTCGAATGCTCCAAACCGCGGTCATGGTACATTTGTAGCATCGATACTGTCTTTGTCGGCATAATAATCTAGTCATGTAATAAAACTCCTGCTAGCTTCAGCTGTCTTGAATGTATAAAAGAAATCACGGAGAAACGCACTGGGTTAATTACGCGTAAAAAATCTACTTGGCGCAAAAACGAGCCTTTTTCGACAGTATTTTAGTTTCGGAGTATTAAAAAAAGACATTTATATAAACAAAATTTCCGTAAAAGCTCTGAGATAAGTTCGCAAACTACGGCGGTTTACATATGATGTTTGGCAATGTTTGTATATCTACGACTGATGCACATTTTTTTTTGTTGTACGCAAATTTTTCACGATCTTTTTTTATCATTAAACTATTGTAATGGCATTTTGGCAATATTGCATAAATATAATATAGACACCACGATGAAAAAAAAAACAAATAAGCGAAACTCGTAATGATTGGACGGTCCTCTTGACTAACTCACCTCTCACTGCTTGTGTTGTATTCTAAAAAAAAAAAAACTATAGTCTGAATAACCGTCAGCATTAAAAAAAATAGTACATTACGATACTAGTTCGATAAAACTTTTTCTGACCAGTCCGAGTTTGCAGCACGAGCCGAAGGCGAGTGTTGAAATTACACGAGTTAACCCCTTCGCTATCAGGAGCCCCTACAGGGGGCCGAACGTATAGGGAAATACGTTTCTCTGTCAGTGAAGGGGTGAGGAAGAGTTTTGCGCACGAGTATCGTTTGAAATTTTATTTCACAAGGTGTGAAAATGCGAGAAACTGCCATTTTCGCACCGAGTAAATAACTTTCGTCAATTAAGCGTAGCCAGATAGAAAAACGTGCAGTCAATTGGGTATCGTACCATTGGTACCGTCACTGTTCCGTCGCCGTGCCGTCATTTTTCTATCTGGGTAGTAAATCGAAATGATATTAATACGAGGGAGAATGAAGTTACAACAAAAACGATCGCGTAAACTATCATGTGAATGATATTACGATATGAACGATAAGCAGTTTATTCTGCTCCGAAATAATTTCGATGTCTCAAAAAAAAAAAAAAAAAAAAAAAAAAAAAAAAAAAAAAAAAAAAAATCTGATGTATAGGAAATAAAGTAAGATAAGAGCCGGAGATAGGGAGGAAAAGATAGGAGCCTTGAATGTGTCGTTTTTCCCTCCCTGGTATCGCCACAGGAACTTGTGGTTGACCGTATTAAACGGTTTTGTCTACAGGCTGCAGGAAAATCGTAGTGAATCACCACTAGCAAATCAACAACACCAAGCTCTTCATGTTTAAAAACAAAATACTAGTTTCTTTTATTTATTCAAGATTACAGATTAGAGTCGTCAGCTGACGTTTCGCGGGAGCACAACAATTTATAAATGTTACATAGTGACTGGTAACCTCCATTGTCATTTACGCTCATACATTCGGTAATGAAATCGTGGGCAATCTTATAGCTCACCGCTTCGATTGAACTCGCGCGATCAAAGTGCACGTCTTTGTGCGGAATTTCGAGACACTTGTTACCAAAGTTATCGATCGATTGCGTAAGCTCGTTCAAAGATTCTTGTACAGGCTCGTGATTAGCACGATTGTTAATCAATAGAACGACCGGTGTGTAGAGACTCGAGAAAATAGTATTTCTAATAAATTTATCTAACGCTCTAACATTATCCACGAGTGATCCGTAAAGTTTATCTATATTTTGGACTTGCTCGAGACTCGCTATACCCCTCGTCAATCGTGCCAAGCCTTTCATCAAACACGCGAACGAGTCGGGAGGATTACGAGCAGGAAACTCCAAACAATAGATACCAGCCTCGACGGTGACGTGGACTATTTTCTCGTAGCTATCGTATTCGTCCTTGCAACGAAAATTGTAGGCGTGAAATATCGTCGCTTGAGCCGCATATTTAACGTACTCCGTTTCCGTGGATTTGACGATGAGGTATCGGAGAAAATCTTGGTCGAAGCGACTCAAGTCGCTCAAAGTAATGTTACGTTCGTCGTCGTTACCGACTATTTCACGATTAGCTTCGACTTTCTTCATTACGAGGAGACATCGTCTCTCGTAGTCCACGATCGTGTCGAATACATCTATTTTGGCGCAAGATTCCGACAATAGACTCGCGAAATGATGTTTATCTATGGGCTCCAAAATACTATCCATGCGTTCGACCAGCGACATTCTTTCCTCGGTATCGAGCCAATCGTCCAGCTTATGTAAGAGGATCTCGACTACCCGCGTCATCATACTCAACACTTCGTTACCATAGTATTTCGGTACGAGAGCATCGTTTCGTATACTCGACATTCTTTTGCCGAGTGCCTCGCACAAATCAGGCGAATGTGTTTCCTTCGTACACATAGGAACGATCTTCCGAATGCAATTTAAAACTGATTTTAACTTTGGCATGGAGATATTTTTCTCTCTGAGACAAGGAATGAAAACAATGTTGATAATTTTGTCAACAGTGAACACGCAATTTTCGAGCATAACTTGGACGAGATGAGCGAACTTCTTCGCGTTCCATTCAACGCTCCCCGTACAAACGCTGCGAAGAACGGCGAGAAAGAGAGTATCGTCCGACTGATCTCGTATATTCATTACCGGCGACAGAAGGCACAAATCTTCCGGACATATCATCACGTTCTCGTACTCATTGTCGCCGATAGTCATTTTTATGAGAATCGTCAGAATATCTCGAGGATTTTTAATCAAGAAAAACAACAATGTACGCAAGTTACGCGGTGATTTGAAATTTTTATTGTGCGCCATGAACTTTTTGAAACTTTCCTCCGTGCGCGTGGATTCCAGGGTGTTTTTGCCGTCATGTTTCAATATGTACTCCAAGGTAGTTTCGTAAAGATCCGGGATATCTTGATACGACAAAACTTGAGTTACAGTCGTGTAAACGCTGCGCTTGTGCTCCTCCTGACCCGACTTCGTCATAACGAGCGTCAGATACTCGAGCAAATTCATAAAATCATCTTTGTCCATTGCACATTTGTTTTGCCGAATGATATCGAAAATTTCGCAATTCCATTCTTTGTAACGATTCATCAATTCTTTTATGCATTTCCTGTTTCCCTCCGACGCTCCTTTTTGCAAGTCTTTGATATCAAGCTCATTGATGCTTGCCTCCACCAGCGGTTTCGATGAGAATTGTTGCAGGATCTCGATCAAGTGATCGTATTGCAACAAGTAATCATAACTTTTCATAAATTCTATCAAGCGATAGCATTCATTTCCTATCGATTGTTGCAGTGAGATTGTAGAACTCCCAGCCGCTTCGAGACTTGCCCAACCGATGTACGTGTTGCAATTGATCTCCTTCATTATCTTCAAGGACAGATGCACGAATTCTTGATCAATCATTCGCAATTGGTTGCCGAATTCTTCGCTTGGCCGGTGAATCGGTGCTCTCCCAAAGGTGATTTTGTAGATCGAATCCATTTCGGCAGACAGTTCTACAACGCCTCTGCCGCTTTCCAGGCAGTTTCTCATCATTGACAATGTTCGTTTAACAATTAATCCCAATCTTTCGCTTTTCTTATCACCAGACACTTCCTCGAGTTTCATAAATTTTGGGTCTGAAAAAAGAGCCAGAAGTTCTTGAAAATTCGTAAACAGAAGCTCGAGGCTCTCTTCCAAATTCATTGTTTGCGTCCCTGTTTTTTCAATAATGTGCAATTTGTTGTAACAATTCAAGGTCATCGACGCAATGAATTTGAGACGCCTTTGAAAATCTAAAAGACTGAGACATCTGCGAGACATCTCAATTATATCGACGCACAATTCAAGAGGCAAGTGGAGTACGGACTCTGCGACGATTCCCTCGTATCCCAGTGACCAAAGGATCTCTGTGAGCAGGTAAGGTGACAGAGGAGGACACATATCGACCAAGTGACCGTTCACCAGATCCTCAGCTAAATGTTCCTGGCATTCAAAATGCGTGTTGAGTAACAAGTACTTGTACGCTTGAACGCACCGTGGATCAGTTATTGAAGTATGTTCTTGTATAGGAATCTTGCAGGAGTACAAAATTTCGCTGACCGAATCACAGACATTCTGGATGTGCTCGGAATTCTCTTCAGTTGTTCTCGAAGTGAGAAATCTTAATTTTCCACATTCGTTATCCTTTCTCATGAGCAATACTTGGAGCTTCATGTGAAAGTCATCCATTTCTTCCATGATGAGAGATGGCTGGCTTGTAAAAAAAAAAAAGAAGTAGAAACAAATGATAAAGTTTCTGTGCAACTCTATTTGCATTGTCTATACATATGTGTGAAAAATTAGATAAGTGAACTCGACGTACCAGAGCTTTCGTAATCAGTCACTGGACCACTTCCATTTGTCTCCCACTCTGGACCAAAAAGGCCGAAGATATTCGCCGTCCGAGAAGCCGTTTTATTCTTTTTTCTTTACGTCCGATCTGCGTGAATAGTTATTGAATCAATCTTTTTAAAATGGTTCGTGCCTGGTACATGGATAACAGCGAGGAGGATCAACGTCTCGAGCATCACCGAGAACCTCCGGTATATTTGACTTTGAAAGAATTATTCGATCTTTCCGGTGTCGAGTATTTTAAGGTTAGTGACGAAAACGAGATAAACATTACCTGACAAATATTTATATTTCGACTGTTACGCACGACAATTACATCTTATGAAAGTTCTGAATTATAACGAGTAATTGTGACATTTAAAAAAAATTTATTTCATAAAAGGATTTTACGACAGGTTTTTTCTTTTTAGATCGACGCGAGCTACTACGCAGCTGACAACGTTCTTATCGAACTAAAGAAGGTGCGAGGCTACACGTACGAAGACGAGATCGTGTGCTCCAAAGAGTGCCTAGCTAACTACGAGGAGAAGGTATCGATCGATTTTTTTTTTTTTTTTTTTTTTTTTTAAATATATTTCAGGCTCTTGATTTTTTATCGATGCGTTTTACACGACTTTCCTTTATCGATTAGTTGAAGAATTTCTTTACGGAGCACCTGCACACGGATGAGGAAATTCGTTTAGTATTGGATGGGTCCGGTTACTTCGATGTTCGGGACGCCAAAGACAATTGGATTCGTATCGAAGTTACAGCCGGGGATTTAATAATTATTCCAAGTGGAATCTATCACAGATTCACCCTCGACGTTAACGTAAGTTATGCAAGATCGATTGTCTCATTGGCAATTTTATAATAATTTTTTTTCAATGCAGAACTTCATCAAGGCCAAGCGTTACTTTGTCGGTGAACCAGTGTGGCTTCCTTACAACAGACCCGCTGACGAGATGGAAGCTCGTCGACGGTATATTGATCGACTAAAAAATGGTTTCAAGATCGAAGTTAATTAAAAAAAAGTCCTCTAACTGCCGAGTACCAGTTGGACTATTTATTCAATTTTTAATGGGCTCTAATAATCTTCCTTACCGCGCGCGACATACGAGAAATTTTTCGTTGCTTCCGACGTACTTGGGAAGCTCTTTTTATGTACAAAATATATCGAGCTTAATAAAGAAATAATCGTGCGATGCTTCCAATAAATTACAAAACTCGTTTATTCCATCGTATTATGTACAAAATTAACTATTATCTTAATCGTGAGAATACTGAACACGTTCTCGGATACGAGTGGGCTCGACGGGCCGACTCATCATACTCAAGTAACGTGCGAGATATTTTGTCGAACATATTTTTGTCGGAGGTTTTAGTTTGAATTTTGCGTTAGGCACGCTTTGAAAGTTATTTACGATATACGGAATTATTATATATAGCTTCAAAAAATATCATACTCGTCGACAATTCAAACTAAATCAAAGTCTGTTCCACTTCTCACACGAGAAAAAAAAATGTGCTTGTCATTCGCTCGGACGCCACAATATTATATCGAACTTATCATTGCAAACCGGGCTTCATGATTCATCGCAATGTTGCCCTTACGTTTAGCTTACAAACTATAATATTGCAGTCAACGTTATAAAAATGTACATTATTTCTAAAGTGATTTTTTTTTCACCAAAGTTAATTTACGTGATGAATTATTCACGCCCGCTTAAAGACACGCGTGCGGTTGATATTCACATAAACTAAGGAAACGCTGTTCGGTATTTCCAAGTCATCTTCGTAACCAGTGTCAAACATAAATTATATCGAGATGCGAAAAAAGCAATACAATTTGCAGGATGCGCAGCATTCTTACTCCGAGTCATCAGTATGGTCTATGTGCGTATTTTGATACATCAAATCTATTGACTTTGGTCAAATCTATTGACCTATCAAAAGTCCGCGTTAATTGAAAAATTGCTCTCTACAGTGTCTTGCATAACTCCCCACTTTTGATACTCGCCAACCTTCTTCTCGAAGAAATTCGTTTTTCCCTCCAGAGATATGTGTTCCATAAAATCGAAAGGATTTTCGGAGTTGTAAACCTGCAATGACACGAACATCGTCAGTGAAAGGCTGATGACTAACGGAGGCAAGAGAAAAAAAAAAAAGATTGTTCGCCTACTTTTGGACATCCAAGCTCGAGGAGTAGTCTGTCAGCGACGAATTCGATGTAAACGCACATGAGCGTGCAGTTCATGCCGATCATATCGACGGGCAACGCCTCCGTCAAGAACTCCTGTTCAATCGTCACCGCGTCTTTGATAATCGATATCACACGTTCCTTCGATGGTTTTTGTACGATGTGCTTGAACATCAGACAGGCAAAGTCGCAGTGCAAACCCTGCAAACGAAAAACCGTACTATAGCAAACAGTGCACAGTATAGAAACGTCACAACACAATATTATAGCAACGTCGAGGAAAAAAAAAAACACGAATTTTTATTTATTTAGCGTTAGCTTACCTCGTCCCTCGAGATGAGTTCGTTACTGAAAGTCAAGCCGGGCATAAGTCCTCGTTTTTTAATCCAGAATATCGCAGCGAAGCTGCCGCTGAAGAAAATACCCTCAACCGCAGCGAAAGCTACAACTCGCTCGGCGAAGGTCGCTGCGTCGTTGCTTATCCAATTTAGTGCCCAGTTGGCTTTCTTCGCGACACACGGAAGATTTTCAATGGCGTTGAACAGGAAGTCTCTGTAATGATACGCAAATAATAAATTATAAGATACTTTCTTTAATGAGCTTGGGATTTTTTTGTTGATGTTATTTAACGTACCTCTCTTTGGGATTAGTAACGTAGGTGTCAATCAGCAACGAATACATCTCGGAATGGACATTCTCCATAGCTACCTGAAAGCCGTAGAAGCAACGAGCTTCGGTCACCTGAACTTCTTGGCTGAATCGTTCGACAAGATTCTCATTTACGATCCCGTCGGACGCCGCGAAAAACGCCAATATGTGCGAAATGAAGTGACGCTCGCTGTCGTTTAGTGTTTCCCAATCTTTAATATCCTGCAAAAAAAGAAAGAATATATATATATATATATTTTTTTTTTTTTAAACACCCATTGCTCTTATCAAACTGGTGTAAAAATATTAGTTTTGTTGTTTACCTTTGATAGATCTACTTCCTCCACTGTCCAAAAGGATGCCTCCGCTTTCTTGTACATCTGCCAAATGTCGGGCCATTGAATTGGAAATATAACGAATCTCCGGGGGTTTTCCTTCAGCAGGGGCTCCAATTTTGGATCAAATTTGTCAGACGTTCCAAACTCCTTGAGTTCCAATTTTGCAACAGCCTTTGATCTGTCAATCTGAAGAAAAATCATTCATGGGACTTTCAAAATTTTTGTTAAAAAATGAAATTTATTTTGCAGGCTGTAGATCTTACCCCATTACGGACTCCATTATCATGATTTTTTTCGGGTGTCACACACAATTTTTTCTTAGGTGACAACTGAAAATTACAAAAAGAATAAAAATTATTTCCTGCAACGCTGCACAGTGTCATGGTCTCCATTTCAATCAGCAGATATAAAAATACATTAGGTATATCTCATTATTTAACAACTATAGATGTCGCTAATTTTCATTGATACTCACATTGGCAGATTTTAATGGGAAAGCCATTTTTAGTCATTTTACAAAGTTTCAATGATTTTTATATTCAATTCTATACTGTAATTATTATTATTAGATGTTTAATCCCTGGTGTGAGCAGAGAAAAGCCCTCTGCGGAAGACAGTGTATAACCTCACAGTGAGGCACATGATAGTCTTGGGGGGACAAAACTGATAATACCAAATGATGCAATGCACATCTGGCTTCGGTGCAGTTAACAATATATAAGCTTCGACACTTATTGCACATATCGTATGAGAATCATTGTCCAGCAATATAGATGGCAAATAGAATAACTAGTATACTCGCTGAATAAAGTGTTTTTTTTTTTTTGAAACCATGCTTGCTGCTATCCAGCTGATAGTAGTCAACTGTAAAAAAAAATGATTTTAATCAAAATTTCGATAATTGCTAGAAGGATTCAAAATCATTGAAAATTCGTCACGTGTTACATGGTCGCGTTTCGATAACGATCAATGATTTTCGTACAATGTTTATGACCGCAAACAGAGCCGTACCGCGCAAAGTGGATCGAGAAACAAAAGAATGGTATCGAAAAAGTTTGCGTATAATCTTTGGACATAGCGTCCCGGAGACGAATTGATTATTGCCGATCGATCGATCGATGCATGTCCAATTCTGTTATTATGACTGAAAATATAAGAATTCAGCTAAAAATTTATCGAGCGATAAAAAAATCGTGTCGCGAGAGGAAAATTTAACGAT
Organism: Stenichneumon culpator; assembly: GCA_964017025.1. NCBI lineage: Eukaryota > Metazoa > Arthropoda > Insecta > Hymenoptera > Ichneumonidae > Stenichneumon > Stenichneumon culpator. The sequence continues at coordinate 1,308,073 of OZ024781.1, read as the reverse complement.
CAATCGCGACCTTCGCAAACGTTTAACAACGGAGAAACGGTTTTACTTTTTATGGAAATATTATTTTTAAGTTTTCTGTATGAAAGAATATTTCAACTCACGTTTTCCTTGAAACTGAAGTTTTCCAGAGTCCTTTGGATGTTCTCCTTGGTAGATAGTGTCAGAGCCATTATCCGTTTTCTTTGATTTTTCGGGATAATACAGGGATACCGAATACGTGGAGCTCGGTGAACGTCAGGTGATCGAGTAACAAGAACTCGCTACGAAAGCGAAAATTAAACAACGCTCGCACTTCGGATTGGTCAAAAGACTATTACACGTCGCGCTCTTTTCGTCATGACCAATGACCTTACACCGGTTTACCGCCAAATTGAGGCCAGCCTTTTCTTCGTGGCTTAAATAAGTGTTTTTTGACAGATCTTGTTATTCTAACGATCGACAATACTTTCTCTGTCGCGAGCCAAGAAAAATTCGCGCAACCTGTCGATACGGGGTGTTACCGATTAATAAATAATTTCCCGCGTAATCGATACAGCTGCGCAGTTAGTCTCTTTCGTGAGACGCCGGACGGGGCGTGCAGTACCCGCAAATTATCATCAATCTACAGAAAAGGCGCGGGTTCTGACACGTACAAAGTGGAAAATATAATTTATCAGCAATATAAAAAGTTCCCAAAAATTTGTTGTTTTTTGTTTTTGCCACAGTTATGTTAACTGTTTTAATAACTTTTTGCATTTCAAATTCATGCTTTTTTCAGTAAATAATGCATTGATAAGAAATATTGTTATCATACCAGTAGCCCTTTATTTAACAGGTAATAAATGAGCGAGTTCGCATTCCTTTCCACCGAAATAAAACGGACCGCTCATCTGTCATACAAGCGCCCCGATGCCGGTATTCCAGGAAACTGCGTTTTTTCTCGACATCGATGTTCCCCCCCCCCCCCCCCCCCGCCCACCGGCCCTTCCTCGCTCGTTATTCGAAGTCAAATTGTCACGATGACACGAAAACTCCTCTCACAGATCGAATGATTATTGATCGAACAATTGGCGATTCAAATGATTCACCGAAAGAATATCGCGTCGCTTGTGAAAATTACCTATAGAAACACGACTATGTGTAATTGCAGACGCCATATTTTTTAATGGAGTCGGCTTCGGTTTGTCGAAGCGTTGTCGCTCAACGAGAGAAGAAAAACGTGTGATAAATTTTTCGCAACAAATCGGTCGTTAATCTCGCTCCGAATGAGCTCGAAGAATGAGTGAAACGTGTTGACCATCACCGGACATTTTTTTATGGGTCAATATTTTTTACAGTTGGAGCAACTCCTCGCCGGCAACAAACGCGTGAGAGGTGCGTTTGTTTTCGGGAAGGAACAAGACGAGCTCAGCTTGATCAAAGGGTTAGGATTTCTCTCGTACCCTAATATTCAGCTATATTTCGTTAGTTAATCTGCATTTTAGCGCAGAAACGGTTGAAACTTTTTCACGTGAGTGGCCAGCCTCATCGCATTTCCTACCCTCTATTTCTGAAAAAAATAAAACGATAACTCAATGTTAATTTCAGGAAGCCAGCTCAATTGGAAACGAAACAATCATGGCCCTGCACAGTGTACCCCCGAAGCGCAAGGAAATTTACAAGTACGAAGCACCTTGGCCTTTGTACAGTATGAACTGGTCTGTGCGCCCGGACAAGAGGTTTCGCCTTGCCCTTGGCAGCTTTGTCGAAGAGTATAACAACAAGGTCCAAATTGTCTCACTGGACGAAGAAACTTCTGAGTTTAGCGCCAAGAGCACATTCGACCATCCTTATCCAACTACAAAAATCATGTGGATTCCGGACAGCAAAGGTATCTACTCCGTTTCTGTATAATTGCCGTAGATTTAAAAAATTTTTACCTCCTTAAGAGCCCTAAGAAATCCTTTGAAAAGTCTCAGAATTTAATTTTTAGTATATACTATATGCAAAATCGCTTTGGTTATTTGGAATTGACATGGCTTTTGCTCTGTAGGTCTGTTCCCTGATCTACTGGCAACGTCCGGTGATTATCTAAGAGTCTGGAGAGCCGCCGAGCCGGAAACTCGTTTGGAGTGCGTTCTGAACAACAATAAAAATTCGGACTTTTGCGCCCCTCTAACGTCTTTTGACTGGAACGAGGTAGATCCAAATTTGATAGGAACATCAAGTATCGACACGACGTGCACGATTTGGGGATTGGAAACGGGTCAAGTTCTCGGCCGCATAAACATGGTAACGGGTCACGTTAAAACTCAGCTGATTGCACACGACAAGGAAGTTTACGATATAGCGTTCAGTCGAGCTGGCGGTGGTCGTGACATGTTCGCCTCCGTCGGAGCCGATGGATCTGTGCGAATGTTTGATCTCCGTCATCTCGAACACTCGACGATAATATACGAGGATCCTCAGCACACGCCCCTCCTGAGACTCGCGTGGAACAAACAGGACCCGAATTATCTAGCCACCGTGGCTATGGACGCCTGCGAAGTTATTATACTCGACGTTCGCGTGCCTTGCACACCCGTCGCGCGATTGAACAATCATAGAGCTAGCGTCAATGGAATCGCATGGGCACCGCATTCCTCGTGTCATATATGCACCGCCGGTGACGATCATCAAGCTCTCATATGGGATATTCAACAAATGCCACGCGCCATCGAGGATCCGATTCTCGCGTACACCGCGGCGGAGGGGGAAGTCAATCAGATCCAATGGGGTGCAACGCAGCCCGACTGGATCGCGATATGTTACAACAAAGCCGCTGAAATATTGCGTGTATAACCGAATTCACCTGGAGTATTTGCTATCGAGGTACATACCTATAACAGTATCCTCCCGCTAAGTGCGCGCATACCTCTACCAGTCTCCGAAGCTCGCCTACTACTGGGGAGAGTTGTGCAAGCTGGGGTGTTTCCGCCTCTATAGCTCCGTAGGCGCGCACTTTCTGAAATGCTACTGTAATTGAAATTGTTAACGACCTCTAAAACCCTTACATTCATTTAAAAAATCATTTTTAGATCTCTCAATGTGCGACGATGTCGGAATTCCTGCCTAGCCGGTGTTTCCTTCTGATCCTCGCGAAAAAAACGTGACGATGGTGTAAAATAATGGGATGATTTTAATCGGGCGTACGAGTACGACAGAGACTGATAGACTATAAATATATTATTTATACGAAGATGAAAACATTGTGACCACGCCACGAGAAAAAACAAGATTGCTAAGTGTTATCGATCTTGGCGAATTCTCGTGCCCCTCTCGTGTGCGTGTCTTTGGATCCCTAGTTTTGTAAGAACGACGAGCAAGAGGAAGAGGAAGTATAACGCTGTGAATAAAAGCGTCGGGTTATGTACAAAGCAACGCGAAAGGGCAATGTTACTTTTTTTCGAATCACCGTGTACCAAACATCAATCGTGCATTAAGCAATATCAGATATTTTTCCATGGTTGATCGTATGTTCCAACGAGGTCTACGAGTGACTAGTGTATTTGTTCGCAAGTTACAAGGCCACATAATCAGCAGCCTGACAAGATATATACAACATTTAACTTTTATCTAACTGACCTTACGTGACTCCCGTGAAATATGAATTCATCATTTTTTTAACTTAAATACATAGTAATGAAATATTGGACGCTACGCGGCTAGTACGTAGCGTACGATCATCCACCAGTATTCGTGATACATGATACTCGTGATATTATCGTTTAATGTGTACGTGATAGAATAAAAGTTAACCGAAGGAAAAAATTAATAAACTCGGGGAGTTAGCTCGATGTGGCGCGGCGTATGAAATAAATCTGAACAAAATTTGTTGCGTTATATAATTTGTAAATATGTTTATACCAATGGCGTGGTTTCGTGAAGAATCTTATATATGTATGGACTCTTATCATTATTGTCCTGTAAATTAAATTTGATCGTTTCTTTTTTCGGAGTAAGATACTCGCTCGGAGAGCGCAGAGCGGATTTGTCGGCTTGTAAATTTGTATCGTCATCCGCGCGACAGTCCTGTGTAGAGTTGAAGAGATCCCTCGGTATTCGATATTTTACATGACCCTCGTTCCCGAACTCAGTGTTGTAGAAGAAATAACAATCGAGCATCAGTCGAAACAAACAAATGCCAATAATAATACAAAAACAAATAAGTACGGTTAATATTAAAAGAGGACTCAATAAACAATGTTGAATTTATCATCACGCCATTGATGTATTCGATAATTTATATTTGTATCTTACTATAAATTACGATAACAATAATCGCGATAATATGTATAAGCCGGAAATTATACACATATTAATATAATTGTGAATATTTTATTCAGTGATAACCTGGGGGGGGGGGGGGATAATTACCTTTTATGCATTTTGGAAATGTGCGGGTGAATAAAATCCATAATGCGACGGATCAAGACAAAGAGATGAGGAAGCAATCATTATATTTTAGATCAATCGATGAGACATAATGCATGATTTACAATCGTGAGATGGTTTCGCGATGTACATAAATAAAACGTCAGTCAATTTGTAATATTAATTTTTTTTTTATAGCGTAACGCTTTAATAAACGTACACTACGAGCTATACTCGGGCTAAACCTCCATCGAAACTCGCAAACTGTTTCGCATGGCTGCCTTCTCACGTGCAACGATTTATACAACTAATCAACAAATCGTTGTAGAAATTGCACAAGAAATACCACATAAACTCTGATACAGAGCAAGCCTTTAGAGTTACCTAAAATTATACGATATTTTGGTATCAGGCCCCGTTCATCGCGCTCAGTTATTTCTGGCTAAAGATCACTCTTCTGTATTAATGAAACGTCACTGCGGAATGGCCGTGTATGTTTACGCGTCACGCAGTGTTCAGAAACGAAAAAAAAAAACAAAAACGAAGAATAAATCTCGGAACATAAATAGCTTACCATATGAGTTACCTAAACGTATGATGAACAGAGAGAGAGAGAGAGAGAGAGAGAGAGAGGGAGAGAGAGAGAGAGAGATTCTAGTTACTAACAAATTGAGTCACGATGTTTCTGCCTTTCATTCCTAAAAACGTGTTTCGAATTTGTTATCTTTTTCTGTTTCATCCGTAAAACGACATAACGATTGTGTTGGCTTAATTTTTTTATATCAAGGCTTCCCTGCGACCGAGTCACCGTAATTTTTCGAAACCGCTCACTTCGATGGAAGATTTTTGTTTAACTATATACACATACAATATTCAGTTATCTGCGAAGATGACATCGATGCTACAAACAAAAAAATCGGTCTACCAACTCCTCACAAAACACATAACTTGCTGGCTATGTAGTGGAGATGTAGAACCGTACACGCCATCGTGAGCATATTGCCCATCGCTATTCCAATGTGAACTCGACGGAACGCACCGTGAATTTTCAAATAGTGAGGACAATGCTTTAGAGAACCGGCATTGTGACGACCAATCTCGTTTCCCACACCGGCGGCTCGTTCTATCGTGTTCTTCTGGACCATCAGTGCCAGCAACGGGGGCGTCAGGTATAGACGGATTAGAAGCTCCAGGAAAAATGCACCGGACATTCCGCCGACCTACGAAGCAAGTAAGAAACAAAAAGATTAAAAACCTGCTACTAATAATCATGCACTAAACATAACATCTTTGTTTTTTACGTTTTTTTTTCTTATTTCTTCAAATACAGACCTGAATCGCAATTTCAGTATCCCAAGTATGAGCTGGATGATGCTTGACGAATATGAGAAGAGTCGTCAAGCTCAGACACGCATTTATCGTGAAGTATCTCGGGAACAAAACTCGCTGGACTTCGCCGAAGGTATGTCTCGGCAGTGCAAAATACAGCGACAGACCGGAAACGAAGGTCATCCAGATTTGGGCGCCAATGTGCATAACGAACGATGCGAGATAGATGAAGGACGCTGTTCGCGAGTGAGGTTGTCCCGCCATGTTAATTCTCTCTGAATTCGGTAACATTGCCGAAGTAATGCAGAGTACAGCGCCGATCGTTACTATGTGAGCTGGTTGCGACGTGAAGAATAATATCCTGAGAAGAAAGACAGAAGAAAAAAAATGGTCCGGTTAGTGCGAATGAAAAGGACTCAATCAAGACATTTGAACTTGATCTGTAATTGGAGTCTTATCGATTATGAAGATGATTATCTCGATCATCGTACTGAGCGACGTACGACGATGAAGCGGATTTTCTTTTTTTTTTCATTCATCAATCGATCATCTTGTTTGACAATTCACGACCTATCGGCGAGACAAATCGCTAGATAAATATGATGCATTTTTTTTTTTCATACAAAGCATCTATGTGCACTCGTTGTCAGAACAATTATACTACAGAAGGATAGGCAATCGTTTAACGAATTGTATAACCAGGGTCGAAGATATTACGAAGTTGTGGGGACAATTCTATTTTCGAGAGTCGTGAATTGCCGGGGCTGACGAGCCGCAGGAGAATCAAAGTGATGTGACGACACGATCCATCTGCTGCACTCGGAAGCTCCAATCTAACTGTTAATCGTCGATTGTCTACCGTTAATAAATATCATCGAGACAGAGTGCATTCAGAATTTATACACGGAAAAAAAGATTTGTATATTTAACAAATATTTATTCTCCACAAAAGTTTGAAAATCTTGTCCTTGTTGATTTTTCAATTTTTTGTTTTTCCAACGTATAGTATATTTTAACGAAAAAAAATTGTTAAATCAAGAAGAAAAAAATTGTGGTTGTTTGTGGGTAACAAAATCGTATTAAACGTACAAGCCTCCCATTGGATATTGGTAATCGCGAGAAAAAATAAAATAAAATAAGGTCGAACAAATTGCCGATGTTTATGCGGGAGACGTGCGCGATCGAGTTAGAAAATTTGGAATGCAGCCCAGCTCCGAAGCTCATTGCATCACGAGACGCGGATTCATCGTTGTGAAAATATCGCACGAGCTATACCGTGACGACAAAGAGGTGAGGAACACGAGAGCGATAAACCGACACCCCACTGGGTGCAAATTTTTCTCGTTGACGTAGGTTCTGTCACTCGGAGATGCGGAAAATATTTGATATATTTTTAGAGACACTACAAATACCCGTGTTTCGCGCCGTAAATGCGCTGCGTCGCAGAATATAAGTTTTTTCAGGTGATAAGGATGGCCTTATTCCATTAGGGCATATCGGCCTGCTTGCTATTTTGCCATTGGGCCATCGATATGTTTCATATCGAATACAATAAAGCAAATAAAGTTCGAAATTAACAGTTCGAGCTCACTTGCTTATCGAAAAAGCAATTAAGCATTTTGCTAAATACGTCTGGATAAAATACGTCTATTAATAACACTGAGGGTAGGCATTGGTGTCTGAGAACGGCGAGTAAACGCTAAGCTAGTACGCAACGAACCGTGTGCATTAATTTTCTTCTTATCTCTCGCAGACGCAGATGTGTGTGTGTGTGTGCGTGCGTGTGCGTGTGCGTGTGCGTGTGCGTGTGCGTGTGCGTGTGCGTGTGTGTGTGTGTGTGTCTCAATAAATCAATGAGGCTTTCGAAGTCTTCGACAATGAGAAAAAAGCAAACGCTACGTCAACTTTTAGGCATGTAGGCGATCTGAAGACGTCATAGTCAGCCGCATACTTGAACCCGACCTGACGGTCCTATAAAAAACAATTACGAATATATGCGCTGCCCGTTATCATCAATTTCATCGTTTGCGAATGAGAGCCGCTTCGTTGCTCTTGCGATTGAAAGGCATGCACGAGAATGAGGCTAATTCAACACGAATGCCTGCCCTTGCAATATCAATCGTTTATAGCTTTGATTGATTTTAAAAGGCAAAGAAACCATTGCCCCTGTATAAAACTCAATGTATAACGTGTGGATTGTAGTGTGTATCTCTCGATTGCTCGAATTGCGAAAGCCAACGCGAGGAACAAATATTGCGCCATGAGTTCTCGTAAAGTTTTATCAACAATGTCATAGACATTGTTCGATCGTCATCGGATTGCAGAAGACACCAGAAAGTTAACTGAACATATGTTCGTCCCCACAGTCTCGTAAACTCTTCTTCGTAAAGAGGTCGTTACGTTGCAATCCGTGTACCGAGTTCAATGATCTCAAAGAGCGAAAAAGAAACAAAAAGAAAAACCAAACGAGACTTGGCGCTTGAGCCCGCTGGCCCTCTGAATTTATTATTACCGAGAAGCGGCGCGCGATGCGCTGTAAAAAAAATGTTTTATTACAGGTGGAATAGCGTGTGCGAAATTGTGCACGCATGTCGAATTTTTACGTGCAGCGACGGCCCAAATGTAAAGAAAAAAAAAGTTCATAAGCTAGTCATACTCAATTTACAATGTCTGTGTTTCGATATATGAGGTATTTTATTTTATCCGGTTTCGAAGGGTCAAAACCTCGACCCGCTCCAAAAAAGTTGTAATTTCACCACAATTCATGATTATTTACAAGGGATTTTTGTAATTTTTTCGGAATTTTTGGATCGTATTTTTTTGTGATATCGAAAATTTAAACTTAAAAAAACCCCTATATGTTAAAAACTATTAATCGTACACAAAACGTTTACGACATTAAAGTTGCAGCTTTAAATTAACTTTTGAAAACAAAATTTTGTAGATTTTTTTTGAATGCAATAAACGTCCATTTTTATGAAAAATGGATTAAAATATTTTTTTTCAACCAATATGTCATGTTTCATTTTTCTTAAAAAATTCCAGAATATACTCTCAAGTGTGTAAAGTGATCTCATAATTTTGTTTAGATGGGTGAAACGCCCATTAAACGGAGCTATGCTCCGTTTAACGGGCATCTCACTCAATTTTTCATGAAAAATCAATTTTTTATGAAAAATCCCAATCCCTTTTTTTATTTGATTTTTTAACTTCCATTATTGTGGATAGTGTTACAATTTTTATAAAATTCAATGGAAAGTAATAAATATCTCTCTTCTTTTTTGAAAAATCGATCTTAAACGGAGCATAGCTATTGAACGGACGTCTCACCCATCATAACAAAAATATAATATCAGTTTATACATATGAGAGTATATTCTGGAATTTTTTAAGAAAATCAAACATGACGTATTGGCTGAAAAAAATATTTTCGTATATTTTTCATAGCAATGCACTTTATTGCATGAAAAAAAATCTACAAAATTGTGTTTTCAAAAGTTCATTTAAAACTACAACTTTTATGTCGTAAGCGTTTTTTTGTACGATTCATAGTTTTTAGGATATAGGGGTTTTTTTTAAGTTTAATTTTTCGATATATCAAAAAAATACAATCCGAAAATTCTTTTCAAAAAATTACAAAAACCCATTGTAAATAATCATGAATTGTGGTGAAATTACAACTTTTTTGGAGAGGGTCGAGATTTTGACCCTACGAAACCGGATGGAACACCTTATATATGTGCGCGTGCGCGCGCGCGCGCGCTTTTTTTAGCTGGTTTTTGTGGTAATTTTAAAAAAGATATATGTTCGTTCAGTTTTTTAAAGGAATAATCCGTAGTTTTCGCTCAATTTTGATGAATTGCGATTCATTTTTTCGTTGAAAGATGCTCTACGAATTCACCCTCCAGATATTCGATAGTATTTTCCGGTTACAAATGATAGCCTTTTGTTTATCCATCGTCGAAATTCCTTCATAAATAAATCGCTGTCTTTTTTGAACGGAAAATAATATCGCATATCTGGATGATGAATTCATAGAGCATCTTTCGAGGAAGAGAATGAGCCGTAATCCATAAAAATTGATTACAAATTACGTATTATTGTTTGAAAAAACTAAATGAATATGTACCTTTTCGAAAATTAACACAAGTCAGCTAATATTTATACAAAACCATTGCAATTAAAGTCTTCTTACGTTAAGGACATCTGCTGTAATACAAATCCACTATAATCAATAGATTCGTAAAAGTTTGTATAAACGATTTAAAAAACTGTAGCACTCATTTGACTAGTGTGAAGCATTCCAACCTCCTTAATATACAATAAATATTTTGATTGCAATACAAGATCAGCGGGAACAACACCGTACTCGGACCATGTCGAGATAACGTTGTAAAAATGTAGAATAAGACAATGTTATTAAGGACACGAGTCGAGAAAATTGCGACACTGAGAGCGATTTATCGATGGCATACGTGCCGACGTAACAGCAGCTATAGATCTGAAAACCCCACCTGGGCACATCTAACACAATAGAGGTAGTACAATTATCAAGTAACTAAATACGGTACTTTTAAACCAGCAGCTGGGAAACTCTGTGACGCTCGCATATCGCCGAGTGCTTTTGCCGTAGTAAAAATTATCGTTGCGAGGTTAGAGATCGCGTAAAAATTCTCATTTTATGGACGCCGAGGGTCTTTGCTCGTTTACAAGACAATGCTGTTAGTTCGCTCATTCGATTCATTATAAATCTTCTTCCCACTATTCATGCTTTCCTTCATTATATCTGCTGTTGAGGAAGACAACGGGATTGAAAAAAAGCGCCGTTGATATGAAAACGAGAACGATGTAATCTCTCTGTGTAATACGAGATGAAGCTGACGCGTGAAGCAATTGAACTTATTTCACATTATTTTTCTTTCTACCGTCGTTTTGCACCACGCGCAAAGTCGGTGTTTCGCTTGAAACGTTATAATCGATGATTTTCTACGAATCGATGCTATTTCGGCAATACAATGCGGTTCCGGTTTGTCTACTGCGAAGAAAATGACGGTTATTGACCTCGAGCACATGTGAGCGCCGCTTTGAAGGTCCTCCTAAGCAAAAGGCGTTCTCCATCGCCATGACCGCTGAGGCTGGTAAACGTGCGAAATCGCACGCAACCCACGACGTGTTACGTCGCATAGTGCATATGATCGTACGAATACAACAATGGATTCGTGTGTACAAAGCGTATAGGTATACAACTTTTATTGCAATCGCGAGTTCTTCCGTGTGCAAAAGTATAGATGGTATATAAATGCTATTATCGTCGATAGGACGAAGAGTATACGGTGAAGACGTCACGAGCGACGACGTGTCTGACGAACGGTAATCCCCGTGTCAACGAGTCGCGTGTAAAATTTCCCCAACGCTCATAGTTATACGTGTGATATTGGCAAATTTAAAGCATTTGCGTATAATCGTCCACCAATGTCGTATCAAAAATCCAGCATGAAATTAACGAAAGATACCTTCCTTATGTTCTTAAAATTATGATACCTGAGGCGTTAAAGATTGGCAACATTTCAAATTCAAATATTACTTCCAAGTTTGGTTTTTTTCTGCGGAATTAAAGATCCGAAGATCTGTCGTCAATTACTTTATGAAAGGAAGTCTGATCGACGATATCGATTTTGTTGATTAATTATCGTGTATATGATCTTATCAGAGCCTGGTCGTATCAAAAGTCCGTTCTTTACGCAATACAATACCGAAGAGGTGCAAAAACTCATTCTAGTTATACATATACATTTTTTTTGGAAATATAATTCATTAAATGTTGCAATAAAAGGAAGCTTGGCAGTCGCCTTTTCTTCCGTACCACATATCCGAAAATCCGAGTTCGATCATTTTATTAATGAAATTCTGATCGACCGTGTCGATTAAAAAAAATTAATGATCGCGAGTGTGTTCTCATCGAAGCGTGGCAATATACAATACCGAAAAAGTGCCGCAAATTATTGAATATGTATAACTATATATATATATATATATATGACTTCCGTGGCAATTAATGTTTTAACATCTGAATTTTCGACGTTGCGTGCTTACCATGCGTTTTTTCCAACCCTTTTTTATCCTGCCTCGCCGCAACCTCGTTCGCTCAGCTTCACACGACGGGCGTTTCAAGTTTCGTACTCTCTTTTTTTCCTTCCAATCTCATTGCACGCACGAATCGTTGCACCGCGTCTGTCCAAGTGCAAGCCGACGTGTCCCAATTTTATTAATAAATGACTTTGTAAAATATCGAGCCTCGAGGCCGCAATCGAGTGATCGGGGATCAAAAAAATAAATTAAAAATATAAACGAGTTTTAAATACGTGCAGATTGCACGATTGGAAAATTGCAAGTCGTGTAGATTACACAGGCACAGAGCATTGAAGATGATTTATATCAATGCGATCATTATAGATAAGCGTTGGGAATTTTTGAGCAACTGAACAATGTAGCCGCGAGAGCACACTCTGTCACTGAGGCAGATGTTACAACAGGTTCTTGAAACACAAGTCGAGAAACTCGTTGAATCCTAGACTTGATTCTGGAAATCTTCGAGTTCTTGTATATGTTTTACGAACGATATGTAATAAATGCTTCCCGGAATCCCAAAGTGGTTTCTCCAAAGTAAGATACTGGTACCCATTAGTATTAAAAAATATGTTGCAACAACAGGATCGTCAACTTTCTCATGGATTGCATGGAGATCCGGCATCCGGATAATATAATAATACCGGGAGGCGCTCGAACGAGCGCTGGCTTTCATCAGTGTTGTGTCCGGCGTGTAGCCTAGATACGGGCTCTAACACGGGGGTCTCTATGTATTACGATAGTTAGGCGCCGCGAGTGCATACGTGACCAGCGCTTCGACAAAGAGTACGGGAGAACTCATCCGGCTCAATGATCCGGCGGTTTATAAAGCCGGCAAAGTTAACAAAAGTATCAATTACATGCAATGTTTTTTTCTTCCTCTTATAGCATACCCGATAACAAATCTTTTGAAAAAATGAAAAATTTGACTTTGGTTTTTGAAGATCGTTGGTTATCAACGATCTTTGGTTATCAACTAATTCCGGAATTTTCCTTTTTATTTTTTTATCTATCCCAACGCCGAAAAAAAACAACTGTCATAAAAATTCACTTATCGAACGTTCATATTCGTCCGGCAAATGCAGCTGGAATTTTAAAAAATGCCTTCTTTTCCGAACTCGACTATAAACAAAATAATGAAATTACATTTCTCAAGACTCACTTGTAAAATCGTGACCTTTGAAAGTTGTCGTAGTAGCGAGCCAGCAGGTTCAGTAAGACGCTGTACTTGACGGTACTGGTGGCGAGTATGTCACCGCTTAATTCCGATACAAGTAGATCCTCCTCGGCTTTTCTCTGCGATATTATCTCGAGATCCCGTTCCAGAATCTCGTCGTGAATCTTCATGTACTTCTCCTTCGCTTTTGTTAGCTTGTTGCGATGTTGTTGCCGCTGGTGTGGATGAACGTTTACGTGCTGCGCCTCGATCGTCGGGTGCGCGATGATCGTCTCCTCCGCCTCGTTCAGTATTAACGTGCGAACGCACATCTTTTACACAGGCTAATTTTTTTTTTTTTTTTTTTTTTCTATCGATTATACGATCAACCGTGCAGTGACCGATGTGATGAAAACAACTCGAGTGTCAGAGAGAGAGAGGGAGCGCGATCAAACAGGTTCCTAACACTTCCTCTCGGAGAATTCTTTATTACAGCTTTATTTCATGAAAATGAAAATCTCGGGGTGAAAATAATTTCTTTTCACTGTTACACCTGGCATTTGAAATCTCTCGAGATTTATTATTACTTTTTCCGTCAATTTTGTACTTATGACTCACGTAAACTTTCGGATCGCATTGACCGATTAGATGGCACGATTAAATTTTCTCGGGTTACATAAAAATCCGATCTGAACTGTTTCGCGTTGCACAGTGCGACTGGTTTACAGACCGAGCGGTCTCTTTTTATATACAGCAGTCTCCGCCAGTGCAGCGAATGCCGCACCAATGGTATATCGTCGTTCCGAGCTCTTCGAGCCTGACGGCATGACAAAACGCGTGGGGGCATATCTCTTTTCTGTTCAACAGGGGCTTTGCGAGGGAGCCTCTCTCGTTGGTTCCAACGAGAACTACCACGACGTTCGAGGATAACACACGAAGAGGATGTAAGTTTTAAGGAGCTCGGAGATATGTTTTCGGGGTTGTCGATCCTTCGGAATTCGCTGGCACGTCGCTTCGTACTTCATTTTTTTATTTTTTTCCCCTCCAAGGTCCCCCTACGGATGATTGAACATGAAGAGCTGCCTCACGACCAGACTGACACCACTTAGTTCAACGATAGGCAAACAAAAATTCTCGGTTATTGTTATTATTATTATTGTAGAAGCGACGATAGAAAACAGTTGTATAGTCACTCGACTGTTGTTGTTCGTGAGGGCACCGTGACGGTGACCTTGAAATAAAGGCCATGTGTTTGCTCGCATCTGAATTCGTTGGTCAATCGACTGAGCTACGGCTCCGAGTATTCAAAATGCTTAGTTTAGGCACACGTGGACCTTCTATTTGAAGTAACGACGGCGTTTAGGGAAACCATTCACTTTTTGTCGCTTCCGTGTAAACGACGAATACGTGACCTATCGAGAGAGCTAAAAGGACATTCTCCGCTCGAAATCATCGAGACCATTGACGCAGTTGTTTACAAGTCGTAACATCGTGATACTTGGTCGAGAGTATAAAAATTTAAAAAATTCTGGTAACATTACGGTAAGGCAGCCAGAGATTAGAGTAATTTCTTTTGTTGCAAAGATTAAAGCAACACTTCGACTGGACAAAAAAAAACCGTGGAGTGAATGAACAATCGGACTCTTGGTGTGTAGATCGAGCTGCAATAAATCATTGTAATTGAAGATTGAGGAACGAGCCCATGTATATCGTCCAAGCGCAGTGTAATTTTCGTTGGAACGTGGGGCTTCCTACTAAATCAGCCAGAAATATGTAAGATAGGTACTTCGTGGCCGAATCGTTAAATTATAGGGTGCCAGCTGGTCGCTGCCCGAACCCCGAAGGGGCCGTGAGCTTTGCAGCGTTGCGTGTTATCTTGTTTCAAAGCGTTCGTGCTCGCCCCCACGATTAAATGAAAATTTCAATGCTCGACTCAAGCGACGAGTTAATTACTCAGTGATTAAATTCCTTATCTATCTCACCTTGCAGATTACACAATTTGTGACACGTGGTGGGTTATCTACATAACATCCCGTCAGTTGGGTCGCTCCTTTGCGGAAAGCTAAACGATAAATTCCATTGCAAAGACATTCGTCTGACTCCCCCGCGATGCAGAAAGAGCCACTCAAGAAGAGAGCACATAAGAACCAGTTTAACTCTTCGTTGATTTTTTATTTAATTTTTGTTTTTTGTTTTTGGCACGGTAATGTAGCAACCGGCGGAACGATCCATCGGGTCTCCTCTGTCGATAAAAATAATATATCAACCGTTCACCGCGGGGTGAGCATTCGCGAAACTTCGAGACTGCAACGAGCTTAACTTCGGAGGAATAACTTGCGTCATCGTCGGCGACACGGTACAGTTGTTAGGAAAATTCTCGTCGAGAGCAGATGGAATGAAGCGACGAAATACTGTGATGCAGTAAAATCAACATATCCAAAAATTTAAATCAACATGAACTCTTTGGTTAACGACGTTTATCCCAAAGATATTTATCCCACCTTTTATCAATATCCGTGAATACAGAGATGGAAATTAAGGGCGGCGAGGCTTACATGATAGATTCGTAGAGACATTTTTAAAAGTAGTTTGTCTGCCTCAAGCGAGAAATTGATATAGAAGCATTTATTTGTGTTTCCTAACTACGCAATAAGACGCGAAGACTCGAGGGAGGCTGTCGACCGCGCGAATTTTGGCGATTTGCCTGATCACGTACACACATTTCACTCTAACTCTGCTATTCTTAGTTGTTACATCTGTATCGGTAGCAAACTTTTATGAATGACGCTCGATTGTTCTAAATTGAAAGTCCTGGTAGGACTCGGTTGGACCGGAACCTAGGTGAGAATTTACGTATACGTACGGACTCTCGGATCGGTCGAAATTAGTACGCCAAAGTACGAGTATTTTTCTCACCGTGTCGGTTCTAACGAGGCTCGTAAATAGATGACGGCGGTTCGACGGCAAAGCTTAAATGAACTGCGCTACAGGTGATGTATGTCATGTCGTGCATGTGTTCTGCCCCGAGAGATATTATTTATGTAACGGGATTGCTCGCGATTTCTCCGAAAGGCCTTTCATGTCTGGACCGGTAGACCTCTAAACTCGCCGTAATTAAAATTTGCCATACACCCTCCCGGTTGTTCGTGTGTTTTATCGCGCGAATTATTTAGAGCCTGTTAAATATTTGATTGCACTCTTAAACGAGCCGTACACGCGTCACCGTGAAGACATTACTTTTTGACATAAATATCTCGGCGCGATAACAGTAGTCGAGACGAGTTTTCCCACCGAATTAGATTTCTATGAGAATGCATTCTCAGACAACAGAGCTATTAAGAGTAATCCGGTCGTTGAACTGTATAGCAAAGGCATCATCAATCGGGGAGATTGAGTATTGACCCACTCGACAATAATTGTATTATGTGGGCGTAACTGAACGACGTGCGTCCTTGCATGTGCGCGCGTAGACTAAAAGTCAAGGAAACGGATTAGGGGAGAATGCTCGTGTCGAGGGATTTCCGTTGGGGAAGGTGATTAGTCATACTCGGCCAACGTGCCGGCAGACACCTAGTCTCTTCCCGAAATTGTAACAACGATTCTGATCATTACACACGTACGAAGAATCTGCAGGAAGAACTTGCGCAATAACACAATAATTTACTATACACATATCGCACCTTCAGAAAAAGTGTGTACCTTTTTTCATTCGTCATACAAGTGTTCCACTTGTAACGGCCGTTCATGCCATTTTAGAGGTGCGATATACATTCTCAAATTAGATAATATTTTGATAGAAAATAAATGAATGAAGGATTACCGCACGGGGTGGGGACAGATGTTTTTCTATGCAATTACTCAATAAGTATTGTCCGCTTAATTTTTTTCCAAGTTTATACACGGTGCGCTACATTGAAATCACATTAATAATTGAAACTACGTTTAATTCAAGAATAATAATGAAAAAATAACGTATAGAAATAAACTATGAATAATATGACCACGAGTGCACAACTTGCGGGCAATCTATAAGTTACAAAAATCGTTATCTATTTTAATTTTTCCCTTACTCTTCTTTTTCAATCTTTCTTCGCGCCATTCCGGTACTTCTTCTTTTTTTCCATCTTTAAACTTTGTTTCATTTTATCAATTATTTGCCTTTTAGCCCTTAGCTCTGATCCATTATGTTGGTCTCGTTCATATTGCTGCCGGGACAGTCTTTCTGGATAACCTCGAACAGTGGCTGAAGCTCCGGGGTCGCCTTTATCTGAGTAACGAAATCGCTCAGCGAACGATTTTTGTCTGCAAATACACATATCCGATCGTTTAGTTTCTTATGAAGGGAACGCAGTTTACTTGTACATAACATCCGTAACTTACCGGCCTCAGGGATCGTGAGCAAAGCCGCTACAGCTCTTAGCGCCGAACGTTTCAGCTCATCTTGTTTCTCGTACTCCTGCTTAACGGAGTTCGCTTTTACTTTCATCGTGCACGTATTTTTTAAAGGCTCGACCAATCTTTCCAGCCCTGTGAAACAAAAATGTATTAAACAAAAAATTGATAACGCCTAATCGTTAAAAATCCCATCTAGACGATGAATCAACTTACTCTGCAAAACAGCGGTAGGGCACAACTGTGCAAGTCGGGCAGTCATGAGATACGTAAGCATCTTAATATCGTAGTGGTCCCGAAGACCGTTCTCAACGTGATTCAAAAATTTAAATACATCGAGTCTGTCGAGGCAAGAGTCGAGCAGCGTGTACATACATTCGAAAGCTGCTTTTCGGAGATCGAGACCATCGTCTACAGTGTGCTTGAACGGCCCCATCTCCACTTCTCTAATCAACTCCCTCTGTAAAATACATACATCACCGTCAATATCACGTGCGTTTTTTTCATTATCTAGTAGCATGAACAATTTGAAACTGGTATTGATCATAAGTAATTTTTCTTTTTTTATATTATTTCTGACCAAATTTTATCGTAACTTTGTTTTTGGAACAAAGTACGCACCTTCGTTCGAGTTTCAGTGTACAGTTGTGGCAGCACAGATTCGAGAAGATCCCTGATAAGCATCGGTTTGTTGTGCGCTGCTGAATTAAATGCTACGAGCGCTACTCTTCTTACATTGAGATCAGGATCTTCCAGAGCGGCGAGGAAACTTCCCATGCATTGTTTCAGCATCGCGTCGATCGGTTGTGGCTAGAAAAAATCATATATATATATATATATATATATATATATATATATATATATATATATATATATATATAAGGATGTTTCTCAAAAAGGACATTTTTTAAATTTATTTTCCCACCCTTTTAAAGTATAGATTCCGATCCCAAATCGAACCTTACGAAAGGCAGTCCTAGCAAAATAATGGTAAGAGGTGCCGCATTCAACGTTTGTACCGAAAAAATTCGACAACTTCTTTCTTGTTGGGTATGAACGACGAATGCGGCATCTCTTAAGATTTGTTGCTTAGGCCTGCCATTCGCGAGGTTCAATTTCAGATGAAAATCTATACTTTTGGAGGGTGGGAAGCGTTTTTTTCAACAAATTCACCCTACTGGACATTTTAAAAGTTTTCTATATACGAATTTTTTAACCCAAGTCTTTTTTGTGTTTAATACAAAAAATGACTAAAAGTTAACCTCCCACCCCGTAGAACTATATATTTGGAGCGATAAAAATATTCAGCGAAAGACGGTCGCTGACAATTAAGTTTGGGAGGTGCCGCATTTTTTGGGCAAAACGTCGAACGCGGCATCTCTTAGGATTTTTTTTACTAGGTACTGCCTTTCGCGAGTTTCAATCTGAGATCGAAATCTTTACTTTAAAAAGGTGGGAGGATTTTTTTTTTAAATATGCCTTTTTTTTTAAACACCCTAAATAAATAAATAAATCTTGCCTTGGATCAACAAAGCTTGAATTAATCTTCAGGTTACCTGATCGGAGATCGTGAATTTCACAGCAGTGACAGTTGTGGTTCTCATAAGCGGTGAGGGTGATTTGAGAGATTCTTGAAGCCTCGGCAGAAGCGTCGCTGGATCGATGAGAGTCAATTTTCCAAGACACTCAGCGACAACGTTTCGAGTACCCTCCTCCGTGCATTCAGCGTGCCTGTACAGAAGCATCCATATCGAAGGCACAAAGTTCTGGAGATGAGAGACACCGGATGGGCTGCTCGATTGGCAAGTTATTATTTCCTTTAGCGAATGCAGCACGAGATACTGTCTCTTTGGTTGCGCTTCGATCTCCTTCAAAATGAATGGCAAATATTCCGGCAAATTTCCAACCGCTATATTTCCCAGTGTGTAACTAGCAGCCGACTTAACTTCCTCCGAGTGCGATGAGAAGGAATTCAGAATAACATGTTTAAGAGAGCTGATACCGCTGAGATCTACGTGTCTTCCGATCTCACCGATAACCAGGAGAGCGAATATGTGCTGAGCGTCGGTCTGAGGACTCTGCACGTCCTTGATAAATTGCTCGACGACGCTTTGGGCTTCCTGATGGCAAGTTATCGTCAGAGCCGCGGCGCATTTGGCCAAGGAATGATAAGCCTGTTTGTGAAGAACGGTCTGTTGGGTAACTGGTGCAACGAGCATCGACAAGAGTTCCCGATAGCCGAGATCGGGTATTCCGGCTTGTACCAAAGCCTGGAAGAACTCAAGCATGGAGTTTAGTGCGGCTCCTTGAAGTAGCGATGATTTAACGAGAACCAGAATTTCCGGGAGGATATTTTCCGAGACTCCAGTGAGCGCGGCCGGATGCAATTTTGCGATGGTCGTTAGCAGTGTGAGAGTCAACTGGGCGATGTGAAGATCAGACTCGTTGAGCAATGCCGGCAATTCTTCAGTGACTTTGTCAAGCATATCGGCGTGCAGCGCCGAGCTGTAGGAACGCACGAGGGTATCGAGAAGCGTTAGTGAACAAAGTTTTAGAGCTCTTTGATTTTTACGAAGAAACGATCCTAGTATCGGTATAGCTTCTTCCATGATAGGCTCGAGATCGACTCTCAATGGCGATGCGGCTATGCAAGTTAGAGCTTTGACGGTGGTGAGTCTCGTGATCTCGTTGCGCAGTCTGTCGAGGAATATCGGGAGGCAAACGGGCAGCTCGTCGTAGAGCGTGTCGCCAAGATGAGCGAGTATCTGTCCCATGCAAGCTATAGCTCGTTCCTTCACTTCTTGGTCGATATCCGCGGTTTTCAGTCTCGTCAACGTGCACTGATAAATCTCACCGGACAGAGCGGTGAAGTCGAAGTTTATGGGCTTGTCGTGAGGCCTTATAACTTGCACGAGCTGCTGAAGAACGAGCAGAGCTTCGGCCGTTATTTTGTAGAAAGGATCGCCCACAGCGGCGATTATCGGCGGAGCGATTACCGCCATGTGAGCGTGAAAAGCTTCAGACGGATGGGTCACGAGAAGCGTATGAACGAATGCTAGGGTATCTATCTTCATGTTCGAAGATGAATTCTTGTCACCGAGACTGTACTGTATGCCGCTTATCAGGGCGGGGATGTGATTCGTCAGAGCACCGGGCAAAACGAGAACCAGCTCTTTCAGCAGAGAGAAACAATCTTGTCGTGTTTTTATACTCTTCTCTTTCATCTGACGATGAACGGCTTTGACTATCAATGGGACTTGCTGTTGCAGCAGAGATATCGGTCCTTCCTCGTCTTCCATCGAATCGGGATCGTGTGCGACACCAGAGGAGGGTCTCGTCTGTCTCAATAGCGCTATGTAAGCGTGGAAGATATCCGATTTAACGTTCTCCTCGCGTTCTTTGAATCTCCCGATTAACGCCGGTGAAACGACTTTGTACAGCTCCGAGAGTAACTCTCGTCTGCTCGATACAACAGCTTCGAGACATTTCGCAGCGGCCCGACGTACTTTCCAGCTCATATCGTCGTCATCCGAGTACTCGTCCTCCGCATCCTCCTCGCCGTCTTCCTCGGTCTCCATCACTGTACCATCACTGTCCAGCAGATCGTTAACGTCGTCGTCGTCGTAATTGTAATTCGGATCGTACGTTATGTAAGCCAAACAGATCTCGATTATTTTGTTGATGTGAGGTGTTATTTCCTTAGGGCATCTGTAGACGAATGCCTCGAACGCTTGGAGACAATACTCGCGAAGCTCGTCGTCGTCCTCGTTGCTGTACTGGACGATCAGCGGCATGACTCGCTCGATTTGCTCGCCGAAACGATGTCCCGCTTGTCTGCATATCGAGGCGATACATTGGATGTACGTGCGGATAACATTCTTCACTTTTTGGGTTGACAGACCGTCGAGAAGATGATCGAGCAACTTTTTGTACAGAAAATTGTTACTCGAGGTTAGCAAGTGACTCAGTGCGACTATTGTACGCTTGCGAACCGCCTGACGCGGTGACGAGAGTTGGGGCAACAGAGCGGCAAGGATGATTGGATGAAAGGTCACCAGAAGAGATCCGAATCTGGAGAGTAAGTCAGCTACTATGTCCAGGGCTTCCAGCTGCACCGACACGTCCTCTTGCTATAATTTTTACAAAAATTCATCAGTCTTTTTTTACCACTATGCGGCTTGCTATCCGGTAATTGGATTGTTAGTTTATTACCATTGAAACAAATTACGATTATCAATTTTAGGAAAATGTAATTCCTAAACGATTAACAATAAACAATTAATTACCAATAAATTCATATATTGTTATTATGCTAACATAAAATGTTGTGAAAAAATGTATAAATGTTTATGGACATAGTTGCAAATTTTATCCATTCTCATGATGACTCGCCACTTTCTTTGTTTATCAACATATCTGTCAGTGCAAAATCATACCTTTTCAATAGCGCTGCTCAAACGACCGGTGATTCTTTTGCAAACATTTTCTGCCAGATCGCTGGATCCAAGTGGAAGCTCAGATATTACAGTCTTTAGGCCTATACTAGATATATCTCTGAGCTGTTCTTTCTCGGATACCATATTAGTACACAGAGCATCCACTATAGTTTCGACTTGATACTCCTTTACCTTATTGACCAGAGGACCCAAACTGAAATATAATCAGCCGCAAACACAAACAATTATCGAATGTTCAGTGAGAATAGTTACAATATCCTTTTCAAGAGTCAAATTATCTACGGGTTTTTACCATTTAACAGCTAGATTCTGAACCTCGCCATTCTTGTCTTCCAGCAAACGTAGCAACATTTTGACTACCTTGCGCTCTGAATCATCGTCAAGCTTGATACTGTCCTTTTGCAATTCGCTCATTAAATCGTTCGTAGCCATAAATCTGAAATCTTTGTCGCTGGACGTCATCTAAACGATAAATTCATCCGTGACAGATTATTCGAGAGAATTAACAAACAAAAAAAGTCGTAAAACAGGTTATGTGAAGCGTATAACGAAGAGAGAGGCTGATGAAGCCGCAGGTCGTCGAGCTAGGACGATTTTTTTAGAGATATTTTTTAAAAAACAGTAAATATCGTTAAAGAGAACAGAATGAAGATTCGATTAAATATACCTTCTCCAGCAAATTTGCTATCTGATACGAGACACTAGCCATGATTGTGATCTGTCCGTAGTGTTTTCACACGGCCGGTCGAATTTGCCACTCGTCTTATATAGCCGATCCGCTCGAACGGGAGATGTATATAAAACTGTCGAGAAAAAATTCGCAAAAACCTCGACGCTAACTATCGGTCCCGACGAGTTCGCGCTTGGCACGAATTTCTCGTTGAATCTCTTTTTTCCACTCGTGTATCACCGGATAACGATAGTAGTATTTTCATTGAAAGCCTACCGCCGGTAGCATTTCGGAAACCACTGCTGATCTCTTACTTCTCTGTGTGCCTTATCCGGCTGTGTGTGTGCGCGTTGATAGTGCTGCTGCGCCGATGAAAGTGCCAAATTTTCTTTTTGACAAAGAAAAAATTGTCTCGAGCTTACAAACGCAATGGTGGCCCTGTTCCAGTCTAATACCAATAAATAATAATCATGAAAAATTCAACGAATGCAATCCTTTCGGGACTACGTGGGGCGATTCATATGTACCATCCATCGACTGCTAAGAATCAAAAGGACTTAAACCGTATGCTTTAACACGGGGGATACGCCCTTTTATCTTTTAGCAGTCTATATATATATACATATATGTATATATATAAAAGCCGTCATGTCAAAAATCCGGGGGATCAGCTTCACCATACGGGAGGGAGGTCTCTTTTTGTGAAGGCCGATCCCTCTTATCGTAAGGGAAAAAGGTCCGCTACATTATATACCAATCCTCTGGACTGTTTGGCGAAACTCATCTTCCCTCCCAAGGCTAAAGTATTCTAATTCCCCGTTGGGTGCCCCCTCAGCCCCGGAAGGGATCAGCCCCTGGGTCGAGGAGGGGCCTGATTATTCTAAGTGCCCTTGGGCCCCTGACCAGATCTTGATTATTTTAAGTATTTTAGAGACTCTTCATGCGAGCGCGCGAGGCCAAAAGCACTAGCATATATGTATGTATGTATATATGTACCCAGATAGAAAAAATGACGGCACGGCGATGGAACGGTGGAGGTACCGATGGTACGAAACCCGTTTGATGGCATGTTTTTCTATTCGGATATATATGTATTTTTTACAAGATTGTGCAATTCCGGCTGTTGATGAAAAAACGGGTTATTTTTTTTTTATTCGCAGAGAGTCCTTGCAGATGCTCTATTTCACTTCGAAAAACTGATCGTTCTACCGATCGTTTCAAAGTATAACTTCAAATAGTGTAAACTATAATTAGTCGCGATTAAGATTTATCTTAAAAAATTGACTAGTACATACTGTATCGGTTTATTACTAATTGGGGACAGTATTGGAAGGTTCGACGTTCAGATAGAGTGTAATAAAGAGCGTCGAGGGGAAATACGTCATAGTTCGAATGTCGAAATAAAAAGTTTGTGAAAGAACAAAAAAGTATGTAAAATAATTTATGTATCTATATGTATAATAAGTATTTATGTTACATTAGACAGGCATTTATGTGACCGGATAATTTAGTGTAATATCATAATAACATTTGTTGCTTTGTTTAACTTTTTTTTAATCATCCTCTTCATCGTTGAAAATAGTTTACTCGTAGAACGAATACGGTCCAACTGTTGTCGTGGAGGATAGAGGCGAATATTCACGAAGCATCCGAACGGCTATTCGCGACAATGACAAAATTCCCACATAGAAAAATTATGGCACGGCGACGGAACGGTGGCGGTACCAATGGTACGATGCCCGTTTGACGGCACGTTTTTCTATCTGGGTTCGCCTCCATGTGCAACGACCGTACTAAAATACTATAACTTAATTTTTTTTCTTTAATACTGAATCACGGTGTCCTCGTCACCGAGAACGATATTATTAAGTTTCAGGGGATAAACATAATTTGAATCATTACATTTTTTTAATGTTTGTAATGGAGCCTTTTGTGCCTGTTATTTTTTTTTCTTTTTTTTATCGAAACTTCAGCTTCATGCTCTGCACGCAACGTAATATACTTTTATACTTCAACAACGAGTTTATGGGACTTTTTTCCATTTCTTTTTTAGGTTCACGTATTTTACGTTCACGAGAACATGTCCCGAAATCATATTACGATACCAGCCTGAGATTACAATCTTATTCACGTGAAAGTAGTATCACTTCGTTTCCGTTTTTTTCTTTTTCTTTCTTCACGTCTCACGAATACTGCGAGTCAATTCGTCGAGCGAGCAACGAGATATTATTTAGAGTTACAGATAAAGAGAGAGGGGAAGAGAGAGAGAGAGACAGAGAGAGAGTAAAAGCAAAAACGAAATGATGCGATTGAATTGGTAAAAACTTTTCAGCCAGATCCGATGTTTCACTTCTCGATGAAGGAGATAACACAAATTTTTCATGATCTGTAAGGTTTTTTTTGTTTTTCTTCCTCGTCGACTTCCCAATATGCATACGCGATTTTATTTAAATATTTCTTTTTTTTTCTTGTATTACTTTCCTTCCTAGTAATAGATCTATGAGATCGGAGGTATCTCGAAGTTGACACTCAGATTTGCAGATTGAGCTAGCTTAACGATTGTCGAGAGTTTCACTGCAACACGTGCGGCCTCGTCGAGATCGTCGACCGGGACGATTTTCAAGCCTGCGTTAGCAATCAATGCTTTCGCCTCATCAACGTTGGTTCCCTAAGACAAGAAAAAAAAAAAAAAAATTTGGCGTTATCACTGTACTCCTCAGCATATGATAAATTGCGTTTTTTTTAAACTTTTAAAACGGAATTTACCTGTAGTCTAACAACAACGGGTATTTTAAGGTCGAGTTCTTTGGTTGCAGCGATGATACCCTCAGCGATAACGTCGCATCGCATTATTCCACCGAAAATATTAACGAGAAGGGCGTGTACCTGTTAAAATAGCCATGAAAAATTATATTCGTTCCACCACTTTCCCAGACAAATGCCTTATTGCTAATCGAGCCATGATTTGTATTTTACTCTGGGATCAGACGTGATGATTTTAAAAGCTTCTTTGACCGCGTCTTTAGTAGCACCGCCACCGACATCGAGGAAATTTGCGGGTTCTCCACCGTGCAGCTTGATAATATCCATGGTAGCCATAGCGAGACCGGCTCCATTAACCATGCAACCGATGTTGCCATCGAGAGCGATGTAATTGAGGTCAAACTTCGCAGCCTCGACCTCTTTTGGATCCTCCTGAGTCCAATCTCTCAATGCGAACAAATCCTTTTGCCTGAATTCCGCGTTGTCGTCGAATCTGCATTTGCAATCAAGGGCGAAATCTGAAATGACAATACAACAAGTTGCATCTCGGTTTGTTAGTTTTTAAAGAGAAAAAAAAAAGTTGTTTGGCGAAAAATGTTGTTCATACAATTCCCCTTGATGTCCTCAGCAAGAGGATTAACTTCCAACAGTAGAGCGTCTTTCTTCAGGAACATAGCGTAGAGACTCAGTATAATCTGAGCAATGTAATCCTTGACATTCTCCAAGCCCAATTTAACAGCAATTCGTTCTGCCTGATCTTTCGTTATTCCTTTTGTGATATCGATGGGCTCGTACATGATAGCGGTAGGGTTTGTAGCTGCCACCTCTTCGATGTTAACGCCACCTTGACTTGAGGCAATTATCACGGGACCCTGTATCAAATACAATAAATGAAACTCCAGAAAAATTTAAAAACATTAATTGTTTCGTCTTTAATACTTACGCCGAAAGCACGTTCCATCATGACAGCCAGGTAGTATTCTTTACGTGGAAACATTCTCTCAGCCACCATCACCGCATTGCATATTCTACCACCCTCGCCAGTCTGTTTAGTTATCAGTAGTTTACCCAACATCTGACTAGCCAAAGCTTTCGCCTCATCCGGTCTAACAAATGATAAAAATTTCATAATATCCATCAGTCTATTAACAGATACTACTGGTAACTACTTATTATTATTATTATTATTATTGTTACTGTAACTTACATATTATAACATAGAAGTATTTTACGAAACTCACGTTTCACACATCTTGACGCCACTGCAGGTGCTGTCCTTGAAATGTCCTTTTCCTCGTCCGCCAGCGAGCACCTGAGCTTTCAGTACGATATCTTTCGTGTTCAGATCGGCCGCGAATTTCTTCGCCTCGTCCGGAGTCCTAGCGACTCCGAACTTCGGCGTAGGAATTCCCGCTTCATTCAACAAACTGTAACTTATATGCTCGTGAACGTTCAAATTTCTCACAGTTTGTTTGGCTAGTCCATTTTTGCAGCCGAGAATCTGTCGGTGGTTAAAAAAAAAAAAAAAAAAAAGAAAAGGAGAGACAAGGTATGTATTTAATCAATCGCGTATACAATGTTGGCGCTACAAATAGTTTGTTTCGATGACCGTGACATTGAATTGGGCGTGGTACGCGTAATAGACCGGTCCATCTATTTAAGTATCGAGTCTGTAAGAATATCTGCTACAATACATGGTCGTGCGTTTGTAATGTTGACATGTAGATGAGTTTATTGTTCAAGTGTTGATACGATCAAAGATTCGGAGCAGACATCATCGCCCGTGAACTCGTGGAAAGATGGGAATGTCTCGCAAAACGAATCGCGG
This sequence comes from Stenichneumon culpator, assembly GCA_964017025.1. Lineage (NCBI taxonomy): Eukaryota > Metazoa > Arthropoda > Insecta > Hymenoptera > Ichneumonidae > Stenichneumon > Stenichneumon culpator. The sequence goes on along the minus strand of OZ024781.1, from coordinate 1,280,981 downwards.
ATAATAAAAAAAAAAGTATCCTCGATGGCATAACATCATGAGAAACAGCTGTCAATATCCCCGTAAGTGAAGTGGAATGAATCGTTCGAGGAGCGGCGTAGTAAGTATAGTCATGGAGGACGACGACGTTCGAGACGTCTGCTCACGCGACAATGACGTGTGAAGAGTGCAGCAATCGAGAGATGGAACACAACAGTTTAAATAATTCAATTGTCAGGCTAATCGAATGCAGCTCGAGTATAACCGGGTCAATGAAAATGTTATACAAAAAATTTTTTCGATCTTCGGTATCGAATTATATAAGTGTCATTCGACAAAACGAGCGAAAAATTTGGGTTAGCGATGTTGAGTTTCACAAAGCAAAATCCTTGGCTTCGAATCTTGGCTTGACCCTGGCGCTCAATTTAGCAGACTACACACATCTAATATGGTGATCGCCCCTCTCAACGAATTTTGATGACTTAGCCATCCGGACTGCTCATAATCGATTGTTTTGTCATTGCAATTTGTAGCGCGTCGAGCGAGGAATCTCCCGTTATGTGTAACAATGTGCGGAAACGTACCTTGGTTCCGTTAAAACGGGTGATATTCTCCGCTAACGATATCGTCCGTGACAACATAGTAGCCATCTTTCTACTGCGGCGGCAGTGGACTGCTTGTGCTGAGTGTCAATCTGCCAGGGGCCTCTCTTCGTGTCCCCACCTTTCCCACCTCGCGTCGCTATATGGTTACTGTACTACCGCACACTTTATTCCGATCTACTCTACTATACGACTCGTACTCTTTTGCCCTCTTTTGTCAAATGACGTAACAACAGACCGAAAGATGGCAACCACGAAAGTCCAAAGAGCGCGAAAGTTATGTTTTATAATCACTCGGAGCGTAAGACTTTGAGCATTTCAAAATAACAGTAAATACACTCCAGACGTTAAACATTTTTCATAATTCTCACACAGGGAACAGATTACGGACACTATTCATCGATTTCTTGACTCATTTATTGTGTCGAAAAATAGCATTCTTATTAGTTTTTACGCACTAATTAAATAATTCGTCCGCATATTGGGATTCGATGAAAATTTTAACGACTACTATTTACAAACTCTCGAATACTTATCGCTTGTTGATTCATTTTTTTTCAATGTAATGTTAAGTTCAAGATTCATAGACTTTGCCATGTTGACCATTTTCGCTACTTTTACGGATGCATCGGCCGCTTCGCTCATGTCGTCGATCGGAATGATTTTCAATTTTGCATTTCCAATAAGTGCTCTTGCCTCCTCTACTTTTGTTCCCTGTAACGATAATATCGTCGATATATCGAAAGTGCAAAGAACCGTCGTACGATAGTCCTTACCTGCAATCGCGTTATCACTGGTATTTTAAGATTCAAGCTTTTCGAAGCTTGTATTATACCCTCGGCAATTATGTCGCATCTCATTATTCCACCGAATATATTCACTAGTATAGCGTCTACCTGGTGAATAATCGACATTCGTTCGAATAGTCCGATTTGCCCCGGTCCTGACCCCCCCCCCCCCCCCTCGCCCTAAGATTACAGTTCCCCGTAATCGTTTTTACTTCAGGTACCTTTGGATCTGCAGATAATATTTTGAAAGCTTCCATAACCATTTCGGTCGTAGCCGATCCCCCGACGTCGAGAAAATTGGCCGGCGAACCACCGTACAATTTAATAATATCCATCGTAGCCATTGCCAGTCCAGCGCCATTTACCATGCATCCAATATTGCCATCCAGTGGTATATAATTCAAATTGTGCTTGTCCGCTTGAACCTCGCTGGGATCTTTTTGTGACCAGTCTCTCAGTGCAAATAACTCTTTCTGACGAAACTCGGCACTGTCGTCGAAATTGCATTTACAGTCTAAAGCGTAATCTGCAATGACGCATTACATATATATACATTTTCGTCGTCTTCATTGTATTGACTCCCTTGTGAAAATATTTCTTTGAATAGCTCTGAAAATATATATCTGAAAGTCTCAGAAAATTTCCCTGAAATTTCTCTGAATTTCTCTCACTTTTCAGAGAAAGTGAAAGATTTTTTTGAATCTAAATATTTCTCATTGTTCTGAAAATCTCTGATTTTTCCTGCCAACTTTTTTGAAAAACTTTGTTGATACTCTAAGACTCATTCTCTTCTATATTCAGAAACTATTTTTTGAAAAAGTATAATTTTCACCGAATTTCTCATATAAAGTATACATGAATTATTGTTTACTGTTTACTGTACGTACGAACACGAACACGAAAGTTTAATATTCGGATGAATACCAGAAAGAGCAGATCTTAGAGTGAATTTGTAACTTCTTTGAAATTTTCTAAACCCACATTATCCGAGAAAATTGGAATTTTTCAGAAAATATATTTATTTTTCTATGAATAAGTCTGCTGTCCGTCCGAGTAACATAATGAGCAAATCTTAGAGACAACACGCATTTTCTCTTAAGGTACTTTATTAGAAAAAATCAGAGGGATCCAGCATTTTTCGGAAAATACTCTGGATTTCTCTGATGTATCGTGACTGCTGGAGATTGTACGGAGAAAATGGCAGAGATATTTAACATATAGCAGAGAAAAACAGAGAAAAATTTCAGAAAATCGATGACAATCAATGAAACGGTTCGTTTAGAGTGTTTCAGACAAATTGTCAGATAAATATTTTTTACCAGGGCTGATGGGGAAAATCAAAGATACATCTTACAGTCACCGCATATGTCTTCAACGAAAGGATTGATTTCGAGTAAAAGAGCGTCTTTTGCCAAAAATAGATCGTAAAGATTGCAAACAACTCCAGCAATAGCTTCCGCCTTGGATTCTTTGAGGCCCAACTTTCCAACTATTTCGCAAGCTTGATCCAGCGTTATTCCGCTCATTATGTCAATTGGAAAATAAGCTATAGCATCGGGATTTCTAGCAGCCGTTTCTTCGATGTCTACACCTCCTTCGGTCGAGACGATCACGACCGGTCCCTGAAAAATATAATACACGTTCGAAAAATGCATACCGCAGCGCGATTTATATGTAAACTATGACAAAGATTTGTACATGTGAAAACATTTTTTATCCACAAAGGGCTACAATTATTATTATTTTTTATTTACAAATTGATATCAATTTCTTACGCCAAAGCTTCGTTCCATCATTACTGCCAAATAAAACTCTTTTCTCGGAAACTTTCTGCTCGTAACCATAACTTTGTTGCACATTTTTCCTTCCTTCCCCGTCTGCTTTGTGATGAGCAATTTTCCCAACATCTTGCTAGCATGATTGTGGGCTTCTTGAGGTCTGTGCGAGAAAAATAAATGCTTGACTGTTAGACTTTCGGGCTTTTCGTTTTTACAATCGATTTAAATATATAAGTGGTCTTTTATGAAACTCACGTGTCGCAAACGACGACACCACTGGTGTTGCTACCTTCGAACTTTCCCTTGGCACGACCACCCGCGAGAACTTGAGCTTTCAGAACTATGTCTTTCGATTCAAGTTTCGTGGCAAGTTTTGCTACTTCTTCCGGATTGTCGGCGACTCCAAACGGCGGTGCAGGGATTCCAGCTTCTTTAAGAAGAGTGTGAGCCACGTACTCGTGAACATTCAAATTTCTCTGTTGTACATCACGGGCCACCGATGCTTTGCACGCTAAAAACTGTAGATAACATTTTTAGGCGAAATTTTATTGATTTTTTTAATTGTATTTGTCACAAGCTCACCTGCTTTCCAATTTTCACAGCACGACGGCTCAATGACGAGAGTAGCTGAGATGACATATTCTCAATTTCTCTATTACTCGTCTATTCTCTAGCATTTTATTAATTGCTAGTTTTTTTTGGAGAGTATTTTTATATCGCGCAATTAATTTTTAAAAACCTCGCTTACAGTTGAAAATTGAAGCTTGTCAGTGATATGTCATAAGCACGTGAATTTTACTTGAACGTCTTTCGTTCGTAGCGCGTAGCAGCCGAATAAACAAAGGACACGGATGTAGACAGTTGTTATAAAGCGACACAAACACGGAGTAAGATCGTGTTCGAGAATACGATCTCTCGCCGTATACGAGAAGCGACTGATTAATAATGCAGCATCCGAGTGCCCTGCTGGTACAGCCGATAAGAAAACAGTGGCCTTGTTTTCGAACTGAAAATATCCATTATGTGATGAGGGTATATACCCTCTATCATAGTAATCGTGTATACATGATTACTACGTTAGATTTTTCATGGCCAACGAGATTATTTTAATAAAAGAAAAAACCGTTATCACGAATGATTCTATGAACGTGCATGCAAAACTATAACACACGAGCGCGAGAGGAAAGGTTTGAAAAATAAACATATATAGTTTTTCTGTACATTACTTAATAATGCTGATCATCACGTTTTATTGGATCAAACTTTGAACCGACGTTTCTTACGAGTACCATCATTGCAAGAGGAGCCTACAGATAATAATCGATAATATATATTTTTTATATTACATCTGTATCGTTAATTATCTCACATAATTTTCTTTTTTTTTCTATGTTTTTAGAGGTCTTTGGGGCGTTATTCTCGAGTCAGTCGTGTGCAGAACGCATACGTTCTGTTGCTCTATTCATTCGCATGTTTATACGCATACAGCGATAGAACGTGCACGATTTGCAAACGAATGACTAGAGAATACCCCCTTGTGACAACGTCCATCGAACATAAGACGTTTATTAAAAATATACACTAATTGCTACTCATGACAAAACGTAGCTAAGAAAAAAATAATAACGCAAAACACATCAAACCAGCAGAGGCGAGATGAAGCCATGAATTATTAAGTTCGTTAAATTTGTTGCATTATTCACACGTGTGTCTAAATGTAGAATTTATTGCTGCTGATAAAGTTATTCGAGTTCGAAAATTGCACGTTATCATAATTTATACTCATTCTTTCAACACAGAGAAATTGTTTCTTTTTTCTTTCGTTTCGTTCCTTCACATCTTGTGCAGGTTTAGTTTTAGTTTCAAATCTTGTAGAGTTTTATATTTTAATACAGAATCTATGTCACTAGCGAAAATACTACCCAACGAAAGAACCATCATGGTACATGGTACCATCATGGTACTCCGTTACAGCACGAATTTATCCAACGAAAGTAAAAGTAACGACGTATCGAGTTTTTTTTATACAAAAACAGAATCTCCACCGAAATTAACTGTTCGGTGATGAACAAAAAAAAAATAAGCGTATCCATAGGACACAAAGCGATGGATGTGTGTTAAGATATTCTAAAAAAAAAAAAAATTTATTGTACATGTAGTTCCTCAAAATCTGATCTAAAAAAACCTCAAAAGAAGACATTTTTATTTATTGTATTCTATACATTGTACATCCAGTACTGGTACTGTTTTATGTTGAATATATCCGTTGAAGTGGTTCGGAACAGACGGCTCGAAAACTTCAAGCTCTGGTTGGAAAGTAACGTCAATCTTTGATGAATCTTTGCGCTATGTGGGAGAAGATAAATATCGAGCCAAATTTGAGCTTTGATGCCAAGTGTCAGATAAATGCTGCGATGGGTTGAACAAAGCTGCGCGAGAGCAAAAAATTCGAGAAATGTCGAAGCCTCATTGATGATTGCGAGATTGTGAAGAGTGAGATGCTCGTCGAGTGAACGGATATTCAAGATTTCCAAGAATCGACGTACAGGAAAATCAAGGACTGCGGATCACGATCTTTTTAGATAGATGAAGAGCCTATTGTCGAAAGATTAAAGGAAAATAAGCCTCTGGAAAAAGTTAAGTTCTGGCCCGCTCGTCTGTATTAGTCATTAGAAATAAGTCACGAAAAAGCCTGTCGAATTGTGACCGCCGCGATGTCTGCCACGAGTTGGCCTGGATTAAAACGTATTTTTGAAAAAATAACCGGAACATGAGATAGATGATGTTTTGTAAAAAAGCATATGTTTTCGATGCAGACTGTGTTATAGTATATGACTCTAGTACTTCAAGAAAAAGAAAAACTCCGTACTGTGTGTCTAAAACGACGCAATAAACAAATCTCCAGTAGCAAGCACTGAACGATTCGCCTGAGCCCGCTTGTCCATCCATCAGACGAGATCTCGTAAGATTCTATACAATAGCGAAGATACCAACGTAAATCCGAAGATCGTGTGGCAAATAACTCGAATTGACGTTATCATCCATACCATACTGCAACAATATTATTCATGACATTTGTTTTATTTATTTTTACTGTAATCTATTCTATTCATGAGTATGTAAAATTATTGTAAGCATCGAGTCCCGATCAACTCAGCAAATATCTAAATAATAAAAGGTCTTTTGCCGTTGATTCTTTTTTAAAACAAAAGAAAAATAAATATTTTTTTTCTCGCGAACACACCCGTGAAACATTGAACGCTTGAATCTAGGGTGCTCTATGTTCTCTTTTCACACTTGTGATAATATTGTTGTCTTTCGCGCTCATAACGAGAAGCTGGCCTCATTTTTGCAGTCTTTATAAGTTTTTTTTTCCCAATAATATTAAAAGTGTGTATCATCACCTGAGTTTCTTTGCACGCTTAAAAGCTAAATCGATCGTTGAGGGTACGCTCGGTGACACCGAGATTTCCTGTCAAGCTGTACATCATCTCGCTGAAGGTTCGATCATCGACCGAGGCACCCGATTGAGCGATTGGTGCGTTGCGGGAACGCGATCGTGAACGCGATCGCGATCGGGAACGTGGTTGGCGGACGAATAGCGGTGCTCGTCCGAGCTGTAGTTATAAAGGAATACAAAAACAAATTAGATCAGAAAAACAATTGTAAGATCAAAATTATGTTCAAAAAATATATATCTTACAGAAGCGATGTGCTGGGGATGTGGTCTGAATGGTGACCGAGCTCTTGATAATTGGCGAGGATTTATTACGCCCCGACTTTGCGGCTGAGCCATGCTGAGCGAGCGTTGACGAACACCTGGCGCATAATCGTCCCCGAGTGTGCACATGAAATTAACGTTTGGATTTGGGTTCATCCTGAGTGCGCTGTAAAATAAAGAAATATTATTTAAAAAAAGATTCACTTTTCTTACGTAGATCAAATTATCGAATATCATACTTCATTCTCATTAGCTTCTGTGCGTACTGCGCTCGCCTCTGAGCTCGTAATATCTGATCGGAACGAAGCCCAACGTTGTTGAAGTTTCTCTGAGGTGTGAGGATCTGTTGACGACGCTCGACGAGAGCGCGTTGCTGGAGGTTCGTCATCATAGCTTTTCCATTGTGCGGCATCTGGAAATTTAATCAAATATAAATAATAAACATGAGAGTAAATAATTTAAAAAATGTATACAATGGCGATTCCTTTATAATTTACCCTATAATCGTTGGGAACCTGCATTCTTTGATTCTGACGTTGAAGCAAAAGTTGCTTCGCGCGCTTCACTCGATTTCTGTAAGCCACTTGAGCTGGGCTCTGATAACCTAAACGATTGTGAACCGAAGTTGGATCTCGAAGATTTGGCAGACTGTTGGTTCTTTTGAGAGCGCCTTTGTTGTTGGTGAAGAAACGTTTCATAGTCGGGGATATGAGATTGGTTCGACTCTTGCTTCTCGTAAGTCCAAATTTACCGGCGGTTCCACGACGAGCAGTGAACGCGCCTCGCAATATGTTATTGCCGATAACGTTGTTATTCTTTAGACGATTCAAGGCTGTATTGCTACGAGATCTCACAAGACCACCGGCTCCGTTATTCTTCTTCGCGTTGTTCTTATTATTCTTGTTGTAACGCTTCGTGACAAATCCTGCTCGTACGGTGTTTTGTTGCTGCTGCTGCTGTTGTTGTTGAGCACGACGTTTCTTCGGGGGGGTAATGCTAGTTTTGGTCGCTTTAGCGACGCGGCCTTGAACGGAAATGCCTCGTTGATTACCCCGGGGACCTTTGCCAGCGCGATTGCGTTTCGCGGCGCCTTTGCCACCACTCCCAACGTTGCCACCTTTGCCCTTGCCAGCAACAGCCTTTTTCTTTTTGTCCTTTTTATCCATTTTTATGATGTCATCTTGAAAAGGAAGAAAAGTTCGCTAAGTTTTTTTTTTTTTTAGTGGGCATTCACGGCCTCAACGACGAGTATCAGGAATAGTAATCGCTTGGATCTTTATTTTATTTTTAAAATTATTTTCTCATTCCAGGGTCAAATTTTATTGATCCGGATTATGGATAACGGATGCCCTTGGTAAACCGCCACCACAAACAATAACTGCTCAATATTTTCCTCATACAGGTACACGCAACTGCGAGATGCGTTGCTTTTTTTTCGTAGACCAAAAAACATGATCCTTAGATTTATTTGCCTCCATTTTGAACGATGAACTCCTCGAATCTCAAATCGATCCTCCGGATCCACTAATTCGTATCCTTGTAGAAGCTGCTTCATTAAGATGAATTAATGAATAACATTGAAGCAAAAGATCATGATTATTCGTGATACAGAATGAAAATATTCTACCGGTAAACATTCTGTCATGATTCTCCTGTAAAGTATTGACTCTAAGTAAGGTTGTTCCAAAAAAATGTTACTCCATATAAAAATTCATCACAGATTCATTATAGTAATTGATAAAAATGTGGCGATTATTATTGACTCGGATAAATATACATGTATCTACTTTTTTTTAATAGAAATGATTCGAAAAAAATTGTTGTGCTCTTGAGCTCGATAATATTGAATTATTCAGCGAAGAAGATAGTGTGAATTACAGTCTGATGAGATTCGTCTAGGATTTTGTATTCATGTAAATATGATTCCACGTTTCCCAAGTAGTAGAGCTTTTTCGGAGCAGCTTTCTTCCATCCCGTCATATGCGTTTATTCCATCCATCTAATCCCCAGGGGCGAGGGAGGCGGTTATAAGCATCGCCAATCTCATTTAATACTTCTGGCAATCGAAATATCACTGCAGCGGTGTGATTTATGGTTTTTTTTTAAATCGGTAAAACATCGTTCGATCGAAACGCTCGATCGAAAAAAATATCCTCGGGACAATCGATGATATTTCGAGAGTGACGGGTTATCGTGAAAACACTATTATTCCCAGTTATGTAAACACACGTGTCCCGCGGTGCAGACGCTCACCACGGACGATCGTGCCTCGGTAGTATGCCTCGAAGTAGTTTTTTTTTTTTTTATTGTTCATAGCATGTATCTTTTTTCCTATTATTTTAACGTTGAACGAATCATTAGCGTTTTTCGACGGTTTCACAATCTCTTTTCGATATTCTCGATTATATCGCTACATTTCTGATATAGTTCTCTCATTGTTGGAACGTGAGTCACACGACGGTAAGGAGTCGTGTTGCGCTCAAGATAAACTCGTTTATAGCGCAGGCCACTCGAGCTCCCTCTCGCTCTTTCGTTAGTGAGACTCAGTCACTTTTATATACAGTACATGCGTCCCCACCGCCTTCAGACGAAAAATTCCATTTCATTAAGTTTTTTTTGTATAGTACAGTAGCACATCTATCTCGTTATCAGACTCGTCGTTGGGTTACTCGTATTTATTACACATTAGACAATGCAACGGACGATAGCATGATTTACAAAGAGCATTAGAAGTTTAATTTCTTTGGGTAGATTTCGATCCCTCGATCGTTCTTGCAAACGCCATTTTGTGTGTGTGTTGGGCAAAGAGCGTGCGGTTTCCACGCATTATAGACGATGCTAATGTGCTATGCATCAGCCGTACGCTCAGGGAGGATATGCTCGAAACAATCTACACTCTCGGGGCTCCAGCCACTTACCAAGAGACATGTTCACTTTAGCGTCAATCTCGGACATTTTTTTGGGTCGTTTAACGACACACGGCGATGATTACGGCGACGCACGAATGTAATAGACGCGCGGACAGAAAAACCCGATAAACACGTTAGATACGAACAGAAATATGCGGACACGAAGAATTCACACGAAGGCGTGGGTCAACGAGGAAACCAGAGGAAACTGAGCGGCGATCGAGGAGGCGCGTATCTTTTATAGACCTGGTCCCCTCTACCTTTCACCAACTCCCACCTTCGATCCTCTCTCGTACAACCAGAGTCAGTAAAACTCCCCCCTCGCCGAAAGCCGAACAACAAAAGTATATATTTCCATTTTGACGTTTACATTATTTTAACGCTGGGAGTTTATATTTAATCTCAAAATATGATAAAGTCAGATTGGTTCAGCCGAGTCGGATTGAAATTTCGACGACAGATATAAGGCTTATCGTGCGATAAGTGGTCGAGAAATGTGTCTCCGATCACTACGAAACAAAGTAACCAAGGAGGCTCCCCCGAGGTCTTGGCTCTAACCTGCAGTTTATCGCTCGTAAAATTTGTTACTTTCGAATCTACCGACAGCGGTGGATGCGCGGTTGGCGCACGGCTCTGGTGGTCCCCCAAGTCAAGCTGATTTGTACGCGGTCAGTACTTCGATGGGTGACCGCTTAACCGTGCGTAGTGATGCAAGCTCGTCACATGACAGGTCAAATGACCGTCATAAGACCGTCAGTTGACCGTCGCCGGTTTTGGGACCAATGGCGCTTTTTTAAAAACTTCGTATAGCGGCGCTGATCATCAATCTAGTGATGCGAGGTCCTCACAAAACGGGTCATTTTAACGTCAGGATTTATTTTATTTATTTATTTATTTATTTATTTGGTTATTTATTTACGGGGTGAACCCTTTTACATTTTCAGTTTTTACAGTTGAGATAAAATTTCATAGATGCAGCTTGTAGCATGTGTAACATTATATAATATATATTTGAAAAATACATTATTATTCATTTTTTAAATATTATTTCCCTTTTTTTTTATAAATCTTTTATTTATTTTTCGACTTGTAATAGATCCAAAGCATGCAATGCGAAAAAATTGTGACCAATTACTGACCGAAAAAAATGACCGTCATTTTGCATCTAAGTACGTGTTTCGGTCATTTGTTGGTCATGCAGGACCGTCAAAAGACGCGAACCAAAATGACCGTCATTTTTATTTAGAAACATGCACGAAAAAAAATGACGTCAAAAGACTGTCAAATGACGATCATTTTCTCGTCATTTGACCGGTCTACAAAAAGACGGTCATTTTGCATCACTAACCGTGCGCTAGCTGGCGCATCGACCGTTGAGCGGGAGGCGCTTTCTTCCGAGACTTTGGTGTTTCTGCACTTTACTCAAGTGCAAAAATACCAGTGGCTCAGTCGAATAGGGCCGTCTGTATCGGCACGGGTTTTCCGTGGTTTTCCCGTGTCCTCGGCAAATGCCGTACAGTGTAGCTAAGTCGACCACGGACGCCCTGGAAGTTAGGTAGCTTAGCTGAGTGCGGGTAGGGAGTGTTAGGGGGGAATCGGGCTGGGGTTCCGTAAAAACCCGACAGGGTATACCGGGTATAAGTACGGTGGAAATGGAACAAATATAAAAAAATATATAAATACTTTCGCATCTTTTTTTTATTTACTTTTTTAAGTAAACGTAGATTACTCGAAAGTACTTAACGATGATGCGCAAAAAGGAAAACGATTGCAATGCGAACAGTGATAAAAAAGAATCGAACTCCTTTCAAAAGAAAATTATACCCTATTGGATATTTGCGGCGCTGAGAATTATATTGACAATCTTACCTCAGACGGGATATATTCATCCAGACGAGTACTTTCAGACTATAGAAGTGATTGCCGGTGAGCCTAGTGACATTGTTGTAATAAATTAATAAATATTTTGGAGTCGCAAAAAATATTATTTTTTAAAAATGTTTACAGGCGACCACTTTGACATAGACGTCTATAAGCCGTGGGAATTCAATGTTACTTTCCCCCTGCGTACTGCCCTTATACCTCAGTTAATCGTCGGAGTGCCATATTCCTTAGTCAACATTCTGGCTCCCCATTATTCGCACGTATTTGGAAAACCTCTGAGAACTCCTTACATCCTTCTCGTACTTCCTCGTTTAGTTGTGTGCTTAATGTCATTTGTATCGGACTATTGTCTTTACAAAATTTGTTGCTTGTACAGTCAAAACTACAGAATAAGATTAATCACTTATGCAAGTTCCTATGTAATGCTCACCTATGCCACTCGTACTTTTTCCAATGCCATTGAACTAGTCCTTACCTCTTTGCTGCTCTACTACGTCTCATTGTGCATGTCATTTTCGGAAAAGGTGAGAATTTTCAACTGTTATTTTAATTATATTACAGTACTTAATATTTATTTATTTATTTTGTGCACAATCTATGTGCATTATTTTATTCCAGGTTGTTCTCCAGAGCGACCACTTTGCGGAACGTTACGACAAAGCCAGGACAATCGGAGAGCGTGTGAAATACTACAAACTACGAGCATCTTTACCATATCACTCGCTGAATCATTGTCTGACAATCGCAACGATAACCGTCGTCGGTATATTCAACCGTCCAACCTTTGTCGTCTTTGCATTTCCGGCGATATTTTTCTGGCTCCAGCGTGGTCTTGGCTCCCAGAGCGTCGGTCTCTTTGATTTTCACATCCGTATTTTCGCTTTTGTCTTCTGTGGCATACCCACGGCTCTATTTCTCATTCTAACCGACAGTTTTTACTTTGGTTATCTCACTATGGGCGAGATATTAAACCTTAAAATCGATATGAACAATTTTGTTGTTACGCCGCTTAATTTTCTAAAGTACAATCTCGACCAAAAGAATCTCCAGTCTCATGGTTTGCATCCGCGATTCATTCATTTCACAGTAAATGTGCCACTTCTCTTCAACGCTCTGGGAGTTGTAGGGTTGTTTGCTTTTGCAAAGATTATCTACAGGTGATTGTTACAAACCTTTTTCAATTTTTATGAATTTGCGATGCTGAAATAATGATATACTTAATTTTTTCAGTGGATTCCAAGGTCGATGGTTGGAGCTTCCGCGAATTCAGAGTATTGAGGGACTCATGACCGCGTCTTTCATCGTCCCGATAGCGGCCTTGTCGATAATTCCACATCAGGAGCCACGTTTCGTAATTCCAACTCTCCTGCCGTTGGTTTTCCTTCATGCACAGACGATCGGTCACGGTTACAAAAACTCCACGGTTGTTTACACAAGCAGTGTAAACTCAAAGCACCACGTCGTCAATCGTAACAAAAACAAAATGAGCAAATTGCAGTGTATCTGGGTGATCGGCAATTTGTTATTGACGATGTTTTATGGTTTTGCTCATCAGGGTGGTGTTTTTCCTCTCGCTTCGCACATAGCGTCGGAATTGAGAGCTAAACCGTATCTGACTCATCTTCATCTCTACACATCGTACACTTATTCATTCCCCACTGCACTGTTACAGTTGAGAAATACGCGTAGAACTTACATGAGCAGCGATAAGCACAAGTATCGATTGAATCAAGATTTCTATCTCTATGAACAAGGAAATAATGACGTGGCTCAGGTTTACCACAGCATTGCCTCCAAGATCACCGAGTGCGAACAAAAGTTGGCCGCTAAAAGAATTCCGTACAGACTGTATTACGCTCTGCCCGTCAGCTTTCTGCCCGAATTCGAGAATTACGCTTTGAGCAACGCATCACAATTGTTCAATTATCAGAGCGTTGCAATTTTTTATCCTCACGTAGCTACGGAAAAGTTGCCCTCCTTCGATTCTTTCTCCCACTGTTTCATCGCCGAAGGGATGGAAACTTGCTTGAGAAACTTTGTCGAAAATATGTCGAGCAATATTTGCGAATTATTTCGCAGTTTTGGACTAGTTATACTCAGGATGGAGGTCGCTAAGCCAAGCGATAAGCTCATTTCGTAGCAAGGTGATATTAACGATAATTGAAAGTTGATGAAAAACCAGGATTCCCATCCGGAATCGCCAGCAGCGAAATTTGTAATTAATTGCGAATGGAGTAATTGCTGCTTGGTTGTGTACTAGGATCCGTCCAAATTACGGATAAACTGCGGATATATATATATATATATATATATATATATATATATACATCCAACAGCTTGGGGCGTTATTAGATTATTAATTGTTATTTTAGCCGAAACACTTTGCGCATTCCTTTTTTTTTGTATAAATATGAAATAAGACTGCTGAGATCTTTATGTGGACTACATCAAGTATATATGAAAAAAATAAAATCTAGGTGTTTCGTATATATGTTTTATTTCCTCTCTCGTGTACGCTATCCGAGAAGAGAGCTTACGAATTTTGTTACGAAAGCATTGGCAAAATAAATAATCAATTAGTATCTCTTTCCTTTTGTTATAATATTGAATTATGCTGTACATTGTAAAAGAATATAAGAAACTATAAGTGTGTATAATATAATTAAATCAATCTCACTCGCTAGACGTTTGCCGAATCGCTATAAGTCCAAGGAAGTTCATGATTAAATTTACTCAGGTGCGCGGCGTTTCTGGCGGCGAACAAACGCTGAAAAAATAATGGAGTCAGAAAACTTTTTTAAAGATGCGAAAAACAACAATATACTTCATCTGAAGATAAATAACGATTATTAATTACGGGATTGTCGATATAAGCTTCGCAGCCGTAGCACCACACCGACAGATCGCTGAAACTCAGCGTCATGGGATGTTCCGCTATTTGTCCGTGAATCACGGCGTGCTGATTCACACTACGAGCACAGTGAACCGTGTAGCATCGCAGACAGATCCAATTTTCAGCTGTGCTGCCGCACTCTTGGCAGGGATCGCGAACGTTCATTCCGTTTGACGGTACGTCCTGCACTGTGACAAGATGAGGACAATCTCGTAGGGGGACTACGGCAAACATTTCACCTTCTACTAAAGCCTGTCAAAAAGCAAAAATGTGTCATGAAAAAAAAATTAGCATTAGCCGTAACAATAATAAAACTGCCGCTTGGTAACACGTAATTTACAAATTTACCTGAATATTGTCTGAAAGGTAATCGAGCAAGCTCGGATTCGCCGTGCCACCGACAGCTTCACCCTGTTCGTTTCCACCGCTTCCGCTGGCCCCGGTATCAGATGCATCTCCGCGTCCTCCGAGATCCGTCTGTCTAGGATTAATGCACGCCTTCGCGGCCTTGATTATCGCCATTCTTTCAATCTCCCTCTGCAATTCAGCCATCTCGTCGGCCGGCATGGTGTCTAAGCGTTCTCGTTCTCGAAGACTCAGTTCGATTTTTTCGTTCTCGATCTCCTCAAAAGCAATCTTGGTCTCTGTTAAGGGACTTGGTACATCGGCGATTTTCTCGTAAAGAACGTTTGGTTCCGGCAGAACGTTTTCCTTTGGAAGAGCCATTTGGAAGACAAGATTCGGCCAATATTGTTTGTGAGTCTTCAACACATTTTTTATTGTTCCGACCGCACTAGGGCATGGAGCTTGATAATCGCTGAGAGCTGGCAGAGGATCGCCAAGAAGCGCTTTCGTACACATTGTCATTGCATATGATATAGAATTGACGTTGTAGCCCCCCTCGAGGGCGAGAACAACGCGTCCGTTTGCTAACGAGGATAACCAGTGCGTTAAGTGACCGTACGTTTCTGGAGATACGGTGTAACCTTTAAACGAAACAAAAATGACAATTGAAGATCATTATCGATGTAAAAAACAAACAAACGCGAAATGATCATAACTCACCACCCAATGGATCACCGACGCAAGCATCGAAACCCGCTGATATCAAAACCAATTCGGGATTAAACTGATAAGCGATCGGCATTACTATTTGCTGAAACGCAGCTATGTACTCGGCGTCTCCCATCCGCTTCTGAAACCGGATCTTGTAAATCATCGATCATCATTGTTGCTGCAAAAAATTTATTTGGAGGTCTATCAGTTCTTACGCGGTTCCACGGAATGTTCACTGTGTATCCTTCACCGCGACCCGTTCCCACGAATGTATAATTCGCTTCTTTCATATTCGGGAAGAATCCCGCGTTGTCGTATCGGTGAATCGATAGATACAAGACGTTCGGGTCGTCCGCAAGAATCGCTTGAGTTCCATTGCCGTGATGAATGTCCCAATCCACGATCAACACTCTGCAACATAAATAATTAAATTGAGACAAAACTTATGTTCGGCATGTAATTTTTTGTTAAGGTGAAAATATATTTGTGCGACTCGCCTCTTCAAGCTGTGAAATCGCGTGGCATATCTCGCTGCTACAGCGATATTGTTAAAAATGCAGAATCCGCAGGCCGTCTCGTCGTCGGCGTGATGACCCGGGGGTCTCACTATAGCGACTCCCGACTGGCTTTTCCCGTTCAAAACACTGTCGACTATCTGAAGTACCGAGCCAGCAGCCACACAAGCGCTCGTCCAAGTTTCCGTGTGCAAAAATACCGAATTTAACTTGTCTCCTTTCTTCCTCAATTCGGTCGGTTTGGCTGAACATGTTTCTTTCATATTTTCAATGTGACTTGCTGTATGAGCGAGAAGTAACTCTTCTTCGGTGGCTGCCCTTCCCTCAAGAACGTGACAACGCTCGAGTAACTTGTATTCCTCGTGTTTTGCGAATATACCGGCTATACGATCAGGCTTTTCCGGATGAGAATCGTCCGATAGATCGCAGTGCTTCAGCATCCGGTCGTCGTAAACTATAGACACGCGTTTTAGTGCTTTGCTCAGATTTGTCGCTGCAATAAAAAAAAAAAACGTTAGGCTTCTAGAGTAGTTTTTAAAAATTATGTTCTTTTATAATGAGATTTCACCTTGTTTCAAAGAGATCAATCGATTCTTCAAGTCTCTCAAAACAGTCTCGCTTTGTACGGGATAGCAGTCACGAGTCTTGTAGTGATCCGGCTTCGTTTCGTCACCCCTATAAACAATTACGACATATTAGCTAGGTTATTGATGATTGAATAATCTTTAACAAAATTTGTCTCGACGCAATAGAGCCGCACTTATAAATAACGACTGGCAAATGTCTATTATTGTTTTCCTCGCGATTCTCCGATTCCGAATTTACACTGTAAACCTCTTGATACTGATAGCATTGCCAGTACGATCTGTGAGCGTAGATAACGTTCAGAATTGTTTTCTTGATGCTCTCGGAGGGCGGGTCGAGGGTTTGGTAAAACGGACAGGGATCTCCCAGTAGAGTCCGCAATGTCAGTGCGACTCCTTCCGACAAAGAGTCCAAACAGTATCCGCCCTGAAATACAAAGCAGAATGCACTAAAGTCACAGTTAATATACTGTAAAAAAAATGGTTGTTTACCATTTAGAAAACTTTCTGGAGCGGGCTAGGTACGGTACTGCTGCGCGTTTTAGTTTAAAATCGGAAGGTTAAAAGGGGAAAATTAAGCTTTGACGTACCTCCAATATGACGGCGACTTTGCCATTTGCGAGACTCATCAGCAAGGACAGCAAATGAGGAAAGAAGCCCGGCGTTACTTCCATCTCACCCTGGAAACGTCGTAAGTGATATAATTCCGTGAGACAAGTGCCTCACTCATCGATAGATTATTAAAATTTGTTGGATCCAAAGTGACATTGAAGTTGAACCTTGCAGTCTCCGAGCGCCGAATCAAAACCAGCAGACACAAGAAGGAGATCGGGCGAGAACTAGGTCAATAAAATGATTTTATCATTATAAAGTAATTTCGATTTACCTCTTGACACCCGAGCGCGCAATCGAAACCCGCTGAGATGATAATGAGATCCGGTTGAAACTAAAAGTTTTTTTTCACAATACAGATCTCTTCTCGAAATTTTTTTAAAGCTATGAACAGACATTTTATCGCTCACCTCGTAGGCCATGGGTAAGAGAATTTGTTGGAATATCGCTAAATAATCGCCGTTCGTCATTCCGGTATTGTTCAATGGTACATTGAAATTGTAACCCACACCTGCTTTATCACCCACGTAGTGATAGTCGGATTCCCTCAAATTTGGCCAGAATTCACCATTCTCGTACCGATGAATCGAGAAGTACACAACTCTGCAGTATGAAAGATTATTAGCTTCGACGATCGCGACAATTTTCCACCGTAATTTTTTACCGTTTACCTCGGATCATCGTAGAACATCTGTTGGGTAGCTTGTCCATGGTGAACGTCCCAGTCGACGATGAGAATCTTACTGGCCAAGTTACTTCTCAACATCTTTTCCGCTCCTATGGCTACGTTGTTGAAGAAACAATAGCCACAGTATTCGGATTTCATTGCATGATGTCCCGGTGGCCGGATTATCGCCATCCCATTTTGAACTTCGTCACGACAAACGCTCTCGATTAAATTTACCGTCGATCCTGTCGCCAACAACGAGAGTCTGTATGTAGACTGAAGCAAAGAAAAATTTGTTGATTAATTAAATCTCACAAGTTTTATTCGCGCAAGGTACGGGAGAACATTTAATTACCGGGTGTATGTAAATCGCATCGTAACGTGACGACAATTTTTCCAATGCATCGATATCATCGCATCCCGCGGTAGCTTTCAAAACGTCTATCTGATTCTGTGTGTGTTTCATCAAAAGTTCGTCCTGCCTCGCCAATCTCGGGACGACAAATTTGCAGCGCTTCGTCAGACCCAATTCCTCGCATCGTTCCAAAACTCTGGTGAATCTGTCCGGGCATTCCGGATAATTTTCGTCCCACAGGCAACAATGTTCGGTCATCGAATGCTCGTATGTCAGCCCCGTATCTTTGCGGCTCATATTCCTCGCGATTATAGCCGAGTGATAAATGTCCCTTATGAAAAAATTTTCAAATTTCTTCGATTGCGACTGTTTCTTTTGCGTGGCTTCACGTTTCGCAGCTAGCAGAGCAGCGGATGGTTTTACCTGCGATGTAAAAAAAACAAGAATTAGCAATCTCTAAAATAAATAGTAAAAGATAAAATAGTTCTTTAATTTGATTATTAAAAAAATTGAGAATTAGATTTTCCATATCTCTATACCTCAAAACTGTGCTCTCAGCTAGTGTTACAGCAATTAGATGCTACAGATTTTCTCAAGCGACTTCTACAAACTGATAAAAGATGTTTACCAGCTGCGACGCACATAAGTGTTAAATCATGCAAGATTAATTGGATACATTGATAAAGAGCTATGTGAGTATGTTATCTTCCCGGCATCTTTCTATATATCTCGTGCTAAAGATTAAATGCTTCAAGCACACAATTAAAAATAAAAAGCACTGCGAGTAAAAAATGTTCATTTCAATTTACTTTGGTGTTTCTCGTAGAAGCTTTCTTTTCTTCATTGTTCTTAGACGTGGTCGATGTTGCGTTATTGCTTTTAACTTTTCTCTGACTCATCCTTCTTGTATTACTCTCCACTAGTTTCATTAGCTCGATTTCGCTTTCCGCCAGAAGTTTGGCAGCATTGAAAAAATTGTCTCGTGTTGCGGAATCCGCCTGATACAAGTGGGGAGTCAATTCTAATCACAAACTGCGATAATCTGTGACGGAATTTAGATTTTTTTTATTTTTCAACTCAACGACCAACTGTTTTAACTCATGGATGATGAAATGCTAAAGAATTTTTATAAACAGGTGTGGGAGCGATGGGTGGGCGTTTTGGAAGGCAAGACCAGTACGAATATAGGCGCACAGACTACATGTACAATAGTGACCATGATTTGCTGCTTTCCCTCTGATAGAAACGCGCTTACCGAGCGTATGAACAATTTCCCGAATTATAATCGCACATCTATTCGACTATACGCTACTGTATAATTGTATCTGAATACGCGACAATCGAAACGCTTACAAACTTCTCACCATCACTTTGTTTACGTATAACCCTGAATTATACGAAGTCTTCCACTATCACGAACGATGCTGAAGTCAATGACTGATCGTGTTCATAGCTCGATTTCTGTTGACGTATCGGAAACGTTATTAGAGTAATACTATCCTCGTAAATGTTTCGCTCATCATTCCACGATCTTTCATGTCAATTTTCCGGAATCTTTCAGGAAATGAAGTCTCCAACCATTTTTCCGTGAAGAGTGCTTCTCGCGTTCGAACCTTCGAACAGCTGTCACAATTCCAAGGCCACGTACAACACGACAAGTACGCAAGTGATAAGTCGGATGTGTGCGTGTGTGTGTGTGTGTTTGTGCGCGCGCGCGCGCGCGCGCGCGTGTGTGTGTGTGTGTGTGTGTGCGTGCGTGCGTGCGCGTGTGTGTGTGTGTGCGCGCGCGCGTTAGTGTTTGTGTGTGTGTGTTGGGGCAAATCCACGCGGTTCATATTGTTATATACATCGCAACACGAGTGCACGACTATACAGGCTTAATTGATAGTTTAATCGTAATAACAACGATGTGTATTAAGATTAGAATTGGATTTTTGTAATTTTATAATATAAAAGAAAATAACTGGTCTTCCGGATAACCTCGGGAGAAATGAGCCGGGGAACGAGTCACGGGTCCTCGAAAAAAAAAACATTTTTATAAAATACTATTATCCAGTTCTGTAAGTCGTATCATCTTCTTCTTCTTCTTCTTCTTCTATCCGTGTTGGCTTTAGGCCATTACGCCAATTGCAAGTAGTCATATCATCATGCTGCGAGTTTTGGGAGAATCGTTAGCTAAGAAAGTGAGACGGAGGCACAGAGGCGTTGGTACGTGGTCTCCTCTTGCCACTGCTTTCAATTCAAAACTCTCCACTGATTTTGGGTTTAGTCCATCGTGTAACAGGAGTGTGAGTCGCTTGACTTTATTCTCCACAATTGATAATGATTTTTCGTTTGTTTAACGTTTGAATTCTATATTTTTACAGGGCCTCTTTGGCCTCCCGGAACTCCAAAATGCGGAAGGTTTCGCTGAGCTCAGAGAAAAAGCTGTCTCTGAATCAAAAAAACTCATCGACGAGGCTACCAGTAAAGATAGAAGTCGCAAGATCGTGGAGGTCTTCGATGAGCTATCCGACACCTTGTGCAAAGTAGCCGACTTGGCCGAGTTTGTCAGAATAGCTCATCCTCAAGAAGCATTTGGACAAGCTGCGGAAGATGCTTGTGTAGCTGTCAGTGGTATTGTAGAAACGTTAGTACGTTGTGTTACAAGAAATAACAAGGATTTAAGATTGTATCGATAATATTAAATTCTTTTTCCAGGCTGAACACGCACAGAGGCCTGTATAATGCTCTCTCTGATGTTGTCAAATCAGGGGATATAGTGGAAACTACGGAGACAGATGATCACGTCTCTAAACTATTTCTATTTGACTTTGAACAGTGTGGTATTAATCTGCCAGAAGAACAGAGACAAAAAGTTGTAGAGTTGAACGATTATATACTGCAAGTTAGTATAATTTATGAACCATCTGGACAGTATATATAGCTTATTCTGAATTGGAATTGAAATTTGCAGGTAGGCCAGAAATTTATGGCTGGCGCAGTGACCCCACGCTCCGTGAAAGCAGAAGCATTGCCTGAAAATATTAGACAATAGTAAAGAACTCCTTTATCTATAAAAGTGTGATTTTTGGCATTGAGATAAAAAAAAGCTTTAATACTGTTGACAGTTTCACAAAGGAGGATGGTCAGATTCTTGTGCACGGCCTCTATACCGATTCTGCCAATCCAATCGCTCGAGAAGCGGCTTACAAGATATTTTTATATCCCGACACGCAGCAAGAATATCTGCTGAAAGAACTGTTGAACTCGAGGCACCGCTTGGCAGAAATTTGCGGCTTTCCAACTTACGCGCATCGGTGAGCCAATCGGTTTGTCTCACAATGCTAATGAAAATATGAAAGAGAAAAAAGATGCGATCATTGTTACAGAGCTATAAAAGGAAGTACGGTAGAAGGCCCCGAGGTAGTGCGCGATTTTCTCAACATTCTGAACGGCGAGCTCAAAGATCGCGCGCGAGAGGACTTCCGTGTGATGCACAATATGAAAAAAGCTGAATCGCCGACAGTACAAAATCTCATGGTCTGGGACACTGCATATTTTGCGTCGAAAGCGAACAAGTCATGGCTTAATACTAGCAGCAATGAATTTGCACCGTATTTTTCCCTGGGCGCTTGCATGGACGGTTTGAACATCCTCACTCAGGCTTTGTACGGCGTCCACCTAGAATCCAAGGCCGTCCTGCCCGGTGAAGTGTGGTCTTCGGACATTCAGAAATTAGCGGTGATCGATGAGAAAGAGGGAGTTCTTGGGTACATCTATTGCGACTTCTACGAGAGGCAGGGCAAACCTAATCAGGATTGCCACTTCACTATCAGGGGTGGTCGAAAATTGCCCGATGGCAGCTACCAGGTGATCGAATCGAAGCAGCTGGAAACAAGGTTTTAAATTCTTCATTTTTTTTTCTTATATTCGTTACAGAATCCCATTGTTGTTTTGATGCTGTCGTTGCCCTCGCCGCGATGGTCCAATCCTTGTTTATTGAATCCCTCATCTGTGGACAATTTGTTTCACGAAATGGGTCACGCTCTGCACTCGATGCTCGGCAGGACACAGTATCAGCACGTTACCGGTACCCGATGCAGCGCGGATTTCGCCGAGGTGCCGAGTGTACTGATGGAATATTTTGCCAGTGATCCAAGAGTGAGTAAATCGAAAAAAAAATGATAAATTCTATTCCATCCTCGCCTATTTATCCCATCTCTATACTCGTAGGTCGTAAAGTTATTCGCGAAACACTTCCAAACTCAAGATCCGATGCCGGAACAGATGTTGCAAAAATTGTGCGCTTCGAAAAATATGTTTCCCGCTTCGGAACTGCAGATACAAGTTTTCTACAGTATGCTCGATCAAGTGTATCACTCGAGAGAGCTCACTGGCTCCAGTACGGATATTCTCAAGGATATACAAACGAAATACTACGGCCTTCCTTACGTGGAAAATACGGTACGTATCGCACGAAAATCTTTTACCGATTGACAATGACAAATCTGAAGGGGTGTTTTGATATTTTTCGCAGTCATGGCAATTGAGATTCTCTCATCTAGTTGGATACGGAGCAAAATATTATTCCTATCTGATATCCAGGGCAATCGCATCGTGGATTTGGCAGACTTACTTCCAGAATGATCCTCTGAGCCGTTCGTCGGGAAATCGTTATCGTCGCGAATGTCTCGCCCACGGAGGTGGTAAGCCTCCGTCGAAATTAGTGTCCGACTTCTTGAACAAAGAAGCTAGTGCCTTCAATTTCGCGAAATCTCTGATAACAGAAATTGACATGAAAGAGGAGCACATACAATCAATTAAAAAATTGACCGCGTGAAGGAGAATGCCCGTGAATCCTCAAAGTAATAAAATTGTGTAAGTGGTTGATTGAATTATAATGTTAAGCGAATTCTCGTGATTTTTTTCGTTGTTTTTTATTACAAGTACGGAACCTTACCCTATTTACAATGTTGACAAATTCTACGAAATATTACACAAAAATAATTTTCGTAGCGTATAGCATATTTGTTCAGGTCAAAAACGGAGGACAGATGTGTACCATTGTTGAGAACTGGCCATGCTCGATGAACTACCTTTTGACAGTATCCTGGACTGAACAGCATTGTGCCGAAAAGATTTGAGGGGATTACATGATCGTCGATAAGTCGTATGTTCGAGCCAACTCTCGTCGCTGCCTAACGTGTTAATCGAGATTTTTTACTTTGCATGTTCGTAATAGAAAGACATAAAACTTGTCCGTTATTTATATATATAAAAAAAAACAAAGAAACAAAATTTCATCATTTTGAAAACTAGTAAAAAAAAGAGATTGCAGTGAAGAAACGAATTAACAAATGTAAAGGTCTCGTACAATAATGTTCAATCAATCGATAATATTAATTGTTATTATTTATTTTATACAATCCGTTCCTATATTATGCAGTCCTCGTTTTTTTAACAATCTATTCGTCAATTTTCTGCATGTTAAACACGAAACTTAGTTTTCTTGCCATCTGTGTATGTTGCCCCGTGTGGTATACAGTCCTGTTATTTGTTGGATTACACTCAATTATTCTCGAGTTTTGAATATTCACAAAAAAAAGCCGCGCAATGACCACTCCGTTATCGTAATATTGACTGAACGACTGCTTGACGCGTCGTTTGACTCGCATCCAGGAGCAGCGTCGTCAGTCGTTTTTTCCGTTCTTTCTGATCTTCTTCGTGAATTATATTCTCTTCGCTACATTCAACTAAGCACACTTGTCGTTCCTTCCTCTCTTTACTCTTGCTCTCGTCGTATATGTTGTGAAAAACTGCTTCGCATTACAAAATTCTTCAGTTTTATATACCTTACGATCGACGTTATTATTTAGGATGCGGATAAATGGTCCTTGGTTACTCTGAACGCAAAAAAAAAAAAAAAAAATTAACACAATGTAGGAGCAAAATAATGAATGGCAAAGCACTGGTCTATCGCACACTGTGCCGAATTTTCGAACGATCGTTGACAAACGATTTTAATCGTCTGACATTAACTCTCTCTCGTCAACAAGCGCTGCTAGCGTATGCTCTGATTTTTACTCCTCTGCCCGCTCGTCTCTTCACGTAAAAAAAAAAAAATGTACATTCTAATCCCTTTCTAAGTATCAGACGGATCTCAAGAAGCCGTCGCAGGAAAAAAAAGTTTTTCTTCAACACTTTCGTCGTATTCTCGTACCATCGACGGCGGCTGACGTGATGAGATATGCAACGAGCTACATCGGGGGTCTCGAGCCCGATGATTTTTTTCTTTTTTTCTCTTCCTACAGAAAATAAGCTTAACCCAGCCCAACATAACTTTGGCATTTGGTTGAGGTTACGCAACATAGTTGTACTGATTCGCGTTATCCTTATCCCGTTCCATGTAGTCTCTGTCTATCAACGACTCTATACGTTTTTTGAGGTCGGCGGGCTGCAAAATAATAATAAACATTACATCTAAACAACTAAGCTTTCTGGTATTTTCGACAGTTCGATGTACAAAAATTGAACCTTTACCTTCACAGGAAATTTTAGCTGGTTGTAAAGTTCACTTATCAGCAGATTGTGCGTCAGAGTTTTCCTCATCTTCATGATTCTTACGATAGCGGCGTCTATCTGGTATTGCCGATCTTGGTAAACCCGTTCTTCGGTCGCCTTTTGCTCTTCGTTCTGAAAAAGTATACATTTTTTTTTAACGAAAACTAAAATGACATAGATTTACAATCGGTTGCAAATGATTAAAGTCAAGAAGAAATTACTTCAACCCCTACCGTTTCTTTCATCTGTATTTGATTGATTTTTATTCGGAAAAGTTTGTTCGTGAATTCCACGTTAAAGACAAATCTGTCGTTGTCGGCTACGTCTCGTCCTCGTGGATTTTTCTGTAAGACACGAGCTTTCCCACAGGCCAACGACTGCAGAGTTCTCCTCAGCTCACCATCCTCGATGTTCGTCGTGGCTTTGATATCCTCTAGCGAGAGATCGTCCGTGTCGTTGAATAAAATCAATACTAGAGCTTGAAACAGCGATACCTGTAGCTCTTTGTTGCCCTGTGAAAACACACACGAGAATATTATTTAATATCATTAATGTGATTAATATCACTGATATCAGGATGTAAAAAGTTATTCAGAGGCGAGTGGAACTCACCGCGTGGAACCAGGCTTTTAGGACGCAATGACCCAATGTCGGCTGCCACTGCAACTTCCTACCGCTGTGTTTGCCCAGGTAAAACTTGTTGAAGATCTCTTGATACTGTACCATTTCCGCGGGTAACGTAACCTCCATTACTGGATAAGTTGGCCAATAACCCATCGTGAGAATTGACACGGTCAGATCTAGATTACTGGCCAGCAATTCGTTTTGCAGATTCCCTGAATACTGTTGAGATACAAATACATTTAGTTAGATATTCGAGGACATTGTGGCAATGTATTTTCTTTTCGGTTTTCTCTTAAATTTTTGTGTCAGACTATTACCTGCTTGAACGCAATGTTAATATCTTTGCTGAGTTCCATATCTTTGAACATTCCCTCAAGCTTACTTGTGAAGCCTCCGCCGCACTCCTGCTTTAATTTCGACAACATCGATTTTTCAGCATCCACGGAAGCGGACTTGCCGACCAGCAGTCGCTTTGCCAAATCTTTCTTGTAAAACGCCTCGAACACATCTTTACCGTGAATAAAGCGGAAAAGTACCATTATCTTGTCCAACAATCTTTCTAGCTCCTCCTCCGTCGCTTCTTTGTTCCCCGCTCTAAGTTTCATATCTACAAACTTGGCTGTAAGGTAAAGAAGCGCGATAAATTAGTTACAAGTTGAAATTGAAATGGCTAAACTATAAGAGATGCTAAAAGCTTACCTATCAATTCCGCGGGTTTGTTCGCTCGCTGATTGATAAACGACTCGAAGGCCTCTTTCAAGCTGTTGGCGAATTTCTCGTTCCTGTTAAAACATGTGTTAACGATATTGTCCATCTTGTCCTTGAAGTCGAGAAGTTCCTGTACCATGGTCTTGTCCTTTTCCGGGTCTATGACTATCGTCTTGCCTTTCTTCTATCGAGAAACAATAAATCGAAATGATCAATCTCGTTTATGGCTGTAACCGTACTCTTTCAAGAAGGTACATAAATAACCTTCGCCTTGACGCTGCGTACCTTAATGTAGCAATTGAAGTTTAGACAGAGCTCGACAAGGCCATTTTTAACTCGGCTGTACAAGTTGTAGAGTAACGTAAGATCGCCGATTCTATTCTCGTCCAAAAGACCGCTCAGACCTTTCTGGAGGATACTCGAGACGTGCTCGGAAAGCAACTGTTTTTCCACTGTATGTATAAGCGACCATCTAAATAACGTTATCAATTAATTTTTTATTAATTCTATAACTAACGAGTTCGAAAAAAAATCGGAGAATTTCTTACTTAGTCGACATATCGAGATAGTGCAATAATCTCTCGTTCTCCTCTTGAAGACGTTTGTCAACATGGGCCAGATATTCAGGAACGTCGTGTTCGTTCATCAGTCGTTGACCCTCGGCAGCGTATAGCCTTTCCGTTGCCATCAGGAACCTATCGAAAACGTATTTTTCATCAAGTTACAAGGCAAATCTTTTATTTATATTTTTACGAACGTGTTGAAACGTACTTAGTTTCAAAGGCCTCCTGATATATCTGCAAGTCCGACAGCATTCTGAGCAAAGATTTGAGAAGTGTACGATCTACTGTATCGCCTTGACGCTCTTTTTCAATGAGCATCAACAGTCCCTCGACCGTGCGCGTTTGCACTAAATTGTTTAATACAATGTGCAATCTGAAGAGGTGTAATCCCATGTCCCTGAAATATTAGATCCTTGGTGAATTAATAGTACTAGTGATAATATAGAAATCTTATTAATGATAATAAAGTCAACTAAATTTTAGCTATGATAAATACGAGATGTCATAAAACTTTGATGAAATCTCGAATTTTTTTTTCTCATTCTCATTCTATTGAAATTGATGAATTTTGATGGTTTAAACTTTTTTTCTTACCATATAGATGATATACTAGGATTCTGAAGGACGTAAGTTCTATCCAGGTACAAAAAGATACTCCTAATCATAATCATCTGACGACAATGGGACTGCCAGCATTCATTCATCTTCTTTAGAAATATATGACGATCCATTGATTCGGCTAAGAACTGTTCGATGTTTGCTTTTACATGCGACTCTGTGAGTACAGTAAGATTTGCATACAGAGTAGATGCCATCTTGTGACTGCACATATTTTCTACTGCTTGATAAAGTTCCTCCAACGAATAACGAATGCTCTTGCTTGTTTGGATAGCTACAACGGCTTCTCTCAGCTTCTCCCATGTCTCTTCTTGATAATTTTCAGGCAGTTTTGGTTTATCTGAAATGAGAACAAGTTAAGCATTGCGAAATGTCTGGCCCTATAACAATGTGAGGGACAAATGGCTATTTGTGTACCTTGTGAAGGAAAAAATGACATTTACACCTATGTATGTATTACAAAAGGAAAAAAAAAATTCCCAAAATGTTATTTTGATAATATCGTTATAAGTGATATAAATGGAGACGCAAAAAAATGTGCCCAAGACACGTATGTTATGTGTCATGCTTTATCCTTGGGTTCGATGTCCTTCATGATGAGAAAATTTCCGCAATGTACATGCTCGTAAAACGAGGAAATGAAGCTTCGATATATGAATTTTCTGGAAAATTGAACAATTTCTATGCTGAAGAGGAAAATTGCCAGATAACGATGATATCCTGTTACAATGTTATACCCTCCTATATAGAAGCTACGAGATATGAGTAGAGAAAAAAAGATCGGGAATCACAGCTGATTTTAGAGGTTAGATACCTCCGCGGTTTGGGGAAGGCTGAAAGCTTACTTTTGAAGTTTTTGATGACGAGCTTTCTCGCTGAGCCTGGTTTGGATATCGCCAAGCTCGGTGATATCTTGTTAACTCCGTTCGGATTTGCGACCGAGAGGGCTGAGAAGTTCGCTCTCTTCTGGGTATTCGCGGCGGCAGTAGCCGTGTCCGTCATGTTGTTCTCGATCTCGTCGTTGTCTACCAGTATAACTATTGGGTCTGCTGTTGAGGCCGCAGCTGCAGCGGCTATCGAGTATTTTGTTCGCTT
Organism: Stenichneumon culpator; assembly: GCA_964017025.1. NCBI lineage: Eukaryota > Metazoa > Arthropoda > Insecta > Hymenoptera > Ichneumonidae > Stenichneumon > Stenichneumon culpator. The sequence continues at coordinate 1,252,487 of OZ024781.1, read as the reverse complement.
AGCGAAGTTGTTAAGTACTGCACTCGCGCTGTTCGACGACGATGTATTTGTGTTAGTGTGATGATGATGTTCGACGACAGTGGCGGGCGCCGATCTCTTCACCTGCTGTGCTGTCGTAGCTCCGAGAAGCTGGGTCCTCCCGAGTCTAGACATATGCGCGCATCACCCGGCCATCGGCCCGTCCATTCACACCGAAAACTTTATCTCACTTTAATTCAATCACCCCACTATCCTTATTATTCCCAATTATAAAACTCAAATTGTTACACGATTATACGACACCCTTATCGACGCTTATTATTCTTTTTTTCTTACCACTTTTAAACTCTATTATTTTGTTTGTTTATTCGCGAACGAATAACTGTCGCGCTACGGATATTCTAGCTTCACGAGTTTGTCATGGTGGATATCATTTTCTCATGAGAACAATTCACGTGAAACGCGCAAGCGCTCATACATGATTAGAGATGTGCCGTGACGGTAATTTTTTATATGCGTTAATTGACCGTGTTTTTTGATTCCAGAAAATGTTTCTTGTGCCATAATCGTAATTTTCATTCGGGGTCACAATTATGGTAAAAACAGCGGAAAACATCTATCTAGCTGCGATTTGAACGTCATTTTTTTCGGCACAAATTTGGTACATTTTTAGCAGTGTAGGTTGATTTTAAGCGAATGTTTCTCTCTCCTCGACTTTGGAATCATTCTTATACTCATTTTTTATCAATTACTTCGTTAAAGAAATAATATTATAAAATGCATAAATTTTTTTTTTTCTCATTAAATTTGATAGGTAGTTTGTTAATTTTGAGGTTGGGGCCGTGGAGGTTTTTAGAGTTAATGTCGCTGTTGTCACGTATTTGTGTGACGAGCGGGTCGCTCGCACGCATCCCACATATGGCGCGATTATTTGAATATAAATTATATCATTTTTTGTAAGCTAATCCATACATGTATGCATACTCTACCTTCCCACAGTCCTCCCTCCATTCCTACATAGAAACATAACTGTACGCTTTCCAGATATTTTAAGTGAGGGCCATAAAAGCGAACGTAACTCTGTAGCGAAAGAAAAGATTAACTTTCTACATTTTTGAAGAGAAAAACTCTCATATACCTTTTTGTCCAAAAAGGGACTCGCAGTCAGAGCTCTAAACCCTTGAGAAGTACTTAAAGTGAAAATTAACAGACCGTCTTGTTTTTCTCGCGCGGGTTTGGGTGGCCGAGTTCAGCCGGACGCCAAATGTTTTACGACCCCTTCGGAAAAACAGATGTACCCAGAGACAAAGCCGAAGGTTTTCTACGAGGTACATAGAAAAAGTCCTCAACTCGACGGCGGCTTTGTGGGCTCCGCCTATATAGAAAACCTGAGCAAATCGCGCGGGCGGTACCTCATTTTCAACCAATCGAAAGTCGAGCCTCGAAGTTTGTACCCCCAATGACCCTCTCACGGAAACTATGAATTTTCAAAAAGAATTATCCGAGACGCTTTGAGTCACGACGTTTTTTCGGCAGTCACTTGGAAAATCTCGCACAGTTCACTTCGTTTGTTAAGAGCTTGTGCCGAGTAAGCAAATCGTGGTAGTCGCGATACTAAGTTGTAAAATAATACGAGTGTGTTAAACTATATATTTTAGTTCGTTATTTTATGAATTGACATTTGCGACATTGTGTGTTTTTTCGTTCAACGTTTAAATAATTAAATTGATATGTTTTCATACGGCAATAACGTGTCTTATTAATCAAACATGTGTTCAAACCCGTAACAAATCTCCCGCGTTGAGAGCCGAATTTCAATTCGCCAGGCAGCAACGAATGAGAATTCAGAGTCCGGAACACTAAAGTTACCAGCCGTCCAACAGGATCGGCCCGTAACATATTGTTACGTCCCGGATAGTGATGCAAAATGACCGTCTTTTTGTAGATCGGTCAAATGACGAGAAAATGATCGTCTTGTGACAATCTTTTGACGTCATTTTTTTTCGTGCATGTTTCTAAATAAAAATGACGGTCATTTTGGTGCGCGTCTTTTGACGGTCCTGCATGAATAACAAATGACCGAAACACCTACTTAGATGCAAAATGACGGTCATTTTTTTTTTCGATCAGAAATTGGTCACAATTTTTTCGCATTGCATGCTTTGGATCTATTACAAGTCGAAAAATAAATAAAATAAATAAAAGATTTATAAAAAAGGGAAATAATGTAAAAAAATGAATAATAATGTATTTTTTAAATATATATTATATAATGTTACACATGCTACAAGCTACATCTATGAAATTTTATCTCAACTGCAAAAACTGAAAATGTAAAAGGGTTCGTCCCGTAAATAAATAAATAAATAAATAAATAAAGAAAATAAATCCTGACGTTAAAATGACCCGTTTTGTGAGGACGTCGCATCACTAGACTGATGATCAGCGCCGCTATACGAAGTTTAAAAAAAAAAAGGGCGACATAGAGGTGTCCGAATGCAAAAGAGAATTTCAGTACTAACTCAATAAACTCAAAACAGCTTAGGTCATCAACAGATTAAACCCGTTGCGAATAGTAGATAAAACGATTAAATAGAAATCGCATTATCGACACGAATGTTCAAAAGCAAATGCACTTAACGGTTACTACTCGGAAAACAATTATGTTTTTTAGCGAAAATATTTTTTCACTCGACTATAATAATACCAACCTACTTTTCAGGGATCTCTTACGGACAATATCTATTTTACCTTTAACACCCGCGGACGCTAGCCTTTTACGCTTAAACTCATTTTAAGGAAGGCTAAATAATTTACGAAATGATGATATCGGTATAATACCGACAGTGGACGTAGCCAATGGGCTGTCGGTTATGTAGATACCTTTCTTTGTTGATGGTACAACGAATCACCGAAAGATGCCGCTGCGGGTCAATTCTGCAACCGTAAATGAGTCGTTCAACATGGATTTCAGGGCCGCAATTGAGTGAAGGGGTACAACTTGTTATATACATTTTTCATATTTAAACTTTGCATTTTCATTAATCCGTTATTATGTCTGTTTTCCACTTTTATTTTTAACTTTCATTTTTCATATTTGTGTACCCTTTACGATCGCACAAATAGTTTTTATCTAAATTGAAAAATTTAAATTTTCATAACTTTTGAATCCCTTTGCCGATTCTGACCGAATTCAATACCAATCAACCTCGGTGGTCACTTGAGTTGTGTACAAAATTTCAGCTCGATTTCTCAACATTTTTGACAGTTATGTCCAAAATCCCATGCAATTGATTATTTGTAACGGTGTTCTGAGCTTTAAATATAAAAAATTGTAGAAGTTTCATTTTATCCATTAACATTTTTTTGAAATTTTCTGTATTTAAAAATGGAACTTCTCCTATATTTTTTATATACAGACCTGGGTTTTTTTTACATTATCAGAACCGTTACGAACAATCTATTGCATGGGATTTAGTTATGAATTTTTTTACCCATGAAAAGAATAAAAATCGTTTTTTTGCTAAAATCGCCAATCCCCACCCACCTCTAAATCGGTGAAAATGCTTAAAAAAGATTAGTTTAGATAGTATTTATATTCATCAACCGTATACAGATATTTTATAAAAACGTAACAATGACTATCTTTACATTAACTTTATAATAAGGCACGTCATGTTTGCGAGGAGATGCGAGACATCAAACATTTTAAAGATGATCTTTCATAATTAATAAGGTATAGATTAAAAATATTTGTTTGCTTCTTAAATCTAATTTTTTATAGTCCCTTCCTTTTAAGCTTTACTGTTTGATGTCTCGCATCTCCTCGCAAACATGACTTGCCTTATTATAAAGTTAATGTAAAGATAGTCACTGTTACGTTTGTATAAAATATCTGTATACGGTTGTTGAATATAAATTCTGTCTAAACTAATCTTTTTTAAGCATTTTCACCGATTTAGAGATGGGTGGGGGATTGGCGATTTTAGCAAAAAAACGATTTTTATTTTTTTCATGGATAAAAAAATTCATATCTAAATCCCATGCAATAGATTGTTCGTAACGGTTCTGATAATGTAAAAAAACCCAGGTCTGTATATAAAAAATATAGGAGAATTTCCATTTTTAAAAAACAGAAAATTTCAAATAAATGTTAATGGATAAAATGAAACTTCTACAATTTTTTTATATTTAAAGCTCAGAACACCGTTACAAATAATCAATTGCATGGGATTTTGGACATAACTGTCAAAAATGTTGAGAAATCGAGCTGAAATTTTGTACACAACTCAAGTGACCACCGAGGTTGATTAGTATTGAATTCGGTCAGAATCGGCAAAGGGATTCAAAAGTTATGAAAATTTGAATTTTTCAATTTAGATAAAAAAAGTCAGGTGTCAGTAGTCCCGGACATACGGATAAAGTCGTAGTTCGTACGTCCTATCTCCGGAGCTACGTCCCCGTCCGTTTTCCTTCCACCTACGGGCCTTCAGTCTCGGGAATCGAACCCACGACACTTTTTCCAGTCTTTCGGTTTCCCATACCGAGGCGCTGGTCCTTTCCTCTGGACCTACTTTTATAGTGGGCTCCGAACCACTTTTTCGCAGATAAAAACACCACAGAAAATTCTTGGTGCTTGCCGGGAATCGAACCCGGGCCTACTGCGCGTGAAGGGTGCGCCGATCCACTCGGCCACGCTCACCCTACGGTTTCGGATTACTATTGTATTTATTTACTACTACTACTTTACTACTTTATTTGTATTTATTTACTATTGTATTGTATTTATTGCTTTCGACGACGTGGGCGAAGAACTGAGATAGAACTAAAAGGTATTATACCTATTTATGTAAGCACAATCAACCGTATCGTCACCCGGTTCTACCGCCTGCTTATCAACTTGTCCATTATCGTCGAATCTACTTTATCCATCATGTATCATTTCTCTACTTCGTGGTCTAGAGACACGGCGTCGGGTGAGTAGCCGTACCGCAGACGTCACAGTATGGTAATTTCCGGGGTGACAGACAGTTCACCGAATGCACCGAATGCGAATGCAAAACGTGTATCATGATCAACCTCATCATAGTAAAAGTCTCCAGTGTAGTTGAAGTCCAAAATCTTCAAACTAAATATCAAAGGTATCTACGGTCAAATGTAAATTCCGTATAGAATTCCTAGATAGGTTTTTATACTCTAGTCAAAAAGTGTAATCGTACAATGATTTTTGTGATTAATATAAAAACCCCGAATACACACATCGCACCCACTACCTACAAACGCCTACCTATTCCATACTGTAAGAAAATTATAATATTTTTTCAAGATGTGTTAACTGCGAAGCGATTTTTAACCAACTCGATCGGTTAATAAATCGGTGGGCCGGTTTCGAAATTTCTACGACTCTTTAGCACCCCACATAGCACAAAGTTCTCAATGATATCGCAAAGTCGTCATTTTTCTGAGGACGTTATGACTTCTGATAAAGATGTCAACAAAGACCCCTTCTATTGTAATTTAAGTGTTATTCCATTTTATTTTGACAACATTCTGTGTTCAGAAAATTTGATATCTTTAAAGCGCTCTTTAAACTGTTTACATAGATGTCTTATTGTATTCGAAAAGCGTACGAATGCGTCGATTTTCGAGCTCCCAGGTAGCATTAAGTTATCATAAAGACATCGAAACGATGGGAGCCCCTCTATCCTACACATCTCGATTCTCCACATCATCGATCCTCCACACACCTTTTCCTATACAACTCGATTGTACACATTCCTTATCCGACACATTTCAATTCAACACATCCCGATCCTCCACGTTTGGTTCTCCACGTTCCCAGTTCTCCACACTCCTTTTTCTCCACATCTCGATTGTACACATTACCACTGCCGATATGGATTCGTAAGGTAACTCCTGTTGGTAAGGTAGAAATTCGCGCAGTTCACCTTGCGCGCAGAGGTTCTCACGGGGTTTGACTTCTACAGTGAACTCCTCCAATTGGGAGACGCGGCAGCGTCTCGGAGGCATGTATGTTGCCCGTATATTTACAATGCAGTGGACGGACTGATTTTTTGCTAAATATAGTTTAAACAATAAAATTCCAAATATGAACCGATAGGCCGTACACTTCGTTCAAATTGTTATTCAGGGAAATGCGCAATATTGCCGGTGGGAAATTGTTGCCAAATATTATTTAAACGATTAATCTTAAAATATTAACCTATTAATACCAAATTTTTTTCAATATTATCAGTAAGGCAAAGAAACACGTATCGTTTTCAATTTATTTAGCGACTTTTTGCAAATATAGCGATACCTCACGTACATATACTTGTCTCAATATTTTGTACACGATTTATGGTATTTTTATTTGAAAGTTTTAAGAGAATTACCGATAATTTGTTTGAACTATAATGAGGCATCGAAGGGCGATCGACTTGCGCCATTCCATTTTTTTTTATTCGTCATGACATTTTGTTAACTATCGGTAATTCTGGAAATATGCGAAGGGTTGAAAATACCAGGTAGATATTCGGGAGTCATTTTTTTATTAATTTTTACTACAAAAGGATAATGTTGGTAATGAAAACTGAAGTTTATAAGTTTTAAAAGATTTATTATAAAAAAAACAACCATTATCTGCTTATGGGGCATTCCATACCAAGTCGACCTGGGTCTGACCCTCGATGTCTTGGATTTGGCCCATTTTTTTTATGCTATTGTTCTAACTCGAAATAGTACTTACCATTTTTTTCAGATTTTTCCAGTCAAATTTGTGTGAATGCTAATTTTTTGAACTCTTTTCTTCATAAAACACCTCAAGGGCCGTGATTTTTAAATCTGAAAAAATTCTCAAAAATCTGGTGTCAAATATAGAAAATTTTGAATCTAGATTCATAATGTCCAGATTTTTCCTTCCACCTGTTTTTTAGCTTTTTTTCGTAAAAGAACGTAAAAAAAATAGAAGCAAAGGTCGATTCATGATGAGATGTTGTTTGAATATTTTCGTATGCAACACAGGATTTTTGGGAATTTTTTCAAATTTTTCCAAAGCAATCTTTTGTAGATCAAAAAATCGATGTTAAACTATGACGAATAACCTCTATTCGAAATAGAGAATCATTCTCAACATTTTGATATCAGATTAATTCAGCATCCCATGTTAATTTGTAATCATAAAGAAGCATTATTGAATTGCAGGTATGAAGAGCTAGGTCAGATTTTTCCTTCTACCTTTTTTTTTAGCTTTTTTCGAAAAAGAGTAAAAACAAATAGAAGCAGAGGTCTTGTAATAATGGGATGTTGCTTGAAAATTTTCAAATATAACACAGGATTTTTTCCGAATATTTTCAGATTGTCTGAATAAATTATATTTTTTCTAAAGAATGAACCGTCAACCTTGATTAATCAAAAGGTATGAGAAGTGAAATAGTAATTTACGATACTAGTGCGATAAAACTTTTTCTGACGAGGGTGATTGCAGCACTCGCCTTCGGCTCGTACTACAATCACACGCGTTCAGAAAAAGTTTTTCGGACGAGCATTGTACCAAATTTTACTTCACAGGGCGTGAAAATTGAGGTTTTGTGCACGCGAATTGACATGATTGTAACCTTGCCATTTTTTAACATTCTATCACATACCAAGTATGATACGAAAATATTGTTTTTAAACGGTTTGCCAATTTGAAAAATTACACTCAGGGTCGTTATCGTTTTTTTTTTAACTTACTTCTTAAATTTCCTTGAGAAAAAGAAACGACATATTTCACCGTTCTAGTTACATGTATGTCATTATTTTCAACGAGAGGACAAGATGCAGATAACTTTACCTTGAAAATATATCAAAAAGATATTCCGATACGACAAGAGAGCCATAATTCATTTCTACGGCTTTTTCCACTTGCATGTTGCGTTGCCCCTACTGAACTGTTGAGCATTGCGCGGGATGACACGTTGCAACGTTGCTCCCGCATATCCGGCAGATCGTCTACCACAATCTTCGAAATTTGGTACCAGTGCGGTGAGCGAGACAAAAGAAAACGAGAATTGGTGTGTGAGCGTCTAAGAATACCAGGAAACCCATGTTGACGTGAGCGCTCTTCAGAATTGAAAGAGAGTGGAGGACGATGAATAGTGTGGTAAAGTGCGCGTCGAACGAAGTTCAGTATTTCGAGTTGCGTCAACGCTCTGGGTAAGTCTTTGTTATTTGTATGCGAGTATTGGGATCGGTAACGATTGTTCGATAGGAAGCGATATTTGATTACATTATTTTTTCGGTGTTGTAATCCCTTCGGTCTGCCGAAACATTTTCGGAAAAAAGGATTGAGAACCGCTACAAAAGCGACAGTAGAAAAGTTTCCGAAATTTAAAACGAAATTATTTTGTCGGGCCTGCTATTCGAACATGAAGAACTACACGGAAACGTCTATCGTCGGTAATGGTGAGAATAGTTGATATTATTGTTGTTGCGTATTTTTATCGAAAAATGTCCCCGTTTATTATGAGTAGTAGTAGTAGTAATTTATTAACAGTGAATAACATGGAATAGTTTTCTTTTCCATGTACATAACAAACTTGTATTACATATATGCTGCCTATTGGCCATCGACCGAAGTCCTTCAGCCAATTTATTATGATTTCACACAATTCAAATGCTTTCATTTCAGAGAATACGCCTGTTTCACCGAAGGCAGATCGTAGTCATCACGATTCGTCGCAATCTTCAGAACTGAAACCGAATTCGATGTTGCCAGTTCTGAGTCAAGACAACGCTGGAGTAGCGCTCAGTCAAATTAGAAGTAACCTTGACGACGATTGTCAAGAGTTACCGGGATCTTCGGCATTGAATCACAACGAGTTGTTACCGATGCTGACTCAGGAACAGGTTGGATCGGTGTTTAGTCAGATCTCGTCGAGTCCAGTCCATGGGTGCCGTGATGCGAGTCAGAATTTGTTGACGGCACCACTGACACAGGACACTGTCGAGTCAGTACTGAGCCAACTTTCAATAACGTCGGCCGAGACCGCTGCCTCTTCATGCCCTTCAGAATTGGCGCTCCCTATTGTGAATCATGCATTAAGAATATTGGATGTCTCCCCGTTCCCACGGAAAAAACTGAAACGCTCAGTTTGGGTAGAAAAAAAACTGGAGGACACAACGAACGTAATACGGATCTCGTTGGGCTTACCAATCCCTGCACAAATCCACGAGGATAGTATTGGTTTCACAGAAATCATATCTCAACTGAAGGAAAAATACAAATCTCCCTCTACTTCCAAAGACGAACGAATTCAAATATTGACGCTTATACCACGAACGTGGTCCAATATTAGAATTTCCGAAGAATTTGGCGCAACTCTGTACATGGTGAAACAGGCGAGGAAGTTATGCGAAGAGAAGGGTATTTTGGCGAAGCCCGATCGGAAGCTTGGTGAGTTGACCTTTTTTTTAAAACTTTTCCGCTCATAACTGACAGATCGTTGCGCAAATCTTGATCTCTCAGTCTAAAGTTATGTAGAATGTTATGCTCATTCATCGCGAATGATATGCGGCCTTCACGGATTGCTCATTTTTAACTTCGGTTCCCCCAAAAATTAAGATATTAATATTTTAAGATATTATAATTAGACTTCAAATTTTTGATCGCCTCTGACTGAAAAATAGTTCACTTGAAAAATAATAAGCCACTTCAACACAACTGGAAAAAGTCTTTGCATTGTTTTGATTGAATTCCTTGTAATGAAAACAAGTAGCGAGTCCAAGTAGTAGTCTCATAATTATGTGGAAACATTGCATGTACGTGTCTTATTTATACTGAAATAGAAGAATAGAATACAAATTTATTGATAAATTTGTTTCTTTGCTTTTTTCTGAAATTACTCCAATATAGACTTCCGTTCAGTTTTCAATCGTTTTTCGTTCATATTTTTCGTCAGATTTTTCTGAGAATCCTCTAGTAGAAACTTCCATTCGTCTTTTCGTCACCAGTTTCCGTCACATTTCTCTCATGTTTCTCCCTAGTACGAAACTTCCACTTCGTTTATCAACTACATTTTTCTCCACATTTTTCCGGAATTACTTTAACACGTAACTTCCGTTTGGTTTCTTATCACATTTGCCTGAGATAACTCTTGTACGATCTCTCGTTCGGTTTTTCGTCAGAGTTCCGTTATATTTCTCGTCACAAGTTGTCTGAGATAACTCCAGTACGAAATTTCCGTTTGGTTTTTCGTTACGATTTCGACACCATTTTTTAATAACATTTTTCAAGATTTTTTTGCTGAAAAATTCTTGTTACATATTCTAAGATTAGTATTGTATGAAATTTTGAAGGGGAAGCTTCGATCCTTACACACTAAAGAACATTGACAGATAGTCACTGAGAAGTAGAGAGTAATGAGAAGAGAGTACAATACCGAAATATCATTTCAGGCCGAACTCTGGATGAGCAAATTAAAGCAGCGATTATCGCGTTCTACGAAGACGATCAAGTAAGCGTTACGATGCCCGGTATGAAAGACTTTGTTACTGTCCGCGATAACAACGGCGAAAAAATTCGTTTCCAAAAAAAATTAATGTTGGGTAATCTGAAAGAGTTATACCAACACTTCAAAGAGAAGAATCCTAACATAAACGTTGGATTCTCTACGTTTGCATCGTTGAGACCGAAACACTGCGCATTAGCTGGAGGAGCCGGAACGCATACCGTCTGCGTATGCCCTATGCATCAAAACATGAAACTGAGGATTGCAGGTAACCGTTAACTTCATTTAGTTGGTATGTTTTTGAAATGTCCGTATCTTGCTTCCAATTGCATAATCTTATTGTACTCATTTATAATTTTTACACATTCCAGCGTGCAATTTGAAAGCACTGACTAAGGATTCAGCAATTCCTCTGGCAAAATACGAGGATTGTCTGCTGATGTTGTTATGCGCTGTTCCAAAACCTTCTTGTCATTTGTTGCAGTGTTCGATGTGCCCGGGTCAAGAGCAACTAAAGGACGTATTGGCGAAGATCTTCGATGACAATGACATTGAAGATATCACGTACTCACAGTGGGCTTTGAAACCTCGAGCGACACTTGAAACGTTCGTTAAAACCGTGGATGAATTCATTGAGGAATTTTGCGAGCAAGCGAAAAGTCTTTTGCCGCATTGTTTTATTGCTAAGCAACAATCGGATTTTCTGAAGTCGTTGAAGGAAAACTTGAACGAGGGTGAATGCATCGTGATATGTGACTTCGCAGAAAACTACGCTTTCATCGTCCAAAACGCTGCTCCCGGGTTCCATTGGAATAATGATCAGGCTACTGTGCATCCCGTGGTAGTATATTACAAGCAAAATGGAGAAGTAAGACATAAGAGTCTCGCTATCATCTCAGATTGTCTTCATCACGATGCCGTTGCCGTCTACGTTTTCACGCGAATTGTCGTTGATTTCGTTAAGACTGAAATAGGAATGCCATCTCGCATATTCTACTTTTCTGACGGCGCTCCACAACAGTTCAAAAACTTTAAGAACTTCGCGAATCTAGCGTTTCACGAGATTGACTTCGCAATTCCGGCAGAATGGCACTTTTTTGCTACAGCACATGGGAAAGGCCCATGTGACGGAATCGGTGGGACACTGAAAAGATTGGCTGCAAGGGCGAGCTTGCAGCTTGCCGCTGACCGTCAGATTCTGACGCCTCGCGATCTGTTCGAATGGGCCTCGACGCTTGGCACGCTGCCATCAATAATTAAGAGGTTTTCTGGGGTGGGGGAGTACAACTCAGCGAAAGAGATGCTCAAAGAGAGATTCGAATCTGCTAAAACTATCCCGCAAACACAAAAACACCATTGTTTTATACCAACACCTGAAGGTATGGTAACGAAGTTGTATTCTGCATCGCCAGATTTCAAGATCCATAATATCGTGAAGCTAAAAGAAAATGTATGGAATTTTCCGCGAAAAACGTTTTTTTTTAAAAAGAGTTCTATTAAAGGCATTGTATGACTTGAAAATATATCAACGTGACCTAGCTCTTCATCCCTGCAATTCAATAATGCTTCTTTATGATGATTACCTGAAGAAAAAGCTTGAAGATCAACTTGGAATGCAGAATTAATCTGATATCAAATTGTTTAGAATGATTCTCTATTTCGAACAGAGGTTATTCGTCATAGTTTAACATCGATTTTTTGATCTACAAAAGATTGCTTTGGAAAAATTTGAAAAAATTCCCAAAAATCCTGTGTTGCATACGAAAATATTCAAACAACGTCCCATCATGAATCGACCTTTGCTTCTATTTTTTTACGTTTTTTACGAAAAAAAGCTAAAAAACAGGTGGAAGGAAAAATCTGGACATTATGAATCTAGATTCAAAATTTTCTATATTCGACACAAGATTTTTGAGAATTTTTTCAGATTTTAAAATCACGGCCCTTGAGGTGTTTTAAGAAGAAAAAAGTTCAAAAAACTAGCATTCACACAAATTTGACTGGAAAAATCTGAAAAAAATTGTAAGTACTATTTCGAGTTAGAACAATAGCATAAAAAAAAAAATGGGCCAAATCCAAGACATCGAGGGTCAGACCCAGGTCGACTTGGTATGGAATGCCCCTTATATATTATATATAAATATCTAAATAAACGAGAACCACGTTAAAATCAACTTAAAAGGAAGTTAAAAAAATTATCCGTAGAATGCTGGTATGCATCGTTCTATCGGTAGTCGACATAGTGGACACGTTCGCCTGTACATCAGGTGTGTTTCGCTACACTGTTCGCACGTCAGCAGGTGTCCACACGGCAAAAAAAAGATACGCGGTCGACGTCGCAAATTGAGCACGGATTTAGGCGCAAATCTGCCGGTACGTCGTCGGAGGAGTCTGATGTCGGTTCGCGAGCCGGCTTTCGTTCGCGAGCCGCTCGAACGATTCCCGCATCCGTTTCGGATGTTCCACGTGATTGGAGTTACTAAACACATTCGTGCTCGACCCGATTGGCTACTGTTCTTCTCGGGGACTTTGAACATTGTTGAAGGGTACTCTACGTATTCGTTCGTAGTCCGACGGTGACAATTTTCTCATCTTGACTACTTACAATATTCGGTTATTGACGCTCGCCAGTTGAACGAGGGCCCGGCGAATGGAAGCTGTAGGACGTCTATATCGTCTCCTTAATTCGGCCGATAATTGTGAATCTGTCAGGGCTTTTAGTACGAACGTCGCACGCGATAGGGCAATCATCATCAATCTAGCTCTCGACGAAATTTCCTGAAGGATAGCATGAGCCAGATCACAGATGGGATAGCAACGATAATAAATAATAATAAAATAAATTCATCGAACGTGAATTTTATTCGGACTTTTATATTTATTTTTTTATCCGATACCGAGATAAGTGATCGTTCGCGCATAATTCGAAATTATTTGTACGAAATTAGCGGGAGCCAATGAACGCAGCGGCCTATCGGCACGCACGGCACACGTGCCTGATGCCCGCCTGCTTACTCGAGGCGATTATATTCAACGGTTTTGGGTCAGAAAGTTTGGTGGCTAGAGAGAGGGGGGATTTCTGGTCGAATGTCGTCGATTAGTACCCATATATATATATACATATAAAATTTTCGTAGTATCATTGTCCTGACAAAAAAAATCAAGACACCTTCTAAAGTGTGCAGAGTACAAGGTCAAGCGAAGTTACAAGTTTCTCCTGACAAGGAAACTGGCGGTGAATTCTCATCCATGACGGTATCCCCAAAACCCACAATGGTGACGCAACAGTTTACACCTACAAAAAAAATCCTTTCGTATCTCCGAAAGGAAGAGGACGTAGCCGACGAAAAAAAAAACAACAAATACGTACTCGTCGCCAGCAGCGGTATGGGTGGATGTACATCCGCCCATTGCGCTGAATAATATATTTCTCCCGTTTCTTACGTCGCTACGAATTTAGCACTCGTTGGCGGGTCAGTGAAACGTGAAACCACGGCGTAAGAAAATCGATCTCTCCGGATCTCGAGCAGCTTCGTAGAAATAATTTTTTTTTAGCTCATGTACAACAAAGGTTGTTTTTCCACAGTCACGAGTTTCTCACCACTGTCACTATATTTATATAATTAACAAATCTACTAGTGAAATGGTTGTTCCTCTTCGTTAAAAAAAATATTTTTACGCAATTGTTGCCGCGATCGTGCGTTTTCGTGTCGAAACTCGAATGAGACAATTCCACGCGCGTGCCAGCGTTCCGCGTTGGCCGTAGACTCCGGTCGGTCTGTCTGTCTGCTTGCTTGCCTGCCTGCCTGCCTGCCGTGAGTATCGTCACACAGGTGGAAGAGATATATATGAGAGCGAGGCGAAGCGAGCCACTAGCGAGACCGGAAGGGTTGAGCTCTGGCCGAGTGAAGGTCGCAGGAGAGCCCGTAGCGAGGGTTGCCTGACCTGGAGTTCTCTCTCTCTCTCTCTCTCTCTCTCTCTCTCTCTCTCTCTCTCTCTCTCTCTCTCTCTCTCTCTCTCTCTCTCTCTCTTACTCTCGCGGTCTGTCGTTGCTTCAGGCTTTAATACTGACGCGACGAACAGCGCGGAAACAAGAAAGGGTGTGGTGGCTGTCATCATCGCTAATCACAATCGCTTCCTCGGCAAACTCCGGCGGGGGCGGTGGTGTTGGTGGTAGTGCAAAAGCGCCTGGCTGATATTCGTCATCACTGTCTATAATCAGGGAAACCGTGCTTCAGGTAAGTTGAAGATGATCATGCAGGATTCTCAGATTAATGAGAACAAATTAAATAAAAAATAAGAAGATGAGACTATATTTCACTGTTATCTCCATCCCACTTACCACTTTCTGCGTTTATTCCAGCGGCATTTTCCGCTCGAACGGCCCCCGGGGCGATGACATCCACGTGATTTATTCCGCGAATCCTTGGAGCCATCTCACGTTGCTGAGGAGCTTCCACTTGGTCCGCGGCAAGTCCATTGGCTTCTACATCATTTTCCGCTGGAAAATCATCATGGATCGGCAGTTCGACAGGATTTGGATCATTCTCCTGGCCTGAATTATACGGATTATATTCAATAAAAAATAATTTAATAATAATTTTAAAAAAACTCCCTACTGGCAAAATATTGAAAAAAAAATCAACAAAAAAGTGTGAAATAACAAAATAATTCTCATATCATATTTGGGAAATTTCTTTCTCATTAAATTATATGGAAATCTCGCGACTATGATGTACGAATTATGTGTTATTTCACACTTTTTTGATAATGTTTTTAAAACTTTTTTTCCAGTGGACAGGTTTTTAACGTTTATAAAATGACCTTTTACTGTAAACAATGAAAAATGCAGCCCGGGAAAATAGCGTTTAGAACACGTTCGTTTTTTATTTATTTATGGTTTTAGTTATTATTGTACCTTCTTCCATAAAATCCGCGGCTGCCATTGCTTTCCTCTGCCTCGGTAATACCGCCGCACGAAGAAACTCTTCCAATCCAATTCTGCACATTTAACCATTGATCGATCGACTAAGGTAGTTCTGTTCGCTTGGTGTTCATTTGCATAAGTTCGAGAAAAATGAGATAAAATTGCAAATACTTCTCGATGGTATAAAAATCTAAAAAAATTCATGCATATTAAGGGTACTGAAAAGATTGATGTCGCATAGTACTAAGTCCAAAATGTTAATAACGAATTAATACAAAATTAATTGTTTAACAAATTACCCGGCAACCTATTTTTTTGTGTTACGAAAATCATTCGTTCATTTTTCTGAATATATATGAATTTTTTCAAATTTTTTAATTTGTTTTGAATTTTCTGTTTTTCCATGCATTTTCTCCATATATGAGAAAAAAAATCAAGCAAATTTAAAAAACTGAAAAAATTCATAGGTATTCAGAAAAATAAGTTGCGTTTCCGTCAAACTTGTTGACCATTTTTTTTTTCATCACTTTGTTAATAAACATTTTGGAATTATTATTATGCAAAATGAATCCTTTCAGTACCCTTAATATGCATACATTTTTTTCAGATTTTTATACCATCGAGAAGTATTAGTAATTTTATCTTATTTTGCTCGAACTTATGCAAAATGAACACCAAGCTACAGAACTACCTCAAGGCAACTTTCTATTCGAACGGAGGTATAACTTATAAATATTGACACCTAAATACCGACAGCGGTGGATGCGCGGTTGGCGCACGGTTCTGGTGGTCCCCCAAGTCAAGCTGATTCGTTCGCGGTCAGTACTTGGATGGGTGACCGCTTAGCCGTGCACTAGCTGGCGCATCGACCGTTGAGCGGGAGGCGCTTTTTTCTGAGACTTTGGTGTTTCTGCACTTTACTCAAATGCAAAAATACCAGTGGCTCAGTCAAATAGGGCCGTCTGTATCGGCACGGGTTTTCCGTAGTTTCCCCGTGTCCTCGGCAAATGCGGTACAGTGTAGCTAAGTCGGCTACGGACGCACTGGAAGTTAGGTAGCTTAGCTGAGTGCGGTTAAGGAGTGATAGGGGGAATCGGGCTGGGGTTCCGTAAAAACCCGACAAGGTATACGGTGGAAAATGGAACAAATATAAAAAAAAATATTGACACCTAAATATCGACTGACCGTCCCGCGTCCAGATCGTCTTGATAGAGGGTTAGACGCAAATCATCGTTCAGTTGACGACGCCGACGGCCACGTCTAATCCGCTCGCCCCTCTCCACTCGAACCCAATCGATGTTCTGACTTGCCATTAGGACACGAAGTTTGTCTAAAATTTGCAGAAGTTTTATATTACAATAATAGTTAAATGAAATTCGACATCGTTTCAACAATGTACACTTCGTTGTGTATAAATTATACTGACGTAGGAAAGTCCAGATGCTCGGATGTCTCTCTCCAAGTCTTCCACAAATATATCGGTTGAAACTTTCGCAAACGTTGTTTGTGCGTATCGGCGCCCTACCGACCGATATAATATCAGCCAACGGTACCCACTGGCGGCGGTAGTAATGGAGAATTCGCAAGATCGCCGGATATTGGCCTGCTACGCGGTCGGCATCGGCGGCAATTAAAGTCAGAGCTTCATCTTGACGATCACGAGGCAGTAGCGGTATTCCCATTAACATCCACAGAATATCCTTAGCAGCCCCACGTGGCATGAGCGTCCTCCATTTTTTGAAAACTGCCTGCATACAATTCATAGGAAGGAAACAAATTACAAACTGAATGCGAGAAATAATTCTCTGATTAAACATGATTGAGATCGGATTACAACTATTGTAAACCGATATTATCGTTCAACACAGTAGACAACCTGTCATTAAGCAAACAATTGTCACTACAGAGACTATATTATGAGAATTTCACTTTTATATCTATGAACAAGAAATGTTAGATGGTTAGCTTTTGAAGATGCCGTATTGACTATGATACGAAACGATATTCTAACGGTAACAAAATTAAAAGTTTTGTCCGACGAATGAAGAGAATAAAATTTTATCGATTTTGTTTATTTGAAAGACTTTTATCGTTGCGTACTCGTCAAAGCGGCTAGTGCATTAGGAGCTAAACACGAAAATTGGTAAAGCTGTATGATTCGGTGACTATTTATTATTTGTATTACTTATTAAAAAATAATAATATAACCATGATTTTTATAAAACATCATTTACCTGTTGAGCATCTTAATGACTAGTCATTCTCGAATTAATTTATATGTAGGTATATTTTCATAACATTTTGTCTTAAAAATACAGAACACTTACCTGACAGTAATGAAACCAGCAGCCCCTCGACTTGGCTTCTGGAAACGCAATTCGAACTGCGGCGATGATTGCTCTCTCGTAGTCGCTAACGACAACCCGCAACCGAAACTGTAAGCCCGGTGCCATGTTCAGAAGAAGACGAAAAACTTCCGTGTACATGGCAGTCGTTCGCCGCTCACAAAGGGCGAACGCCACTGGGAACGCCCGTAAGCCAACATGGTAAAGGGTAATCGAAAAATACACTTTCATTCAACTTTGCATTTGATACGCACCACCCCCATGTGTCGAACGTATACGACAAGAAGCTGTCATGCTCTCGGCCGGTTCGGTACCACCTGGAAGGAATTTTGAATGTAAATCGGCATTGAATCGATATTGAATGATTTATAGAGAAGATAAGACGTGGAAGGCATTTTTTTAATCAAATTTAATACCAACAAGAATAATAAACAGATCCTCGTTATTAATCGTACACTAATTATTTATTTATTTATTTTTTTATTTTTTATTTATTTAACGGATTTCTCCTTGACCAGAATTCAAATACAAAATGTGTCTTATAACTACTTAGATCAATTAGTTCCAATAGAAATGCGGTACAATAGTAAAAAAAATACATCAAGAAATTACATTTCAACCAGCATATAGCATTTCCAGCATATAACATTTCATTAGTCAAACTCTGTTTCACTGTATATTAAATTAGTTAAATTAATTGTAATTTTTTAACTTTTTAAACTTTTAAAACTTTCAAAACTTTTTAACTGTACTAACTTATTTCATTTTAAACTAAGTTAAGCTTAGCTCTACTTTGTACAGCCTATTCATATCTGAGTATGAGCTTCCGTGCTCGATTCCGGAACACACCCCACGATTCCCCCGTGAACCCTAGGCCCGAATATATATTCCCCAAGCGAACAAGTCGCGCAATTGTTGAGTTCGACACATTGTTTGTGACATGTACGCCCTCATGAAAGAGTAGAGCCGGTGCATTTCTCAGGACCCTTTGGGGGACTCTGAGACTAATGAGACTGAGGAGTGACGGTGATACAACCATCCCATTTAAGATTTTAAACAGGAAGCACATGTCATTGAATATCCTTACGGAAGCTAGAGACGGGATATTGACTAACTCCGCCGGTTGTACATACTCATGGTTTTCGTAGCCCATGGGGTTTCCGAATCCGAATGCAATCATTCTCAAGAATTTGTGTTGTACTTTTTCAAGTTTTCTGGAGTGAGTGTCGTAGTGAGGGGACCATATAACGGATGCGTACATTAGTTTAGATCGAACTAGTGAGAGGTATAAGGTTCTGATAGTCGACATTGATGAAAAATCTATCGAAAAACGTTTCACCAGACCAAGAATTTTCATCGCCGGATTTGCTACTTCATCGATATGTTGCGTGAATGTTAATTTTTCCTCGAATATCACCCCTAGATCCCTCATCGACGACACTCGTTCCAATTTGTGTTCCCTAATAGTATAATCGTGGTTAATTTTATTGTGCGACCTCGAGAACGACATGTTTTTACATTTCTTCAAGTTTAAGCTCGTCCCATTGTGCGCACACCACACCACTAAGTTCTTCAGATCAGCTTGTAGTGCTAAACAATCGGATTGTGACTTGATAGAGCAGAACAGTTTCAGATCGTCAGCGAATAAAAGACACCTAGACTGGACACAGCACACAACTATATCGTTTATGAATAAATTAAATAACAGAGGGCCTAGATGCGATCCCTGAGGAACTCCCGAAAGTACATTGATCGGTCGCGATATGAAGTTCTTCACCTTTACAAACTGCTGCCTATCGCTTAAATAAGATGCAATCCAGCGAAGGAGTAAACCATCCACTCCGAATGATTTTAATTTATTTATTAACAGCGCATGATTTACCGAGTCGAAAGCCTTGCTAAAATCCGTATATATTGCGTCTACCTGGTGGTATGTCTCTAACTCTCTGTTTATAAAATTCTCGTACAAGGCAGGGTTTGTTACCGTAGACTTCCCTGCTGTGAACCCGTGCTGCTCTTCCGCTATCACATTTTGGAAGAAATATGATAGTTTATCACAGACTAAGCCATCAAGCACTTTGGCCATCGCGTCAATCTTGGAAATTGGTCTGTAGTTTTGTATCTCCCTTTTTGCCCCCGACTTGAAAATCGGAGTCAAAAAGCTTCGTTTCCACGCGCTAGGAAACATACCTTCCTTTAATGACCTCGCAAACAGGGCATGTATTGGTTTGGTTAACGTGGTATAGCAATTTCTCAGCACTTTAGCTGGTATCCCGTCCGGACCTGCTGACAAGGTTAGCTTAAGCGATTTAAGTTTATTGGCCACCTCCTCAGGTGTAATCGTTAGCGATGTGAGATCAACTTGCGGAGGAAGGCAAGGCAGAGGCGGTGCCACCGGGTTTCTCGCCGAATAAACCGACTGGAAAAAGCCTGCAAAAAGTTCGACTATTTCCCCTCCGTTATTAGCATGTGTATCTCCCAAAGACATGGAACTCGGTAAACCCTTATCTTTTCGCTGACTACTCACGAACCGCCAAAATTTGCTAGGATCCTGTCCTATGTTACCCTCCATCGCGTCAATATAGTTTCTATAGCAATTTGTTCTAATTGTGTCGCACAGTGCTCGCAACTCCGAGAAACGCTGATAATCTTCCTGTCTACCATATCTTTTAAATATCTGGTGCGCTTCTTTTTTCTGACCCAACAAGTTTCGCAGCCTTAGAGTGAACCATACGGGGTATGTGGATGGCTTAATAACTTTCATCGGTACAAATTCTGACAACACATCGCGAATTACATTGTAGAGCGACATAGTCGCTTCATCTAAGCTTTCGCTCTCCTCTATAAAACTCCAGTCCTGCGACGAGAGATATCTATTTAGGCCTATGTAGTCACATTTAGAAAAGTCGAGTATAGGTTCTACGTAATCCAGCTCCCGGTTATCTAACCAGGAAATCTCCGCGTGTAACGGGGGATGATGTGTATCTATCGCAACAATCCATTCCAACCGACGCTTTACTTTCATGTCAACAGTGTTTGCAAAGATAAGGTCCAGACAATATCCGTTTACATTTTTTACATTGTTTAACTGGACTAGGCCCAGATAGGCACTAATATCACAAAGCAGATCCGCTGCGATCTTTACATTACCGTACACCCCCGCCGTCGAACATGACACCAACCCTTCGACATTTAGCCACGTCACGCCCGGCAAATTAAAACCACCAAAAATCGCATGAGAACAGTTTGGATAAGAATCCGTAAGTCCCTCCAGACCCTCAAGATACTCATTGTACACTTCCACTCTTTCAGCAGGCCTGATGTACACTGAACCCACGGTAAGTTTTCTGTTTCGACACGAAACCAACACGAAAATTTGCTCTGCAGAAATCTCCCTCGTGGCGCAAATTGCTGATGAGATAGTGCGATGGACTGCTATCAAGACTCCTCCTCCCCTTTTCACTGCGTTATCCGGATCGTTTCTGTCTCTTCGATAGATGACGTAGTCCGACAGTCCCAGCTCTGCGTCCAAGATTCCCTGGTGTAACCACGTCTCAGTCAATGCGATGATGTCAAACTTCTCAGATACCAGTTCCATTGCAGCTCTCAGTTCTGGTAATTTCCTACGCAGTCCTCTGACATTTTGGTAGAGTACATTCAAGATCGATAAGTCCGGTCCAGTGGTGTTTGGCCGTTGGGTCCTCTTCTCGTGTGTTATGTTTATAATCGTTGGAACGCCATTTCGATGAACAACCCGTTTCGTTAGTCCATTCCTGTTGGCTTCGTTGACCTCTTCCCACAGCTTTCGATATTCCTCCTGTTGTTTCTTTGTCAAATCCGCTCTAATATTGATATGTCCCTTGTACTTTCGCTTATTACGAAGGATTTGCACCACTTCTGAGGTCGACCGTAGAGTAACGACGATGGGACGGGGCCTATCAGGATTTTTCTTACCGAAACGGTTTAGTATTATCCCTTGAGTGTTTATGTCGCAGATGGAGTTCAGCAGGCCCGTTGTTACTGTTTCATCTAACTTCCGCTGCTCCGCCATGGACCTCTCCGTTGACTCCGGCACATTGAATAAAATAATGTTCTTTGACCTCTGTTGACGCTCAACAATCTCCTGGGATAACATATCGACATGCCTTGCTGTGTGAGTCATCTCATCCGGTGTTTTCAGTTTCGACACGGAATCCGAGAGAGCATGTATCTCGTTTCTTAGCTCATCGACAGCTGCTGATGACTTCCCTTCTATGGACTGCGACGATGACATGGAGCTCGTGAGGGCATGTATTTCACGCCGCATTTCATCTATCGCTGCGAGTGCAGTTGCATTCCCATTCACAATCCCTCGTATTGACCGAAGTTCATTATCGAGCACTCCAATATTTCTTTGCAACTCTGTAAGGGTGTTGAGTAGTTCTTCATGCCTCGACACTGCTGATCGGATGCTCGCAACCTCACTCCTAAGCGACTCATAGTCCATGGTGATTTTATCCACTGTCGTGAGAATTTTTGGCAGCATACGTACCCTGTCTTTGCATTTTGGGCAGTAAAACAGAAGGGTTCTCTTATTCTTGAGTTCCATCACTCTCGTCTCCGTTGTCTTCAAGTCCGCGCATCTGAAGTGAAAGTTTTTATCGCATCCGTCACACGCGATTTTCTGGCCGTCATCAACCAAACCACAGCCAACGCATGTTTCTTCCATATCGATGCTTATATTTTTATCTGTTGACATTATTCTCGTATATTCTGTTCCTTCGGAGACGAGATCATAACCCTCATTGGGTCACCTAACCTCAATCTCCGCCGAGGCTCTTCCTCCGCTTCTTGTCACGGTAACCGTTTTCCGATTAACCTCAAGATCGATTGAATATATAAAGTAAAAAACTCGCTAATTTATACTATAACTTATTAAGATACTATTTACTACTTTTATTATGATTTTTTGAACATATACTAGACGTAGAAATGAAACATGTGTTCGTTTCAAGACACTGTTGCCAACCTTTGAATTAAATATATAATAATTAAAAATATAATAGTTTTGAAATTTATATTAATTATTAAAATCCATTCTTCAAGTTATTAATTATTTGAATTTTTTTAATTGTTAAAATAACAAATATATCAATGAAAATGTATTTATTTACATTAATAATTAAAGTAAATTTGTTAAATTTTTTTAGCAAATTACTACTCACGCGGAAAGTTGCATCAACAAATATTTCTGTTGCAGAATTCAATCGCTGGGTCATTTCCTCGTTGGCAAATATTAGAGCTGAATGTCTGTCAACAGATCTCGCGCAACCGCGATAAAAACTTCGCACCGGCTAATACTCCCGAAGTACGCGAGAAAAGGCGCTCAATGTTTCGGGAACCGGCGGCCGTGTCCCACGCCTCGCCCTATCCATACTGTTGTGCATTGCGATGAACGTCACACCAACAGCGCCCTCTGGAACTCAAAAAAATATTGATAATTAATTATTTAATAATGGAAATTATTTTTTACCCGGCTACTATCCGTACTTACACCACGGATACCTCGCGAAATATGTCATCGAATGAATCGAACGTCTCGCGACATCGTCGCAGCACCTCATGTCTGAACCGTAATTCTTCCGACAATCGAGGATTTGCTTCATGCAGGTTGTGAACTTCTCGAATGATCGGACGTCCACCCACCATTTGTATTTTACCTCGACAGCCCGTAGAACTTTTCTCTGAGCATCGGTATATACCAGAATTTGGCCGTCTATCACGGTGATAGGTAAAGCCATCTCGATAATACACAAAGGTACCGGCGTGTTTTTCCGGAAAGCGTTCCATCTGCATAAAAAATATTTCGCTACTACTACGCGGCGAGAAGACACCGTTAACTATTTAATAAAAGGATATTACGCTTCCAGAAACCTACGTCTCTTCACTCACGTTTACTCCTGTTCTCGAGAAAACGTAAAATAATACACACACGATTAGGCGCACTTTGGCAAATTCTAACGATGCACGCAGAAACACGTCGCCGAAGAATGATGTACCGTAGCCCGTCGGATATACTGACGATCGTAGCAGAAGTCTTTTGACCTCTGTAACGTACATAGTAGAGCGCAGCCTATCTCTATTCTGGGCTGTCGAACGCAATATATGCTATCTGTATATATTCGAGTGGCAGGGCCAGTGTTTTCGCAGGTTGGCGTGCCCTCTACATTGTCTAACGTCTTTGGCTACGATCGTCAGTCTATCCTGTAACTCCCCTGCATACGACGCGTGCCCCCGCGAGGCCCCGGTAACGTCACACCGTGAGAGCCCGGGAGACACGAATAGCTGGACCAGAGCCAGTCGGCAGGCCCGCGGAGGCACAGGCAGCGCCATCCGACGGGATGGAGCGGCAGCTGGATCGATGCCGAGCGGCGCGCACGCGCAAAGGCCAAGAACAGCGAGGATTCGGAAGCACGGCAGTGCCGTCCGGCGGAACGACACCGAAAGCTCCCTCAAGGTCAAAGAAAGGCGAAAGCGAGGGAAAATCGGCCTCACTAATTGGACAGAAATGACGACATGAAAGTTGCACACGGCACCGACCGAGCAGGCTATTCGCTCGGCGGGTAACACCGGACGATCGTCACTACGATACCGACCCGGGATTGGAGGGTAGAAGGCGAGGATGCTCTCAGCCAATTACAAAATTAATAATTAGGCGATCGCACGCAGACGCGAGTCCGCCAAAACCCTGCAGAACCGACGGAGAAGGGGAGCAAAATCGGGGTATAAAAGACGGCGATTTCGACAGTCGATCACCAGTTCATTAGTTCAACGATCTACTTTACCATCGGCCAGCTCTCCAAGGAATAACCGTGAAAAGTGAACAGTGAAAGTGAAAAGTAAAAGTGAGTTAAAGTGACTAACGTGAAACAGTGCCAAAAAGGACTTATAAATTTTGTGCTACTGTGGAATATAAAATTTGTGCCGAATTGGACTTATAAATTTTTGTGAATCGTGAACTTATAAATTTGGTGCCGATTTGGACTTATAAATTTTCTGTGCCGAGTGAACTTATACAAGCCGTGCCGAAAAAGGACTTATAAATTTTCGTGCAAAGTTCGAACTTAGAAAAATTGTGAAACACGGGACTTATAAAAATTAGCCACGCCGGACTTGTGACATTCGTGCCGAGAACTCATAAAAATTGTGACACGGACTCGTAGAATTCGTGACACATCGAAATCTCGTGCCAAGTTGAACTTATACATTCGTGCAACGATCGGAGATAATCGGTAAAGTAACCAAGGTGACCGGTCAGATAAGTGGCAAGTGACGGAATAAATAATTTGACAACACAAAGGTTAATAATAATAATTGACAGTGAAAAACGCACCCCCAGGGCTTCATTCACTTTCCCTGAAGGGACCGATACCGTCAAACCGAGGTAAAGCCGTCTAATTATTGAAAAAACCCCAATTGCAAATCACGAGGTGAGCGAGCTGTCACCGTCGATCGCCGAGGCGTGACGTCATCGCAAGTACGAACGAGCGCGACGGCCAGCTGGATTCAGCGACGATCGAGGAGCGGCCGACGCATGCGCCGTACGATTACACGCGAATAAATCCTGTCGATAAAAATATTCCGACTTCAAGAAAATTAATTTATTTCATAAAAGAGAAATCAGACCGAAATATACGCATAACCCATTTTGTTACCGAACACGAATTAATTGCGGGAATCGAAATACTTGTCATCACACAAGAGCCTGTCACTTTACCAACAAAAAGTATTTTCGTTCACATCAAAAACGTCTCTGACACACCAGCCCATAATTCCTAGCCGCTCGAGTCCACGAATCCTTCCGTTTGAGTGCCCGTCCTCTTAAGGAGGTGCGCAAATACGGGAAATTATTGTACGAGCAGTTGCTCCTGTTACAATCCGACGGGCTACGGTACATCATTCTTCGGCGACGTGTTTCTGCGTGCATCGTTAGAATTTGCCAAAGTGCGCCTAATCGAGTGTGTATTATTTTACGTTTTCTCGAGAACAGGAGTAAATGTGAGTGAAGCGACGTAGGTTTCTGGAAGCGTAATATCCTTTTATTAAATAGTTAACGGTGTCTTCTCGCCGCGTAGTAGTAGCGAAATATTTTTTATGCAGATGGAACGCTTTCCGGGAAAACACGCCGGTACCTTTGTGTATTATCGAGATGGCTTTACCTATCACCGTGATAGACGGCCAAATTCTGGTATATATCGATGCTCAGAGAAAAGTTCTACGGGCTGTTGAGGTAAAATACAAATGGTGGGTGGACGTCCGATCATTCGAGAATTTCACAACCTGCACGAAGCAAATCCTCGATTGTCGGAAGAATTACGGTTCAGACATGAGGTGCTGCGACGATGTCGCCAGACGTTCGATTCATTCGATGATATATTTCGCGATGTATCCGTGCTGTAAGTACGGATAGTAGCCGGGTAAAAAATAATTTCCATTATTAAATAATTAATTGTCAATCTTTTTTTAGGTATCCAGAGGGCGCTGTTGGTGTGACGTTCATCGCAATGCACAACAGTATGGATAGGGCGAGGCCTGGGGCACGGCCGCCGGTTCCCGAAACATTGAGTGTCTTTTCTCGCGTACTTCGGGAGTATCAGCCGGTGCGAAGTTTTTATCGCGGTTGCGCGAGATCTGTTGACAGACATTCAGCTCTAATATTTGCCCACGAGGAAATAACCCAGCGATTGAATTCTGCAACAGAAATATTTGTTGATGCAACTTTCCGCGTGAGTAGTAATTTGCTAAAAAAATTTAACAAATTTAATTTAATTATCAATGTAAATAAATTCATTTTCATTGATATATTTGTTATTTTAATAATTAAAAAAATTCAAATAATTAATCACTTGAAGCATGGATTTTAATAATTAATATAAATTTCAAAATTATTATATTTTTAATTAGTGTACGATTAATAACGAGGATCTGTTTATTATTCTTGTTGGTATTAAATTTGATTAAAAAAATGCCTTCCACGTCTTATCTTCTCTATAAATCATTCAATATCGATTCAATGCCGATGTACATTCAAAATTCCTTCCAGGTGGTACCAAACCGGCCGAGAGCATGTCAGCTTCTTGTCGTATACGTTCGACACATGGGGGTGGTGCGTATCAAATGCAAAGTTGAATAAAAGTGTATTTTTCGATTACCCTTTACCATGTTGGCTTACAGGCGTTCCCCGTGGCGTTTGCCCTTTGTGAGCGGCGAACGACAGCCATGTACACGGAAGTTTTTCGTCTTCTTCTGAACATGGCACCAGGCTTACAGTTTCGGTTGCGGGTTGTCGTTAGCGACTACGAGAGAGCAATCATCGCCGCAGTTCGAATTGCGTTTCCAGAAGCCAGGTCGAGAGGCTGCTGGTTTCATTACTGTCAGGTAAGTGTTCTGTATTTTTAAGACAAAATGTTATGAAAATATACCTACATATAAATTGATTCGAGAATTAATAGTCATTAAGATGCTCAACAGGTAAATGATGTTTTATAAAAATCATGGTTGGATTATTGTTTTTTAATAAGTAATACAAATAATAAATAGTCACCGAATCATACAGCTTTACCAATTTTCGTGTTTAGCTCCTAATGCACTAGCCGCTTTGACGAGTCCGCAACGATAAAAGTCTTTCAAATAAACAAAATCAATAAAATTTTATTCTCTTCATTCGGCGGACAAAACTTTCAATTTTGTTACCGTTAGAATATCGTTTCGTATCATAGTCAATACGGCATCTTCAAAAGCTAACCATCTAACATTTCTTGTTCATAGATATAAAAGTGAAATTCTCATAATATAGTCTCTGTAGTGACAATTGTTTGCTTAATGACAGGTTGCCTACTGTGTTGAACGATAATATCGGTTTACAATAGTTGTAATCCGATCTCAATCATGTTTAATCAGAGAATTATTTCTCGCATTCAGTTTGTAATTTGTTTCCTTCCTATGAATTATATGCAGGCAGTTTTCAAAAAATGGAGGACGCTCATGCCACGTGGGGCTGCTAAGGATATTCTGTGGATGTTAATGGGAATATCGCTACTGCCTCGTGATCGTCAACATGAAGCTCTGACTTTAATTGTCGCCGATGCCGACCGCGTAGCAGGCCAATATCCGGCGATCTTGCGAATTCTCCATTACTACCGCCGCCAGTGGGTACCGTTGGCTGATATTATATCGGTCGGTAGGGCGCCGATACGCACAAACAACGTTTGCGAAAGTTTCAACCGATATATTTGTGGAAGACTTGGAGGGAGACATCCGAGCATCTGGGCTTCCTACGTCAGTATAATTTATACACAACGAAGTGTACATTGTTGAAACGATGTCGAATTTCATTTAACTATTATTGTAATATAAAACTTCTGCAAATTTTAGACAAACTTCGTGTCCTAATGGCAAGTCAGAACATCGATTGGGTTCGAGTGGAGAGGGGCGACCGGATTAGACGTGGCTGTCGGCGTCGTCAACTGAACGATGATTTGCGTCTAACCCTCTATCAAGACGATCTGGACGCGGGACGGTCAGTCGATATTTAGGTGTCAATATTTATAAGTTATACCTCCGTTCGAATAGAAAGTTGCCTTGAGGTAGTTCTGTAGCTTGGTGTTCATTTTGCATAAGTTCGAGCAAAATAAGATAAAATTACTAATACTTCTCGATGGTATAAAAATCTGAAAAAAATGTATGCATATTAAGGGTACTGTATGGAATGTAAATGTATGGAAAAATACAAAATTCAAAACAAATTAAAAATTTGAAAAAATTCATATGTATTCAGAAAAATGAACGAATGATTTTCGTAACACAAAAAAATAGGTTGCCGGGTAATTTGTTAAACAATTAACTTTGTATTAATTCTTTATTAACATTTTGGACTTAGTACTATGCGACATCAATCTTTTCAGTACCCTTAATATGCATGAATTTTTTCAGATTTTTATACCATCGAGAAGTATTTGCAATTTTATCTCATTTTTCTCGAACTTATGCAAATGAACACCAAGCGAACAGAACTACCTTAATCGATCGATCAATGGTTAAATGTGCAGAATTGGATTGGAAGAGTTTCTTCGTGCGGCGGTATTACCGAGGCAGAGGAGAGCAATGGCAGCCGCGGATTTTATGGAAGAAGGTACAATAACTAAAACCGTAATAATAACCATAATAATAACTAAAACCATAAATAAATAAAAAACGAACGTGTTCTAAATGTGATAGTCGTCAGGTATGGTCGAGGGAATGATTGAGAGTATCGAATGCGCGTAAATGATCGAAGTCCGAATGCTGGTATAATACTTTTATTATAATGAGCGTGAATGAAGGAGAGCGTGCGTCTGACAGATTCGGGACTCTGTGATGAACTGACTCAAGGGCCTGTCGGAAGTAGGGCCCTCACCTATTACTGCGCGCGACGCGGTATTCTTACGCGCTGATAAGACGGCCGCTGCCCGCACGAGACGCGTACAGCGGCTGGACCGTTGCCGTGAGAAAGCGGGCGGTCGCACGGAAGGTGCTGACGGCTCAAAGATTGCTAAGAATTTAGATACGGTGTTAACTTGAGTTTCCTGCGCTAAAAATGCTATACGGGACCGTCACACTCCCCCTCTTGCAAAAAGAGCGATGCTCCGCATCGGATATGATTGTTACAAAATTTTGGGATGTGTGAGTCTATACAATGAGATGATTTTTGTTTGTTTGAGGGTCTGATTTTATGCATTTTCCGCTGTGTATGTGAGTCGTTGAAATAGCCATTTCCTTGGATCCCTCTTTTGTGTCGTCCGGTTCTTTTTATTTGGGTTGCAAAAATGGTTCCTATTCGTTTCGTCCGAGTGTCCTTGTTAGGTGCGTCGAAAGTGGTTATAGGTGTTCTAGATCTGAAACTGACTATTGTTTGTTAGTGTTTTGTGTTAGTGGAATTGGTTGTGTTATAAGGATCGGTCGGGTCCATAGGTATGTATGTAATTGTAATGGTAGTAGACTTTTTTACGTTATTCTTCCGATTTTTAGTGACTTGGTCTGATTGTGGTTCCTTTAATTATATCAATGTCCTTCAGGTTTGGTCCTTTCCTGGTTCTTTTGCTCGTATTCTTTATTACCCAGTATCCTGAGGTGGATTTTGAGGAAATGTTTATTGTTGGCTTCGTTCCCTGAAACAGTCTAAATTTGTTAGCTTTCGATGTTAGTAGGAGAGACATGTTAACTTAGGATGTGGCTTGTGTGGTTGCTGGTTTGGTGCTAGGAAGAGAAATGAAGAAAAACTGTGATTTCTGCGATAATAAACGTATATTGGTGAAAGGAAGTTTGGCTTATAATTATATGATTATTATTATTTGTTATTTTATATTAACGTATCGATTATTAGTCTTGGTTATATGTGTCCTACATGTGGACTTTTTATTTTTTTTTATTTTTTTTTTATTTTTTTTTTATTCTTCTCCGATTTTTACACCATATTTCTTCTCGTACTTCTTGATGTTCATGTCCCAGTCGATAGTATTTAGTCTGTGCAGGAATTTTTGTCGAGTGTCTGCGTCTTGCTGCTTAAACCAGTGACATGTTGCGTCTTCCCAATCGAATGCTTTTGACAGCAGATATTCGCTAATGTCGTCGGTTTGTGCGTGTCGTGAAGTCTGGTTTGCTTTTATCGGCGGTGTTCTTGCTCTCTGTCTTGGTGCTGGTACCGGGGGTGGTGCCGATGTTTCTGGTGTAGTGACTGGTGTTTTGGTTACTTTGTTTACAGGGATCTGTGTTAGTGCTGTTATTATTTGTCCATCCTTGGCTTTCGGTTTTGTGTCCGTTGTTTTTCCTGTGTCATTTTTAGTTTTTGGTATAGCACCTGTCGATTTTTTTATTGTTGTCATGGTCTGTACGTTCTCCTTTCCCCGTGTCTCTGTTGTTTCCTTTGGAGGTACTATGATTGTTTTTCCCGGGTATATCACCACGGATGGTGCTTTCCCACGATATATGGTAACGGGTACTGGTTTCATCTCGAGTGGTTGTGTCGTGCCAGGTGTAGGTTTTCCCGTTGTTGTGTTCTGTTGCCTGGCTATTAGTGGTTTGGTTGGTGTTATTTCCATGTTGTTTATGCCCTGTTTTGTCGGTCCGGTTTTGCCTGTTGTTTTTGTCGTTGGTGCCGATGGTGTGGCTTTGCGCTTAGCCAGATAAGCAGCGCATTTCTCGATGTGTGCTATCATCCGTGCTGCCGGAAAAACGATTTTGCACAATGGACAGGGTGCATCCTGTGCCCTGCATGTTTCCATTCTCGTTGTTAGTGCTTGCAGGCATTCCGCGATATGAGCAGCGCACAACTTTGCTTCGATCTCCATTTTGCACAACGGGCATTCCCTGTTTGCGTCCATGTCTGTTCTGTTGTTATCTGTCAGAGGGAGGAAATTGTTGTTGCGTTGGTTTTTTTTTTTTGTGAATACATATATATTGTGAAACATTCGTAAAAGCATCGTGCTCATGCTCATGCTCTAGCATCTGTGTGTTTAATAAGTTAGGATGGGGGCATGCTCAAAGAGCATTTACATGATGTTATTATGAGGATAATACGTAATAGCGCGTGCTTCTCTGTGTTCTATTTCTAGTGGGGGTTCAGTTACTATTGCAACATCTCTGTAACGGGTTATTGGTACGATTGCTCTTTCAACGAGCTCTATCGGTTGCTGATGCGCCTGTGTGGTCTGCTCCGTCCTTTCGTTAGGTTGCTCTTGATTTCCCAGTCTGATACTTTGTTTTCTTGTCATGCACGTTATTAAATCAATGATTTTTGAAAATTTTCCGAATAGTGAGAATTTCCAACAAATTCCCAGCAAGACGAGGACTGATCCCAGCGATATTCCCGAGTACTTTAGAAAGGATTCCAATACCGATAGTCTATTATTCAAGCGATGTGTTTTGGTTATTTCTTTAGCCTTTGCGATCACAGTTTTTAAAGCTACTTCGTTTTTTGTGAGGTCGTCGTGAACAGTATTCGGCTCCAACGACAGCGCAAATGCGTCTGTTTCAGTCAGAATCTCAGTTATGTTCAAATTATCTGTCGTTTTGACGGCATCTTCTATCATTTGTGTAATATTCAGGACTAGTGTGCTTGAAAAGTTTACCTGTATGGATGACGTTATCTCTATTGATGGTGTTAACTGAGTGGTTTTACTTTTTGCTTGACATTTGGGGCTAAGTTGTAGGATTCCTGTATTTTTAATTATTGTAATTCTTGACTCAAGGTTTTTGCAGGTGATAAAGAGGCTTTCCGGTTTAGGTGCGGCATACAGCCAAGCGTTAGTGTTACTAATTCTGCTCCAATAGGTCTGCTGGAGTGTTTTTAACCGAATGTCGCAGGTTTCTAGGTTGAAAAATTGAGGGTTAGTTACCAATTGTACTTCACATTCGGTGTGGTCGGTAATACGTTGGACTGGAGTGATTTGTTCGCATACATAGTTGAGTGCGGTCAGTTTGCACTCATCTAATTTCCGTAAACTAAAATAGGTCTCGAAATCGTCTGAAACGGCTGTATACTGGGAAGTGGGTTTGATGAATGCAAATCGTGAGTTGTTATAGTTTGTGGCTTGACGTACGGGAACTGCTGTGTGATGGTATAATTTGTATGTTGTCAGGTCTAGCAATGGTATCTTAATTACGTAGATCAATTTTTCTCCGTTATGGAACACACTTAATTTAGTTAGTTCCATCAACTCGGGTACATGTTTAGTGTCTAAAGGTATTGGGAATTCTGTATTCGGTGAAGATTTCCTGACTGCTTCAGCGCTGAGTAGTATTTTCCTACTCGTCAACAGTTGGGGATGTATTTGTCCTGTTTTTGCAAAAAGAATTGCGTTGATCAGTGTTTCGATGTCGAGCTCTAGTTCCGTTAGGTTTTCTTCTATTTGGGTTGTGAATTGTATTGCTATTGTATTTAGTTCGATAATGTGTATTTCAGCTCCGATTGCGACGTGGATCGTGTTGAATCTCTGAGTTTCCTTTCGTGGTGCTGCTACTAATGACGTTATTTGTTTCTGCATTGTATCGAATCCGGATCTAATGATGTGCGTTTGATTTTGTACAATTTCTGCCAATTCTATAGTATTATTCCCTAGTGCTTCGATTTGCGCGTTGATTCGTTCTGCGTCTTCGTTATCCATGGTTCCGAAAAGTACCTTATTTATTTTTCCTATGAATTCAAGGGGTGCGCGTTTTTCGCGTTTGCTTGCAGAATTTATTTTTATTGATGGAATCAATTCGTTCAGGATTAACTCTGTATTCTCCAAGGTGTCCAGGCGGGATAGCATTGCTGCTAATTGTCCTTTTATGAGGCAGCGCGTTCCTAGTGTGGAGCAAAACTGTACTGTTGACATTATGTTCTGTTGTATTTGCAGTCGCCTATCTGCGAGTCCGTGGGTGTTGATGTATGTGATTAGGGTCCATGTCGTGTGGTACAGACGGAGTTTCCCCAATGGTTCGGAGTATAGTCCTGGATTTTTCGTCAATGGTATAATTTCTACCGGATCGTCGGTGGTTAAAGCGGCCGTATGGCATCTGCAACATACGCCGTTTTAATATCATCTATGTGTACTATTTTTGACTTTTTCTCGGAGATTTGTAATTCTACATTATTTCTGTCTAATACTCGGAGGATTTTAAACGGGCCTAAGTAGTTACTGTCGAGTTTACCCTTCCTAGCTTTGTTTTCGAGCCATACCATCTGTTCGGGTTGGACATTTCTTGTCTGAGTTTTCCTATCGTAATATTCCTTCGTTTTCTGTTTAAATCGAACTTGTTTCTCGAACGCCAATTGTTGAACGTCCTTCAGGGTCTGTACCACTTGGTTCAGATAGTCATTATAAGTAACTACCCTTTCTGGTGGTGGGAACTCTGAGGGTGTTCTGGCTGTTCTACCAAATACGAGTTCGAAGGGTGTGTAGCCTGTGGTTTCGTGCACGCTTGTATTGTACGACATTGTCGCGAACGGCAGCAACTCGTCCCAATCACGGTGTTTACTGATGAAATGTTTAAGATATTCTATCAGTCCGTGATGGCTACGTTCCAGAGCCCCATTGGACTGTGGATGGTATGCTGATGTTTTGTATCGTTGAATTTGGAATAACTTCGCAAATTCCTCGAAGGTTTCGGACATGAAGTTGCTGCCTTGATCTGACAAGATAGCGCGAGGAGCGCCGAATGTTGATATTAGAGTCGTACAAAGCGCTTTCGCAACGTCGATAGTTGTTTGGTTTTTTAATGGGACCGCTATACTAAATTTGCTAAAGAGATCGAGTATTGTTAGTATATATGTGAAACCGTTTTTCGTTTCGTGTAGAGGTCCAACTATGTCGATTGCGACTTTGTCGAAGGGTACGAATGGAGAGTCGGTGATGATCATTGGGGCTTTGCTTTTTATGCGTACGAGTTTGTTTTTCTGGCAATCGAAGCAGTATCTGATGAAGTTTCGAACGTCCTTTCTTAAACCTTTCCAGTAATACTGTGAGAGTATACGCTGGTACGTTTTTGATACTCCTTTATGGCCTCCAATTGTTGACCCGTGCAACTCCTTCATGATGTTCTGCCTGATTTCCGGCGGTGGAATAGTTAATAGGCCTTCGCAAATAGTAACCTCTATCCGTGATCTATTTGTGAGTACTCGCAATTGAGTCTTGATGTTTGCCCATAATGTTGCGTCGATGATTTTTGGGTCTTTTGACATTGTGCAGGATTCCAGTTTCTCTTTTTCCAGAATTTCGACGAGTGCTTCTAAGCATTTATTCACCGTGTGCATGTTTGTGGTGTCTGTGAATTTTGTTTTACAGACCATCCCGATGTAGCATGTTTCTCCTTGGCGCGTGACGAGCATGTTTCCAACCTGTGGGTTACATGTTTGCAGTGACTGTTGGTCGATCTTATTTTTTTCGACTAATATCTCTGTGACCATAGTGTTCATCACACAATCGGCTGCCAAAAAGTATGCTATGTTGTCTTTTTGAGCTAAAAGGTTAGATTGTGTGATTGCGATGTTATCGTGTATAATCACGTCTTCCGTTATTATTGGGCCTCTGGTCGATGGTTGTGTACCGGTGTGCGTTAGTCGCTTCCTATGGTAACTTGGTAGTTCAAAAGGAGAGTCGCTGTCTGTATCGTTGGATTCGTCTCTTGATGATTCTTCCTGGTTGAGTTTTGTTGGTGAGGTTGAGGTGGGATTTTGAGGTTCTGGGGTAGGAATCGGATATGAGGGTTGCGGGTTTGCATAACTGCGAGCTGGCATACTGGGTGGTGGTTGGCTGTATCGTCGGAATTCCCAATAGTCATCCGTCATTTCGGGAGAGCATTGACCAGGGTCATCAGCTGGGGTTTCCTTAGTTCTTCTGGATTCCCAATAGTCTTCCGTCATTTCGGGAGAGCATTGACCAGGGTCATCAGCTGGGGTTTCCTTAGTTCTTCTGGATTCCCAATAGTCTTCCGTCATTTCGGGAGAGCATTGACCAGGGTCATCAGCTGGGGTTTCCTTAGTTCTTCTGGATTCCCAATAGTCATCCGTCATTTCGGGAGACAGATTTTCGGGATCGTTCAAGCATTTTGTAATGGGTTGATTTTTTTGTTGAGTATCCGGAAGTTTTGGTTTTCTATTTGCTATCCTTTCGCTGCGCTTGGTTGGTTCTTTTGGCGTCTTTTTTGTTCGTTTTTTTATCGGTTTGGGCAACCGTTTCTCTGACTGCTGGCGTGTTGTTGTTTCCCGACACTCCAAAGGTGTGGGTGGTGAAGGGAAATTCGGTTGCACTGGTGTTCGTGCTCTAGCTTCCTCATTACCTTTCCCCACGTTGTGCATTGAAGGTGACCTGAACGTTGGTCGTACTTGGTGGTTCATGGGTGTTATCGTCGCTGGCTAGTTCTCCGATATTTGTCGGCGGCGATTGATCGTCTCGTTGTTGTAAATCTTGATCCTTTTGCATTGCCAAATCGGTTTTTCCATTTTGTGTATCGTCTTCCTTCCGTATTTGTGGACTTTTTCTCTCTGTGTCAGGCGGGGCTCTCTGTCCTCTGCGCTCTGCACTTTTCACTCTAGTCTCGCTTTGTACGGTCGGTTTTTTCTCTTTATTTTTCTCTTTTTTACTCTTTTCTTCTTCATAGTTTTTCACATATTTCTCTGTTACTTTTTCCTTTCGTGTCCTTGATTTCTTGCGTGGTTCTCGTGTTTTCCTTTCGTCCTCAGAAGTATCCTTTTTTCGTTTCCTTGTCGTCCTAGGGGGTTTCGGGGTGAGTTCATCTTCCGAAATTTCGGTTTGTGGTGTTTCGTCGTCAACCGTTGGATCTGTTCTGACGTGTGCGCTCTCCTTCCTTTGTCTTGTGACTATGTTTTCATTCTGAATTGAACCTTGTTGTGGCTGTTCGTCGTCCGAATCGTTTTCGTGCTGTTTTTTCCTGGGTGCTGGATTCCCGGATGATTCGTCGGATGAGCGGCCGCGTGTGTGTGGCTGATGGAAAATTTTTGGCTTTTTGAATGTTTCTTCTGCGTTTTCAGAGGAGCTTTCGCGGGGTCTAACGGGAAGAATAGTTGCGGGATTCCTAGATAAAGCGTCTGCAACGACGTTTAGTTTGCCTGGTTGATGGTGAATTTCGAAGTCGTAGTTGTTGAGCGTCGTTTGCCAGCGTTGGAGTTGTTGTGGGAGGTCAGCCTTGTTTGCTAAATATGTTAATGCTCTATTGTCCGTGATAAGAGTGAATCGTTGTCCATATAGGTAGGTTTTGAAATGTTCCACTGCGTTTACTATTGCTAACAATTCTTTTCTCATGGCATCGTATGACTGTTCCGCTTTTGAGAGAGTTCGCGAGAAAAAGGCTACCGGATGATCGAATTTTTCGTGCTGTTGACTAAGTACTGCGCCGATTGCATAGTCTGAAGCGTCAGTTGTGAGTTTAAACGGTTTTTTATCGTCCGGATAGCGCAAAATTGGTCGTTCAATAATTTTGTTCTTGAGATAGTCGAAAGCCTTTTGACATTCCTGAGTCCAATCGAATTTAGCGTCTTTCTTTAATTGTTTTGTCATGGGGACCGTTATTTTTGCGAAGTCTCGAATAAAGCGTCTGTAATATCCGGCGAGAGCAGTGAACTGTTTGATGGCTTTTTTATCTTTGGGGACTGGGAAGTCCTTTACGGCTTGGACTATTAGGGGATTGGGTTGGACTCCTTTTTCCGAAATTGTGTGGCCTAAATACGTGACTTCTTTCCTGAGAAAGTGGCACTTGTCGGTTTGCAGAGTTAGTCCTGCTTTTGTTAGTCGTTCTGCTAATCGGTTGAATTTCTTTCCGTGTTCCTCGAGCGTGTTTGCGTAGATGACGATGTCATCCAGGTAAACAAAAAGGTCGCTTCCAGTGAGTCCTGACAGTACTATATCCATTAATCGTTGAAATGTTGCTGGTGCATTTTTTAGGCCAAATGGCATACGGTTGAACTCGTAATGTCCACTCGGCGTAGAAAATGCGGTTTTTTGTTTGTCGTTCGGGTGCAATTCGAGTTGATGGAAACCGGAAGCTAAGTCGAATGTTGAAAAGTAACGAGCGTTTCCTAATTGGTCCAGAATTTCTACGATGTTCGGCACTGGATATGCGTCGGGGGTTGTTTTTGCGTTTATTTTTCGAAAATCTATTACCATTCGCCATTTTTTGTTGCCTTGAGAGTCTGATTTTTTTGGTACGATCCAAACTGGAGAGTTGTACGGTGATAGTGATGGCTGTATAATGTCTTTTTCCAATAAATTCTCGGTTTGTTTTTGAATCTCCTTTTTGTGGACCTGAGGGAAGCGATATTGTTTTATGTTCACTGGTCTGTCGTCCGTTGTGAAAATTTCGTGTTTCAGAAGAGTTGTGTGTCCTAATTGATCGCCGGGTATGTGAAACAAGAATGGATTTTGCGACGCGAGTTTGTAAACATGATTTTTCTCTTCCTCATTTAGGTTTTCCAAATGCAGAAGAGGTTTCAGTTTTTCGAACCGTTCCACGGTGTTCGTGGCGACCGTTGTTTGAATTACTGCGCTGTGAGCGTCGCCGCTACAACGAGAATTCTCCATTTCGGTCGTGACCTGAGAGATGCATTCTACAGGCTGCAGTTCGACTGTCGGGATCTCAAAATCGATGGCATTATTAGTTTTATTAATGATGCCCACGTATGCAATTCCATTGTTGTTTCTCACAAGGGCTTCGCCAAGAATGATGCCGTCCGGAGTTTTTAATCGCGGAACGTATCCCTCCTGGATCTCGGTGTTTTTTATTCTGATGTGAATGACGCTTTTCGCTCTGGGTGGAACCGAAATCTGTTCGCGAGTTGCAAAAGGTATGCGATGGTTTTTGAATGCTATACAGGCGCTCGAGTAAAGAATATCGGCTGGTGTTTGTTTGAAAAAGGCATCGCCCAATATGGCGTCCTGCCTTATCGGAAATTTGTCGGAAACCACGTGGAATTCAACTTGTACAGATTTGATCGGAATTATACATTTGCCCAGTGTGTATGCTTTACCTTCGGTGATACCTGTTAATTCGTAGATGATTTGTGCATCAATTTTTATGTTGCGTGCGATAGTTTTTTCTTTTATCAAGTTAATTTGGGCTCCAGTATCGATCAAAAATTTCGTCGGATTATAGCGCAGTTCAGAGGATGTTATGCAGATTGATGGCGGCTTATGGCCTTTTGTTGTTCCTAGTGAGATCGTTGCTTTTTTTAGTGTCTTGTTTAGTGCTTTTAAAATTTGTTCTACGGCGCACTGGTTCGTAAAACTCGTTCCTAGTTTTTTAGGTTCAGGCTTGCGAGCATGGTTTTTAGCTGTTTTTCGATTTCCGATGGTGAGCTGGATTTATCATCGCGGTCGGAGGATCGGTCTCGTGAATTGCTTCGGCGTTTGTCGCGCGAGTCGTCCCGTCTGTCGCGTGAGCCGTCGCGTCGTTCGTCCGGGCGTCTGTCGCGTGAATCGTTTCGATATCTGTTCCGTGACTGTCTGTTTCGTGAGTCGCTATATCTGTCGCGTGAGTCGTTTCGGTACCTGTCTCGTGAGTTGTTTCGGTATCGGTCACGTGAGTCGTTCCTATATCTGTCTCGTGAGTTGTTTCTGTACCTATCTCGTGAGTCGTTCCTGTATCTATCTCGTGAGTCATTCCTGTATCTGTCTCGTGAGTCGTTCCTGTATCTGTCTCGCGAGTCGTTCCTGTATCTGTCTCGTGAGTCGTCGCGCCTGTTTTTGTCGTAACGTTCCCGAGAATAATCTCTATTGTCTATGCGTCTGAAATTTTCGCGCATTCTACGGATAGTCGTGCACTCCGCGGTCGTGTGATTTTTCATGTGAGGGTGTAGTTCACAGTGTTTGTCGGGCTCGTTTGTTGTTTCTGCGAATTGTACTTTCGCCGTACCTGTGGCTATTTGAACGTCGCGGATCGCTAGATTTTTTCGTACCTGTTTCTGTTTGTCTAATTCGTGTTCTATTGTTTTTGCTTGGTCGATGAGTGCATCGAATTCTTGTGCGTTGTGGAGGATGAGGTGTGAGCCGATGGCAGGCGTAAGGCCTCTAACGTAAGCTCTTTTAGTTTTTGCTGTAACTTCTACTATTCTGTCGGCTAAATACTGTCTTTTGTCGGCTGAGCTATAAGTTTCTTTTAATCTGTCTGTAATTTTTCGGAGTTTTTCGCGCAATCGTGCTGCGTATTCCACTACTGTTTCGTTGTATTCTTGTGGCGTTGTTTCTATTTCATTTTCGAGATCGTTTAGATCTTCGGTTTTCAAAAATGCTCGTTTGAGTTCTTTTAAGAGGGAGTCAAGATTTGCTGGGGATGTCGCTTCTACTACGGAAAGGGCTAGGTCGGATAGTTTGAACGGGATCATGTTGAAAAATTTTTCGCGTTCTGTTTCAGCCAAGCAATCATTTGCACGATTGCATGCTCTGACAAAAACGTCGACGGCGGGTTTTTTCCCGTCGAATGTTGGTATGGCCTTATAGGCATCGCGAAACGTAAAAGTGTTGCCATTTCCGTCCGGCATTCTGAATGGGGTAACCTGGAGTAATTCAGGTGTGAAGATGTCGGAAGCAGAATTTCGGCGTCTGTGGCGACGCGGTGGTGGTCGGGGGTATGGGCGAGAAATGTTTGCAATTTATTGTAAACGGTTTAATTTGAGATATATATATATCGTCTTTTTGTTTTAGAGAAGAAATCAAAATGTCCTGTTCCTCTTTTTTTTTGAAAATATAATTATTTGACAAATACTTTTATTTTTTTTTTATTTATTTTATTTTTTTTTTTTTTGAAATATCTCCCCTTTTATCTTCTCTTATTTGTTTAACAAAAGGAATTTAGGTAGTTGTTTTGACTCAGTGTTTTCGTTTCAATTTGTAAGGGAATAAAAGAAAAATAAATATATATATATATATATATATTTTTTTTTT
The DNA here is from genome assembly GCA_964017025.1 of Stenichneumon culpator. Taxonomy (NCBI): domain Eukaryota; kingdom Metazoa; phylum Arthropoda; class Insecta; order Hymenoptera; family Ichneumonidae; genus Stenichneumon; species Stenichneumon culpator. The sequence goes on along the minus strand of OZ024781.1, from coordinate 1,212,295 downwards.
TTGAAAAGTTTGTTGTTTAATTTGTTATTCCGTTCTCAAACTCTAGGGAAGTGAGGAAAAGAAAACTCGAAATTTATGTTGCTTGGAACTTTTGTGTCGCCCTGTATAGCTGTGGAGTGCTTCTTATCGGGGTGACGTGAGTGCGCTCGGCGCGCGAGTGTAGAAAGAGAGAGCGATAGTCGCAGCAGCGGCACAATGAGCCGGTGTCGTCGGCTTGCCTTCGGCTTTGTTTCCGACGCGTGTAATTTGTATATGTTTATTTATTTATTTTGTTATTTATTTGTTAGTTATTATTGCGTTAATCACTCAAGCAGCATGAAAATTTAATAGAAAAAGAAAACAGAAAGAAATTTGAAGGGTACTTACAGTGCCAAAATTGTTAGAATGTGTAGTTGCATGAAAGATCCTTTCCTTTTTTTTTATATATATATCTGTCCGACTTCCTTCCTTCCTTCCTTGATTTTATAGTTCGTTTTCCTTATTATTGGGTGTATGCAGAATGTTACGTTGTTGAAAGTTGTTGGGAATATCCGTGAAATGTCAGTAGTCCGTGAAATTTGGTGATATCCGTTGAAAATGTTGAGTGTCCGTGAAATTTGTTGAAGGTGTTCGGTGAGTTGCACAAAATTTTGTCTACTATTTTTTTTTTTTCACTTCACTTTGTTTTTTTTTTTTTTTTTTTTTTTTTTTTTTTTTTTTTTTTGAAATACTGGTGTGCGCGTGTGTTTTATAGTCCGGACACTTCTGACACCATGTGATAGTCGTCAGGTATGGTCGAGGGAATGATTGAGAGTATCGAATGCGCGTAAATGATCGAAGTCCGAATGCTGGTATAATACTTTTATTATAATGAGCGTGAATGAAGGAGAGCGTGCGTCTGACAGATTCGGGACTCTGTGATGAACTGACTCAAGGGCCTGTCGGAAGTAGGGCCCTCACCTATTACTGCGCGCGACGCGGTATTCTTACGCGCTGATAAGACGGCCGCTGCCCGCACGAGACGCGTACAGCGGCTGGACCGTTGCCGTGAGAAAGCGGGCGGTCGCACGGAAGGTGCTGACGGCTCAAAGATTGCTAAGAATTTAGATACGGTGTTAACTTGAGTTTCCTGCGCTAAAAATGCTATACGGGACCGTCACATAAACGCTATTTTCCCGGGCTGCATTTTTCATTGTTTACAGTAAAAAGTCATTTTATAAACGTTAAAAACCTGTCCACTGGAAAAAAAGTTTTAAAAACGTTATCAAAAAAGTGTGAAATAACACATAATTCGTACATCATAGTCGCGAGATTTCCATATAATTTAATGAGAAAGAAATTTCCCAAATATGATATGCGAATTATTTTGTTATTTCACACTTTTTTGTTGATTTTTTTCAATATTTTGCCAGTAGGGAGTTTTTTAAAAATTATTATTAAATTATTTTTTATTGAATATAATCCGTATAATTCAGGCCAGGAGAATGATCCAAATCCTGTCGAACTGCCGATCCATGATGATTTTCCAGCAGAAAATGATGTAGAAGCCAATGGACTTGCCGCGGACCAAGTGGAAGCTCCTCAGCAACGTGAGATGGTTCCAAGGATTCGCGGAATAAATCACGTGGATGTCATCGCTCCGGGGGCCGTTCGAGCGGAAAATGCCGCTGGAATAAACGCAGAAAGTGGTAATGTGATGAAGATAACAGTGAAATATAGTCTCATCTTCTTATTTTTTATTTAATTTGTTCTTATTAATCTGAGAATCCTGCATGATCATCTTGAACTTACCTGAAGCACGGTTTCCCTGATTATAGACAGTGATGACGAATATCAGCCAGGCGCTTTTGCACTACCACCAACACCACCGCCCCCGCCGGAGTTTGCCGAGGAAGCGATTGTGATTAGCGATGATGACGGCGAAAACGGCAATGCCATAATAATTTCGAGTGACGATGAGGACGATGATGACGTACTACTAGGTCAGTAATAATACTTTTCCGATATATATTTGGCAATTACCGTAGGCGCGAAAAAAGTGTATTATAGTGTTTCGATGACATACAGTCGATACTTTTGTTTGATACTACGATATTATTTCTCATTCCTTGAAATCTTTTCTTCATCACTCTTTAGGTATGGGAGTTCATCAAGGAAGAGCTCAAGCTCCACCTCAAGTCCCGATACCCGCTGCTGTGCACCCGCAAGCACCTCGTATACCTGCTGCTGTAAACTGCTGTAAAGGATTAGCGATGGCGGCGCACGCGCCAGTGCAAGAGCCTGAAGAAGTAGGCGCTCTTGCGCCGAAGCAGCTCCAGTGCAAGAACCTGCGGAAGTAGACGCTCCTGCGCCTGAAGCAGCACCAGCGGAAGTCCCTCGTCCGGCAGCCGAGCCGGCTCGCGAACATCAGACTCCCGACATCAGACTCCTCAGACGACGAACCGGCAGATTTGCGCCTAAATCCGTGCTCAATTTGTTTGCGACGTCGACCGCGTATCATTTTTTTGCCGTGTGGACACCTGCTGACGTGCGAACAGTGTAGCGAAACACACCTGATGTACAGGCGAACGTGTCCATTATGTCGACTACCGATTGAACGATGCATACCAGCATTCTACGGATAATTTTTTTAATTTCATTTTAAGGGGGGATTGTCTTTTTTTCGCAAAATTTACCGCATTTTGGGAATTTTTTTGTGAAGAAAGTATACAACGGAAAACTTGTGAAACTTGGCATATAGTTTTATTGATATGTTTACTACATACAAAGAAATTTTTTAACAATTTCATCAAAAAATCCGCCTCCCACTCCCCTCGACGCGCGATGGTCCTTTTTTGATGGTGTGCACGATTACAGCCTTCACGTTCATCCTGCAACAAAAACCCAAAAGCATTTTACTTTAGACACATATAGTTATCGTTTGATGAAAGGGAAAAAAATAAAAAAAAATTGACGATTTGGTGACGTTTTGAACTTGAAGTATCGATTTTTCGAAAAAAATTGATCGATTTTTTGTTATAAATAAAAAACTATTAAACGTATTGCTTTTTTGCTTCATCAAACGATAAAAGGATGTCAGCTGAGCATTCTGTCCAAATTTGAAGGCAATCGGTTGAATAGTTTTTGAGAAATCGTGCACACCATTTGTGAAAAAGCTGTTTCGAGAAAAACGCGTTTAAAGTTGTGAGTACAATTTATGGAACATATCGAGTACTTACAGTATTTTTAATCTAATCTGCTATGCCAGGGCCATACAGGATGCCTTCCTCGGCTTCGAACAACTCATTCAGTGAAGCAGTTTCGCTTCTGCGTCTTGTTCGAGCCGCTTTCGTTGCTTCGAGGCTGCGTCTCGTTGACCTCTCTATCCGCTGCTTATCTCGCGCATCGACGAATATTGATGCTTGCTGGCCAACGACGATTCCAATCGTCGTCATTGTTTTAAGGACTGCTGTAAAGCCTTCATTAAAAATCCCTGCGGCCAAATAAGCCGCGACGTCGATCGTTTTCGCGCCACAGTGAAGGTGTTTAGGTGCGAATCGCCAAACGGTTGAGTTGAAGCTTTCGTTGTTGTTTTGAGTATCGCCACCTAAACACCTTTCCAGCAAGTCTATTGATGATAAATCAATGTAAATCGGCTTAATAGCATTCGCGACGTCTTCATGCAGTGGAGCTTCGTGATCAAATTCGTCCAGAGTTTTTTCGGTTTCGGCAATGCGCCATTTGCACCAGCTTTGTGCAAATTCGTCGAGATCTTGTGGTAGAACGTTGCCCACACAGCATTGTACATATCATCAACAGAGTCTGGATGTCTTCTGATAGCCAAACCATAGAAAATTGTTAATTCTGTTATCAATTTATCGGTTAATTTTCCTTTTCCTCCAAGTTTTTTAGTTTTTTTCGCATTTCTCAGTTGCGAGCCCATACGCTTCTCAACGTCCCGACGCATTCCTTTTTCTTCACGATCAAATCATCGCCGTAAGGTTTGTCTTCCAACAAGGCTCTGTATGTTTTCTTGTCGCCATCGCCGATGTATTTCGCGTACCGTACTTCATGCATTTCCCAAGATCGTCGGAACATGTCTTTGATCGCGTCAACTTCCATCTTTCCAGCTGACCCATCGTGATTTGCCGTACATTCACTGCTGTGTTCTTCGAACCAATCGTCGTATTCTTCGGTACCGGATTTTGATTTGATTTTGATTTGATTTGAACCATTTACAAGTGTGACAGTAAGACGATTTCACGACAAGGTCAACCACTTTGCTTGAATATTTGCCGATGAGTGTCGTGATTCTAAACAAGGAACTATATCCTCGCTTTTTCCATGTTCCGTCTCCCGACACAGAAATATCTGTCTCTGGATTTCCGTGCTCAGCATTCTTCGCTTTCTCTTCTTTCACTGCCTTTTTCGCACACAGCTCCCATACAGCTTTGGCTCCACTGTAAATGTTCTCCAAGGAGGCATAGTACAAGGTTGTGTTGAAACCTTGGGATATATCCATCAAGCCACAAAATAAATTTATACCCTCTCTACCTACTCCCAATAGTCTCATCACAAAAACCATTCTCCTGTTTATTTCATACGATTTGTCATCGACAAGAGGACAGGAATTAATATATTGCACACGACACTTGCACTGCACAACTATTTTAAAACCCAAGCCGCGAGAACTGGATTCGCCAAATTTGATCGGTCCTTTGCATTCCTGACATATTACGAGTTGCGAGATTGCAGAGAAAACCAATAGAAACGCGATAATGCGATACCCCTGACCCGGGTCCGTAATTATTTCTCTGTCTTCCGCTGTCGACAGTTTCTGGGCCCACGTACTTGCAAACGTCGTTTCCGTTTCTCGGGTGTGAATATTCCCAACAAATTTCCTTTTTTTCGGTCTAGCAGCACGACTATGAGTATCACTTCCCTGTTTTCGATCCATGATATATACGTCTGTTACCAGTAAACTCTCGTTCGAGACTGAGCGACTCTCCACCGAATATTTCGATCTCGCACGACCGTTAGGACTCGTCCTTCATGCCTATTGTATGCTGTCCCGTTATATTTATGGTCCGCCGAGCAACAGATTCGGGCAGCTGCCGGACGCGCCGACCCCTGCCGTGCGACAACGAGCGCGCGGCCACCGCGAGTCGACACGCAGGTATAAAATCGCTTATAACTTTGCCATTTTTGAGAATTTAAATTTGAAATTTTGCACACATATTCTCAACACTTTGAAGAATATGAAACAGCGGTCAGCGAAAAATCGATTTTTTTCTCGAAAAAAAGAAAATCCCCCCTTAATAGCTAAACTAAAGTATCAATGGATAAGACATAAATAGAGTAATATCCATACGATGTACTAATCAAGCGTAAATAGATGCAATAATAAAGCGTCAAGTGAACTTTTACTAAGGGGTAAATTAACGCCAAGTTGAGCGTTAATTGGACCCTGTTCGGGCATCCAGAGAACCTTAATCGAAGGTTCCTGGTAGGTATTGTTATATAGAATATAACAATGCAACCCTCGTAAAACTCTGTTCATATATATGTTTGTTAAACGCATTAAATATCTAAATATCTGATTACGTAAATATAAATTGTTAAATAAATTTTGTGAATTAAATAAATCTACATTTGTACTTCACTTGGGTTCCAACCCTTTACTGAGCACATCCGCAACCTTCCGAGCTAACGGCTCGCGCACAGAACCCAGACTAGCTACCTGAGTTCAGCGGCATAACACACTCTTATATGTTTTAATACATTGTATGTTACAAACACGGCTTCAAATATTTTATGCAATAAAATTGAATTGTGCAGTTTCTTAGCTCTTTTTGCTCCCTCATAAATGAAGCTTTGTCTTCGTGAACATTTTTTTTTCGAGATTTTCAGAATGCTTAAAATAGTCTAAATTGACGAGAAAACTGATTTGTACGAAATTTGTGCGTGTGTGTGTGCGTATGAGCGTATGTCGGAAATCTTGTTGGCACGATAGCGGTCGCAGGTTTTAAGATATCGGGCCCAAATTTGGTCCACAAGTAGACTATGATGAAACAAGGATTGGGATTACAACTAGAGTGAATTTGTGAAGGGGTTCAAAATTGAATGGCATTTTGAATTTTTTTTAATTGCTATTTCCGCTTTAACTTGTGCAATTTTTAAGATATCGGGCTCAAATTTTATCCATGTTATGGATGTCCGATTGGTCAGGCAGAATAATGAATCGAGTCGAAGATGATGTACAATAATTACTGGTTTATTAGTCGGAGAGTATAATTAATATTCCTAGGTGTATCGTACTGTTCGGTCGTCGGAGCTGAACTGATGAGAAGCGGGCGTGAAGCTGAGGGCTTCGCGCTTGTTTCACAAAGGAACAAAGTCTCTGCGATGTTTACTCTAACAGATAAGTGGTCGCTCACGGCGGTCCGGATGCACGATAGCCTTAAGGGCTTCTCTGAAGAGTGTATCGAACGGAAAGGAAATATCCCCCGTATCGACATGCATGAATAAATATTAAAAGTCAAAAGGTTAAATAGGCTGCGGCCGTTACACTTTCTGGGAGGAAACGAGAATCTAGGTAAAAATATCCGAAGGAAAAAAAACCACGGAAAATAAAGTACGGAAAAATTATCCTTGGTAAAATGGTCTCACAGATGTTGTATCCGCAGAATCTCGGGTAGCTAATCCGGGTTTCTGTGCGCGAGCCGTTAGCTCGTAGGATTCGGGATATGCTCAGTAGAGGGTTGGAACCCACGTGAATTATAATTGTGTAGTTTTATCTAAAGCGTCTTTAATAACGTATCGATTATTTTATACAGAGATACTGTTACAATGCTTACGTTGTATCGCTTTTAACCCTGTGACAATTCTTTATCTGTCTTGCTTAATGTCCTTCCGAATTACTAATCACTTGTACACTTTGTACGCTTGACACACCCGATGGATTAACGTCTGTCGTGTGTTATCCTTCACCATAAGAGATTCTATATCACAATATTAGTCCAGTGACCTGGTTATCGCGTTACGAGCTTCGCTCGGTGTAATGTGCCAGAATATGTAGTCAACCGTCAGAATCAGGAGCTCCGTAGAGACTGATGAGTGCTTACTCTCGATCCCTTTTATACACATAAGAGAGTAGGCACGTCAGCTTAATATTGGTTACATGTTGTGTTCTACTTTATTCGTGAAAACAATGTCCTTTTGTTTTTATTTCGAAACAGCTGGCTCCGGTATTCCCGAGTCGGTGTCCTCGTTACCGGGACCGAGCTCGCGACGGCCTTGCTGCCGCAGCGGTGTCCGATGACGCGAGGCGCGCTCGCCGGTCGACGCTCGACGCTAGGCACGCGCCGTCGCATTTCAGGGTTATCTCGCAACCTCTGATGCCCTAATAATGCGAGGTTGCTACACCCGGGGTACAACACAGAAAAAACGCTACCGGAAGAAAGACCCGAAATCAGTCCTTAATGGTTGATGGATCATAGACATCGTTTTTTGGGTTTGCTGTGTCTACTCGTCCGACTAAGATTACGGTTATTACGATAAAGGATTAATCGATTCTTATTCGTCTGAAAATAGGTCAATTTGACGGTATCCAAGTCAAATGAAGAATTTTTATATAGTTCTTCAACAATAGAACAAGTTCGCATTCTGTTTCCCTCGTCTGTAGTCGGACCATTATTGAAAAATTATTCGTTCGAGGCGAGGAGAGGAAGTCGCCCTCAAAACATAATATACACCTTATTGTTGATATTGCGGTAGCGGATTAGGGGGGGGGGGGGGAACTTCACTTTTTTACAGGAAGTCGGCTAGGTAGTGACTTTTTTTCTTTAAAAAATAGTATTTCTAGTATTTATGGGGGAAAGCTCCGTTCTTCACCCCCCCCCCCCCCCCTCCTTGCGGTCCTATTATAGAGTGTAGTAGTTCGTGTGCTTCCCGCCCTCGCATTGAGTTTCGTGAAGCAACATGTTTCACTACTACTTTTGAGAATTACAAAAGCACAAAAATGAAATGTTGATCGACACTGCGCATGATTTTATGACGTTTTCACGCACCCGCTCCTTCTCACTTTCTCTCACTCTCTCTCACTCTCTCATACTGCCTTATACTGTCTCACACTCTTTCACACTCTCTCGCACTCTCTCACACTCTCACGCACTCTCTCGCACTCTCTCGCACTCTCTCGCACTCTCTCGCAATCTCTCGCACTCTCTCGCACTCTCTCGCACTCTCTCGCACTCTCTCGCACTCTCTCGCACTCTCTCGCACTCTCTCGCACTCTCTCGCACTCTCTCGCACTCTCTCGCACTCTCTCGCACTCTCTCGCACTCTCTCGCACTCTCTCGCACTCTCTCGCACTCTCTCGCACTCTCTCGCACTCTCTCGCACTCTCTCGCACTCTCTCGCACTCTCTCGCACTCTCTCGCACTCTCTCGCACTCTCTCGCACTCTCTCGCACTCTCTCGCACTCTCTCGCACTCTCTCGCACTCTCTCGCACTTTCTCGCACTCTCACTCGCACTCGCACTTATGGGCTGTCGACGATATTTTCATAACATCGATAATAACACGTTCTGAATGTGTTGTCGTTTCGGAGCGAGCTAGATCTACGATGTTTAGCGAACTACCTGCCTCACTCCCCCGACGCCAAGTACGAGCGTGGTAAATAAACCGGCGTTCCTGGAAGGCGTTTACATTGTTATACTGGCCTTTCTGTGTGGAGAATTAATCGTCAGAATTTTACTTCTACTCGTTGTGAGAAGACGTAGTAGCTGACGCTACGGACGGCGTCCGCAGCTATGAAAATTATAAAATCGAACAAAGGTAGTGACAAATTGTGTACCAACGGCTACATGTACACGGTGCATTGGAAAAAAGTACGGGAATACGATGGCGTTGCTGCAAGTACAGTTCATTACATGTAAGTTTAGTATAATATTTATATTTATAATTAAAATCATTTTGACTTTCTAAACTTATCATTATTGAGTCACTTAAAAGTCGTATGAATTAATGTTAAATTCAAACATACGATATATATATAGAATATATACAGAATCGTTATATCTTCAAACAAATGCTTTTACATCTTTGGTGTTCTTTCGGTGTGTTTGTAAATGTTTATAAATAATTAATAATAGTGGGGAGATTCTGTGTTTTATTAGACAATTAGACGAGAGACAATTGACACACAAATTTACTCAATTTTTTAATAGCAAGAGAATAGTTTCGTTTAACATACACATATAAAAGAGAACAAGGTAACTAAAATCACTGTCAATAAAAGTCAAGTGTAGTTAAACATTACGATAAAAATATTTGATATATACCTTAATTAATGAACACCAAGAAAAGTGAAGTTTATCATAGAAATAATAATTCTATAATGACTGCAACGGGGTACCCCTTTTGGAACCCCCTGGAAAGGGAGAGCGAACGCGGGAGAGCAGTCCTCGCTAGGGAGCTAAGAGCAGGCCTCACAGCCGTTTCTCGTTTCCCAGAGTCTTCGCGGAACGCGGGCCGGTGCGCCGTTGTCCGTTGAGACCCCGTTTGCAACCTTCGATCCGACGGTAGCAGAGAGCTGGCCACCCGAGCCGTTTCTCGTTTACTCCTGGGAGCGGAGCGTAGAGTCGTAGACCCGTTGCTCGTTTCCCAGCGGACGAAGGGGTACGTCTCCACGTCTTCTCTCCACGATCCTCTCTTCTCCTTCGTCTTCACTATACCCCCGGTGTCTCTCCTGGCGCGTAAAGCGGCTGCAAATGGGAAAAAGGGACCGGGCCAGGCTTCCTTTGAGCAACTCGAGACCGATAATCGTATACAGGAGTTTATTTAAAAGTACATGCGGTTTCGGGTCTCTCCGGATGACCCGCTTGCTCGAGCTCCTCGAGCAGACTGCCTTCCCCAGCTCGCGCTCCGAGGTCCCTGGCTTCGTAGGTCCGCCGGTGGGGGTCGGCCGTTGGTGGTGGTCGGCGCTGTCCTTGCTAGTGGGGGGAGCGTCGCCTCGTGACCTCATCCGTCGTCGTGGCGCGCGGATTTGAACCGTTGCATGACGTAATGAATTGAAGTTTTTATGAACTGTGTTATACATTATGATCATTATAATAAATAATTTCTTTGCTTACATGAAAATTACGAAATTTTTATTATCACGAAAACAAAGCTTCCTCCCTGAGGGAGCAAAAGTGAAATAATCAGATACTCTAGACACGTAAGGCACTAAAATATTTCCAATCTTATGGATGATTTACATATGGGGCATTCCCTACCATTTTGACCTGGGTGTTCACATCTTCGATTGGACCCGCGATTTTTTATGACTGAACTAACTTTCAAAAGCACTCAGATTTTTTATGAGATAAAAAAAATGGTTTATACATTTTTCCGAACAGTTTTTTTTACTTGAAAAAATAAAAACTACGGAAAAATTTGAAAAATTCTCAAAAATGCCGTCACATATAAAAATTATCAAGCGATAAACCATAATCGACTGATTTTTTCCTCTAATTTGTTTCACTGCTTTTTTCAGATTTAAAAAAATTAGAAAAAAATGGAAGGTGAAGCCAGCCTACTCCGGCTCAAATCTTAAAGTTTTGTTACATATTACACACGATTTTTCAGAAATTTTTCATTTCCTAGCGTTTTCCTAAATGGTAAAAAATGTTGTATAAAACAATCCAGCGCGAATTTGATAATATTGTTATCCATCCATAATTATTACATTTGATACATTATAAACAAAGCCAACTCATTTCATTTTATATTCTTTAAGGTAGTTATGTCGCGAAGGTAATCCTTACTCATCTACCTGGATTTTTTATATGTCATAGTTTGAGCATTCATTCTTATGTATAAGAAATCCCAAGATGTGTTACGGAATATTAGAACGAGTAAAAAAATGTGAAAAATAGATTTTTATACATAGCGTTATATGGAAAGACCGTGAGATTCAACTTTCAAACAGATAATTAACCATCTTGTATATGAAATAGAAAACGTACGAAAAGTCTACGTGTTCATGAAATCTTTAACTATTCGTTACAATCATAAAAAGTGTACGTCACCGGACCTTTGGACAAGTCATTTGATGTTAATTGAAACAAGCCGAACCACGCGAAATCAGGCTCTAATGGCTTTTCAAGATAGCGGCGAAGTTTGGCAACGTTGCACATGAGCTATATATACGGTAGCTACCATAGGTCGGTATATTTCGGTTGTTTTTTCTGATAAATAAACACACTAAATATGCTAAATTGCAAGTTTCAGCGGTGTAATTCTCGAGACAATTAAGATGACTATGTCAGTAACATGTGGACAATATGTGTAATTTTACCTGTGAAAATAATTATGTAAAAAATAATCGAGATTTCGTAAAAATTGTCGTAATCACGTTGACTTAGTTAGGAACAATAGGGGATGTTATTATTTTCAATCCTGTTAAATTAAAGTAATGTGATAAAATAATTGATTCGAGCAAATTATATAGTTACCTTAATATTGAATTTTTTTATTGTCAATGTTTTATGATATAATGCCATTTTTTATCAAATCCCATTTTAAATTATTATAGAATTCTTCATTTCACCTAAGAGAAAAAAGGAACACGTAATATAAGGACGACAATTGTAATACAAAAACGAAATGGTTTTAGAACTTTTTATTTATTTAATCGAGCCAGCTCAATCGATAATAGCGGTCAATATTTTATGTTGTTTCGTTACACGGGGGTGGCTCTCAACATCTTCGGCCAGTAACATTTTTACGCTTTCTCCTCCACCAGTGCTAAAAGTTTTTAGTAAAATATCGTACGAGATCCCAGCCTTAGCCATTCGTGAACGCATCATCGGTGAAACTCCGTTTTTTAAAGGCTCAAGGCTTGTTTTATTTATCTCGTAGGTTGCTTTTAACTGTTGCGATTTTATCATGTCCGAGATAGTTTTCGCTTCTTCCTTAATCTGGCTTGATGAAACGCCAACAGTTTCGATTAGTTGTGCCAAGACTTCAACATCTCGGACTGGATTATGTTCTCTGTCAGCTGCAGATGATCCTAAAGAATCGGTAGCAAGAGACTCTTGAGTAAACTTCCTTTTTTCTTTGCGTCTGTCGGGCATAAGGCGACGAAACATGGGTAGTGTGACAGAGAATCCCTTTACTACGTCCGAAAAATCTTGTAACAGTCCACTATGGGTGACTGCATAGCATAAACGGAGCATCAAGCCTGTAATAAAAAAAACAACATATAATGGAGGCACTATTAAATTTATAGTTTTCAGTATCATAATAAATGTGGTTAAAGTTACCTGAAACCATTATGCGCAACTAAAATAGTTCCCTTTCCCTCGCTCACGTGTCGTAGATAATCCAAGAAGTTTTGAATCGCTGCTTCGATGGGGACTGTGGTCAACAGTTGTGGTCAACATTGACGCCTGTTGCTGCGCGTGTTATTCCTCGGGATGGGACGATGTATGCATTGAAAATTCTACCATCTGTAACGGCTGCGATCTACGGAAAAACACATTCCACGAAACTGAAATCTGCGTCGTCCGTAAAATGATGCTATTCAAATAAGCGGTTGCGCCCGAAGCTGTACACTCGCGAAGTGAAGTTAATATTCTACTTGACATATTTCCGCAGAGTTCGAGAGGCCGCTTGTTTCGAGATCGAAGACAACGATTGTTACTTCTTCAAAGTTTACTTTTGCATCTGAATGGGAAAGTATAATATTAGTATATTTGTTGGGGAAAATCGTCTTTACCGACGTCACTCTCTTTCTTCTTCCTCTCTATTAAGGCAGAGGGCCAACTATGTTCCTAATTATCGTTTCCTTTGTCTCTCTGTACGACTTTATGCTAATACGTAAAACCGATCTCACTATTGTTACAAATAAATCTAATATTTTATCGTGCATCACGTGTTGAAAACTGTTTATTCTGTAAAAACCCAACAGGTTATGGGCCCAGGTAAACAGCGCGATAAATATTTTTTGAGAAAAAGTGAATCGGAAAATTAGTATCGTGAAAGTCTGTGCACGCTCGTTTTTGAGGTTATCTCCCCGCCGTGTGCGAAAGTGGAAATAAATAATCGTCAAAAATGGAAACTGATATCACAAGAGTCACTAAACTAACAAACAAAGAGAGCTGGACGATTTGGAAGTTTCAAGTTCGAATGGTTCTGAACTCGCATGGTGCATACGAAGTCGCATCGGGAACGTGCCCGCGACCGGTTCTTGCTGCAGATGCGGACGTTGCCGCGCGAACCACGCACGCTCGAGAACTCACAGCATGGAACAAAATCGACGCCACAGCACAGAAGGTTATTGTGACAACTATCGGACCGCACCCGACACTCCACATAATAAACTGCACGTCGGCAGCGGAAATGTGGCAAAAATTATCGTCGATCTACGAGCAGAAATCCGAGACGAGCGTACACATGCTTCAGCGGGAGTGGTACAACGTCACGAAGCAGAAATCAGACGACGTCTCCACCCATATTGCGAAGCTCGAGGACATAGCGCACAGGTTCAAGCTAACGGGTGAGGAGATTTCAGAATCAATGATAGTTACGAAAATCCTGATGACGCTGCCTGAAATTTTCCGACGCTTTGTTAGCGCATGGGATTCGATGGCAGCGAGAGAGCGGACCCTCGACAACCTAAAAGCGAGACTCATAACCGAAGAGTCGAGAGACATCGCGTGGGACAACGAAACCGGAAACGCACTCGCATCCAACGCGCAACGTGGAAAATCCAAGCGCGGCAGAGGCGGAAAATCGAAGAGTACATAGAGAGACTCGACGAAGCCCGGGAAGCGTTACGTCGGCGGAGAAGCCGGACACTGGGCTAGGGAATGCTCGCAGAGAAAAGGCGACGACGATCCGGGAGGCTCAGGAAACAAGACGGCAGCCGGAAAGAAACCAAGCGGCGAAGCCCTAGTGAGCGTGGCTCTCACAGCAGCACTTCCGCCGGACACAAAAGATGCTACCTGGTTTTTGGACACTGGAGCCAGTGACCATATGTCCTGTCGAAGAGATTGGTTTCTCACGTACGAGAAGCTGGACTTTCCCATTGACGTACGCATCGGTGACGGGGGTTGCATCAAGGCTCAAGGGAAGGGTTGCATCAACGTCGCGATGTTCAACGGCGAAACTTGGTGCGAGAACCACCTCGTCGACGTACTGTACGAACCCGAACTGAAGTTTAATCTGTTCTCGGTTGGAGCGGCCCTAGAGAAAGGACTCGAGATGCAATCGACGAGTACCACCTGTGAACTATTGAAAAATGGACACACAATCGCGACTGAGATTCGTCGAGGAAAACTGTATGAAATGCAATTTGACATCGAGGACCCAAACTCGCTGAGACAGGAACAGGACCCGCCACGAGCGCATATAAGCTCGACCGAGACACTTCAAAACTGGCACGAGAAGCTGGCTCACCAAAACTTCAGACACGTGAGGCAGATCCTCAACAGGCTTCACATACCTGTGAAGGATGAAAAGGATCCATTTTGCGAGGCGTGCACCATGGGAAAAATGCACCGGCTCCCATTCCCAGAGAGCACGTCAAAGTCCAAGAGAATCGGCGAGATCATACATGCGGATCTCTGTGGACCGATGCCTACAAAATCTTTTGGGGGATCAAGATACTTCCTCTTGCTGAAAGATGATTATTCGCATTATCGCGAAGTACATTTCATCGAGACCAAGGATGAAACTACAAGCTGCGTCAAAATTTTTTTCAAAAAGGCGGAGAAACACTGCCCCGGGGGTATTCGAGTTTTCCGCACGGAGAACGGGTTGGAGTTCGTCAACCACGAGATGAAGACACTGACGGAGAAACTCGGAATCCGACATCAACGTACGGTGGTGTACTCTCCTGAGCAAAATGGCTCGGCAGAGAGAGACAACCGCACCTTGAAAGAAGCTGGACGGACGCTGATGCTTGCAGGGGGCTTCAGCGCGGAGTTTTGGGCAGAAGCCATTACTGCAGTTGTAACGACGTTGAACTGGACCGGCACGAGCAGCGTTAAGGGTGCAACACCATCAGAATTATGGTATCAAAAGAAGCCGGACGCGAAGAACCTGCACGTCTTCGGCGAGGAAGTTTTTACACACGTGCCAAAAGAAAAGCGTCGAGCACTCGACGCGAAAGCAAAACGGGGCTACTTCATGGGCTACGGTGAAGAAACCAAAGGATTTCGGGTATGGTATCCAGATGAAAGGAAAATCGCTATCGTCAGAGACGTTGTTTTTTCGGGAAAACTCCACAGAGCAACTGAGCAAGACACACAGGGCAGTAACGAAGTACTGCTGCTCGAAGAATACGATCCTGGTGAGCGAGAGAATCACTACGACGACGCTGATGCGATCGAGGACGACGATGGACAAGAGGCTGAACGACAAGAGAGCGACGAAGAACCGGAAGAGGATCCGGTGGTAGTCGCACCGGTCGAGCCTCAAGTAGAACCGGAACGAAACCAGCGTCAAAACGAAGGCTACGGACTGCGAGATAGAGCGGGCTTGAGAATTCCTGTGAGGTACCGCGATTTCATCGACAGCCTATTCATAGCTGAATCTGAAGAACCGCTCTCATATCGTGAAGCTATACAGAGTAGAGAGGCAACGCAGTGGAAGAAGGCAATGAATGAGGAATTCGAGTCCCTCAAACGAAACCAAGTGTGAGAGCTCGTCGAAGATGCCGAGAATCTGAGACCGATTGACTGCAAGTGGACCTATAAACTGAAAAGAGACACCAATGGGAATATTCAGAGATATAAAGCAAGACTCGTCGCGCGCGGATTCAGGCAGCGCGAGGGAATCGACCACCAGGAGACTCACAGTCCGGTTGTTCGATTCGACTCCATTCGGGCCATTCTTGCAATAGCGGCGAGCGATCAAATGAAAATAAAGCAGTTCGATGTAAACACTGCTTTCCTATATGGTGACATCGAGGAAACTATTTACATGCAGCAACCGAAAGGATACGAGGACGGAACGGGAAGGATTTGCCGACTGAAGAGGAGCCTATATGGCCTGAAACAGTCCTCCCGTTGCTGGAATCAACGCTTCACAATTTTCCTGAAGAAATTCAACCTGGAGGCGACGATTGCAGATCCGTGCGTTTTTACTAGCAAAAAAAAAAGGGAAAAATTGATTTTGGCTATTTACATAGACGACGGGTTGATCGTTTCGCCGAATCAAGATCTGATCGACAAGCTCATCGAAGGACTCGAGAAAGAATTCGAAATAACCCACAACGACGCCAATAGATTTTTGGGAATGCACATAGAGCGGATGTTAGATGGTTCCATCTTCCTACATCAAGAGGCCTATACGAGAAGGATTTTGGAAAGATTTCGGATGGAAGAAGCCAACCCAGTTTCCATCCCTGCGGATCCGCATCAGGATTTGAGTTCTATTGTGCAAGCGGGAGACCAGAGCGACAGAACGACGGCGCCTTACCGTGAAGCTGTCGGGAGTTTAATGTACCTGTTAGTGGTAACGAGACCAGATATCACGTTCGCAGTGCATCAAGCCAGCCGAAACCTGGAGAATCCCACGACAACGCACTGGACAGCTGTGAAAAGAATAATTAAATACCTGGAGGGCACTGCTGGGTATGGTCTACGTTTCGAGTGTGGCAAGAAAAAGGAATTACACGCCTACAGCGACACAGACTATGCTGGAGAAGTGGAGACGCGACGATCAACGACGGGCTTCGTCCTAAAATTCGCTTCGGGAACAATCTCATGGAACTCACAGAGACAGCAGTCAGTTGCTCTGTCGACGACGGAGGCGGAATACATGGCCGCTTGCCAGACCGCGAAAGAGATTATGTGGATGAAGTCTCTCCTCAAGGAATTGCTGAACATCAAGGATGTACACACTACGTTACATATGGACAATCAGAGTGCCATATGCCTTGTGAAGAACCCCGTTTATCACAAACGAGTAAAACATAGTGATGTCCGATACCACTATGTGCGCAATCGGGACGAGTTGGGGGTTTGCAGAGAAGAGCATCACTCTTAAGAAGAAATCGAGAACGATCGATAAAGCCAAAGCGGGAGTGTTGGGGAAAATCGTCTTTACCGACGTCACTCTCTTTCTTCTTCCTCTCTATTAAGGCAGAGGGCCAACTATGTTCCTAGTTATCTTTTCCTTTGTCTCTCTGTACGACTTTATGCTAATACGTAAAACCGATCTCACTATTGTTACAAATAAATCTAATATTTTATCGTGCATCACGTGTTGAAAACTGTTTATTCTATAAAAACCCAACAATATTGGATATAACGCGTTATTCTTATGGAATACATACCCGGAGTATGAACTTGAAGGGCATCTGCTATGGCATCCAGACCGCAATCTGTTCTACACGTAATCCTTTCCCGATTTTCAGCTGCAGCATTTCGACGACCTTGAGTTTGTTTGTTCAAAACTCGTCGGCGTTTATGTTCTAAGGATTTCAATTTGACTGCTCTCGTTGCTTTTGACTTAGCCTGTTGAGCTCGGAATTTTTGAGTTTCTTCTCCCAGTGGCAACTCCAGCTTTTCATAGACAGCTAAGATATACTGTGGACCGATGTTTTTTTGGCGAACTGCTGCCGCCACTCTGTAATCGAACGATGCTGATCCCGCGTGAGGGTTGTTTCCGATTGCTCCGATCTCCCCGTTCGGGAATCTCCGGAGACGAGAACGAGACGAGAGCGATCGATGAGACGACACCTGTCGCTCAGAGGCAAATTAGACCAGTTACCGAATAAACGTCGTGACAGAAACACGTATTTACATATCTTTCCGACTCCGGTCATCTCCCTCCTCTTCCGACACCATCCGCTACGGTCGTTCGAGCCACGCGCTCGCTATTGTGTTCGTGCTTGCTAACATTTTGGTCCTTCGAGCCGGATTCGGGGAAGGAACCAACGGGATAGTGCGATCGGAAAATTCGGAGTAGACAGTGTGAAAAGTGCGTCCGCGGCGTCGCAAAGTCCGACGGTTTTCGCAGTTGCGTGGAAAACGGTCGAAAAGAAATCGCGCGCCCATCGAGCGAACACAGACGCCGAGAGGGCGAAGAGTGGCCGAGATCGCGTTTAGCGAGTGCAGAAAGTGAACGTGCGCTAGTGAAAAGTGCATCGCTGCTGGGCGATCGGCGCCTGAAACAGAAAATCAGAAAGCCCGACCAATTACGTTGCTTGTCGCCTCGGGCTTAGTCCGCGGATCGAGTCGTGTGAACCCCGTTTCGACCGGTGAAAAGTTATTGTTTCACGTGAGTGAGGCTCTCGTGCGCTGTCTTCCCCCTCGTCGTCCCTGCTCGCGGTACCGACGCTTCGTGCGCGACTCGGCGTCATCGGTTCGGGTGAGTGGGGAGAGCGGAGTTTGCGTACAGCAACTAGCCGTCGACGCGCTCTCTCCCCCGCGCTACCGCGTGTGCCCGGCAATCGGTTCGTCCGTTTTGTGCGGCTCTTCGGAGGAGAAAGAGAACGCGATACTCGCGCGGAGGCTTCGTCGTCTCGCTCTCTCGCTCCCTCTCTTTCTCTCGCGCGCTAGGCTGAGCGTGAGCGTTATCGGTTCGTCCGTTTTGTGCGATCGTTCGTAAGACAGGGCGAACGCAAGACTCGATATGGCAGACGACGACAACGACACAGTGCTTGATTTAATTTCGGAGCAAGAAAGAACTGCTGGAAAAATTAGCCGATTCATAACTAATTATCAGCGACTCGGGCAAGCAAAAATGAAGACCGCGGGTGTCACGCAAAGTCGTATAGAACTCGTGAGGAAGTATTGGACGGATTTTGCCGAACGCCACGATGCCATCGAAAATGCAGCGACAGCGGCCCATCGAAAGGAACTCGAGTATTTCACCAACGAGCAGTACGAGATAACCGAAGTCGCGTACATGGAAGCGCTCGGACAGCTGTTCGACGCGCTGGACGCGGTAAAGCCCAAGCCGGCCGACGCGCCAGCCCATCCCGCTGGGGGGTCAACGGCGGTCACCAAACTGCCAAAAATTGAATTACCAACGTTTTCGGGAGACTATCTCGAGTGGCAAAACTATAAGGACTTATTCACCTCCGCGGTTCGTCATCACGAAGGCATCACGGCGGCACAGAAATTGCAATACCTCAAATCGACAGTGTCCGAGGATGCTGCCAGCCTCATAAAGAATTTTGCGGTGACGGCAGCGAATTACGACCTGGCTTGGGAGACCCTGAACAAGCGCTACAGCCAGGAGCGGGTGCTCATCAACGCGCACCTGTCCGCCCTGGCGAATCTAAAGCTCGCCGCAGCCGGTTCCGGGCAGGAACTTCGCCGACTCTTGGACCGCACGAAAGAAAACATCGGGGCTTTACGGAATCTCGGACGGCCCGTGGACCATTGGGACGACTGGCTGGTCTTCCAAACAGTCCAGATCTTGGGAACAGAAGCTCGCAAGGCGTGGGAGCTTTCGCTCGGCGCACAGACCACGTACCCTACGTGGCAACAGCTCGAAGACTTCCTCCTTGCGCGAGCCCAAGCTCTCGAGACGATCGGTAGCCCGCCTCAAACCGAAAGGGAGGACACTAAAGCAAAACCAACACGGCCCGTGCAGACAACACAAACGAAGGCGCATCATATCGAAGGAAAGGGCGAGAGCAAGGCGAAAGTCTGTCCCGTCTGCGAAAAGAAACACCGACTGCCGTTCTGCCCGGTCTTCAAGAAGAAGTCGCTCGAGGAACGAAAGGAGTACGTACGAAAAAACCCAAGATGCTTCAATTGCCTACGGCTGGGCCACCTGTCGGCGCTGTGTCGCTCCGAAAAACGATGCTTGCACTTTCAACGTAAGCATCATACCCTGCTGCACTTTGAAGCGGCGAACGACGGCGGGGGAGCGCCCGCAAGTACTCCGGAGGCGATTGAAGGAGCGCCAACAAGCACAGCGGTGCATCTCGCGCAAGAACAGAAGGTGAACGAAGACACCGTCCTGCTGGCGACGGCACGCGTGGGGCTCGGCACAGAGGACGGGAGGATCGTCTACGTCCGCGCGCTACTCGATCAAGGATCGCAGTCGTCGTTCGTGTCGGAATCGGTCGCGCAACAGCTTCGGGCCTCGCAAAGGCCAGCTCGCGTATCGGTATCAGGCCTCGGGGGCCAAACGCACGCGGTCGCGCGGTACAGGGTCTCGCTGGGGCTCTGGACAGCCCAGGGCAACCCCACGGGCATCCCCTTCGATGCGTACGTAATCCGTAATATTACGCCAACAAGGCCGCGCGAAGTGCGGTCGCGAAAATGGATCTAGTCAAAGGCCTCGACTTGGCCGACCCGGACTTGAGCAGTACGGCGAAAATCGACGTGCTGCTCGGAGCAAAAGTGTACGCGGCGGTACTATTGAGCGGGGTGGGGTCGTGGGGCGCGGGTAGCCTCGTCGCGCAACGGACGAGACTCGGGTGGATTGTGTCCGGCTCACCGGAAACCGAGACGACGAGGGAAGTGACCCACCAGGTCTCGCTGCACTGCGCCGAATGTTAAGAGTTAGACGACACGCTGCGGCGTTTCTGGGAGCTAGAGGAGCTGCCGCCGACGAAAAGGATGTCTCCCGAGGATCAACAGTGCGAAGAACACTTCCTCCGAACGCACACGCGGGACGTGGAGGGGCGATACGTTCTCCGACTGCCGTTGAAGGAGGAACGGCCGCTCCCGCTCGGCGAATCCCTGTCGCACGCGATGGGAATGTTACGGCGAACGGAGCCACGACTCCAACGAAACCCACTGCACGCCGCGCAATACAGCGCGTTTCTCAACGAATATGTGGCCCTCGGGCACATGGAGGAGATTTCGGCGACGGAAAGCCGACCAGCCCAGGTCTGTTACCTCCCGCATCACCCGGTGTTCCGCGACTCCAGCGCAACGACTCCTCTCCGAGTCGTATTCAACGCCTCCAGTCCGACACAGAGCGGAAAATCGCTAAACGACTGCCTGCTTACCGATCCGACCCTGCTGCCGGACCTGAGAGAAATCGTGCTCCGCGGTCGTCAGCATCCGATAGCTCTCGCGGCGGACGTTGCAAAAATGTACCGGCAAATCCGCGTACATCCAGACGACACAGACCTACAGCGAATCGTATGGCGACCGGCGGCGGAGGGGGAGATTCGACACTACCGACTACTAACGCTTACGTACGGGACGTCGGCAGCCCCGTATCAGGCTATCCGGACGCTGAGGCACCTCGCCGAAGCTGAAGAGTCGCGGTTCTCGGCAGCTGCCACGGCAGTGAAAGAAAACTTCTATATGGACGACTTATTCTGTGGGGCAAGAAACGTCGGCGAGGCGCGACGGCTACGAGACGACTTGAATGCGCTGCTCGCTTCAGGAGGGTTCCCACTGCGAAAGTGGGCTTCGAACTGCCCGGAAGTTTTGGAAGACGTGCCCACCGAGCTACTTGCATCATCGCCGGTACGCAACTTCGCAGAAGACTCGAGCCTGAAGGTCCTCGGGATACAATGGGACCCTGTGCAGGACGTCTTCCGGTTCAACGTCACGCTCATGGCCGCAGAACGAGTCACGAAATGGACACTTTTGAGCACCGCAGCTCGATTCTTCGACCCATTGGGCTGGGCTGCGCCCGTGCTCATAGTTCCCAAGATTTTGATCCAGGAGATGTGGCTGCAAAAGTTGGACTATGACGACCCGGCCCCTCCCGACATCACTGAAAAATGGAATGATTATAGAACAGAGCTACCAATACTCGGCACGCTGTCGATGACACGACACATCGGTGAGAGCAAAGCGACTCACGGGCGCGAACTCCACGGTTTCGCGGATGCGTCAAATCGTGCGTACGCCGCAGTCGTCTATTGTCAAGTCTATGAGGACCCAGGGCACGCGCGAGCCACCCTGCTCCTCGCGAGAACTAAAGTTACGCCGGTAAAACAAGTGAGCATTCCGAAGGTCGAGCTCTGCGCGGCGGATCTGCTCGCTCGAACGATGCTGTTAGTACAGCAAACATTGAGATGGGAGTCGGTGCCCACGTTCACATGGTCCGATAATACAACGGTGCTCGCTTGGATCCGAGGGCACTCGTCTCGCTGGCCGACGTTCGTCGCGAATCGTGTCTCAAATATTCAGACGCTCTTACCTAAGACACAGTGGCGACATGTCCCAACCGCGGATAACCCGGCCGATTGCGCGTCACGCGGGATTCCCCACAAGAACTCGTCGGACACGCCTTGTGGTGGCGGGGCTCTCCGTGGCTGGAGAAACATTCGGCAGCGTGGCCGCAGGGATCGGGACCCCTGCCGCCAGCGGACGACCTGATTCAGGACACCACAGTAATACAACTGGGGATTGGCGCGATGGCCGAGGAACCGCCGGGCGCCCTAGAGAAACTGCTGCGAAAGCAATCTAACTGGGCGAGGCTGCTGAGAATCACGGCTTACGTTCTCAAATTCGCTCGAAACGCGAAGACGCCCCGGGAACGACGTGGAGCACAGCTTTCCGCCGAGGACACGATCGCAGCTCGCGACGTCTGGGTAAAATGCGCGCAGGACGCGTACTTCGCGCAGGAAATCGAGCACCTTAAAAAAGACAGGAAGTTACCGCGAGGTAGCCCACTCCTCGCGCTGTCTCCCTTCCTCGACGCGTCCGGTGAGTTGCGCCTTGGCGGGCGGTTGGGCCTCGCGACTCAGAGGACCTTCTCGGAGAAGCACCCGATCATCCTCGGACGACATCGGGTAACGGAATTAATTATCGACCAAGTCCACCAAGACTCCCTTCACGGGGGACCTCAGCTTATGATACAAATTATCCGACAACAATTTTGGATACTCAGCTGCCGAAATCTCGCCAAGATGCACATCCGCCGCCGCCTCGCGTGCATCCGGAACCGCGCCAAAACTCCGACGCAGATCATGGCCGATTTGCCAGAGGAAAGGGTCACACCCGCTCCGCCGTTTACCAACACGGGCGTCGACTATGCCGGGCCAATAATGGTACGTACTGCACCTGGGCGAGGCCACAAGGCGTACAAGGGGTACATAGCACTGTTCGTGTGCTTCGGCACACGACCAATACACCTGGAGCTGGTAAGCAGCTACGACACACCGGGGTTTTTGGCAGCCTTCAATCGCTTCGTTGCTCGACGAGGAATCCCGAGACACATGTACAGCGACCAAGGTACGAATTTCGTCGGAGCAAGCCGGGAAATGCAAGAAAATCTCCATCGAGTACTAACGGACCCGGACTTGGCAGCCCGGATGGCCAAGGATGGAACGACGTGGCATTTCAACCCCCCCGGAGCCCCACACTTTGGCGGTCTCTGGGAGGCCGGGGTAAAGTCGGTGAAACACCACTTACGACGCGTCCTTGGGTCACACACATTGACATTCGAGGAGATGTATACGCTGCTGACAGGCGTCGAAGCCTGCCTGAACTCACGCCCGCTGGGACCACAATCGGACGACCCGCAGGATCTGGCCCCGGTGACGCCGGGGCACTTTCTCACAGGAGCCTCGCTGAAGGCAGTACCGGAACCGTCAGTCCTGGATGTCAACGTAAATCGGCTCTCCCGCTGGCAATTGGTGCGGCAACTATACGAGCAGGTATGGTAAGTGTGGTCAGCTGACTACCTCAACTCGCTGCAACAACGGAAGAAGTGGCGAGAAGCGAGTCCCGACTTACAACGACACGGACCCAGGACCGGACGGGAAAACTCGCGTAGTAACCGTACGCACCGCCAGCACGACGTACCAGCGGCCAATCAGCAAGATCTGCCCAATGCTCATACGCTGCGCGGAAAAAACAGCCCAGGGATGAGCGGCTCATGGCGGGCGGAAGAAAAGAAAAAAGAGAAGACTGGCTAGAAATTTTTTTGTTTGTGAATTTCCTTATGCTGCAACTATGCAAATTTTTTCCTTTTCAAAAAAACATTTTTTTTGTTTGTGAACACGCTCATGCTGCAATTATGCGAATTTTTCCTTGCATTTTTTTTTAAATTAATTTTGGTGTACTGTGATGATACTTCCGTGTAAATAACGCTTCCAAACGGGACAATCGGGGACTTGTAGGGCAAGGGGACGGGGGAAATAATACTCCAGAGTTTTGTGTAGAAACGTAAACAAATAGCTTTTAATAATAAATCGTTCAGTGAATAATAATAACAAAATAATCAGCAAATACTGCCGCTTCAACGCCGTTACGGGGACGTTGAAGGGATTCGATAACAAAAAAAATAAACAGTCTCA
Organism: Stenichneumon culpator; assembly: GCA_964017025.1. Classification (NCBI taxonomy): domain Eukaryota; kingdom Metazoa; phylum Arthropoda; class Insecta; order Hymenoptera; family Ichneumonidae; genus Stenichneumon; species Stenichneumon culpator. Next base: position 1,188,109 of record OZ024781.1, on the reverse strand, counting down.
ACAATAGTCCAAAAGAAGGGAAAAGTTCGCAATAACAATAATAATAACCAATTCGACAATAAGAGAAGGGGGCAAAGAATTCAAAAATAACAACAATGGATAATCAATATGCGGGGGGGGGAAATAAGAAAAGATAGTTAACGCTGGGCAAAATGCAAAAGTCGAGAAGTACTTAATACGCAGGGGAAAATACTGAGGTCGAAAAATAATTACTACGCAGGGCGAAATACAAATGTCGAACAATAATTAATACTCGGGGCAAAATATAACGGTCGGAAAATGATTACTGCTCAAAAACAGAAAAATGGGAGAATCGGAAAATAATTAACTCTCAAAAAAAAAATAGGAAAATCGAAAAAATAATCAGTAACAAAACTTACGCAAATACTAGGACTTATGTTAATCGCAGGGACGGCAATTCGCAAGGTCAGTCGCAGGGAAGGGGAGGGGAGGAGGGGGCTGGCCGGTGGATATTCTACACAATGCTGGTCTTACTTTAGCAAACTCGGAAAAATCTCAAAACTCGGGGAACAATCACTTATTTTTGGGCGCCAGCTACTGTATCGGTGTAGCACCGTAACTTTCGATTTAGCTAATCGAATTCAAAAAAAAAAGAAAGAAAAAGAAACGAAAACTACTGCCTTTTACGACACTCGGCTAGCGGGAACGGGGGAGGGAGGGGGATGAGACTTCTCAGGCCGCAGGCACTGTCCAGGGCTTCTTGACAATATTACCTCGGCACAAAAAAAAAGATACAGAAAAATTTCAATAATTACAAAAAAGTGGATACGATGAAACAATTTTCTAGTCTCGGGGAAATAGGAGAAATACGCTAACGGTCGCGCGCTGTAAACCTCCGCGATCGCCACCACTCACGCGCACACGTGAAATATAGAGCAAAATGCCGGCGCACGTGGCAGCCGGTGATCGACGGTCGAAAATAATACAATCAGAAATCGCTTAAAATTACCAGAGGGGTGACGGGCAAATTTTCAGGGGAATTTGGGAAATGGGACAGTCAATCAGGTATAAATGGGGGAAGGGAAACTCAAAATGTACTCACTCAACCGGTCTCTTACGATTCTTATCGCTTACAATAATCCGTGCGCTAATACTCTCAATCAATTCCGTTCGATATTCCTTGGTTCGCCAAGTCGTTACAATTCTCCAATACCGGTCCAATCGTGTCCTCTATTTTGATGCTCGGGGTCGGTACTCTCCGGGGATGGAGTCTGAATATAACGGGGGCTTTCCGGGTCGTAGAAATTCCAAAACTTTGTTCTTTATAATTCTCTCGCCTGTGACACACAATCGCTCTCTCACACGCCGTGGCTCGAAGTGATGAAAGCCATGCCGTTTCCGGCTTCTTCTCCGACCTTAGGGTCGGTCTTGCAATTTGCGAATCGTCTGCGAAAATTGATTGGTCGATCTCGAGACTAGCTTGACGGTGGGCGTCGTAATTCGCTGCGGCCGATTGCGAATCTTCGTCGCGACGGAAGGCCTGTCGCGACGTTCGGCGCGCGCATCCTCGGCATCGATTTGCCTATCGATTGCCGAATAATTCTTGCCGTCGAGAGGTGCTGGCTCCTCGCGGCGCTCGGACGAAATGTCGCACTGACAGTTCGCGTGTATTTCGACGGTGTTTACCCGCACGACACAACTCGTTGGTTTACACTCGTTATTTCGAGCCGAGAGTGTGTCGTCGGGCTTCGGACTGGCCAGGGCGGGTCAGTCAAGTGGAATCTTCGTTGCTGTGGCCTCTAAGGGACGGACGGCGATGTTTTGGCAGGGCAGCGGTTTGTCGGATATTTTTGGAGGTTAGTGCCGGAATGCCGTATCTGGATTTTTGTTGCTGACGGTTGTCAATTCTTGTAGAGTCGTTCTGGGCCTGACAGGGTCGATTTGATCGGCGATGAGGTCTTCGGTGGCTGCGATGGTCTTCGATGGTCGTTGATGGTCTGCGGTGAGTCTTCGGTGGGTCGTCGATGAGTCTTCGGTGGGTGGCGATGGCTTGAGTGAGTGGGTCGAAGGACTGACAGGATGGCAGGGACTGAGGGTAAGTCGAGGGGGAGGGTTAACAGTATTAAAAGTCGTTGCTTAAATCGTAGGTCCTAATTCTAGTTTATTTCCCTAGGTGAGTGGTGGGACGTCGAACCACGTTGGGGAAGACTTGTGACGTACCACGTCACAGTACAAAAAAAAAGAGAAACAAACACGGTTAAGACAAGTTTTTTTTTGTCGCCTTTGGCGCTCTCTCGGCTCTCGTGCTCTTCTCCCGACGGCGGGTATTATTTTCGTTCCGGCTTCACCGCGAACGAGGCGGGCGGAATGTTTCCGATTGCTCCGATCTCCCCGTTCGGGAATCTACGGAGACGAGAACGGGACGAGAGCGATCGCCGAGACGACACCTGTCGCTCAGAGGTAAATTAGACCAGAGACCGAATAAACGTCGTGACAGAAACACGTTCTTACATTTCTTTCGGACTCCGGTCGTCTCCCTCCTCTCCCGACACCATCCGCTACGGTCGTTCGAGCCACGCGCTCGCTATTGTGTTCGTGCTTGCGAACATTTTGGTCCTTCGAGCCGGATGTTTTTTGGAGTTTTTTGGATGTTTATATGCTACCATATTGTTAGCATTTTCGTTGACTTGCGTAGATCCATAAGAAGCCAGTTTTGTCGCGTTATTAGCTGCTCTGCTGAATAACTTTACCAAAGAAGCCCTCAATTCTGGGTCAGTCAACGGTTTTTTGTGTGGCAGACCTTCGTAGATGTAGTCATTTTCCAAAGTACGGCAACTTCGGCTCTCGTCACATGCTTCATGTTCACCAAAAGCATGATCTACAATATTTGTTAACTCTCTTTTCGCCGCTGACACATTATCCTTATTCTTTTTCAACGTAGCAACAAACGCGCGAGAGAAATAAGTTCGGATCTTATCCAAATTCGTGATACCGTACAAAGCAGTAGTCAGCGATTTTTTCGCGTGATTCAGATCTGACCATTTTTCTATTGGGAACGAAGCTGCCCGACGAACTGCCGAAATCGTAGACGAGTTGTCATCTCCAATCAATGTTTTTATCCTCACATTCGTGTCCACGAGTAAAGGATTTTTGACGATCAATTCCACGGCCATATCTGGCTCCATGGCTTTAGAACTGCCGTCAAAGTTCTTCCTGCAATCGTGATCATCCTTCGAATGGCCGCGTTCACATTTGACGCATCTCTTGGATCGAGTAATCCAGCGAAATAGTGCTACCGAGTAGTGACCCGCCAATGTTGCATGAGCTATGAATATATTAACATTCGGGTATACATGCTTGTAACACGCAGTTGAAGAAGTTGTGAAATTGTATCTTTCATACCTGACTTGCTATTGTATGCCCGACCTGTACCTCGTTTCTGCCACGCACCATCAAACGATACTATCAAATCTATAACTCTCTTAGGATCTGTATCAAGGATTGAAGGAATCGCAGGAGCTTGTGGATCGCTTGAATCTGACGTCAGGCTATAAATCCGAATAATGATGTTAGAAACAGATTCAAAGTGTTGTACCCCGGGTACCTCAATACCCCGATTATTGCGGCAACGCTATTGCGCAATAATCGAAGTAGGCAACGGCACACAACGAACACACCTCGTTGCGAAATAATAACAAAACCACGGAGGTCACCGTTCTGTCAAGTCAGCATTTAGGCAATCGCGCGCGACTCGGTAATTAGAGCATCGGCTCGGGCAATGCCGAGTCAGGTATTACGCAATCGGAGCGTCTCTCAATTCTGTGCGAAGACGGAATCAAGAGCGATATTTGTTTACCCAAATATCGGAGATATAAACAAGATAATGTAAACCGTAAAAACGTAGCATAGTGTCCAATTATTGTAGCAACACCGGTTGCACAATCATCGAGGCACACAAGCTAGCGTCGCTGCAAGGCCGCGACGGAATTCACCGTACGCTGCGTCGGCAGTTGAGTAACCCCGAGCGACTCGGTACCAGAGCACCTGCTTGGTCAAAGATGTCGAACTAAAAACAAACTCCAAATTTCACTCTCAAGGAAGCGAGGATTTGGAAAGATATTAGTTTACCAAAATAACGTAAACGATAAACATTTCAACAATATTAAGCTAACGTGTCTGCTCTCCCATCGATATATAAGGGATGGGAAGCAGGCACTCATCAGTCTCTTCGGAACTCCTGATTCTTACGGTTGACTATAGTAATACACTTCAAGCCAAGTTCGGACTCGGTAAGTGGGTCGGGTGAATTGTAACCCCTTATCGAGTGATTAACGCCCGATTGCCGTTAATCCAGCAAGTGTATCGAGCGTACCGAGTTTACCAGCGATTGGTAATTCTAAAGGACAAACGTACGCATAAACAGAGCTTTAATAGCTAAGCTTAAAAGTATCAATGGATAACTCATAAATCGATTAATATCCATACTGTGTAATAATCAAGCATGAACAGATAAAATAATAAAGCACCGAGAGCTTTTACCGAAGAGTAGAATATGGGACTCTGTTCGGGCAACCAGAGAACCTTAACCGAAGGTTCCTGGTGAGCATTGTTATATAGAGAATATAGCAATGCAACCCTTGTAAAACTCTCGTGTGTGACGGCCCCAGGTTTGCATATATGTAGACGACGAGAATGATAGAAAAATATGGGTGACAATAGCGTAGTGGTTAGCGCTCTTACTTAGGAACCGAAAAGCCCGGGTTCGAATCCCGGCAGTCACCATATTTTTCTATCATTTATTCTTGGGCAAACCGTCAGAACATCGACTATCACCAATCCTCCGAAAGTATCGGCTCGGTCGTTACATGGTGTCAGAAGTTATCGGACCAAAAACAACACGCCTGACAATACATCTGGAGCAGCCATGATCCAACTCGTAGTGGAATCTGCGGGACGCCAGCGGAGAGCACAGAGATCAACGAGCCCAGCCAGAGTCGCAGTCTACGGAAGATCCACACGAGCAAAGGCCTGGCACTGAAGAGCTGCGACGCGGCATTCATCGGGCGAGGGAAGAGCTCCGACGAGGGACACAGGTACCGGAATCATGGCTGTGCTAGTTATCGCGTAAGGCGACACCGCAACTCTGCACATTCGACGAGGACGTCGATTACAGTAAGAGGAGGTGTGTGACGGCCCCAGGTTTGCATATATGTAGACGACGAGAATGATAGAAAAATATGGGTGACAATAGCGTAGTGGTTAGCGCTCTTACTTAGGAACCGAAAAGCCCGGGTTCGAATCCCGGCAGTCACCATATTTTTCTATCATTTATTCTTGGGCAAACCGTCAGAACATCGACTATCACCAATCCTCCGAAAGTATCGGCTCGGTCGTTACACGTGATAAATGTGTTTGTCAAACGTATTAAATATGTAAACCTCTGGTTACACGAATAAATTGTTAAATAAATATTGTTAATTGAATAAATCTACATTTGTACTTCACTTGGGTTCCAACCCTTTACTGAGCACATCCCCAACCTTCCGAGCTAACGGCTCGCGCACAGAACCCAGACTAGCTACCTGAGTTCTGCGGCATAACAAAAGTGTGTCTGAAAAATGTGCATGGTCTCGGAAGTATGAGAAATCGGTATCGGCAAATTATAACTGATATAAACGCTATATAGCATTTTCTTTAGATATTGTCAAAATTAAAAAACTATATAAAAAAATAGTACACGGAATTTGACTCCATGTTAATAATAGCAGCAAGATCTCATGTTTCTTCTAACGATCTGACGTTACGGTCAAACCTATATTAACAAAAGATATTGGTGTTGTGCGGGATACCACAGATTTCCCCGGATCGAGTGAGGAATAGTGAAGGCAATAAATAACCCACAGAATGATAACGGTTAAAGGATAACTTTTATTAGATCTTCTAACAACCAACAAGATTTGCGAGCTTCGAGAGAGGACGCGTCAGCGTCCAGAGGTTGTCGCGAACTGCCCGTTTCGGGCGACAACACCGCACATGGATGCGGAATTAGCAAGTGTGCGAATTTGAAAGATATAACGGCCAAGCTTTCCGACCGCTGTCCATCTCGACGGTTCACACTGCCGCTTTCGGGGCGGGTTACGGTCTTTCCCGAACATTCCGCCCGCCTCGTCAATTGACGCCGGAACTCGGAACTCCTGCACTCAGTCACCACTTTCTTCGGTTCCCTTGGCGAGAAGACAGAGCTTGACGATCGGCCTCTTGAAGGTGGACGTTGCCGTGCGAACGGTCGCCACCCTAGTGTGACCGTCTGTTCCAGGGTGGACTGCGATGATCCGGGCGAGCGGCCACTTCGTCGGCGAGATGAGTTCGCTGGTGATGAGAACCAAGTCGCCGATCTGGAGCGACGGTTGCGGCTTCCGTCACTTCGGCAAGGCTTGGAGCTGATGCAAATATTCCGAAGTCCGAGAAGTCCGAAGTAGATCGTCTCGGCTCCCGATGATGCTGAATTGAAGAGAGCGCGAATCTCAGCATCGGCTCCAACGAAAGTCGTGCCACAGTCGCTCGAAATCGTCTTGCAGAGCCCGCGGCGGGAGACGAAGCGCTTGTAGGCGGCAAGGAACCCGTCCGTCGAATAGTCCGACACCGCTTCGAGGTGAACAGCCCGCGTAGAAAAGCAGACGAAGACAGCGATGTATGCCTTCGACGATTTGTGACCTCGACCTTTCGAAGTTCGTAGAAAGATCGGCCCAGCGTAGTCGACTCCCGCATGGTAAAATGGTCGTGCTGGGTTGACTCGTTCAGGAGGCAGATTTCCCATGATTTGCATCGCCGTCGCAGCACGGAAACGGCGACACCGTTTGCACCGTCCGATGAACGTTTTCACCGCAGATCTGCCAGAGACGATCCAGAAACGTTGCCTCAAAGTAGCGAGAGTCAGCTGCGTACCCCCATGCAACGTCTGACGGTGAGCGCGATCGGTCAGGAGCCGTGTCAACGGTGAATCCCCTGGCAGTATGACAGGGTGCTTCGCGTTAACGCCGAGGGAGGCGTGCCTTAACCGTCCACCGACACGAAGCTGTCCGTCGTCGTCGAGGAACGGGTTGAGTCGCGGGAGTGCCCCCCTGACCACTGCAGAGCCCGCCCTGAGGAGTGACACCTCGTTCTGGAAAACCCGTGACTGCTCGACTTTAACGAGACAGACGAGGGAAGTAGTGAGTTCGGCAACGAGGAGAGTCGCCTTCAACTGCCGTGTCTCGCGAGCCTTGACGCCGTGGATCCTCGCATTTCTCAAAAATCGTCGGCACCATGCCGTGATGCGAAGCAAGCGCGTCAAGCTCGAGTAGAGCCGTAAGAGGAGTCTTCTTTGAACCGACCGAGGACTCCCACTCGCGACGCGACTGTTTGTCAAGCTTGTGTACGGTGAGATAGACGAGAAAATCGTCCCAGCTGTCCACCGGACGCTCGAGTGCCCGGAGCGCCGACACGGCGCTCACCGTACCGTTGAAAAGCTCCGTAAGCTCGGAGGAGGACTCAGTCTTTATCGGCGACAACGAGACGAGGTTCGAGATCTGCGCGATAGACAATAACCGAACGTTCTCGTAGCGATCTGTGAGCGTCTTCCATGCCGATGCGAGGTTCTCGGCAGTTAGAGGGATGGACGCCACCAATGCAGCAGGCTCCTTCAGAAGACTCATTTTGAGGTAGTGCATCTTTTCGATTGCAGTTAACGACGCATTGTTCCCCACCATGGACGCGAAGAGATCCCGGAACGTCGGCCACTCAGCGAACTCGTCGGAGAATTTCGGCAAGGTTATCTTCGGTAATTGTTGCGACGCCGGAGCGGCTGCATTCGGTACGGCCTCTTCGCCTTTGAATTTTCTGAGCAAATCGAGGAACTTGCCTTTACTGATGAAGTAGCCATCCTCAGTGACGGAGTACAAGTCGTCGGCGAAATACGAACGCTTCCTGTCGGTAGCGTCAGCCGCGGTTTCGATTTTCTTGTGGGTTTCGAGAAAAGTGCTCCACTTTTCCTCGAGGACGGATATCTTCGCCTCGACGACCCCGCGAGTCACGTTTGCTTGACCGAGGCGCTTAAGATTCTCATACGCGCGGATAATGTGTCCGGAAAATCGCTCCTGCTTTGCGATCAAATCTTCCATCGCGAGGGAATAGTCCGAACTGCACGGCACCGATAAGCTGTCACCCGCGCGCGAGACAGCAACGTAACGTCACACGACTCCCGAAGCTCCGATTGCTTCAGAGAGACAGAGAGAGAATGATTGCCGCAGCGCGCGACAGCCCGAGCGCGGCAACCCTAGCTGTCGAGTGAGGGAGACAGCGTGACTCGGTAAGAGAGCCCAGCCGGCTGGACACTCGGCATCAGCTGTGCCGGTGCGACACGCGGCTCGGTACAGGTACACTGAGAGCGCGAGAGACCGATACAGCGTTGGACGCGATCGCCGATGCGAGAGGACAATGACCGACACTCGAAGGAGCTGAGAGAGAGAGAGCGCGCGCGGGGAGAGCGCGATACCCGCGGATGCGACTGTCCGAATTTCGACGCCCGTCGTCGCGGTGACTCACCGACGCACTGACACACGCGGAGAAGCCCAACGGCCAACGTCTCCCAAAGGACACCACTGACTTAGCACGGAAAGCGGTGACCGCGACTGTTATGGTACCGGTCAACCGATTCGGTTAACAGATTCCCGAACTGTATGATAGCACTGTGAGCTACAGCACTGAGGCACGATGCACATACGTCGAACACACGTTGCGCGACCGAGAACCGAGAGATTTCGAGAGAGAGTACTCCACATGTGAAGACGAATCGCGACAACCGAGCGAGAGTTCCTTCTGGCGTTACCCCGATGAGTTCACCTTCTCTCACTCCGATCCGGCTCGAAGGACCAAAATGTGCGGGATACCACAGATTTCCCCGGATCGAGTGAGGAATAGTGAAGGCAATAAATAACCCACAGAATGATAACGGTTAAAGGATAACTTTTATTAGATCTTCTAACAACCAACACGATTTGCGAGCTTCGAGAGACGACGCGTCAGCGTCCAGAGGTTGTCGCGAACTGCCCGTTTCGGGCGACAACACCGCACATGGATGCGGAATTAGCAAGTGTACGAATTTGAAAGATATAACGGCCAAGCTTTCCGACCGCTGTCCATCTCGACGGTTCACACTGCCGCTTTCGGGGCGGGTTACGGTCTTTCCCGAACAGTGTTGTAGTTTGCAATCTGATCGATGTGGCCGTGGTGATTGACATCGTAAACAGCTGGTATTCTGCAAAATCCCCTGAAACAGTTTTTTATTGTGTGACGTGGTACGTCACAAGTCCCTCGCCAAACTCGGCTCGAGTCCGCCACTCACCCAACGTTAGATCCGGATATTTTTACGTTTTTTTCTTCTACTTATTTTGTGTAAGTTAGCATGTAAATTCCCGTTTTTTTCCCCTCCCGTTACCTCCTGTGTGAATGTGCGCGACTCGAGGACAATATCGACAGCCCCCCCCCCCCCCCTCCCCCGACGGCCCAACGATCAAGACCTTCAGAAGCAGCAAAGGAACGAGAGCCAACGTGCTGACGCCGAGGAAGGTAGGAGGATCGTGAACGAGGGGAAAAGCCCTGTGAAAGACCGTCCGAAAAAGCCCTCGAAAAGCCCGTCGAAAATTCGCCACTGCCCGCACCGCCTGTCCGCCGCTGTGATCATCGACGCACGACATCGATTGACGATCCAGCGACACCTCTGTCGCCACCCCTCGCCGTCCGGAGGAAACGCCCGTCCATGACTCCGATTACCGACCAAAGCTGACGCACAGGTGCTCTCGTTCCCCACCATAATCACCAGCGCCAGACCCGACGAAGAAGAAGACATCGCCCTGCCCCCTCACTCTCCGAGCCGAGCCGCGTACGAGCGAACGTGTGTGTGAGACCGGGAGTCATTAATTATAAGTTGTAAAATATTGTACAGCGAGAGTGAGAAAATTACGAAGACTATAAGACGACCCGGCTGTACTTTGTTGTTAAGTTCCGACTCCGTTTAGGAGAGTGAAATCCGCCCATTACGACAAATCAGTGATAGCCCAGGAATACGAATTGGGCCATTGTAAGGATTATATAACGACTGAGGCTGTCCACTGATTCGAGAAAAGTATTGTAACCGAGATCCGAGTGGATTGAGTGATTGAGCCCCGATTTTCGTAAGTTTTTGCCCACATTTTTTCCCGCCCCGTTTGACCCTTTTTCCTCCCCCGAAACCCCTTATTTTTTGTAAAAATTAGTCGTAATAGCCTTGCCTCGTGGTCGACACGTGCTCGACATTTTTGCACACGAGCAAGGAGGAATCGCGCGCGTGGTGAGCGGCGTAAAGTTCGTTATAAGTGATAGTATTATTAGTCAGAGTTTTTCCCTTCCCTCCCCTCGAGCCCTTAAGACACGTTTTTTTTGTATAGTTGAGCCTTCACCGAGGTAATATTGTAAGAAGCCGTCGTTTTCGTGTACCCTGCCCCTGAGCCCTCTCTCCTCTCCCGAGCTAGCTGGACTGTCCGTCGTGACAGAGACTTTTCAAGTATAGAGTTTTTGAGTTGTTTTTCTGAGACGAGATCCGTGCCGTTTGCACGATCTGTTACGGTGCTACACCGTGAAAGTAGCTGGCGCCCATATATAGTGTATTATTTGATTTTCGTGCAACTTTCGTTTGACCAGCTTCCCCTTGCCCACCCCTCGAAGTCCCATTGATTGTCCCACCAAGCCCCTTAAAATCCCCATATCTCACCCAAGTTTATTCCGAATATTTTCCCCTTTTTCATCCCCTTTTATTAGAATTTTTCGAGTATTTTGAACCAATTGCATTTTGATTTGTCCCCGATATTATTGTTACAATTGAGTATTCTTGCCCCGAGCATTTTTCTCCCTCCTTCCCCGAATTATTATTTGCGACTACCCCGTATTTTCCTGCGATTATTTTAGATTGATTAGTTGTCATTTTTCGTTACTATTTCTTTACCGTTCTTGTTATTATTATTATCGAACATTCCCGCAACCTTTGTATTATTTTTCCACCCTTCAAGTTTATATTTTTGTTCTTCTTTTGCATTATTAAAACGACTGTTACTATTGTTCCCTCCGAGAATTATTATTTTGTTCGACCTCCCCCTTCCCCGCCCCGTTGCACGATTTTGGCCCCATTTTCAGTCCCCCAGATTATTGACAAATTTCGCCCTTTTTACGGGGAAATATTGTTACAAAGTGGTGCCCAACGTGGGGCTCGAAAAAATCTTGAAAAAGCTTAATTAAAATTTTTTCTTGTGAGTAAGAGCTCACCTCGGTACCCCGTTTTCTTATGCCTCCGCCCCCACCCCCATCGCCCTACCTCCCTCGCTATAGGGCTACAGTTTAGGAACAGCACCGCCACCCGTGCTGCATACGTTATTTATTTGATTTGACTTTTTTTTTGTATTGATAATTTTTTTGCTAGTGCATACTTTGCTTCGGATTGTACTCGCACTGGCATTTGTTATATTTTCGTGGCATTCTGAAATTCCCTGTGTGACTTTACAGCCCCATTACAGCCCTTAAAAACCCTTTTTTTTGGATTTTCGTTCCCTTTTCCCGGCCCTGAAAATTTCTCCCATTGAATTTAGAACCCCTGCCGCCCTCGAAAATTCTTTTTGAATTTTCACTTCCTGTTACCGGCCCTGAAAATTCCCCCTATTGAATTCTCTTAACCCCTTTTAGCCCTCAACCCCTCTTAACCCCTTTTAGCCCTTGAGAATATTTTTGCGTTCAATACCCCTTCTCCTACCACCTTGAAATTCCATTGGAATTAAGCGATCCCCTTACGACCCCTGATAATACCCCAGATATTTTTTCTGCATCTTCCTTAAGGAACCCAAATATTGTTGAATCTTTTAATCCCCTTTTCAACTATTGATTTTTATTACCCCTTTTACCGCCCTTGTTATTTTTTCTTTTTTTTTCCTGATTTTTCGGAATGATTTCAACTTCCTTCACCGCTTAGAAATTGAGTGAATTTTCCGACCCCCTTATTACCCTATTGGTTTCCCTTTTCTACCGATTTTTCGTACTTAGCCCATTTATTATCCGATCTTGTCTTAGTTTTTCAAGTTCTGTTCTTTTTCTTAATTTCCCGTATTTGATTCGAATTCATTAATCTTTCCCAGTTCTCCGATTTTATTTTTGTTCTCTTTTTCATAGTTCTTTCTTTTCCCTATTTTACCATGGAATACTTTAACCCCTCTGTACAAGTCACCCCAGCCCTCTCGACCTGCATTACTACGTCCAGAACGCAGGCTCCCCGACCCAAACCCGCGACCCTGTTAGCTCTTGCTGCCCCCATGGACCCTGCCCCCACCACCGAAACCCAAGCCCAGATTGACCAAATTTTTCGCTCGCTACAGGCCCTCCCCAATGTAGCCGACTTAATTAGATTATGCGACCAAGCTGGTTTGAGTACTTGCGGCACGAGGGACGAAATGGTTAACCGTTATTTGGGTTCCGCCGTCCCCTGAAAATTTCCGGAAGTGCCCACGGAATGGGACCCGGTAAAAGACGAACGTGGTTCGGAAGCCCCGTACACCCTACGAGTGGCACTCTCCGAACGCAATAGAGAACAAAACTCCGTGGTACATAGCAGAAGTTCCGGTCAAAATGATAGTCCCCACCCTCCCCCAAATACCGTAGAACCAACCCCCATCCCGATAGTAGAAGCCCCTACCGTTATTTCAAATTTTGAATCAGAAGAATTGCTAATAGGACTCAGCGAGGAGACATTGAATTCAGAGCCGCTCCCGAACCCAGTCCCGCCTGTCCCGACATCAGAGTCCAATTTACTTCTTCTAAGTTTACCCCCAAAGTCCCGTACAGTCCCAAAGGAGAAACCCCAGACCCAATTGAAAAAGTTTGTGTCGAGAATAACCGGACTCCGGACTGAAGAGGGAGAAAAATTTCTTATAAAGCTAACGTCGATCTCCCGTCTTCAGAGAGAAAAGCGGCTGAAGGCTGCTGCGCTAAAGCGAGGTCCGAGTTATAGTCAAGTCGTGAGTGAGAACGCCTCACTAATCGAAGTCTATTTGAGTTCAAGTTCACTAGTAATAGATAACCCAAAAGATAGTAAAGTAGAGCCCACCCCCGTTAATTCCGTTTCCCCCACACCCTCGAAAAACAAGTCAGTCCAAACCGAACCCCGTTATCAACCCAAAACTTCTCCTATCGTAAGAAAGTCCGCCTATAAAAATAGGAGTAATACGAAACCCCCAGAATCCGGTTATACGTCCCCCACACTTCCCTTAACCTCTCACATTCCCCCTCTCATGGCGTACCCTGTGCCGTGCCCTGCCCCCTGCCCAGAAGTCCCAGCCCTGAGAAAGTATTTGGATCCGCGGTTTTCTCCGCGACTTCGGCCGGCGAACAATAACTTCGCGTATCGCGACGGGAACCGCAATCCAAAGGGCAGAAAATTTGCACCGAACACCCCAAGACCCATAAACCCGCAACAGACTGTCCCCGTACCCAAAACCCATCGAAAACCCCTTCGCTACCCCCACCCCCTTGTCCCGCCAGTCCCAGAATTCCGAACGTGGCCCCAGCTCGACCTCCGTATCCCCTGGTGCCCCGGAATCTACCCCCAGTATCCCAGAAACTATGCCCATTACCCTGCCCGTTCCAGAAGTTACCAGAGTACCCTGAGTATAGGACCGTCCCAGTGTACATCAAGTACAGAGTCTTCCCAAAGTTCCCAGAGTCCCCAGAGTCCCCGATCCAGTGTATAGAATTTTCCAACATGCCCCGTACAGTACCCCTATCTGACTATTGAGCGCCCCCGGATACGATTACCGATTATGTAAGGCACTGCCAGTGCGAGAGTATTTATTCTCAGTATTTTTGTTCGTTTATTTCGCTTTTTCGGATCTCGTGCTAGTTACTTGGTAACAGCCGAGAAGTTTCTTAAAGGGGCGGAAGGGATGCATCCCCCCCAAGGCGATCGCCACATCGTCGCCGAACTAGGGTGACGATGGCGGACGAGGAGGAACCAGAATACTTAGACCTGGGCTCAGCCCTCCGAAATATAAAAACCTTCGACGGAAACGATCCGACAAAGCTCGACGGCTTTATTTTATCCTGCGAGGCCGTATGGGATATGGTGAAGCCCAGACAGCGGTCTACCCTCCTCGCGCTGATACGGAGCAGCAAGTTGGAAGACCGAGCAACGCGCGAAATGCGTCACAAGACGATCGTCACGTTAGGTGATCTACGCACCGAACTGGAAGCACTGTACGGGAAACGCGAGTCGCTCGCCTCCCTGCAGTACCAATTTTGCACGCTCCGGCAGGACGCTAAAGAAAACGTCTCGACGTACGCTACCCGGGCCGAGACCCTTACGGTAGAGGTAATCGAGAAACTGTGCGAAGGAGCCGACCGTCGAGGCGCCCGTGCCATAGAAGAAGCGATCTGAAAAAGCGCACAGATGAATTTCGAGAACGGGTTAAAAAAGGAAATTCAGACCATCGTCCGCTCCCGTAATTACCAAGGGCTACACGAAGCCGTCGTGGGGGCCATCGAGGTCGAGAAAATGACCCTGGGACGTCCAGGCACGGCGCGACCGAACGGGAACGGTAACGGGGGAGGCAACTCCCGACAATCGCAAGGCGCGGCGGGGGAGAAAAAGGATGCATGCTACACGTGCGGGAAAGCAGGGCACCTGGCAAAAAATTGCCGATCGGGAAGGCAGAGCCTCCCGGCACCCACACAGAAGGACGTGAACGTCGCGAGTGTCACGTGTAACTATTGCAAAAAAACCGGTCACGTATGGAAAGATTGCTGGTCACGTAAGCAAGCGGAAAATAAGAAAAATAAAATTAATAACAACAAAAAATCCGCCGAGCCGAAAAAACAGCAAACCAGCGGACAGTCGGCACAGGAAGGGACCGTAGGGGCGTTCCGCGTCGACACCGTCACCGCCACAAACCGGCCCTTAAGGGGGACCAACATCTATACGATCGAGGCAACGTCGTCACCGGTAGTCCTGACACCGAGTACAGGACGGTTGACGGTTGCAGCGTTCCGAGGAAAAACCCGTTTGGAGCCGAACGGACCCCTCAAGAAGGTCAGCGTCTACGAAATACAGACGCCGGGGCCGCATGCGTCGGCCAGCGACTTCCACATTAAATCTCCGTCTAGCGTCGGGGGTATACTGACCCTGAAGGCCGACACCGGGGCTCAAGTGAGCTTAATACACGAAGACGTGCTACAACGCGACACGCCCGCCGAGAAAACGGCTGTCGAACTGACAGGGCTCGGGGGTGGCTCGCTGAACGCGTACTCCGCCGCCCTCGTGGAGCTCGATACACCGAATGGGTCCGTAAAACACTGGTTTCACGTAATACCCCGAAATTTCCACATACATACGCACGGCCTCCTCGGTATGGACTTTATCAGAGAAGAACAAGTCGACGTACTCAGAGGAGAAACTATAAGGATCAAAGGGCACTGCATGCCTCTCGTGGACGGGAGTTTGAGCATAACTTTGCCGCCACGGAGTGAGAGTATTGCGTATGTATCAACGCTAAGCACCGACGAAGGAATCGTCGAGCGACGTAATGTTTCCAAGGGCATTATACTCGGAACATGCGTGACCTCACCTCAAGGCCACAGCTGTGTAGTAAGCCTTGTAAACACAACGGCGGAATACGTCCGCGTCGAACGACCCGCCGTGACACTCGAGCCGCTGGCCTCAGCAGAGGAACTGCCCGGCGCGCCCGCCGCCACGACTCGCGGAATCTGCACCGTCAGCACGGGGGCGAGCGGCACGCGACTCGAGAAACTACGAAAAGAAATTGACACCTCACACCTCAACCAGGAGGCAGCGAGCTCGTTAATAGAAATATGCGACGAGTTCGCGGATATATTCCACCTCGAAGGGGACCAGCTGCCCTGTACCAACATGGTGGTACACAGCATCCCCCTCGAGCCCGGGGCACGACCTATAAAAGTACACCCTTACCGCTTACCGGAAGCGCACAAAAGGGAAGTACAGGAACAAATGAAAGGGATACTAAGGGACGGCATTATCCAACCTAGTCGAAGTCAATGGAATGCGCCGTTATTAGTCGTCGCGAAAAAACCTGACGCAGCAGGAAAAATAAAAATGCGCGTAGTCGTGGACTTCCGCAAACTGAACGAAGTCACCGTCGGTGACTCATACCCGCTACCGCATATCGCGGAAATATTAGACCAACTGGGTCGAGCACATTATTTTACGACGCTCGACCTCGCCTCGGGATTTCACCAAATTCCGATGGCAGAAGAGGACAGGGAGAAAACGGCATTCTCCACACCTCAATGGCATTTCGAATACACGCGTATGCCCTTCGGCCTAAAGAATGCGCCGCCGACCTTCCAACGGTTGATGAGCGCAGTACTCGCAGGGCTCGAAGGCCTCAAATGCTATGTATACCTCGACGACATAGTCATATTCGGAGCCAATTTGTCAGAACATAACGAACGGCTCTGCAAGGTGTTCGGCCGCTTAAGGGAAGCAAAATTGGCCCTCCAACCGGCTAAATGCCGATTTCTACGATTAGAAACGCGCTATCTCGGGCACATAATTTCGAGCGAAGGAGTACGTCCGGATCCAGCTCTGGTGACTTCCGTACGGAATTTCCCGACTCCCCGAGATACCAAGAGCGTGCAGTTCTTCCTAGGACTAGCAGGATACTACCGTAAATATATCCAAGACTTCTCGAAGGTCGCCAAGCCCTTAACGGAGCTAACGAAAAAGGATATTAAATTCGAATGGATGGCGAAGCACGAAGAGGCCATGGAGGACCTGAAACGCGCACTAACGACCGCCCCCGTGCTCCAATATCCGGACTTCGAGAAGCCCTTCGTGGTTACCACAGACGCCTCGGACAAGGCCATCGGGGCCATATTATCCCAAGGGCCAATAGGCGAAGATTTACCAATCTGCTACGCCAGCCGAACGCTAAATAAGGCCGAACAAAACTATACGACTACGGAAAAAGAACTTTTGGCAATCGTATGGGGAATCGCACAATTTCGCCCATACGTATACGGCACTCGGTTCACCGTAGTAACCGATCATAAACCACTAACGTGGTTATTCAGTGTCAAAGTCCCTGGGTCGAGACTCATGCGCTGGAAAATAAAATTATCGGAGCACGAGTTCGACGTGCAGTACAAGGCGGGTAAGCAAAATACCAACGCGGATGCTCTCAGCCGCGTATGTGTGGCAACCCGGTCGCACGCACACACGGAGACCGAGCAAGCACGTAGCAGTGACGGCGACGGCGAGACCCGCCCGCACGAGGCAACGGTCAGCCAGGAGTACGAGTCCGTGGACGGTCAGCCCGACGCGCCGTGCAACAAGGCGCACGAACGAAACTGCTCGGACAACGACTGTCCGAGCGAGGGGGAAAAAATTAAAATACTCCACGAGCATCACGACGCACGCCTCGGAGGACATCAGGGAATCACAAGAATGCTCGCACGAATAAAACTAAGGTACAACTGGCCCGGGATGCGAAAAGACGTAGAAGAATACGTCGGCCGCTACGACAAGTGCCAGCGCAATAAAATTCGGCCGGCAAGAAAGGCGCCGTTAGTCATTACCGACACACCGACTCGAGCCTTCCAAAAATGCGCCATGGACATTGTAGGCCCACTACCGGAAACAGAAGCGAGGAATAAATATATTCTCACGTTCCAGGACTTGCTTACGAAATACAGCGTAGCCATACCGCTGGAAAATCAGCAAGCAAACGAGGTTGCGAAAGCGTTCGCAAAAGAAATAATATGTCGGTATGGGACACCAGAAACCATCCTGACCGACCAGGGCACGAATTTTCTGAGCGCAATCTTTAAGGGAGCTTTCCAGTGTGACATTTTCAAAAAATCGATTTTTTTTTTGCTTTATCGAATAGTATACACTCTTCCGAATATTCCCTGAAATTTTCATGCCGAAATTCAGATTATTTCGGTTACTGTACAGCAGTATATAAAAGGGGAAACGAAGCAAGAAAAGGTTAGTTCAACTAAAAAAGGCCAAAAAGCAAATCGAAGACAAAGCAATGGAGAGTGAACCGAAAAAAAAGGATCTCGTTCGAGTACTCCGAAAACTAAAGAAAATCAAACAAAAAAAACTACTGTTGAACCGAAAAGAGCGCAATTGATGTTAAAATTATTGACAAATCTCTCCGAAGATTATGGCTTGGCAGTTCGTCGAAATTCCAATTCCGTGGAAAATATGAGGAAAGCCATATGGGCTACATTTCATCACAAAAGCTCAACTGATGAAAATCCTCAGCATGAGTATTGCCCTCCGGGAGAAGATTCGTGGTGCGAATGGCGCAAGGCCGAGGCCACAGGAGAGGAGTATACCCATCCACCAGCACTCGACGAAGACGTACAACAAGTTTTAAAGCCGATTTACGATGATCTAACAACGGAGGATCTCTTAGAACGATGTACGGGCGCGAAAACTGAAAACAATAACGAGAGCTTCAATCACTGTGTGTGGCAACTAGCCCCAAAGCACGTATTCTGCGGCAAGCAGATAGTAGAAATCGCTACGCAGTGTGCTGTGTGCACGTTCAATGAAGGTTACGACCCAATTTAAAAATTTTGGAGGCGATGGGATGCACGATAGGGCCGAGCGCCGCAGATTTCGCCGCTAAGTACAAGAATGCGCGCATCACCCAAGCAAACCGCCGGGCGTCCCTGGATAGCAAAGAGGCGAGGACAGCTCGTCTGACTGAACAATCCATTGAGCACGATCTTTTCGAAGAAGCAGAAGGGATATTGTATGGACCTGGCATCGCTGATTGACCGTAAGTAAACGATTTACCTAAACTTTCCTCACTTGAAACTTTGAACGCGTTTTTCTCGAAACAGCATTTTTCAAAACGGTGTCCAACTTTGAGGGCAGAGTTTTAAAGCTATCGAGTTGAATTTTTTACACAATATTCTTAACGTCATTGTTTATCGTGCTATGGAAGCTTTTTTTTTTTGACATCTTCCTATTTTTTTGTAAAAATAGCTGCCAAAAAAAAAATGCTAAAATCGATACTTTTTGTTCAAACCGGCGCCATTTTTGAAAAAAGCCTCCATAGCACGAAAGCCAATTATATACCGATCAATAATCTTTTTGTGTTTTTTGTTTCAGATCAAAATTGTGACCCCCAACGTGGACACCACATCCAAGTGCATTTTCTGCAACAATTGTTTCATCATTTTTATAGATATTAATTAATAAATAAATCGATCTTAAAAAAATTGTTTTGTATTCTTCAATACCCAATTAATATACAAAAAAAACCAGACCGATTGGATTATTTTTTCTTAAAAAAAAAAAATCGCGAAAAACAGCGATTTTTCGGGCTGTCACACTGGAAAGCTCCCTTAAGGGGGTATGCAAATTACTGCGCATAGAAAAAATTCAAACCACTGCATACCACCCCAAGTCGAATAGGGCACTTGAACGCTCACACCGAACGCTTGCCGAATACCTTAAGGGGTATATCGACGAAGATCAAGGAATTTGGGACGAGTGGCTACCGTACGCCATGTTCACGTATAACACGACGCCCCACACAGCAACCGGATTTACGCCGCACTGCTTGATTTATGGCGACAATGCGGAGCTACCAACAGCCCTAAAAAGGGAACCCAGACCCACATACGCATACGACGATTACGTGCAAGAATTACGAGAACGACTACGCGCGGCCTGGTCTACCGCGCACGATAACCTAAAAATAGCAAAGGAAAAAGCCAAAGAACAGTACGACCGAAAGGCGAAAGAAATCAAGTTCAAGGTCGGAGACCGCGTATTATTACACGACGAAACGGTGCGTCGGGGACGCTCAGCGAAGTTAACGCCGAAGTGGACCGGACCCTATCCCATCGAGGAGATACACCCGCCGTGCAATTACATCCTCCGCCAAGGACGGCGGACGGTAAAAGTGCATGTAGACCGTTTAAGAAACTATGTGGACGAATAGAAAAAAAAACCCAAGGAACGGTCACCGGGTTTCGACAAGGCTTCGCAATAGGAAAGAATAAAAAAGATAAATAAATGAAAAAAAAAATCCAGGTTACTGGTGGTAAGCGCGCAGGCCGCGGCCCATCTCCCGGACCGGCCTTACACAATTCAACAATTCGAAAACGCTCCAGGGCTATTCTTCGAAAAGGTCGGAACACTATATCCATACACCGACGTCTGGACCCTGGCCAATAGCATGAACCTGAGAAACTTGGCCATTATGGAGTTACGGATAAAAGCCCAGCTCGACGAAGTTAGGGCAAAGTGCGAAAAATTCGGAAGTCCGGACGGACACTGCACCGAGATGCTCGAGCACCTCGTGCGACTCTCCGAAAAAAATAGCAGAAAACGTGGGAGTCGTGCAAGATCTCATCGGGGTCGAGTCAAACCGATAACGACGAGACTCGGTACGATAATCAACCGATAATCAACGGACTCGGTACGGTGCTAAAAGCCATTACGGGTAACATGGACGCAGCCGATGGAGATCGGCTAGATACAGAAATGGCAGCCCGCCAGGATACGCAGGACGCGCTGAAAAAAGGCATGAAAACACAGCTGCAAGTGGTAGAGTCAACGTTGGAAATGTTCAATCAGACCTCCCATGCGTCCCAGAGGAACGTAGAAAAATTGTACACGATGGTGCGCACCGTGAACGGTTACTTCCAAAATCGTACCGACGCGCTAAGCAAGAGACAGCATTTCGACGAAAGCCTGACGTTGATCGAAGCCTCGGTCGAAACATACCTTCGGGAGGTGGATAAAATGATAGAATTATTCACCGAAGTGGCATCTGGCACAGTAAGTGCATCCACGATGACGCCCGCTACCCTCGTTAAATACCTTACGGATGCTCTACCACACCTGCCTACGGGACACAGCTTCCCGCGACCAATTACCCAAAATAATGCAGCGGCTATATTACGCCTCGCGACCTCACGAGCTTACAGGAAGGAAGAAATAGTGACCCTCGTCCTGGAAATCCCACTCGTCGGACCCTCCGAATACAGTGTGAACTACGCCTACCCCCTCCCGAGGAGGGGAAGGAACAATACATACCTCTACGTCGACACGGCCGAGGAACTCGTGGCGGTAGACCTGAAAAATCGGCAATACCTCCGAATAACCGCACACGACCTCGAAGCATGCAAACACACCGACGATAAATATTATTGCAAGCCCCGACATCCCGTCATGACGGTCAACGAAGGTGCGCCATGCGGCATGCGGCTATACACCGAGGGTACGGTAGGCCACGGACAACAGTGTCCGAAGAAATTACTTCGACTCACACACACACTCGTGATGAGCATGCACCAGCCGGGGCAATGGCTCTACATATCCCCGCGCGATGAAACGGTGAGCATCGGCTGCCAAGGAACGCCGACTCAACAGGAAATCCTACGCGGAGCGGGTCTGGTGACCCTCGGCGAACGATGTACAGTCACGGCCGCGTTCAAACTCGCAACGGTGAGACGTTGGAAACATCGCGTAAACGGCACGTGCTACGTCCCTACCTATAACCTCACCTTACGCCCTGACGAGGAGGACGTAATACCGCGGACGATAACCGAGAGTATGAAGGTGACTCTCGAGCACGCGGTTAGCAACCCACGAGAGCTGAACGCCCTCGGCACGCAGATACGCGGCATCAGCGCCGAAATAAACGAGACGAGAACCAACGGCGCGAATCCAACCCAAATCTTCCACACGGTGGGGCAATACTCGCTAAGTACAATCGCCCTCCTAGCCCTGACCGGCTACGTGGTATTCACCGCCCTGCGCCGAAGGACGGGGACATCAGAAGAGGAGAGTAGGCCGAACCCGCTCATACCCCGCAGCGCCAACCAGACGCGCCGACGATCCAGTACCACGAACGAATGTTAGAACGGAGGGAAAGTAACGGGTAGAGAACGAAATACGAAAACTTGTCGTTTATTATTTCGATACGTTTATTAAAACGTATACATATACATTCTATTAACACACCTCCTAACATACGTCAAAAATGAAGGAAGGGACTCGGTGGTCAAAACCATTCCGCCCGACGCCAGTCCATATCGCCTCTCTTCGCCCGCCACTCCCGCAGCACCGGATCCTCGTCGTCACCACACTCGGATTCCGAATCCGAGGCCCCGGCAGGACGCGGAGCAGCGCTGAACGACCGGATGGGCAACGGAGCGGCCTCCGGTAAATACCCCTGGCCGGCCCTGGACGGCCCGGAGGCTAACTCCACCGGGGGTAGCACCTGAAACCACGGAAGCGGCAGAGGTGGCGGCAACCCAAAATCCTCCAGCGAAACCGGAACGGAACCGTCGTCGGAGGAAGAATCCCCATCCGACAGGACCTCGTCCGAAGACCATTCACGCTCCGAGTCCGACGACGCCGGGAAAGGACCCTCGGAAAACGAAGACGAGCCGGACGAAGAATCCTCGTCCGAAACCAGGTCAATAACCTCCGGCACCGGAAAGGCAGGCGACGGCCCCTCGAGGACCTCGACCTCCGGGCTCGGGGAGCGACTGGATCCCGACACCGGGCTACCCTCCACACTGTACGCCGCCTCCCAGCAGCACAACGACACGCGCTTCCTCTGGAACAAACCAAGGAAGAAAACGACGTAAAACGGCAATTAAATTGGCCAAAGCAAACATATTACAAAAGTCCGTAGTCTTACCTTAATTGGCGGACTCATGGTGGCTAGTCGGCGAGTCGAAGTCGTTTCTGGTCGAACAAAAAATCAATAACTAAATTGCGAAACACCCGAATAATATAGGCACGAAAACTCGCGGTCAGCACTTCACCGGACATCACCCCGCGACCGTCAGCAACTTCGGCGGCGCAGCCCGATCCTACGCTACGAGTGGATTGAGTGAGTGAGCCCCGATTTTCGTAAGTTTTTGCCCACATTTTTTCCCGCCACGTTTGACCCTTTTTTCTCCCTCGAAACCCCTTATTTTTGTAAAAATTAGTCGTAATAGCCTTGCCTCGTGGTCGACACGTGCTCGACATTTTTGCACACGAGCAAGGAGGAATCTCGCGCGTAGTGAGCGGTGTAAAGTTTGTTATAAGTGATAGTATTATTAGTCAGAGTTTTTCCCTCCCCTCCCCTCGAGCCCTTAAGACACGTTTTTTTTTGTATAGTTTAGCCTTCACCGAGGTAATATTGTAAGAAGCCGTCGTTTTCGTGTACCCTCCCCCTGAGCCCTCTCTCCTCTCCCGAGCTAGCTGGACTGTCCGTCGTGACAGAGACTTTTCAAGTATAGAGTTTTTGAGTTGTTTTTCTGAGACGAGATCCGTGCCGTTTGCACGATCTGTTACGGTGCTACACCGTGAAAGTAGCTGGCGCCCATATTTACTGTATTATTTGATTTTCGTGCAACTTTCGTCTTGACCAGCTTCCACTTGCCCACCCCTCGAAGTCCCATTGATTGTCCCACATGGCCCCTTAAAATCTCCATATCTCGCCCAAGTTTATTCCGAATATTTCCCCCTTTTTCATCCCTTTTTATTAGCGTTTTTCAAGTATTTTGATCCAATTGCATTTTGATTTTTCCCCGATATTATTGTTACAATTGAGTATTCTTACCTCGACCATTTTTCTCCCTCCTTCCCCGAATTATTATTTGCGACTGCCCCGTATTTTCCTGCGATTATTTTAGATTGATTAGTTGTCATTTTTCGTTACTATTTATTTACCGTTTTTGTTATTATTATCATCGAACATTCCCGCAACATTTGTATTATTTTTCCGCCCTTCAAGTTTATATTTTTGGGGGTGCTGTCATAAGCCCGAACGGTCATAAGCCCGAGTGGACATAAGCCCGAACGGTCATAAGTCCGAACGGTCATAATCCCGAATGGACATAAGCCCGAATGGACATAAGCCCGAACGGTCATAAGCCCGAATGGACATAAGCCCGAATGGACATAAGCCCGAACGGTCATAAGCCCGAATGGACATAAGCCCGAACGGTCATAAGCCCGAATGGACATAAGCCCGAACGGTCATAAGCCCGAATGGACATAAGCCCGAACGGTCATAAGCCCGAACGGTCATAAGCCCGAATGGACATAAGCCCGAACGGTCATACGCCCGAATGGACATAAGCCCGAACGGTCATAAGCCCGAATGGACATAAGCCCGAACGGTCACAAGCCTGAATGGACAAAGCCCCAACGGTCTTACACCCGATCGGAAGTAAGCGTGAATAGTCATAAGCCTTATCGAACACAAGCTCGGTTTTCTACCTTTAGATTGTCTCTGGCTAATCGAGATTTTACTGTACATTTGATTCGTACGGGACATGTGCCTTCTTACATAACGAAAGTATATTGTTTTGTCGCGCTATATATGGGCTGTGTCGTTGGGATTATTTTTTTCATTCCGATTTCATAAAAAATAATCTCCCTCGAAATGCCTAACGACAAAAAAATATTCGTGTATGGATAATAAATAGTAGAAGAATTGGAAAACTGTAACCCGTTCGACGATTCTCACGCGGAGATCTTCGATGTTATAGACACCGAACCGTGGGACAAAAAAGAGGAGACAGCGGAATCGAGAAATTTATGTCATTCTTCTATATCAGTGCAAAACGAGGTGCCTCTTGCGTCTTCGGTAATTCCTTTCACGAATCTTCGTCTTAGCTGGATGGAAGCAATCATTAAATTATCTTCGACCATAATCGTAAAACTCTACCAAATTTGTTGAATAATAAATTAGTTGAAGTAACAAGACAGTTAGTAAAACCGCTGCTCATAAACAGTACTTTTCCGAAAAATTAAAATAGTTTTTGTGAAAAAATGTATCTGCGTCAATTTTCTCACGCTTTTATTTATGTTCATTCAAAAAATTATCAATTTCTCTCATGAATGAAGCAACGGCAATAGAAATGAATTAATTAAAACGTAGAAATAAGAACCGCAAAATCTTATTCATAAACGGGACTATTACACGTACTTGGTAGCCCAAACCAAGACCACTTGGTAGACCAAACAAACAATGACAAATAAGTGGGACGCGAAAATCAACTTGTCGAATACAATTTACGAGAAAAATGAGGAACATCCTTGTAGACTTTCCAGTTCAGTAATGACCTTGGCGTACTCTTCTGCACTCAGAGTCGTCCCGTGTACTCCGGATTGTGCTGGAACTTCCTCCTCGGATTCGACTTCAGCTCCGTCATCGTCTTCATACTCAGCTTCGGCATAAGCTTCAACATCGGCTTCAGATCCATCTTCAACCTCTTCCATTTCCTCTTGCGCCTCCATTTCATCATCTGACTCGTCAGTGTCTGGACAGGATGAATAGGAATTATTGTGGAACAGGAGGGCAATGGTTTATGGGAAAGTTAAGTTGAGCAAGGATAGGTTGAGCTATGAAATTTGTAAGAGATTTCAAGTACAGAAAAGTGAATAAACTAGATAGGAATGATGAGGCTATGTCAGAAGATGAAACGAGCAGGATGGAGAGATAAGATAACGAAAGAAAGAGGGCACAAATGACAATGGATTTTAAAAAAGTGAAGTATGAAGGTAAATAATGGACGATGGGGAAGGCAGAGAGGAATAGGAAATAAAGAAAGATCAAAGTAGCTATAAGTGAGAAAGTCCGCTCGTTCACTCGAACAATCACTCTCTCGTTTACTCGCTCAACAATTCTCTCGGCCAGTTGCATCATCTTATGCTTTTGGGGGTAAGGAATAAGGTGATCACCATCGTCAGGATCATTAGAATTGACATCACTGTCACGGCCATTGTCGTTAAGCTCGGACCCGTTGTTGTCGCGCTTGGAAGAAGCCGGTATCGGTTGAACGTTTCCAGGATTGATAAACTCCAAGTCCCGTCTGAACTGCCCGACAAAGTGACTTGCGTTAACGAGGAATTCTCGCGGAGTTATTTTATTAGCCTCTAACTGAGCCCAAGTCCGTTTCAATTTTTTCTCGTCAAGAACCGATCGAAGTTTTTGTATCCGTGTGATCGGTTTTGCTTGCTCGAGAGAAAGCAGCCCACTGTGCGCAATAGCCATGACTTCCGACAATTGTTCTATATTCAATTAAAAATAAAGGAATGATGTATCCATGTACGTATGCAAACAAGCGCATACACAATTAGGCACATAACTAACTGAAATCATAATACTACTTTTTATGTCACGTGCGCAGAAAGTGATGCTTTCCGTGACAGTTTTGCGGGGCGAAAGCAGCCAATTTCATGCCAGCGTTGAAAAGATCGGTTGGCGCATGCGCAGTACCCAATCACTTCACTTTTCTCCCTAGGGCATTTCGTTTTCGAAACTCCCAAGGGACGAAAGTAAGCGAATGCGCACTTTACATACCCTAACCTAACTTTTCATGACGCCATGAGATTGACCGCTTTCGTCCGCAAAATGCCACACAAAGCACAAGTTTCCACGCACTTGACATAAAATGTATCATGTGTGACTCGGGCCGAATTGGCGATTGCAACTCATGTGATTGCAGCTCCCGCTTCGCTCGGGCCGAAAACGTCAGCCTCTTTGCAATTGACAACTTTCGGCCTTAGTCAAAGAATATACTATTACCATACTAGTGCGATAAAACTTTTCTTGACCAGTGTGAGTTTGTGGCACAAGCCGAAGGCGACTGTTGCAATCGCACGAGTTAAGAAAACGTTTATTGCACGGGTATCGTGCGAAATTTTATTTCGCAAGGTGTGAAAACGGGGGCTACGCACGCGAAGCATGCGTAAACCCGTGTTTCTCGCACCGAGTGAAAAAAATCATATATTTTTTAATAGTATTCTATCCTCGTCAGCTTACTCGTCCACGCCCAAACTTGCGGGTGGGTTGCCATCTTGTCAAGTAGCATTTTGTGGTAGGACTCTATGGCGTTGTTCGTGCGCCGCAAACGACCGAACACGTTGAATGTTTTGGGCGTCACTTTTTGGAGCCATTGTTTCTCGTAGTATAGGAAGTACGGCTCGAAATCTTGCGCGACATCGCGCGGAACACTTTGCTGTATAAAATTGAAAGCGATCGGGATATCGTTGGCCGGCAAGAGGGCTAGAGCCATCATTTGGCGTATTACGAGTTCTCCTCCGGCGTTTCCTTTTATTGCTCTGAGCAGTCCTTTTTGTTGAGCTCGTCTATACAAAGCCTACAATTTTTCAATTCACAATATTAAAAGTGACGATATGTGATAATCTCGAAATCTTGCATAATGTACATAATAGTACATTATGATACGAAGATTAAAAAAATTCTTTTTATCGATTATAATTTGCAGCGCGACCCGAAAGCAAGTGTTCTAACCACACGAGTTAAAACGAGTATCGCACTAAATTTTATGCCACTTGGTGCGAGAAGTGCCTACTTCTCGCAGTCGTAAAATAAAGTTTGGTACGAAACTCGTGCGAGAAACTTTTTCTCAATTATAGAGATTACAACACTTGTCAGAAAAAGTTTGATCTCACTCGTATTGTAATATACTATTATTTCACAAGGTGTGAAAATAGGGCTTTAACTCAGCAAGTGAAAAAGCTGCCATTCTCGCACGAAGTGAAATGAAATGAGTAAAAAAGGTTTTACTTGGCAATAGTGAAAATAGCAGCCATGGACTTGGGCGTCTGGAAACGTTTCCTGCAAAACGTTCAGCAAAGCAGGCTCAAAATCTGTTATAACATGCTCTGGCTGGAATCCTGGGAAGCACTCTTTGAATTTACCGAGTACGTAAGAGTATGACTCGGTAGTCTTGCTGCTCATCAGAGCCCACGCGATGGGAATGGCCTATGAATAAACATGTTCGTTGATTTTTCATCAGACCGTGATCGATGTGTCGTTGATTTAAAATTAGCCGTACGTGATCGTATTTTACAGCCATGATCGTGAGCAGCTGATACACTCCAGCCAACTCAGGTATAACTTTGAATGTTGCATCAACCAACACTTCCCGAGCATCTTCAGTCATGGCGACAAACTCTGGGTTCCAGAACAAAACACACTCTTTGGGCTTGCTCGTTTTTCGAGTTTTCTGAATCCACTCGAGCAGCGTCGCCGATACGACACCCCGATCATATTTTATGTAACCAGCCCACTCGTCGTTACTCAAGATTTTACCGAATTCACGCAACGTTTTCGGCATAGGAGGCTGGAAATTTCTTCGCCAACGACGCATGCTGCGCTCGACCTCGGGGTACGGGACTTCGACAGCAGCGTCGGGGTGGCTTTAATTTCAAGTTGGATTAATTAAGATAGATCTGACAGTTATCGAGTTAAGGCTCTACTATTGCCCCTACATTCCCAACCGAAAGTGTAATACAATCAAAATGTCACGATCTCGCGATACAGAAAAAATCTGGAAAAAATCAACCGTATCAAAGATATACAGATAATTGATTTTGCATAATAATAATGCCAAAAAGTGATTAACACATGAGTAAATAAATAAATCTTTCTTTATTTACTAATATGAAATCTTTCTTTCTCATTTAACATGAATTTGTTGATATTTTAGAAACTAGATGAATTTTTTCACAATTGTCATAGATTTCGGAAATCCTCGATTAAAAAATTTTCTTTAACGCTATTGTTATGTTTTCTTTTACGCTATTGTTAACGTTATTCTTGTTATCGCACGATCAACTCGAAACTTCAAGAATGTGATATAGAATGTTACTGCAAAAACATAAAAAATTCGTACCTTTATGTTCACTTTTCAAGATTTCGGAAAAAACATGTGAGAAATATTAGAACATTTTTGTAAAATTCATATGCTATGTTAAAAAATCAACAGATATATTCCAACTGAGATGAAAAAACTTTCACTCTTAGCATCATCGTTTCTCGAATTCTCGAAAACATTCGTTTCAAAAAACGAATTCATTCAAAATAAGAGAAAAAAGTTTCGTCTATTATTTTCGTTCGACAATTAACTTTCGAAGCAGTTTATTAATGATTTTTTGACAAATCATACCACAAAAAAGGGTTAATATTCTACTGGGCTTGGTACAACAATCCCGACATACCAAACCCCAACTCACTTGATGCGAGCTTCATTATAAATATCTTTTGGCCGACCCATCGTTTCTTCCGTCCTCTTGATGAGTTCGACCCGATGATTTTTTTTTATTTCGGCAGTCTCACTACTGGCATGATTGTGTGCGTTCGTGAGGGCAAAATCACCATGCGCGCTCCGAATAGCGCGACCACGGCAACCTCTCTTTTTGAATTTACAAGACAGATATCTAAAACGGAAGGAAGAAATAAAAATCGAAATAATTCCGAATCCCTGGTCAAATTGATGCCAAATTTAATAGGAAAAAAATAGTCTAGCGGTAAAACAAATTATTTACCCAATATCTTAAAATTGTGAAAATTGAAGCAAAAACAAACTTTTATTCTAAAAATAATGCCATAAATGTCGAACTCCTTGACGCATTGCCAGATCCAATGCTAAGCTTTAACAAATAGTCGTTGATAGTCCGCACGTCTGTAAAATTTCAACTCGATCCCTAAAAAATTGTACAAGTAGAAGAACGGAAAATTTTTATAAAAAAAATCACTCGACGTTAATCTTACAAAAAAGTCGTCTCGACCGTTTCAAGCATCCTGAGAAGAAAATCACGCAACAAACAAATTTGCACGTAAACTAACTTTCTCGTTTGACAAAAGAGGAACTTATTTTTTACATACGTGCTTCCATCCTTCGCCGATTTCTCCTTAAAATACGTATAGCCGTTCACGATATTTTCGTTAATCCCTCAATAGCGCGCCTTCCTAACTCTTGCTCCTCGTAACTCGTGTCGATCAGCCATGGTTTTTCTCACAGAACTGATGTTTCACGGATAAACATGAGAAGCTAGCCACAAAGTCACGACTTCTAGGATTCTTTTGTTTATCGATTCAGACGGTTAGATGATGTGGAATAGAAATAGCTTATCGACATCGATTCAACCCAACGAATAATTGTTATACCGATCAATTGTTGACTTATCTTATAACTGTTCGGGCTTATAACCGTCCGGGCTTATGACCGTTCGGCCTTGTTACCGTTCGGGCTTATGTCCATTCGGGCTTATGACCGTTCGGGCTTATGACCATTCGAGCTTATGACCGTTCGGGCTTATGTCCGTTCGGGCTTATGACCGTTCGGGCTTATGTCCATTCGGGCTTATGTCCATTCGGGCTTATGTCCATTCGGGCTTATGTCCATTCGGGCTTATGACCGTTCGGACTTATGACCGTTCGGGCTTATGTCCACTCGGGCTTATGACCGTTCGGGCTTATGACAGCACCCCATATTTTTGTTCTTCTTTTGCATTATTAAAACGACTGTTATTATTGTTCCCTCCGAGAATTATTATGTTGTTCGACCTCCCCCTTCCCCGCCCCGTTGAACGATTTTGGCCCCATTTTCAGTCCCCCAGATTATTGACAAATTTCGCCCTTTTACGGGGAAATATTGTTACAATTTATATTATTCTGCTAAAGAACAGCCTTAATAAATTATTATAAAAGTTCATGATTAAAAATAAAATAATTGATGTACAAAAGGAAGTATGAGAAGTAGTCAGCAGTTCTTTGCAATATGTGCATGCATATCGCAAAGTACCTGGTCCAATATTATAACTCTGACATATAACGCTAAAAAGCTACTTACGAGGATTGCGTATACTCTGGTCTCAGTGTCAGTTTTCTTTCTTTCATGATTGCGTCTCTGCAAGAGTTCTTTGCAATCTCTTCGATAACAGGACCAATTTCATCTTCGTACCGTTTCAGAAAATGTGGCGTTAGAACAGGAATATTCATCGCTGACAACATGCAATTCACTTGACTTGCTCCGAAACCTCCATCTATAATAGTCAGAACATAAACATTGTTGATAATACAAAATATCCATGTTACACAGATTTTTTTTCAGGCGCAGAGATCTTCTCAAAACTTTGCTCTGCGAATAAATAGAAAAATTACATACGTACCAACAGCTACTTTGTAATTAATGTCATATCGCTCTCTCAGCATACTGGAGTTTGTGCTGCGTCTGCTTGTTTCAATATCATATGGTGTCTGACAAGCGGTGCATCTTATGGTCAGGACACTTACTAGTCCGCGGTAGTATTCCTTCTCAATGAATCTTAGAGATAAAGGCAGTTGACACAGCCGACACCACAACCGTTTTGCCAAGTTATTCAGATCGACAATTCGGATTCTCGTCGGTTTATCGAACGATTTCTCTACCGCTGGTTTTTCACTATATCTCGCTTTTTTTGACCTTTGCGATATTTTCGATCCATTGTTCCCGTTTCCGCGTAATGAATTGCCCTTTGCATTGATCGCGATCAGATCTCACGTCGTATCTTTGTTTCGAAATATCACTCATCACGATCACAATTAATGTTAGTAACAACGTCAATATTCCGAAACATAACCTGCTTCTATGCCGGGAACTTTACGATGCCGGTCGACGAGCTGATTGATAATGCTTTACAGACCCAATAGCAATCAGGTAAAAACTAAAGTCAAAACAGCTTTATAAATAATACCTTATAAATTATGAACGCAAAAATTGTTGCGTTATGTTATTTAACACACCCTCTTAATTCATCGCATTATTTTTAGAACGCTCCGACGGGATAAATAAGTGTATGCTTCAAAACGTTAATCGCTTGTGTCGATGACTCTGGCGTACTGCCATAGCTACCTTAATTAAGTGTGACTAGATATAATTGAGAAAAGTTATTTCGTTTTCTCTAAAATATTTTCATTTTTGTGTGGGTTGTGTAATGTTTTCCGAATGTGTATTTTTTGTTGGTATTATTATTTGTTGATTGTTGAAGATGTAACAGGAGCAATTGCTTCATACAATAATTTCCTCGAATTTGCGCACCTTCTTAAGAGAATGGGCACTCAAACGGAAGAATTCATGTAACTAAAGTTCGCAACGTTGCAGCAACGAAATGACCTCAACTGTCAATCGTGTATTCAATGAAGATAACCTAACAATTGGCCTTGTATTTTAATATAAATAGAAATGGATGTAGTTACAAGCCGTGTGCATGCTCCAAGTAATTATGAAGTATCCTAAGCAATTCACAGCTGGTTCCATACAAATGGTTGTGGATCCATACAAATGCAACGATGGACTAGCTTTCCAGCGGATTTTCTAAGGCAATTAATTTTTTTTGCCAAACATTTACGACCCAGATTCGACTCGATAATTATTTATAAATATCCTCGAAAATATTTACCAAGTTTTATGCGAGTCGATCGAGTGGAAAATTTTCTAGGAGAAAATAACGACGAGATTAAAAGTCAGCTAATCTTTACACCGCCTTTAATTTTTTTCTGGCAAACATTTATGAGCAAGATTTGACTCAATAATTATCGTCAAACATGCTCGAAAATATTGACGAGGTTTTATGCGCGTCTATCCTGCGGAAGACTTTTTTAGGAGCCAATGAAGACGGGATTAAAAGTCAGCTGATCTTCAAAGCCCCTTAATTTTTTTTTGGCAAACATTTATGAGCTAGATTTGACTCGATAATTATTGTCAAACATTCTCGAAAATATTGACGAAGTTTTATGCGAGTCTATCTTGCGGAAAACTTTCTATGCGAAAACAACGATGGTCTTGCGGTTCCCGTCAGATTTTCAAAGTCGGTTATTTTTTTTTGGCAAACATTTATGAGCTACATTCGACTCGATAATTATTGTCAAACATTCTCGAAAATATTGACGAACTTTTATGCGAGTCTATCTTGCGGAAAACTTTCTATGCGAAAACAACGATGGTCTTGCGGTTCCCGTCAGATTTTCAAAGTCGATTATTTTTTTTGGCAAACATTTATGAGCTACATTCGACTCGATAATTATTGTCAAACATCCTCGAAAATATTGACAAAGTTTTATGCGCGTCTATCCTGCGGAAGACTTTTTTAGGAGCCAATAAAGACGAGATTGAAAGTCAGCTAATCTTCAAAGCCCCTTAATTTTTTTCTGGCAAACATTTATGAGCTAGATTTGACTCGATAATTATTGTCAAACATTCTCGAAAATGTTGACGAAGTTTTATGTGCGTCTATCGTGCGGAAGACTTTTTTAGGAGCCAATGAAGACGGGATTAAAAGTTAGCTAAACTTCAAAGCCCCTTAATTTTTTTTTGGCAAACATTTATGAGCTAGATTTGACTCGATAATTATTGTCAAACATCCTCGAACATATCGACGAAGTTTTATGCTCGTCTATCCTGCGGAAGACTGTTTTAGGAGCCAATAAAGACGAGATTAAAAGTCAGCTAATCTTCAAAGCCCCTTAATTTTTTTTTGGCAAACATTTGTGAGCTAGATTTGACTCGATAATTATTGTCAAACATCCCCGAACATATTGACGAAGTTTTATGCGCGTCTATCCTGCGGAAGACTTTTTTAGGAGCCAATAAAGACGAGATTAAAAGTCAGCTGATCTTCAAAGCCCCTTAATTTTTTTTTGGCAAACATTTATGAGCTAGATTTGACTCGATAATTGTTGTCAAACATTCTCGAAGATATTGACGAAGTTTTATGCGCGTCTATCTTGCGGAAGACTTTTTTTTTGAGCCAATAAAGACGAGATTAAAAGTCAGCTGATCTTCACAGCCCCTTAATTTTTTTTTTGGCAAACATTTATGAGCTAGATTTGACTCGATAATTATTGTCAAACATTCTCGAAAATGTTGACGAAGTTTTATGTGCGTCTATCGTGCGGAAGACTTTTTTAGGAGCCAATGAAGACGGGATTAAAAGTTAGCTAAACTTCAAAGCCCCTTAATTTTTTTTTGGCAAACATTTATGAGCTAGATTTGACTCGATAATTATTGTCAAACATCCTCGAACATATCGACGAAGTTTTATGCGCGGCTATCCTGCGGAAGACTGTTTTAGGAGCCAATAAAGACGAGATTAAAAGTCAGCTAATCTTCAAAGCCCCTTAATTTTTTTTTGGCAAACATTTGTGAGCTAGATTTGACTCGATAATTATTGTCAAACATCCTCGAACATATTAACGCAGTTTTATGCGCGTCTATCTTGCGGAAGACTTTTTTTGAGCCAATAAAGACGAGATTGAAAGTCAGCTGATCTTCAAAGCCCCTTAAATTTTTTTGGCAAACATTTATTAGCTAGATTTGACTCGATAATTATTGTTAAACATCCTCGAAAATATTGACGAAGTTTTATGCGAGTCTATCTTGCGGAAAACTTTCTATGCGAAAACAACGATGGTCTTGCGGTTTCCATCACATTTTCAAAGTCGATTATTTTTTTTCTGGCAAACATTTATGAGCTAGATTTGACTCGATAATTATTGTCAAACATCCTCGAACATATTGACGAAGTTTTATGCGCGTCTATCCTGCGGAAGACTTTTTTAGGAGCCAATAAAGACGAGATTAAAAGTTAGCTGATCTTCAAAGCCCCTTAATTTTTTTTTGGCAAACATTTATGAGCTAGATTTGACTCGATAATTATTGTCAATCATCCTCGAACATATTGACGAAGTTTTATGCGCGTCTATCCAGCGGAAGACTTTTTTAGGAGCCAATGAAGACGGGATTAAAAGTTAGCTGAACTTCAAAGCCCCTTAATTTTTTTTGGCAAACATTTATGAGCTAGATTTGACTCGATAATTATTGTCAAACATCCTCGAACATATTAACGAAGTTTTATGCGCGTCTATCTTGCGGAAGACTTTTTTTGAGCCAATAAAGACGAGATTAAAAGTCAGCTGATCTTCAAAGCCCCTTAAATTTTGTTGGCAAACATTTATTAGCTAGATTTGACTCGATAATTATTGTTAAACATCCTCGAAAATATTGACGAAATTATATGCAAGTCTATCTTGCGGAAGACTTTCTATGGAGCCAATAACGACGAGATTAAATGTCAGCTGATCTTGAAAACCCCTTTAATTTTTTTTGGCAAACATTTATTAGCTAGATTTGACTCGATAATTATTGTTAAACATCCTCGGACTCGACGCTTGACCGTCGTAAGAGTAAGACGTGTTTCGCGCTCCGATCTGTATATACAGAAAGTGGAACTTGTTTTCGTTGGGCTATGCGTGCTGGTAAATAGCACTGCATAGTTCATAGGTTCTCACTCGTCTCTTGGAAAGAGGTGTAAAAGTGAAGTGAAAAATGGATATTCCTGTATTAAACTCCGAAGAGTTAAAAACTGTCAACATGCCTACCGGCGAAACAACGCTCAACCAGACAACTAGTCAGCTTACCGTTTCATACTCGCGTGCTGCAAGCCAGAGCCAGCACCCAACCAGAGAACAAGCTATCGTAATCGACTCAATTCAGGGAGTGACGATCAGTGAGTATATGCTATGCATAGGCAGCGCTGTCGGCCCAAAAAACTTAGTTGCGATATCGAGAATATCAGGAAACCGCGTCTGCGCCTTTCTCTCGAGTATTGCTCTCGTCGAGAAATTAACATCAACAGAGAACCCACTCTCGATAGGAGAATGTTTACTAAACATCAAGCCCCTCGTATCGCAATCGAAGAGGATAGTCTTATCAGGCGTCTGTCCTTCTCTTCCTCACTTCGTGGTCGAGAAGAAAATCGAGGAACATGGTATCAAGATAATTACAGCTCTAACATTTATAAAAGCAGGATCGACTAATCCCGAGTACTCGCACGTCATTAGCCACCGACGGCAACTCTACATCGATAAATCAGACGTTTCTAAAATCCCTGAGGCCATAAGTGTGAATTTCCAAGGCAGAGACTTTTACATCTTTGTCTCACTAGATAACCCTGTGTGCTATATATGTAAAAAAGCATGGCACTTTGCTAGAAGTTGTCCGTCCAAATCCACCGATTCTCAAACCTCGCAAGATGTTATTGATCTCCAAGATGACCACCAGGCCGAAGTTCTCGATCCTCCAGCGGCTCCGCCTACTCTGACGTACAACGAAAACTTCCCCGCTCCGCGAGGAAGAAGCGAGGTTCGCCCCTCTACTCGCGTGCTACCGAGAGAATTTGTGTCTCCTAAACGCTCGCGCCAAGACACCGATTATCTACACTCTCTGGACTCATCCAACTCAGCTGACAATTGTCAACAGACAGACGACGGGTTCGTCCTACCGAAAGCCAAGAAGACAAGGATGAACAGAAAAAAACATTCTGAAGCCTTCATACGCACTCACACTACTCGCTTGGAAGAAAACATCAACAAATCTCCAGCCTCCTTCCAATGGAGCTACTCCGATTTTGTTCAGATTATTCTTAAGTGGCAAGAAGATTTCAACCCTAGCTCGATTGGCCTTTCGTTCACTGAAAACTTGGAGTCTGTTGTAAACTTTCTCAACAAATGTTACATTTTCGTTGAAGATAAATCGCTAAAAATACATATAACAAAACTCAAGAACAGCTTGCAAAATCTTGAATGCGACTCGGACTCCTCACGGAACTCCACCTAAATAACAAGGCATGATCACAGAGAAAGAGAGTCAGCACCAAGATCTGTCTAATGGTAAACTCAAAATTATGTTTTGGAATGTTAGAGGACTACAAAGCCATTTTGAAGACCTGCAGAGAGCCTCAACAGATGCTGATATAATGCTCTGTGTGGAGACCAAGCTTGATCCTTTGGACCCACGAAAATACAATTTTCCTGGATTCGAAACCATTAGAAAAGACAAAGCTCCCAACAAAGGTGGAACTGCAATAATAATAAAGAAAGACCTGGAGATGTCTCCACGACAACATCACAGCTCCTCACCCTTCAATTGAAATATACGGATTTGAAGTTACCAATACTACGCCGAAGCTCAACATCTTTGTGTGCTATCGCACTCCTGGAGAGACACTGCACATTGACTACTGGAAGGAAATCACATCGCTCGCTACACACTGGAATAACTTCATACTCGTTGGGGATTTCAACGCACACCACATCTCTTGGAACTGCGATAAGTGTGATCCGAACGGAGACAAGCTGTATGAGTGTTTACAGTCTTCAAATCTCCTACTACACAACACTGATTCCTATACGCACATAGACGTACGTAGACAAAAAAAGTCGAATATCGATTTGCTTTTCACGACGCCGGATATCTCGGACATCACAACAGTGGAAGCTCTTGACGAGACGTGGGGTTCTGACCACTACCCGCTCCATTTTCACCTTGGAGTTCATAAAACCGTTTACCGCCGCAAATCTTTCAAGATTACTTCTACCAGAACTGATTGGACAAAGCTCAATGAAATGTTAGATAATTCTTATGACCTTTTCTTGACTGCGCCATTTGATAAACTGATGCCTTCAGAAAAGTATTGCTATTTTATCAAAGTTCTTAAAGATAATGTTACCAAATGCACTCCAGAAAAAAAAATGGTCTCTGATAAAATTCACAGAAACCCAGTTAGATGGTGGGATGAAGAATGCTCTAGAGTCAAAAGATTAAGAAAGGCAGCATTCAAGAAATGGTTATACACAAAAAACTCCGACGATCTTATTGCATACAACAAAGCAGTAGCTGTGGCTAGGAAAACTTTTAAAGTTAAAAATAAAAAAAAGCGCAGTTTTATTGAGTTTGCCTCTGGCATGGACGCAAGAACCAACATCTCTTACGTGTGGAATACCTGCAAAATACTTAAGAATTCGTGGATAAATATTAATTCTCGCGTTATTAAGGACAACGACTCTATACTGAACTCCTCAATTGAACTCATGAACAAAATCGCTCAGCCCGGTTGTTCCACCAACCCAGACTCTCCCACCCTTTTAGAAAGCGATTCTCCTTTTAACAAACCGTTCGAGTTCACAGAATTCAACACAGCACTCAGTTCCAGGAAAAACAACTCCTCTCCAGGGTTAGATGGGATTAACTACTTCCTAATAAAAAGCCTTCCAGTAAAAATAAAGCTTATACTCTTGGACATTTTTAACGAAATTTACAAATCAGCTGACTTTCCGACAGAATGGAAACACACATATGTCCACTTTGTTCCCAAACCCAATAATTCCGGTGTAAGGCCCATCGCTCTCACATCCTGCGTCGCTAAGCTGTTTGAATCCATGCTTAAAAATCGCATGCAGTCATGGGTTGAGCAAGAGAAATTATTACCGAATTGCCAAACTGGTTTTCGACCTGGTCTCTCCTGTATAGACAATTTGAGTAATCTGATTTTACAAGTTGAAGACACCTTCAGGGATCAAGAACACTTGGCTGCAGCATTTCTTGACGTTCAAGGCGCGTTCGACAATGTAAATAGTGAGGTACTAATAGAAAACCTAGCTCAAATAAACTGTCCACCGAACATTCTTAAGTACATCAAATTCTACACGTATGAAAGGTTTTTGCACTGTGAACTTTTAGAGGAGAGCACACGAACAGTGCGAAAAGGAGTCCCACAAGGAGGGGTGCTCTCCCCTCTTTTGTATACGCTCTACACCAGGCTTGTCGCTCGCAATGTTGATAGCCGAGTAATAGTTTCTATGTTTGCTGATGACATCGCTTTATATGTACGAATATCTGATACTCAACAAAACTTACAAATACTAGAAACTGCTGTATCGAATGTTTTAAATAACCTAGCTGAAATTGGACTAACACTAACACCGGAAAAAACCGTCCTCATGCGATTTAGTAAAAAGGGTTCTAATCCGGAAAATACGAAGATGATGGTCGGCGGACACCTGATTATTTCTAAGCCAACCGCAAAATTTTTAGGAATCAATTTTGATCAAAAGTTAAATTTCAAAAATCACATCGACAAAATACAGCGGAAATGTCTCAAGTCTCTTAACATTGTCAAGTTTCTCCGACGCACCTGGTGGGGTTCGGATCCAGAAACCCTTATCATCTTGTACAAAAGTTTTGTTAGATCGATTATCGAATATGGTCTATTTGTATATTTTCCTACTACGAAGCGGTTAAGCGCTAAGCTCGAATCAATTCAATACTCGGCGATAAGATTAGCCCTTGGTTATAGACGCTCTACCCCTACAAACGTCCTCCTCGGTGAATCGAAACTTACTCGAATACGAGATAGAGCAAACTTCCTATGCCATTCATATTTATCCAAAGCTATTTCGATTCATTCGACGCAAGTGTCACCAACTATCAATTTCTTATTTTTAACGAAAGTCATCCCTGTCCGAAAACGAGACAGACTCATTACTCAATGCGCCAGGGAAATAATACCTTACAAAGGAAAAATATTGACTAGTGATCGATACAGTATTTTTGAACACGACTATTCAGTTTCATGTCTTTCAATTAATTTTTGTGAAAAAATCGGTTTCAAAGCTCGTGGCGCTGATAATACAAATCACACATTTATGTCGGAAATCGGTGCCGAGCTCCCACACGCTTTGCATATCTACACGGATGGAAGTAAAAATCCCAGTATTGAACACGTCGGAGCAGCATGCTATTGTCCCAATCTCAACTATAGAAACTCTATTCGTCTTAACACTGATGCCTCGATATTTACTGCAGAATGTATTGCCATCAAACTCGCGCTGGAATTAGCCTGTCAACACAAAGATCGTAGCTTCGTCATTCTCTCTGACTCTCTTAGTGTGCTGCAGAGCCTGCATTCGACAAGATTATCCACTAAAACGAATCCCTACATACTTGAAATTAAAAAAATTTACGCTGAACTCATAGAAAATAGCCCCAACAGTAAAATCTCGTTTTACTGGGTTCCGACGCACACTGGAGTCGAAGGGAATGAGGAAGCTGACCGTCTTGCTAAAAGTGCACACGAATTCAACGAACATGAGTATCGTATGCCCTATACGGACCTTAGGTCTCGATTTCAGGCACAACAAAAACTCAACACGGTAGAAGAAATAAAGAAACTTTCAAGTGCCAAAGGTAAATTCTACTTCCAGCATTTTTATAAAGAATCTTCTCATCCGTGGTATAGAGGTACGAACTTTCCTCGTGCTCTGATTTCGTGGGTCAATCGACTCAGAGCAAACCATTATAACCTTAATGCGTCCCTTTCGAGGGTAGGATTAATTGATGAGCGAGGTTGCCCTTGCGGCGCCGAAATCGAGGATATCAATCACGTACTATGGAATTGTACCAAATACTCAGTTCAAAGAGATAGTATGTTCAAAGAACTATATGCTCTTGGATACACTGGTGCATTTAGTACCACGGAATTTTTGAAAGTAACCGATCACCGCGCCCTCTATGCTATTCATAAGTTTTTAAAGGCCTATAACTTGAAAATTTAATTCTGACTGTAAATTGTACTCTAGTTTGTAAACCAATAGCTTTAAGACATTATATTCGACAGTGTAAATAAACCCTGAACTGGGTTTCTATACTATAAACAAATTAAAAAAAAAAAAAAAACATCCTCGAAAATATTGACGAAGTTTTATGCGAGTCTATCTTGCGGAAAACTTTCTATGCGAAAACAACGATGGTCTTGCGGTTTCCATCAGATGTTCAAAGTCGATTAATTTTTTTTTGCCAAACATTTATGAGCTACATTTGACTCGATAATTATTGTCAAACATGCTCGGAAATATTGACGAAGTTTTATGCGCGTCTATTCTGCGGAAGACTTTTTTAGGAGCCAATAAAGACGAGATTAAAAGTCAGCTGATCTTCAAAGCCCCTTAATTTTTTTTTGGCAAACATTTATGAGCTAGATTTGACTCGATAATTATTGTCAATCATCCTCGAACATATTGACGAAGTTTTATGCGCGTCTATCTTGCGGAAGACTTTTTTTGAGCCAATAAAGACGAGATTAAAAGTCGGCTGATCTTTAAAGCCCCTTAATTTTTTTTGGCAAACATTTATGAGCTAGATTAGACTCGATAATTATTGTCGAACATTCTCGAAAATATTGACGAAGTTTTATGCGCGTCTATCGTGCGGACGACTTTTTTAGGAGCCAATGAAGACGGGATTAAA
Source organism: Stenichneumon culpator (assembly GCA_964017025.1). Lineage (NCBI taxonomy): Eukaryota > Metazoa > Arthropoda > Insecta > Hymenoptera > Ichneumonidae > Stenichneumon > Stenichneumon culpator. The sequence goes on along the minus strand of OZ024781.1, from coordinate 1,147,150 downwards.
AGTCAGCTGAACTTCAAAGCCCCTCAATTTTTTTTGGCAAACATTTATGAGCTAGATTTGACTTGACAATTATTGTCAAACATCCTCGAAAATATTGACGAAGTTTTATGCGCGTCTATCCTGCGGAAGACTTTTTTAGGAGCCAATAAAGACGAGATTCAAAGTCAGCTGATTTTCAAAGCCCCTTAATTTTTTTTTGGCAAACATTTTCTCGTCACATTTGGGTCGATAATTATTGTTAATCATCCTCGAAACTGTTGTGACGTGGTGCGTCACAATTTTTCCCCAGCGTGGCTCGACGTCCCACCACTCACCTAGGGAAATAAATTAGAATTAATACCTACCACTTAAGCAACGATTTTATTATTGTTAACCTCCCTCCCCCGACTTACCCTCATTCCCTGCCACCCTGTCAGTCCCTCGACTCCCTCAACGCAACCCTCGCAACCCATCGAAGACTCGTCGCAGCCTCGCCGAAGACCAACGAAGACTCGTCGCAACACCCCGAAGACCATCGCAGCCACCGAAGACCTCCACACCGACCAGATTGACCCTGCCTAGCCCAGAACGGCCCTACAAGAATTGTCAACCGACCAGGAATTAAAATCTGGTATGGCAGCCGGCACTAACCTCCAAAAATGCCTGACACTCCGGTGCACTGCCACAACATCGCCGTCCGTCCCTTGGAGGCCACCGCAACGAAGATTCCACATGACTGACCCGCCCTGGCCAGTCCGAAGCCCGACGACACACTCTCGGCTCGAAATAACGAGTGTAAACCGACGAGCTGTGTCGTGCGGGCAAACACCGTGAAAAATACATCCGAGCTGTCAGAAGCGACAGTTCCCCAGCCCACCGCGAGGAACCAGCACCTCCCGGCGTGGAGAATATTCGGCGATCGATAGGCCAATCGATGCCGAGGATGCGCGCGCCGAGCGTCGCGACAGGCCTTCCGTCGCGACGAATATTCGCAATCGGCCGCAGCCAATTACGACGCCCACCGCCCAGCTAGTCCCGAGACAGACCAATCGATTTGCGCCGAAAAATCGCAAATTGCAAGACCGACCCTGAGGTCGGAGAAGAAGCCGGAAACGGCATGGTTTTCTTCACTTCGAGCCACGGCGTGTGAGAGAGTGATTGTGTGTGACAGGAGAGCGGGCGAAACCCAGTTAATTGTAGCGAATTATACGAACAGTTTTTGGAATTTATACGACCCGGAAAGCCCCCGTTATATTCAGACTCCATCCCCGGAGAGTACCGACTCGAGACAGAGATAAAGGATACGAATTTGGACCAAAGTGTGGAATTTATAACGACTCGGCAAATCAAGGACTATCGAACGGATTTTGCCGAGAGGATTTTATTGAACGGATTGATTGAGAACGTTATCGCACGGATTATTGTAAGCGATAAAGACCGGTTGAGTGAGTACATTTCGAGTTTCCCTTCCCCTATTTCGACCTGATTGACTGTCCCATTTCCCACATTCCCCTGAAAATTTGCCCGTCACCCCCCTGGTCATTTTAAGTGATTTTTGATTGTATAATTTTCGACCGTCGATCACCGGCCGCCACGTGCGCCGGCATTTTGCTCTATATTTCTCGTGTGTGCGTGAGTGGTGGCGATCGCGGAGATTTACAGCGCGGTACCGTTCGCGTATTTCCCCCCGTTCTCCCCGAGACTAGAAAATCGTTCATAGTATCTATTTTTGTTGTTGTTGTAATTATCGGAATTTTCCGTAATTTTTTTTCGTGCCGAGGTAATATTGTCAAGAAGCCCTGGACAGTGCCTGCGGCCTGAGAAGTCTCATTCCCCTCCCTCCCCCGTTCCCGCTAGCCGAGTGACGTGAAAACGTAATAGATTTTTGTTCTTTTTTTTGGTTTGTTTTGCACTCGATTAACTAAATCGAGCGCCGCGGTGCTACACCGATACAGTAGCTGGCGCCCAAAAATCCGTGATTGTTCCCCGAGTTTGGAGATTTTTTTTGAATTGCTAACGTAAGACCAGTATTGTGTAGAATCTCCACCGGCCAGCCCCTCCTCCCCTCCCCTCCCCTGCGATTGACCCTGCGAATTGCCGTCCCGCCGATTACTGTAAGCCATAGTATTTTCATAAGTTTTGTTATTGATTATTGATTACTTTTATCTTTTCTTTTCGATTTTCTTTTCCTTTTTGAACCTTAATAATTTTCCGACAGTTATATTTTGCCCCAAGTATTAATTCTTGTCCGACCTTTGTATTTCGCCCTGCGTGGCACTTATTTTTTCGACCTTAGTATTTTCCCCCGCGTATTAATTACTTTTCGACTTTTGTATTCTGCCCAGCGTTGACTATTTTTCTATTTCCTTATTTCTCCCCCGAGTATTGAGTAATTTTCTATTTTCTTATTTTCGAACTTTTCGCCCCGTTATCCCTTATTTGCTATTGTTTATTACCATTGTTATTGCGAACTTTTCTTTTCTTTTTGGTTATTATTGAAATTGTTTATTTTTGGTTATCGACCCCCTTCAACGTACCCGTAACGTCGTTGAAGCGGCAGTATTTGCTTATGATTCTTTTGTTGTTAATGTTCACTGAACGAGTTATTATTAAAAGCCATTTTTCCACGTTCTACACAAAACTCTGGAGTGTTATTTCCCCCTTTCCCTCGCCCTATATTTCCCCGATTGTCCCGTTTGGAAGCGTCAACGACCAGGAAGCATCATCACACTGTATACCAAGTTTTATGCATGTCGATCATGTGGACAACTTTCTAGAGGCCAATAACGACGAGATTAGAAGTCAGCTGATCTTCAAAGCCTCATAATTTTTTTCACACCTATTCATACCTATTCAGAAAAATAAGCGCATCATTTTTCTTTTTAAAAAGTTATGTTTCCTGGAGATTTGCTGAACAATTTTATTTTTCATCAATTTGTTAATAACATTTCGGAATTATTATTATGCAAATCTTTTCAGCATCTTCAATCAACCGACTACGCTAAAAAGGCCCCATTTCATGCCTGCAACGAGGGTGGAAAGTGGCCGATTCTCGACCAGCGGGAGGAGAAGTGATTTAGCGGGAGAAAAAGTGATTTAGGGGGAGGAAAAGTGAACTTTTCCTCACTTCAAAGGCGCACTTTCCCCCCTAGTAGCATAATATACTATTTTTCCCGACTGCGCTAAAATAACCACATTCCTTGCGTGCAATACGGGCGGAAAATAGCCTTTAATTGACCGATGATCATTATTAATCAGTGCGCATGCGCAGTACAATTTCATTACTCCCTAGGGAGTAATAGGGCTCATTACTCCCTCTGCAGCTCTATTACTCCCGGGGGAGAAATGGTCATTGGCGAATATGACGATTTTGCGACGCAAGAAATGCGGTTATTTTAACGAAGTCGGAAAAAAAATATCGTATGGCACAAGGGAGGAAGTGCCTTTTCACCTCGTGTGAATTTCTGCCCTCGCTTCGCTCGGGCATCAAACATCACACTCGGTGAAAAGACGCACTTTCCTCCCTTGTGGCATAATATACTAATTTCATCACTCGGTGCGGAAATGGTCACTTTTCCGCCCGCTTCGCGTGCGTAAAACCGCCATATTCGCACTTTGGGATGACAAATTTTGTACATCCCTCGTGCGAAACACTTTTTCTAACTCGTGTGATTACAGTACTCGCCTTCGGCTCGTGCTGCAAACTCACTCGTTAGAAAAACACTTTTCGCCCTCGTGGAGTGATATACTATTGTATTTTAGGTACGAAAAATATCTTGTATTTTAGGTATAAAAAGTATCTTGTATTTTATATTTTGAGTATTTTACAATGTTTTACCCAGCTCTGGTTCATATTATCGTAATCGTCACGGTTTCCGTATACTTCATACGTAGATGTGTATCACACTATAGATTTTGAGTTTACAAATACGTCGGCTTACTTCAATCCGTACCAGTGTGTTGAATACGAAGTTAACGCAGTGAAATCGCGTCACCGGCAGACGTAGCTCTTCGATTGTTTCAAACGTGACGTGTACGACCGATCACGAACACAAATTTGCCGGCGATAAAAGTACCGAGTTCACCGAAAAAAGTAAGTACACCATGATTGTTATTTTGTTGGATGCCACCTATTATTTTTTAATTTCAGTGGCGGATGAACAAATGACGGACTCTCGGGAAACATTGAGTCTTGAAACGACGGCAACCGCAGCCGCATTGACTGGCTTAGGGACCCCGATGAGCCAGGACAATGAAGCAACATTGCCGCAATCGGCGGATCATGCGGGGGTTCAAATTCGGGACCAGTCGTTGGTCGTGCCATCGTTGCAGCGAGAAATCGATGATTTGAAGGCCCGAATCGCAGCATCGGAGCAGAAAAAAGCCGTGGCGGAAGCGATGAGCTGGGAGCATTTTCGCCACGTGCAATACTGGCGTGCTAAAGGTAATTCTGCACATATATGTCCACGTATATATAGCAATCTATATTACAGGTTGCTATATTATTCATTTAAGGTAGTCCTTGCGAAGCACTTCGCATAAGATTCAGAGAAATGAGAAGGAATTGCAAACACTTCTGGATGATGTAAAAATCTTAAAAAAAAAAAATCAAGCATGTTAATGGTGCAGAAAAGTTTAATATTGCATCTAAAAAACGAAACATTTGAAAGCTCCTAAAAACATTGATTTTCTATATCAATAATTCCATAAAATTATTAACAATCTATTTTTTTTATTGTTCAACAAAAAAGCCGGCAAGCGAATTTGTTTGAAATTTTTATGAAAATGTGTTTAGAATGTTCTAAAACATCAGAAAATCACATTTAGGAAAAATGTCTGGATGGATGTATGTGTGTATGTATGCGTGTGTCAGGCCTGTACAATTCAATCGCCTATAACTCAAGAATGGCTTTATCATCATTTGGGTTGAAATTTGGCACACAAATAGAGCAGTTAGGTGCCTCTGTTTGTTACAATTTGCGCAATAATTGAGACATTCGTTCAGATATTATAAGGTTTTTAATTTTCTGAAAAAAGTGTTAAAATTTTATACAGAAGTAGACTATTATTAAACAAGTAATTCATTTAAAATGAGAAACAAAATTCGAATTTTCTAAAATACAATTTATTTTTCTAATAATTTGTTAATAACTTTTTGGCATTATTGTCACGCAAAATCAAAGGTCTTGATATAATAAATACGGAACATTTTTTACAAATTTTTTATATGTCACGAAGTACTGAAATTTTGATCGAATTAAACTTTTGGTTTGGAGTGTATATGTGTGCATCCTTAACATATTTCGAATATGTTTACATGTATTTTTCTTGCATAAAGTGTGTTAATTCGCCTATTGACTAAAACTTATTTATTCTTTAGCATTGCAGAGTCAAGCAGGCACGACAGAGTCGCCAGTCACTACAAGCCACGCACCACCATTTGTAGCAGACGCACGGGCGAATCAACTTCAGCTGCTCCAAGGGGAGATCGAAAATTTGAGTAGCAAAGTAGCTGAAATCGACGAAGCCCGAAAGAAATTGGAGGAGGAAAACATCGTTCTGCAGGACCAATGCAATATGCAAGACAGAATGATGTCAAGCTCTTCTTTGAATTCAAGAGGCTCATGTACGTAATAAAGTAAAGAGACGCTACTATTTGAATTAAGGGTTACGCCATTCAGGAAAGCTAACGAATAAGCAAATAAGCGGGATTTTTCGTTACGAACTGGCATATATTTTTTATTGACATTTTACACATTTTTTCTTACATAGAAAATCGACAGTTTCTTTCACTTTATACGGTAAACGACTATACAAGGTACGATGCAGAGATTAGAAATATAACATGTGTATTTATTTACAGATGACCGAAGCAATCGATCGCGAACTAGTGGCCGGGGAAATCGTCGTGGTCAACGAGGTTCTCGAACGAATTATCGAATATTCCGGTCTCATCAACGAGGAGGATATTCACGGTCGAACCGGGGAGGTTCTGGAAGGGTTAACTTTTTTTTTTATAATAGTCGATAAAGGCCGCATCCCATTTGGATCGGCTTTGTAAGTCCCGACTCCGCGCGATTGTTCACCGCGTCGTTTTTATTATATCGGTGATATACTTTTTTTGGTTGTTATTTCGTGATTGCCACGAGATGTTTCATCCAATTCTGTATTCGTACGTTAAATTAAGTGCCTTAAGTGAACTTGTAGACCACTACGATTACCACGATTATAAAATACTGTTTGTCATCCAATAATAAGACACTTGAAAAAAATGGCTTTTTATTTCATTATTATTAAACAGCGACAAAAAAACAAGAACACCTAACTCCGGAGCCAAAACCTCCCGCTATCCAGCTATCCCACTATCTCGCTATCTCTCGCTATCTCTCGCTATCTCTCGCTATCTCTCGCTATCTCTCGCTATATCTCGCTATCTCTCGCTATCTCTCGCCATCTCTCGCTATCTCTCGCTATATCTCGCTATCTCTCGCTATCCCTCGCTATCTCTCGCTATCCCTCGCTATCTCTCGCTATCCCTCGCTATCTCTCGCTATCTCTCGCTATCTCTCGCTATCTCTCGCTATCTCTCGCTATCTCTCGCTATCTCTCCCTATCCCTCGCTATCCCTCGCTATCCCTCGCTATCCCTCGCTATCCCTCGCTATCCCTCGCTATCCCTCGCTATCCCTCGCTATCCCTCGCTATCCCTCGCTATCCCTCGCTATCTCTCGCTATCTCTCGCTGTCTCACTATTTTACTATCTTACTATCTTACTATCTTACTATCTTACTATCTTACTATCTTACTATCTTACTATCTTACTATCTTACTATCTTACTATCTTACTATCTTACTATCTTACTATCTTACTATCTTACTATCTTACTATCTTACTATCTCACTATCTCAACATTTAGTATTCAGTAATCAGTATTTTATTAAAAATGTCTGATAAACGAGACGAAGATGAATGTTATTTTTTCGAGTAGTTTATATGACCAAGATACAATCAAGATGACCAAGATGAAACGGTATTATAATAACGATCGATAACAATAACCTTTATTGCTTATTGTAGATGTAAAAATGGACATCGCGTGCCATCATGCTCCTCCCCCGGTTTCTCCACCAGTTTGCTCGCGAGCGACCAGCAGCTTTTCTGCGATCTATATTTTAATTTCGAAGGACAATGATAAATTAAATCTAATAATTAACAGATCCATCGTTGTACATAAATGTACCTACAACGTCGGGTTGAATTACATGTTCTCTCTGCAATTGTTGTCGCCACCTGGGTATCTTGATGTTCGGACAGCATCCGGTGTAATTCAACATTCCGTGCCTCGGCTAGCGATCGCTTCGCCTCCGCTTCAGATAGCTTCTGTCGCAATATTTGCAGTTTAGCCAACAGCTGCTGAACCTCTGCATCGCATAACCAATTAGGCCCGACCGAATCATTAGAAAACTGTTCCTCGTACACTAATGTATGAAACGGATATTGTAATACAGGTTATTAGCATTGTGACGGTGCGTCCTGGTTCTTAACGTTTCCAAACGGGACAATCGGGGAAATATAGGGCGAGGGAAAGGGGGAAATAACACTCCAGAGTTTTGTGTAGAACGTGGAAAAATGGCTTTTAATAATAACTCGTTCGGTGAATGTTAACAACAAAATAATAAGCGAATACTGCCGCTTCAACGCCGTTACGGGTACGTTGAAGGGGCCGATAACCAAAAATAAACAATCTCAATAATAACCGAAAAGAAAAGAAAAGTTCGCAATAACAATGGTAATAAACAATAGCAAATAGGGGATAACGGGGCGAAAAATTCGAAGATAAGAAAATAGAAAATTACTCAATACTCGGGGGGGGGAGATAAGAAAATAGAAAAATGGTTAACGCTGGGCAGAATACAAAAGTCAAAAGAAAGTAATTAGTACGCGGGGGAAAATACTAAGGTCGAAAAAATAAGTGCCACGCAGGGCGAAATACAAAGGTCGGACAATAATTACTAGTCGTGGCAAAATATAACGGTCGGAAAATTATCAAAGCTCAAAACGAGAAAAATGGGATAATCGGAAAATAATTAATTCTCAAAAAAAATAGGAAAGTCGAAAGAATAATCAATAACAAGACTTACGAAAATAACATAACTTAGGGTAATCGCGGGACGGCAGTTCGCAGGGTCAGTCGCAGGGAAGGGGAGGGGAGGAGGGCTGGCCGGTGGATATTCTACACAATGCTGGTCTTACTATGGCAAACTCGGAAAAAAAATCTCCAAACTCGGGGAACAATCACGGATTTTTGGGCGCCAGCTACTGTATCGGTGTAGCACCGCGGCGCTCGATTTAGTTAATCGAGTGCAAAACAAACCAAAAAAACAAGAGAACAAAATCTATTAACTTTTCACGGCACTCGGCTAGCGGGGACGGGGGAGGGAGGGGAATGAGACTTCTCAGGCCGCAGGCACTGTCCAGGGCTTCTTGACAATATTACCTCGGCACAAAAAAAAAAAGATACAGAAAATTTCCAATAATTACAAAAAAAGAAATAGATACTATGGACGATTTTCTAGTCTCGGGGAGAACGGGGGAAATACGCGAACGGTCGCGCGCTGTAAACCTCCGCGATCGCCACCACTCACGCGCACACGAGAATTAAAGAAAATGCCGGCGCACGTGGCGGCCGATGATCGACGGTCGAAAATTATACAATCAGGAATCACTTAAAATTACCAGGGGGGTGACGGGCAACTTTCCAGGGGAATGTGGGAAATGGGACTGTCAATCAGGTCGAAATGGGGGAAGGGAAACTCGAAATGTACTCACTCAACCGGTCTTTATCGCTTACAATAATCCGTGCGATAACGTTCTCACTCAACCAATTCCGTTCAATAAAATCCTCTCGGCAAAATCCGTTCGATAGTCCTTGTTTTGCCGAGTCGTTGTACAATCCAAAATCTGGTCCAACTTCGTGTCCTTTATCTCTGTCTCGAGTCGGTACTCTCCGGGGACGGAGTCTGAATATACCGGGGGCTTTCCGGGTCGTATAAATTCCAAAAACGGTTAGTATAATTCGCTCGCCTGTCACACACAATCGCTCTCTCACACGCCGTGGCTCGAAGTGAAGAAAGCCATGCCGTTTCCGGCTTCTTCTCCGACCTCAGGGTCGGTCTTGCAATTTGCGATTTTTCGGCGAAACTCGATTGGTCTGTCTCGGGACTAGCTTGGCGGTGGGCGTCGTAATTGGGTGCGGCCGATTGCGAATATTCGTCGCGACGGAAGGCCTGTCGCGACGCTCGGCGCGCGCATCCTCGGCATCGATTGGCTTATCGATTGCCGAATATTCTCCACGCCGGGAGGTGCTGGTTCCTCGCGGTGGGCTGGGGAACTGTCGCTTCTGACAGCTCGAGTGCAAATTTTACGGTGTTTACCCGCACGACACAGCTCGTCGGTTTACACTCGTTATTTCGAGCCGAGAGTGTGTCGTCGGGCTTCGGACTGGCCAGGGCGGGTCAGTCGAGTGGAATTTTCGTTGCGGTGGCCTCCAAGGGACGGAAGGCGGTGTGGAGGCAGAGCATCGGTTTGTCGAGATTTGTTTGGAGGTTAGTGCCTGGTTGCCGTACCAGGCTTTAATTGGCAATTTTTGTAGTGGGATTCCGGGCCTGGCGAGGTCAGTCTGGTCGTTGGTGGAGTCTTCGGGTGTCTGCTGTGGCCGTAGTGGACTTCAGGGTGCTGCGGGGAGTCTTCGTGGTCTTCGGTGGGCTGCGCTGGATCTTCGTGGTCGTCGGTGGGCTGCGCTGGATCTTCGTTGAGTGAGCAGGGGGAGGACTGACGGGGTAGCAAGGGATGAGGGTTAGTCGAGGGGAAGGTTTAACAATAATTCAGTTCGTTGCTTAGATAATAGATTCTAATCCTAGTGTATTTTTTTTAGGTGAGTGGTGGGACGTCGAGCCACGCTGGGGAGGGCTTGTGACGCACCACGTCACAGCATATCGAAAAGATTTTCGAAAAATGGTTATTCCTACTTTTCACTCTTTCTTGGGTACATAGGTTCAATGTCAAAGTCTGGACTGGGCCAAAGATTCGATTGATGAGAAGTTGGTCGCAGTCGAGACTCTGAGGTGCGCGCGTCGGCGCCGCCAGTGCTAGACCTCGCTTTACCGTTGACACGTCGAGCGGGACACGCATTCTGTGAAATCTGTTAAATCTGTCAAACCTATGAAATCTGCCGTCCGACAAGAATGTCGAGTTCCTCATTTGTCTGCTATCGTATTTCGCGAGCGAAAAGCTTTTTACCGACTCTGCGAGGGTTTACACAGGTAACGCCGATCTGCCGGAGTTTTACAACAAAGTTTTGAGAAATTAGTTGATCAAAAAAACGGTTTTGTGCGGGACGATGATCTGACTGGTATTCGGCGCCCTCAGATACATGAACGATTCGGAGAAAGATACCGTATGCAAATCGGTAACGGAGCTTAGCCATCCGAGCATACTCAAAAGTGCTATAATATGCGCTCTGTGTGAAAAAAGCAGAAGCAATTGTGACGTCAGAAATTTGTGTCTCGAGCGTTGGGTCACCGATCAATTGATCGAGGTGGCGAGAAAAATCGGCAATGAAGAATTGTTTCAAAAATTGGATGACGATGAATACATTCTTGTTTTAGCTTTTAAATCTTCGCACGACGATGAGTTGTGCGTTAGCGAAGAGCCTGTAATCAACGTTGCCTCGATTCTCTGCAATTACCTGGCTGAAAAAAATGCTACGCACCTGCCCAACGTCGTCGAATTGATTTCCTGACTGCTGTCTCTCACGTACGATCACAAACGGCTCACGATCAATACAGTAAAAATGTTAGTCACTCTTCGGGATCCTCAGTACTGCTGATGTTCTTTTAATTGATTCCGTGAGAGCCACAGGGAAATCGCGGTTTTGGCAAGTTCAATAAAAAATTAAAACGTGATGAGCTCGATGTATTGCACATGGAGTGTATGGATATTATTCACGAGAAGGTTTGCAACTCGAGAGTATATGTTCTATCGTCATCGAATGGAGGCGATAATACCTCGTAACAAATGCACTAATAGTCACGATTTTCGTGCCTGTAAACGGTGACGAATGTGTGCAAAAAAAACTGCAGAAAAGTACGTAGTTCGTTTGTGCGCATGCCCAGTATTTTTCTCGCACGTCTTACTAAAAAGTGCCCTTTCGCCATGCTTTGCAGGCATTAAAAATTGTACTTTTCGTGAATGTGTTACAAAAAAAAAAATAGTTTTAACGTTGCGACGTTCCAAATTGTTGTAATAAATCAATGAAAATGAGTATAATTGCTTTTAATAATTAATAACCACCATTGCCACGATACAATATAATTTAGTGCAATATAGTACAGTACTAGCTATGGCTATTTCATTATCATCGAAAGGTTTTCTTAGACAGCAATCAAACGTATAAAGTGACAGCCCGCGAAGAACATGCAGAAAAATATTAAACACATAAAATAATAGTAAAATCGTTACAACAGGTATCTACAAGTTGGATGGAGCTCCACGATTCTGAATAGACGGGATATAAAACTAGAGTGTTAGGAAGACTCTAGCAGCAGACTAAAAATATCATAATCAGTTAAGCTGTTTTTTAAGAGACTATTAAAAGTGAAGTAACTGTTAAAATGGAATTTATTGTGCTATTGATAAAAGTCACAGCGAGTTATGAAAACACTATCAATCGCATTTCGATTAACCGTGAAATTGACCACATGAGTTGTTCGCGTCCACGGCATATTGACTTTGCTATATGCAACGACAAAATTATCAATTTTAACATTAAGTATAATTAATATCTTATGGAAGATCCGTATTTTTTATTTTGTTTGATGTGTTACACTTTTATTATATTACAGGCGCAAACAACTCATGTGTATCGTCAAAAGTAGTGTATGGTTCCAGAGTTAAATTAACGAAATATAATTCTACAAATATTAAGCCTAGTGGACGCGTACATATAACACTAACTTTCTCTCCATTCTAACAAATAGTACTTATAATCATTTGTTCATCTTTTAACCATATTATTCAAAAATGTTTCTTATATCAAGAACTATTTTTTTACAGACAAACATTAAGCAGCTTTGTTGTTGGCCTAAAGAAGTTACTGAAGTTAGTGGATTTATAGATATACGGTTATAACTATGAGGGCAATCTACTATAGCGTAAAATAAAATACATGTTAAGCTCGTTTCAGATCTTGAGTAAAAATATCTACTTAAATTCCACAATCCGTCTTATACGCATTCAATAGCACCCCGATAATGGTGAACTCAGAGTGCCATGATTAAATACATCAATAAGCTGGATAATTCCCGTTCTCATCTAATCTTGCGATTACAGAGAGCAAAAGGGGTCATATAATATTTCGAAGTTGTGTGATGACATAACGGGTCACAAAAAAGGAAGAATGTTTCGCCCTTCGTCTTCTGAGCTCCCGAATCAGTGGAATCGCGGTGAACAGATGCGGCACTCCAAGATGGAGGTTTTTTCAATTCATCGGCTTGTAATTCTTTGTTCGTCTTCTTCGGTCTGTTGGGTGGGCGCACACAGAGAGCGGCATTAACCCCGTCTGGTCTCATGCTTTGCGGGACCGGCCAATATTGATGCAATTATTTATTAATAATCGCCAACACGTATCTTTGATAACCACATGTTTCGTGTTTCATCAACACAACAGTGGAGCATCATTATTGTTGCTCCACTGAAATAAATCCATCTCTCAATTAGCTCTGTAGTCCAATTAATATTTTCGGTCACGAAGTCTTTGCTCGTAGCGGACCTTGAAGTTGAAAATCGAAAACAAACATACATTCCATTAAAAAAATGAATTCATATTCATGTCCCCGTTAGAAATTTACCTGTATCCGACATTTTGGTTGCTGTTGTGAGTGCGAACAATGAATTGATACGTATTGTATTCCGTTCGATCAAATACATATACAACTTTAGTAGTACAGTGCGACCTCGCAAAATGCACCGAATGTCTAGTGCCAGTCGTTCGTGCTGCCCTAAAGACTCACGTCCATTCGTTCGCCACTACTCTAATGTGTCACTGAGTAGAATAAAGCTCAAGCCCAGATCTGCGACACCTACGTGATAAGTGAATCGGCGAATAGAGCGTAAGAGACCTCGTAAAGTGCACCTCCGGTTTCAAGCGGTTGCTCTTTGCGGAGTCGGACTATATGCGTAATAGAAGCTAGTGGTTGTCGATTCTAGAGAATTCGATTCTGGTGTTTGTACATATATCAGTAAAATAACATTAATTATCAGTCTTTGTTTTCATGCAAACTGTGATCATTATGCCCAAGGAGAACAATTCTTATTTTTTCGAAATCGACCGAAATAACAAATTCAATGTAAATAACAAATGTTAGATTTAGCAAGAAGCCCTTCAATAAGCCATTTCTTCCAAACGAATTTAATGACTTCACGATTATATTTATACATCAACTAGCAGGTTATTGTGGCTCGGGCAGTTCACGCTCTGGCTATGGACTATGGAATTTAGAAACCGCGAATTTAGATTTCCGGAAGTTTACTGGAAATATGTCACTTCCAGTATGACATTACTTTTGGTAAAAAAATGGGATTTCTGGGCCGGAAGTGACGTATTACCGTTATGCCGTCGCTTCCGATCAATTGATAAGACTTTCACATCGGACGTGATGTAATTCCGGTCGAAACATAAGTTTTCATTACAAGCGACGATAGTGCGCAGCTCTGTTGTCTACCGCATTATTGTGCACACCTCACCAAGACGCATAGAATAGAAACAGAATAGTATAATAGGGGACCCTGGATTCTTGAAAATTAGGACAAACAATTTTGGCAAGTTATATGTAAGCTATGCAACAGTCAATACTTTCACGTAAACTTCAAATTGTGACGGAAACAGCTTTGCAATTTCGGAAAGTAAATACAAAAATATTTTTCTTACATGATGGTCCACCAGTAGCATGCTTGGTAAATGTTTCACTTCCCGAGTGGATTTATTGGAAGGAGGAATCGTGAGCCGTGCAGGAATTGTTGAAGCCGATTGCCGAATAGATGTTTTGGTCAATGACTCGTAAGAACACTTGATCCAGTACGGAGACAGATTTTCTGGTAAGCACACGACTTGTTGCAGAGGTGAAGCCTGATGGGTCGAAGATATTCCATAACTTCAAGCTATATAATGCATCGGGGAGAATATTATTCAATCATCGGCTCATTAAAAAAAATGTCAAGGCCAAATCTATGAACAAGTTAAAAGTTTCTATGAGGTTAAACATTCACATGAAACAAAAAATATTGCATCGTAAACCCTTTCCGACAACCGGGCACCAGCTTCGAGGTGTCACGAAATCTTTATGATTGTATTATTGAATGAATAATATCACAACTTAATAATGCAAGGGCATGTAACCTAAATACTTTTTCATAGGTTTGTTCACTATATTAAAGTCCTGCAAGTTGAAATTGTGAAGGAAAGAGTTTCGCAATGCTAGTTAGACAGGGAATAGAAACTGGTTCTCACGTCAATGGTGGATGGATGTGGAGTCTCCCAGTCAATTTATTGGGACGAAAGATCATGATCTTCGATTAAGTAACAATTGTTTAACAGCCTCAGTTCACTGATCAGTGGTCCAGAATAGTACTTGGCATAGATTTCCAAGCGGGTATCCTATTCTGGCTAAACCCGTCCAAACTTGTTGTCTCGGGGGATGTCAGTTTTCTATTCCTAGTAAACCCAATCTGACTTGATCACACAGTGGGTCATCCGCTTGCGTTTTTGTATTAAATCTACTCATACAGACTCATACAGACGGGTACAGAGCAAAATCTTTTGTGAGTATTCAATGGCAGTGGTTGATACGTTGATGACACCAAATATTGTCCCAAGAATCCAGTTTGAAATATATTATGATAACGCGTATAAGGGTGTTATCTGCCAGTTGGTGTTCAACATTTCTTCATGCATATTAACATAGATACGAACTAACAATACTACTTACATTTCTTTATCTTAATTCTATAATTCGAAGTATTGAAAGCGTAACAAATTTTAACCGAATAAAAATGAGAAGAGCTTTTGATACCCACTGAAGCACTTTTGGAACGATGTACATAGAAAAAGTCCGGTAGATCTTTGTAAAATACTCAGATAAATGTAATTTCACATGGCAATGTTTAAAATAATATATTGATGTGGTAATTCAGGATCGAACTGTCAATCTTTAGTTCAACCATTGTGAAACAGTGAATATTGGACATCGAAATTGCATGTGACGTTCCAATAGCGCATAACGCTCAGTGAGGCTTAAACAATAATAGGTCAATATTTTTTTTTGAGAATAGGGATGAGGGGACGAAATACATTAAAAAGGTAGAGTAACGTTATAATCGTGGCATTATCACTTTTTATATTATGCTGCCATGCTGTCTTTGCTTCATACACACGCCGATTTTCGTAAAGTAAATAAAATAAAAATTATATTTATCAATATTAAGATTTCCTCTAGGGCTCAAATTATTGTTAACAAAGCGATTCCTATATTAAAGTGTGGTGAATCTAATGCGAACACAAGATCAAATATAAATACTACGCAAAAAATCATTTTGTAGCCACCTAATATGAAGTGATTAGTCAATTGTTTTGTTTTTTTTTCTATCCGTACGTAATAAGATAAATCAAAATCTATCTTGACAATATTGGTCAAGAGAAAGTATATTGAAATTGCAATATATTGAAATATATTGAAATTGCATAAAAAAAAATTTGCCGGGCCGGTACACTGCCCTTCATTGATGCTTGGTTTTCTATTTTGCTGAATACCTTGCTCGATGTCTTAACGGGATCGAAGATATCAAGCAAGACATGCTACAAGATCGGATGTCGTGCTTGATATCTTCAATCCCGTTAAAGCATTGGGCAAGCTACAACAAAAAAACATCAGGCGTCAATGACGGGCAGTGTTCCAGACACTGGTCGGCTCTACCTTGTTCTCCGCTATACCTGAAAAATTCTTTAAAAAATATTAGTATATTATTTCCATTACATAAAAATATCAAAAATTTGGGATAGGAAGGATATCCCTTCCTAGGTAACGAATTTTATCGTCTAACGGACAGATGGTCGCAATTCGTTATGTGCACGCTCTACACAAGTGCAGTGAGTGAGGATATATAGTGTGCATGTGCAAAGAACCGCTCATACTGCTTGAGCCTCAGTCGACTTTGATAAAAGGCACGTACACGTATATGCACGTATGCATATGTACGCTCGCTCAATAGCTCCGAGTAGATCGTACACACCGAATGGGCTGACCTGTGATCGCAATTAACCAACAAATGGTTGTTATGGCTGACCTGCATCATACTATGCAAACCGGGAGTCGCAATTCAAAATGCAAACCAGCTAATTCACAATGCATTACAATGCATTCACAATGCATTATCCAACTAGTTTCGGGTAAAGCACAAAAATGCATAATAACTCGATTCTTAAGACCGGTGACGATGTGGCTCCTTATATATTTCCGTGGTGGTAATATAGATATATAACTTGAAAATGACTCATAAGACCCCGTTGCATATAATACGTCAAGTTCTTAAAAACTAGCATTGCTTGCATCGTGAATAGGCAGACCGCGATCGTCCATATCCTTCCGACATGTTTCCGGTGCCCCGTGAACGATTCTCGTGACAAAAATCCATGTTGAATTTCATATTTTCTATGTTTACACTTGACCTTTTTTATTTCCGCTTCACGTCGCCGTGTACCGCTATATTAAATAATCCTGAATGCTGATGTATTTTATGATAAATAGGTCGAACTAAGTTGTGTGGCTGAAAAACATGTATTTTACGTCACAAGAACAGTTAATGGGTCGTCGCTAAAAATGCTCCATTTATTGGCGTTATGGACGGTTTTTTCCGTTTTTTTGGAGCGCCATCCCAAATTATTGCCATTTCAATTGAATGGATAGATCATTACATATTTGCATGTTTCGTCGTTTTTAGGCCGAACATGGTTTGTAGACATAAAAAGCGTCTGTTTCGTGTTCATAATCTGGATCATCATATTCTGTTTTCTTTATACATGTGATATGCCCCCAATGTTTGCATTTTTCCCACTAATCGAACCATTCTCTATCAGTCGAATGTTGTTAACAAATATAACAGACATAATTCATCCACTTATGCTTTACTTATGCATTGAATTTCGTAAATTTGCAGTGTACCACGGTATTTACTTACTTCGGAGACGGCGATGCCAATAATAGCTTGTACCGGAGTTGTCCACGAAATAACGTATTTATAGGGTAACTCCTTTCTGTACGCTGTGCTCTGTTTAGTGAGCTCTTTCTCCCACAACAGGGGATTGTCATTTTTTTACAACGAACGAAAAACGAACGTATACAATAATTATTTGGCTTTATGTTTCTGTCAAGGATACAGTATAATGATAAAAAAAATGATGCGAAAGTTGCAGGAGCATTATTTTTATTCCGATCACTGCACGAGTTGCAGTAGCATTATTTTTGTTCGATTCGCTACAAACGTTGCAGTACAATTATTAAATTAGCCAGATATTTGTGGTACTGTCCATTCAAGAGATAAGATATGGTTTCCTTCGCTATGTTGTTATTGCTGATTTCGATCGGAATTAAATGTCTAGTGGAGAATTCGGAATATCGAAGGAATAATGAAGAATCCAATATATCTAATATTCGCGTGCGATAGCGATTGTGCTCTACTCATTTGCTTTGCACATTTAATTTATGTATTCTAAAATGATTACACTGCGCGCGGCTTTACCTCGGCCAATTCGCAATTAAAGGGTAACTTTTGTACTATTTCTATTAGCTTCTTTTCTCTTTTTCATATTGTTGTGCACAATAAAGCTTGTCAACGAAACTGCAGTGTGCGCCATCGTCTGCTTCGAAAAACAAAACACTAAACCTTGCACTTGGAAAATATGCAATTAACATTTTCAACATTTTTAATACCTTCGGCCTGATCTTCGATCAGAAATGAACTTACACCACTCATCTCGAAGAACTTAAAAATTAATGCAAACGTGAGATGAAGAACATACTCAAGGCGCTGTTTAGTCGATGCTGGTACGCCAATGAAAGGATATTACCTAGCGTAGTCTAAGGGTTCAAACCTATGGAACACCGTAACTTATGGATTGATTATTTACGACTCAGCTAAAACATGTACACTGAAAATGATGTTTCCAATTACCAATGCAGGTAACAAACTATCTGTAGGAGCACTCTCCTGTGAGCTTCGGGAAAAGAACGTCTATCCATCCGAAATCGCAAGTGAACCATAACTTCGCATCGTATGGAAACATTTTTGTCGGCGGTTACGAAGTCATCTGTAAGGAACACCCTAATCTTCTTATAGCAACGTATCCCGTGTACAAAAGATACAAGTTAGGCTCAGCATCAACCGTTCTGACTAACGTAAAGAGAAGAAACAACGTTCAAGAAGAAACAACACTTCTTGAGAATCTGGTGGCCCAATAAGTTTGCCCAATTATTTCCTTCGAGACTAGAATCTTGTCTCTTGTGTTTTCAATGAATCTTGTTAATCCGAGGATTCAATATAGTGAGCCACGTCAACCATACATACCTGGCCGATCGAAGTTTTTGCATAACATGCATACATACACTGCCGTTTTGTCGACCACATAATCGGTTTCATCTTGTTCACATTGACGCGTGCACTTCAGATGTATCCAACGCTTACAGGTGTCACATTGAACTGACCACGAGCTTGAATCACCGGCGCATAAATAGCACACATGCCGCATAAAGTGCGACATTTCTAGTAATTCCCGAGAAACTCGTTCGCGGAAGGCTGCAGGATCGAAATCGCGATTGTCCATTGATCGTCCAGTTGCAATGCAATCCAAGTAATACATCATGTACACTCCACAATTGTACCCGTCCCTCTGTAGCGGTCGCTTTTCTTTTGAATCCATTACCCTCCATTGTATATGACATAAGTTGTTAGTCTCGAAATCTTTGCGATCTTTGCACTCAGCAAGATATTTTTTTATTTCATACGCAGCTCTTTTTGCGTCTTTAGCTTTCATGCTTAGTGGATCGAGCACATGCATCGTACTGTTATCTACATTAAGAATTAGAAGTCGCCAATGTAGTTTCCACGTGTATGGCAAGAGTACGATGCCTTTGACTTGGGTTTTTATGTGATACATAGTCCACTTAGGACCTCTTTTCAGCTTATTGCCTTTCGAATCATCACCCAACAAATACATCGTCATTGTGGTCGGTACATATGTAATGTTTGTCCACTCTCCCCTACTGAGTTTTCCAATCGCATAGCTATCAATAACGGAACCGTTTATTTACATAAACGAGAGCCTTTCAAGGACAGGTAATCTTCAGAGCATAGATTCATGCATGCAGCTCCAATTACACGCGTTGTATCATTGCACCAATATTGAGCGATGTAATAGAAGAGATTCTCTGTCGTTTCCACCTTTTTTTTTCCTGAACACTTCGTTCTATCTTTCACGTGTCTGCTTCGTTTCTTTTTTGCATCTCTTTGCTCGTCCTCATTGTTATTATTTTGCATCGCTTCTGAAGCCGGAACTATTTCTTGCATATAGTATTCGGGATCGGGGAAGAGAGAATTCTTCAGTGCGTTTTGATTAATTGAATTGATACTCGATATAGTAGACTGAGATATGGTTGGCTTGTCAATCATCAGATCATCCGGTGACAATTCTGTTGAATCACGGTTTACGACTTCACGAAGAGAAATTGATTCGGACTGTCTTAGACACTCCGCAGACAATCTACTTTTCTTCACAACCTGTGTGTCGTTTGATTTTTGCAGCTCGTCATGAGCGCGCTTCTTCCTGGTTTCCGATACTCCGCTTTGTATCTCTGAGTAGCCATTTGTCTTCGACTCAGATACACCAGATACAGGATTCAGGGAAAGTCTCCGATTCTTAGTGCATCGTCTAATGGTTCGGGCGTCCAAGTGATTCGGACCGCGGCTTTTTCTTTTCTTCTTGTCCATCCATTCTTCCTTGGCTAACGGATTCCCTGGACCGCGCAATAGCTGCAGTTTCTGTTTCTCAATAGGTCGTTCTCGGTGTAAAATCTTTTGAACTTCCGACCTAGCGCACGTTCTACTTTTGTAATTTCGTGTTATTTCCACGAATTCGCCAATACCAAGCCTTTTTTCGCACTTCAAAACATCGTGTTTAAGTATTCTGAAGTACCCTTCGATAGGAGCATTACTCAATTTCCGAATACCTGGTAGCACTTTGGATAACAGTAGGCCTGACCATATAGGCGCGTAGGGCATGTAAGTTTTCGTTACATACTTTGCTATTTCCGGTGCATAATATTCGTTCCTACCATCGTCACATTCTTCCTCTGCGACGGACTCCTCAGTACTTATGAGTTTCGCGAAATAACGACGGTAGAAGGGTGACTCAGCAAAAATAGCTCCATGCTCGTCACCATCCTCGATCAATTCCAATTCGTCTTCTTCATCTTCGTTGGTATCATCGTCGGTATCAGCATAATCTTTTTCGTCGTCCGGATCGTTCGCCCTCATGCTGTTCAATATCATCATAGCATTTTGGGCTTTGGCCCGCGATTTTGATACCAATAAGATCATGAAGTTTTCATATGCAATATCAAGATCGCCGAGCGTTTGGCACTGAAGCAGAATACCCGTAGCTTCCAAGATAACCGTCTTGATGTTTTCATATTTGTTGAAGTTTCGGGTTATCGACTTTGAAACGCGGTTTTGGAAGTGTGCACAGCAATTTTGAATCGTCACTAAATCTGATGGTAGACTTCCATTACCACTAACAACATTGTACGCCATTCTCAGATACATGCCAATTGCCATTCCCGTCCACTCTTTGAGAACAGCATTTATCAAAGGCCAGCTCCAGTCCACGACGACCACTCGAAATAACGGCCATTTAAGTTTTTCTGAATGAATGTAGATCTTGTATTTTGCCAATAGCAGACTGATGGATGCAATGTCCTGTTCACAAGTGACCATCTCGACCAAAGGTATTTGTATACCCGGCTTCGGCTTGACCTTTAATTGCACGTCGGAGTCTTTCTTAATGTCCGTGCTTCGGCTCCTATCTTCCATATGTTTTTTGAGGATGATCATAGCGTAATAAAAAATGCGTTTGTATAAACTCGGTTCACATTTTTTCGTATTCAAGTTATCGTCTGGTTTTCGGACAACGGATCCCGTAGAGTCGAAATAGACTATTTTGTCGATTTTCGTTACAGTATTAAGTTGTTCTCGAGAAAATAGATGAACGTGAAACGGTTCACCCACTCGGCGAATATACGGGTCAGCTACCATCTGGTCCTCTTTGTATCGCTGCATCATATCGGAAACATCCTTTGAAGTGATGTACCTCTTTTTATCATTTTTTATCTCTGACCTGAGCTGACGATAAACTGGAAGATTTCTCATTTTTCCATAGTCTCCTTCACGGATTAGATTTATATCCCTACTCTTATTAACTTGATCGCAATACTCGGTTGGATTTGTATGCTCGACTATGCGCTTGATATCGTCCCGTTCTTCACCTCGCAACTGCTCCATAATTGGAAGTCCGTCGTGGATAATGTCCCCTCGATGTTCTGTTGCGTACGCAGAGATCGTTGTCAAAGTCTCGTGAATATTATTCATCTCAAATTTAAACCGTTGGTCGTGACTTGAATATTTACATCTCGCATAGATTACAACGGACAAACTGTTTTCGCGGATTTTCCCGTAATACGATAAGACACAACCTCGTAGGTTCAACCCATTTTTTGTTAATGTCTTCATGAAAGTCCGGATGGCGTCGTGGTTTAAGCAGTCTTCTTGTCTCATATCCGTATAACACGCAACAAACTTCTTTTTTGCTTGATCGTAAATAATTTTCCCACCAGTCGTACGGTAGAACATCGCTGATTCAATCAAAAATTGTTTGCTGATGAAATGAAACTGATCTTTCTCTTTCTTGGGCTTTCTGATCTTGGACTTTCTTGGAAAGTGACCGTCGTTATCGAATTTGACTAAGGACACATCTATTTGCGTGTTTTCTGGAAAGTATTCGTCACGCGATGTGTGATCACTTTCCGATTCAACATCGGGCTCGTCAAATAAGCTGGAGCTCGTTTTCCCACTTACTCGCCAGCGTGTCGAAGTCTGTACTTTACTGAGCTTTTTGGTGTCATTCAATGCGTTGCTTACGTGTTCAGTTTCACATGATAAGGTATCTTCATCGGACACACAATCGTCCGAAAGTTCTTCTGGTATAGCTCCTTTTTCGAGTGGTTGAGCTGTCTGAAGAGTACTTTGTATTCCCTGTTCAGCCATGGCTCGGGATAGAAACAGTGAATTATCAGCTTCCTCAACGTATTTCATGCTTCTTTCCTCATGCGGTATCAAATTTCCTTCACTATCGACGATGAATATACCGATATGTTCATTTTCGATGCCAAGCTGTTCACTCAATTCACAGTCTGTTAGGTCGTGAATCGTATCGACATGTGGGAACTGATTAGGTTCATTCAATAGTTCGTTCTCGCTAACATTACCCGCATTACCGCTGAGAGAAAGTGTCGAAGATTGAACCTCTCTGTGCTCGTCGGTCACAGTCAGCGCATCGGCTTTGAACAGAGTTTTACATAGTAAGGTTTTGTCACCGGGCGCGCCATCGTTTGAAACTTCTTCTCGCGCCGTTTTGAGCGGCTGAGTTGCCATTGTAGCGCTTTGAACATCAACTTTAGCTACGCCCTCTAATAGACGTGGTAGAGTATCAGCGATCTTTTCGGGTTTTTGCGCAGCCACACGATTACTGTGCGTGTCCAATTCAGCTCCGTCTTCTGATAGAAGTGGTAGAGTTTCAGCGTTCCCAGCTTCTTCAGGATATGTCACGCAACTTTGCTTATCTGATATCGAGCTTCGATCACTTCCCTGATCGATGAAAAATATACCGATATCTTTACCTTTGATATCAAGCTGGACACTCGATCCGCAGCCTCTTGTATCATGAACCGTAGAGACATCTACGAACTGAGCAGCTTTATACGATATTTCGTCTTCGTTAACATCGCCAGCATCAACCGTGAGAGGCGAATTCGGCACGGAACATTTGGACTGCAGTTTAAAAATACGGGAAGATCTTATATCGCAAACTGCATTTAGCAATAAAAATGTAAAGCTTTACGCGACTTTTACGGATGGAATCTCTATAAATGGATACTTTGGATTCACAAATGATGATTTTAACTGTTTTATTTGCTAATCTCTTACTCATTTTAATTTCGTAAGCGTCTTAGGCTTCACTACGTGGATTAAAAATATAGAAAAAAAACCACAGAAGTACAAAACATAAGAAATATAGATTTTTATGAAAACTATTATAACAAGTAATGAAAAAGGAGACGAGAAAATAGTAGAGAAAGAACGTTTTCACACCGAGTGAAATAAAATTCTGTTCGATACTCGTGTGAAAAACGTTTTCTGAACTCGTGTGATTGCAACACCCGTCTTCGGCTCGTGCTGCAAACTCACACTCGTCAGAAAAAGTTTTTTCGCACTCGTATCGAAATGTACTAGTTACACTCCTACTTTTTGATTTCATTACAACAATGGTTTCCATATTTTTGTAAACCAGCTGAATCATAAATAATCTCTTAAATTTATTCAGGATAACGTTATACATACGTTTGGACATATATTAGCGAGTATCATCAACTCAGAATTCTATATCAACTTAAGGTGATAAAAATGCCTCGATCGAGATTCTTTATATCATATCACGAAACGGATACAGGAATTAACCCTTGGTGTAACCAAAACCGTTCAAAGGATAAGAAAATCGCTGAAAAAACCGGCAAAAATTCATAGTTGTACCTTTAGCCTTTAGCGAATGGGGTCCTCGCATTTTATGAGAATCTCGCATTGTACAATGTCACATTTACAAAATTATATACAATTATTGCAGTTCTTTGTTTTTGGCGAAGCGCTATTCATTTACGTAATTAGAATGAATAGAGATTGGTAATTAACAAGTTAAAATAAACTGTCTACCAAAGACAGCGGAAGAACGAAGGAAAATAGATAAAAGAGGTTTACAATGAAACCATTCAAATCCGTTACTAACCCCATCGATGCCGAAATCGGCGTTTTTCTGGGTCTGTTCATTTACGACCGTCATTTTTGCTTCTTTTGGACGCGATTTCTGCTGAATATTGTTTTCGACCATAGTTCTTATTTCTTCACGATTAGTATCCCAAATGTACCGGAACCTCGCCAAGGACCATTTTTACGGTTCTGATCCGAACATATCTAAACGCAATCAATTGCAATTTAAACACTGTTTATATATATAAGACCATAATTTTACAGGAAATTTTATTGCAGATTTTACCAGAAGTGACGTTATACTAGCAACGTCACGTACGGTTCACAAATCTTGGTTTTCGACCGAATGTAGCGTCATACGAGAAATCGGAATTTTCGGTTTCACATCTTAGTTTTTGAGAAGAAGTGATGTCATGCAGGAAAACGTCACTTCCGGTTATAAAATCTCAGTTTTCGACAGGCAGTCATATCATATGGAAAAGGTCACTTTCGTATTCCAAATTCGGTTTGGAACTCCCAGTTTTCGACCGGAAGTTACATCACACGGAAAAAAGTCAGTTCCGGTTTCAAAATCTCAGCGTTCGACAGGAAGCGACACCATACGGAGAAACGTCTTCGGTTTGAAACTCTCAATTTTCGACCGGACGGGTCGTCACACGGAAAAAGTCACGGCGGGTTTCAAAACTCTCAGTTTTCGACCGCATGTGACGTCACACGGAAAAAAGTCACCTCCGCTTTCAAAATCTCAGTTTTTAACCGTAAATGATGTCATACAGAAAAAATCACTTTCGGTGTCAAAGTCTCAGTTTTTCACCGTAAATGATGTCATACAGAAAAAATGACTTCCGGTTTGGAACTGTCAGTTTTTGACCGGAAGTTACATCAGCCGGAAAAAGTCACTTCCGGTTTCAAAATCTCAGTTTTCGACAGGCAGTGACGTCATACGGAAGAACGTCACTTCCGGATTTCAAATTCCAGTTTTGATCTGGAAGTGAAGGCATGCGGGAAAACGTCACTTGCGGTTTTAAAATCTCTGTTTTCAACCGGCAGTTATGTCATACAGATAAACGTAACTTCCGGTTTAGAAATCGCAGTTTTCGACATGAAGTGACGTCATTCAGAAAAACATCACTGCTGAATACCAAATTCCAGTTTTTAACTGGAAGTGACGTCATGCGGGAAAACGTCACTTCGGTTTCAAAATCTCTGTTTTTAACCGGAAGTGATATCACATGGAAAAAGTCACTTCCTGTTAGAAATCGAAATTTTCAAACGACAAATGGCGTTCTCCCGTATAACGTCAAAAATTTCGGTCGAAAACCAACATTTTTATATAAAAAGTGATATTTTCCCGCATAACGTCACAACAGATAAAAACTTGAGATTTTGAATCCGGAGGTGACGAAAACGAAATTTTTCAAACCATTCTGCGTAACGTCACTTCCGTTTCAAAATCTCAATTTTCGACCGAAATTAATGTTATAGAGACATTTTTTTATTTTTCTCGGGAATGCGACCGGTTTCTGAAAAATTGTCTGTTACTGGGAAATTTTATTGCAAACAAATACCGCAAATTTTTATGCAATATTTTCCACAAAATTCGACCGCAAATGTTATCGGAAATTTGAAATAAAATTTTATCTGAATTTTGTTCGTACAAACAATGAGCCCTACTATAAATAAACTACTATAAATATAGCATGAGGAAAACGAGACCGCCAACTTTTTTCCCGCGCACTTGTGATTTCGCACCACGATCCTCTTATACATACATCACATGCCTGGCACGGTATGTATTCATTGCGCTATCCGTAGTGTTGTGTAGCACCAGATACAACTTTGTTCATGCTGACTCATCCAATAACTTACCTTGTAGCAGAGGGATCCTTTAGCGTAACTACTGAAGCTTACGTCACTGGTACTCGAGATGAACTTCGAAATAATTTTGGCAAGGCACTCAATCGTCGGCAACTTTCTTTTTTTGCCTTTTTTTCCTTTCTTCGATGCCATTTCTACGCGAGATCAAGACAAACTTTTCGGTGACATACAGGACCAGCATGTAACACAGGAATGACGTATATTACCGCAAACAAATGCAGAGATGCGACATAGACCACTTCAGATCGTATCGAATAGATCGCGATAAAATTCTCGGCCACCTGAGAGTCCCAAGCTCATCGTTGCCAATGTGTAGAAAGTTGCTTACACACCAGATACGCATAAAACTTCATGAAGATTTTTCGAGTATGATTAACCAAAATTATTACATTCAAATTATTATATTTATTACATAATTATAAAAATATATTATTATTATTATTATTATTATTATTATTATTATTATTATTATTATTATTATTATTATTATTATTATTAAATTATCGAGTCGAATTGGTCTCGACACAAAAACCGCAAAAAATATCGAAAAAAGATCTTTGGGGCCTTTCAAGGTCAACCGACTTTAAAGTTATCGTTGCTTACGTGTGGAAAGTTGTCCGCACGATGTATTCTATTAAAACTTGTAATTTCTATTATATATTATATTATATAAACTGTATATTCTATTAAAAATTTTCAAGAAAAATAATACGGTCCTTTCAAGGTCAATCAACTTATGTGCTCATCGTTGGTTACGTGTTTGACAATAATTATCGATTTGACAATGTTTGACAATAATTATCGAGTCGAATCTAGCTCATAAATGTTTGCCAAAAAAAATTAAGGGGCTTTGAAGATCAGCTGACGTTTAATCCCGTCTTTATTGGCTCCTAAAAAAGTCTTCCGCAGGATAGACGCGCATAAAACTTCGTCAATATTTTCGAGCATGTTTGACAATAATTATTGAGTCAAATCTAGCTCATAAATGTTTGCCAGAAAAAAATTAAGGGCCTTTGAAGATCAGCTGACTTTTAATCCCGTCTTTATTGGCTCTTAAAAAAGTCTTCCGCAGGATAGACGCGCATAAAACTTCGTCAATATTTTCGAGCATGTTTGACAATAATTATCGAGTCAAATCTAGCTCATAAATGTTTGCCAAAAAAAAATTAAGGGGCTTTGAAGATCAGCTGACTTTTAATCTCGTCTTTACTGGCTCAAAAAAAGTCTTCCGCAAGATAGACGCGCATAAAACTTCGTCAATATGTTCGAGAATGTTTGACAATAATTATCGAGTCAAATCTAGCTCATAAATGTTTGCCAAAAAAAATTTAAGGGGCTTTGAAGTTCAGCTGACTTTTAATCTCGTCTTTATTGGCTCAAAAAAAGTCTTCCGCAAGATAGACGCGCATAAAACTTCGTCAATATGTTCGAGGATGATTGACAATAATTATCGAGTCGAATGTAGCTCATAAATGTTTGCCAGAAAAAAATAATCGACTTTGAAAATCTGACGGGAACCGCAAGACCATCGTTGTTTTCGCATAGAAAGTTTTCCGCAAGATAGACTCGCATAAAACTTCGTCAATATTTTCGAGAATGTTTGACAATAATTATCGAGTCACATCTAGCTCATAAATGTTTGCCAAAAAAAAAATTAAGGGGCTTTGAAAATCAGCTGACGTTTAATCTCGTCTTTATTGGCTCAAAAAAAGTCTTCCGCAAGATAGACGCGCATAAAACTTCGTCAATATGTTCGAGAATGTTTGACAATAATTATCGAGTCAAATCTAGCTCATAAATGTTTGCCAGAAAAAAAATAATCGACTTTGAAAATCTGATGGAAACCGCAAGACCATCGTTGTTTTCGCATAGAAAGTTTTCCGCAAGATAGACTCGCATAAAACTTCGTCAATATTTTCGAGGATGTTTAACAATAATTATCGAGTCAAATCTAGCTAATAAATGTTTGCCAAAAAAAATTAAAGGGGTTTTAAAGATCAGCTGACATTTAATCTCGTCGTTATTGGCTCCATAGAAAGTCTTCCGCAAGATAGACTTGCATATAATTTCGTCAATATTTTCGAGGATGTTTGTCAATAATTATCGAGTCTAATCTAGCTCATAAATGTTTGCCAAAAAAAAATTAAGGGGCTGTGAAGATCAGCTGACTTTTAATCTCGTCTTTATTGGCTCAAAAAAAAGTCTTCCGCAAGATAGACGCGCATAAAACTTCGTCAATATGTTCGAGAATGTTTGACAACAATTATCGAGTCAAATCTAGCTCATAAATGTTTGCCAAAAAAAAATTAAGGGGCTTTGAAGATCAGCTGACTTTTAATCTCGTCTTTATTGGCTCCTAAAAAAGTCTTCCCCAGGATAGACGCGCATAAAACTTCGTCAATATGTTCGGGGATGTTTGACAATAATTATCGAGTCAAATCTAGCTCATAAATGTTTGCCAAAAAAAAATTAAGGGGCTTTGAAGATCAGCTGACTTTTAATCTCGTCTTTATTGGCTCAAAAAAAAGTCTTCTGCAAGATAGACGCGCATAAAACTTCGTCAATATGTTCGAGAATGTTTGACAACAATTATCGAGTCAAATCTAGCTCATAAATGTTTGCCAAAAAAAAATTAAGGGGCTTTGAAGATCAGCTGACTTTTAATCTCGTCTTTATTGGCTCCTAAAAAAGTCTTCCGCAGGATAGACGCGCATAAAACTTCGTCAATATGTTCGAGGATGTTTGACATTAATTATCGAGTCAAATCTAGCTCATAAATGTTTGCCAGAAAAAAAAATAATCGACTTTGAAAATCTGATGGAAACCGCAAGACCATCGTTGTTTTCGCATAGAAAGTTTTCCGCAAGATAGACTCGCATAAAACTTCGTCAATATTTTCGAGGATGTTTAACAATAATTATCGAGTCAAATCTAGCTAATAAATGTTTGCCAAAAAAAATTAAAGGGGTTTTAAAGATCAGCTGACATTTAATCTCGTCGTTATTGGCTCCATAGAAAGTCTTCCGCAAGATAGACTTGCATATAATTTCGTCAATATTTTCGAGGATGTTTGACAATAATTATCGAGTCTAATCTAGCTCATAAATGTTTGCCAAAAAAAAATTAAGGGGCTGTGAAGATCAGCTGACTTTTAATCTCGTCTTTATTGGCTCAAAAAAAAGTCTTCCGCAAGATAGACGCGCATAAAACTTCGTCAATATGTTCGAGAATGTTTGACAACAATTATCGAGTCAAATCTAGCTCATAAATGTTTGCCAAAAAAAAATTAAGGGGCTTTGAAGATCAGCTGACTTTTAATCTCGTCTTTATTGGCTCAGAAAAAAGTCTTCCGCAAGATAGACGCGCATAAAACTTCGTCAATATGTTCGAGAATGTTTGACAACAATTATCGAGTCAAATCTAGCTCATAAATGTTTGCCAAAAAAAAATTAAGGGGCTTTGAAGATCAGCTGACTTTTAATCTCGTCTTTATTGGCTCCTAAAAAAGTCTTCCGCAGGATAGACGCGCATAAAACTTCGTCAATATGTTCGAGGATGTTTGACAATAATTATCGAGTCAAATCTAGCTCATAAATGTTTGCCAGAAAAAAATTAAGGGGCTTTGAAGATTAGCTGACTTTCAATCTCGTCTTTATTGGCTCCTAAAAAAGTCTTCCGCAGGATAGACGCGCATAAAACCTCGTCAATATTTTCGAGCATGTTTGACGATAATTATTGAGTCAAATCTTGCTCATAAATGTTTGCCAGAAAAAAATTAAAGGCGGTGTAAAGATTAGCTGACTTTTAATCTCGTCGTTATTGGCTCCTAGAAAATTTTCCACTCGATCGACTCGCATAAAACTTGGTAAATATTTTCGAGGATATTTATAAATAATTATCGAGTCGAATCTGGGTCGTAAATGTTTGGCAAAAAAAATTAATTGCCTTAGAAAATCCGCTGGAAAGCTAGTCCATCGTTGCATTTGTATGGATCCACAACCATTTGTATGGAACCAGCTGTGAATTGCTTAGGATACTTCATAATTACTTGGAGCATGCACACGGCTTGTAACTACATCCATTTCTATTTATATTAAAATACAAGGCCAATTGTTAGGTTATCTTCATTGAATACACGATTGACAGTTGAGGTCATTTCGTTGCTGCAACGTTGCGAACTTTAGTTACATAAGAATTCGTGGACTCGAGCGTTTCGGAATTATGGGTTGCTGTGTCAGAGACAAATTTTATGGTTGAATAATGTGTTTTATTCAAAAAGTAACACTTTTTAGTGTGATCTACACACCCTTTCTGCCACTTGACTAAATTCGTTTCTTTATTATTGTTCAAGATATTTACTTAAATCGTTTACAAAACTATTGGAAAATTATTGTTCGGAGACCCGGAGCTTATTTCTCTTTTTAATGAATAATTTAACTGCTTGAATTCGGAATATTTTTATCGAAAATATTTATTCTCGTGTGAACCGCACTGCGCATATGCGGGCAGCTTCTCGATCGTCGCTGAATCCAGCTGTCGTCGCGTTCGGTTGTTCCCTGTGACGTCCGCGGTTCCGCTGCTCATCCGACGCCGTGTTTCTAGACGGCGAAGTAGCTGGATAACACATGATGGGTAAAACAGAGCCAACGAAAACGGACAAGTCGCAATACAGGCGGTAAGGCAGGAGGATGATAAGTTTGATTATGCCTACATTTATAAATACAATAACTTTTGCTTCTATCTCAGTTCCTCGTTCCCATTGTCGAAAGCAATAAATAGTAACCCGAAACTCAAAGAATATACAAACCTCGAGTCTCAAGCAACTCGAGATCTTTATTACAGACGCCTAGCAAGCCAGATGAACTTTTGTTTAAGAATTGCAGGGCGAGGGTCTGTTCCCTTTCAATAAGGTTTGTAGCGCTCTCTCTCCGGACCACCGGACGAGATTCATAAAAAGATTAGAAAAGACTTTCTCCAAGTTCAAGTACCGTCCCGAACGACAAGCCAAGCGTCGAGTTTTTACAAGGGCTCCTTGAATTCCCGTAGACAAAGAAGGCCACATGTGGCAGACGAAGCATAAACGCCAAGAGGAAAAGCGATTAACTGGGATAGAGACAGTACGATAGTTTAGAAAGCAAGAAAGAGATGGTAAAGAACACGAAGGAAAAAGGAAACGATCGCGCGGGCGGTGTCGCACTCGACCAATGAACGCCGCAAGTACAAAAGTTTCCACCCTTAGGAATCTTGTACGCTTTTCGGAGACGCTTGGAGTGTCATGATTATTGAGAGTTAGTCAAGGTTTAGACACCGAAGAGTAAGGAGCCTCGAGTCGCGAACTCGAGCCTTATCGATACATTATTTTGTCGCATATATGTTTACCAATTGCTCATAATGAATAGTTGTAACATGAGTAATGTTTGAGTTTGAATATATATTGTGACGCGGTATTTTTCATCGTCACAAGAACGGTAGGCACAATGGCGAGAGAGAGAGAGAGAGAGAGAGAGAGAGAGAGAGAGAGAGAGAGAGAGAGAGAGAGAGAGAGAGTCGCTACGCGCCCTCACGGCACACTGTTCCCATTTCTCGGTCGAATTCGCAAGGGCTCGGTAGCTTTAAGAAAATAGATTGTTAATTTTCATCGAATATTTTACATGTACGATCCGTCGACGGCGAGACTCGAGGGTCGAACGAGGTTCAAGGTCGACTCATACCGGTAGATGGAACCCCCGATTTGCCAACAATCGGCCTACTCTGGATGTAGCAAGGAGGAATTTTCTCCGTCCCTGTCCACCGAGGGAAAATATCTGGCATTACCTTCCAGAATGCTCTATCTGGCTGGCTGTCATCTGCTATCGCACCGCTTCTTCGTCGCCGTGTTCGCGATTCTGCGTCGGCAGACGGCACCGAATTCAAACGTCTACGTGTGTGCCGGGCGAAGGAGTATAATTGCGAGGCTGTCCTGCGAGGCGCCGCTTAGCATAAGCTAGGCTGGGAACTAGAGCGGGAGGGGAGTCAAGCGATCGCGATCGACGAGCGTTAAGAAATATTCGGGGATTCTCCTGGGGAACGGTGTACGTGACGGTGCGTCGTCGTCGGGCTCTCTCCGGCATATATTTTTGAGGGAAGGGAGGACGTCCGAGACCGAGGGGTGTTAACCCGAATATTAGAGACGGAGGCAGCTGACCGGCCTCTCCACGGGATTTTATTCTATCTTTTACCGGTAAGCTCATCGCAACCCGCGCTAATCAGTTATTTGGTCGTTGGAACGTACTGGCTATACCGGGTGGCCCTGTATTCGCGGTGTAACTTCGGTCAAGGCGTCGAATACTACCCCAGGCGTAGAATATTTCGCTCGTCGATTAGTGTTAGTTCGTCGAATGAATGTTGTGCGTCGACTTTATTTATTAGTGTTGCGTCCGAGACAAGCGTTGGAAATTGACGCTCGCGTTACCGGTAGTGAGCTCGCGAGCGGCGTCGGCCGGGAAATCCGGGGGAATCCAATCCGTCGTTTTGTCATTGTAACGTAGAGTCACTCCGAGTGTGCGACGTGCGGGTCTCTGTGCCGCTTTCTCGCGTATGGAAAATTTCGCTACCTCTGTCGACGGCGTCAGCCTTTCGACGGGTACAACCGCGAAAAGAAAGCGGAAATGGCGTGTGTCCGTATCGCCCCGGCTTCACCGCGCAACGCACTCGTTTATTGTGCCGATTTGCCTGTGCACGTTCGCATTACCGGTAGGAAGAGCAGGCGCTTGGCCAGCTTCCTACGCGCACGGAGATTCTCGCGTCGCCGAGCGTATCGCGACGAGCCAGGGTCCTTCTGACCTTGCCGCGTGACCGCTGCCGCGATCTGCTAACCGCAAGGTTGGTTGGGCGGTGGTGTGCCGAGCTGGGGTGGGCAACCACTCATGTGCTCGGTTACTGCTTTTGCTCAATTCATCGGGCCCTGCGAACCCGCGAAACCTGAGCACAAAATCCAAGTAGATGGTGACGCTAACGGAGTTGAACGGTGCCGTAGCGTTTCGTATGTCCATAAAATCCAGATTTATCTGGTGGCGTAGCCTGCTCGAAAGAGCCGCTGCGTCTCGAACGGTTATAATCAAAATCCACGGCCTAATCGTGTGTACAATCAATGCGGGGATAGAAACCGCCCGACAGTCAATGATCGCCCGACGATCGACGGGGAGATTTCTTCGTAACTGCTTGTGCGTGCACCGAGGACGGCCACTGGTGCCCACGGCCCAACCGTTGTGTACAATCAATGCGGGGATAGGAACCGCCCGACAGTCAATGATCGCCCGACGATCGACGGGGAGATTTCTTCGTAACTGCTTGTGCGTGCGCGCGGGGACAGCCGGTGAGGTTCGAGTGTTCGCCGCGATCTGGCTCGAGATCTCTTTGCTTTGTCGCATCGTGATCCCGCTGCATGTGCTCGCACCGAACGTAAAAGCAGACCCGGTCAAGAGACCTCTGGCTAGTCACATCCTAGAGGATGCTCTGGGTGCCCTTACCCAAGAGTATTCGATGAATATGGTTCCCGATTCCGGTCTCGGCCGGAAGCGGGCTCAGTCCGTCGTGGTGTACGCAGCAAAAGGAGACCGTATATGTGAGACGAACCAGGAGGTTGAGGCTGACGAGGAGTGGAGGGCCCTCGCTTTGGTTTACCCCGTGTGGCCACCGAACCACACGTGAGATCGAAAACAGTGCACTCTTTTTCTTGAAAAAGAGGTAGCTACTAGATCAGTTATTGGAGCCCGGGGGAGGCGACACTTGTGTCGTCTCAGGTTGAGGGGAATCTGGGCTGGCACGCTGCAACGCAATGAAAGTAGATGGATGTTCGTTGCGTTTGCTCATATGGGCGAGAGACCTTCGGGTCGAGCATAGAATGACGGTTTCGTGCCAGATTTCTTATACACTAGTTGCCGCGATCTGCTCCCCCTGCCGGGGGTAGAGGGCGTTTCCCTTGGCTGAGAAGGTGACGGGCGGTATAGGTGGGCCGCGTCCGCGACTGGAGCATGGGAATGGACTCTGTCCCTGTAGAACAGTGTGTTTTGCGCATTATACAGCACGAGCTGTCCAGCCAAGGTTCACCGTGCAGATTG
Source organism: Stenichneumon culpator (assembly GCA_964017025.1). NCBI lineage: Eukaryota > Metazoa > Arthropoda > Insecta > Hymenoptera > Ichneumonidae > Stenichneumon > Stenichneumon culpator. The sequence continues at coordinate 1,112,996 of OZ024781.1, read as the reverse complement.
GTGCATAGGGGGCTTATAAGACGTTTTCTTTATGGAAATGCTATACGAACGAACCCTCACCGAACCACTCGTTAGACTAATAGTGATTCCATCACTGGGTCAGTCATTGGAGTCTGGGGGAGGCGATACTTGCCTGTCGGACGCGGTGTTTGACGGTTGATAGTCGTCCGATATCGCCTCAATTCGAGGAGGACTCTAGGGGGCACATTGCAGCGCAACATGAAGGTGGATAGTGTTCGTTGGATTTGCTCTTGAAGGGCGCAAGGTCTTCGGGCCGACCATAGAATGACGGTTTCGTGCCGGATTTCTTATACACTATCTGCCGCGATCTGCTGAACATCGCCGCCCGTGCGTTGGTGGTTCTCGACTTTTGTTTTGTATGTTTCGTTTGTGTCTGCGCCGTAGAATTTAGTCCGAAATTTAGTAGGGAACCAGGGAACATTATTGGTAAAATATTTTATTATCTTTGAACGAATTATTTATTTTCTTTTGCACTAGGGAACCCCTTCCGATGGTGGGGCTATTGTACCGGGTAGCATATCAGTTCTGGATAATTTGGGAAGAGAGCGAGAGATCTTATTTTATTTTATTACGATTAGCTTTATTAGTTTGATCTTCCTTCAATAAATTATTCTATTGCGGCTCTCGTAACTAATTGTGGCCTTAGTTGACTTTATTTTTTTACTCAGCTCGAATTCACCGGACCGCCCCTCTACCATTCCCCCATGGCTGCTTGCGAGCCGAGTGCAACCTTTTCCTCTTGTTGACATCTTCGCCGATCGGGTCGCACACCGTGTGCGGATGGCGCCCATTGTTAATAAAATATAAACCGATCGAGGGATGGGGTTTTGTGACGTTTTACCGGTACCGGAGGGTTCCGACGAATTTGCCCTCCACCCGGAAATTCCTCTCACAATATACAGTGGAATACCCTCTTTAATATGTGTGTGTCTATTTCATTTGGCTATTTAATATAATTTTAAATCCTTCCCGGGACTCACGGAGCGAATTTCTATTCGCCGCGGCAACGCGAATCAGGTCCAAATATAGTGGCTCACAAGGAGCCAATCAACAGTGAACTCCCCAGCAACCCAGGCTGGGACGTAACATCCCACAGTGACGTCACAGCACGGCGAGCGACGGTGACAGCTCACTCACCTCGGGATTTTCGATCAGAATTAATTTGAGAATTGGAAGTTTTTACCTTGATAGGACGGTTTAGGCGTCTTTAGGGGAGGTGAACTTAACCTTGGATGTGACTTTCTCGTCTCCTTGGAGTCGTAAAGTTATTTCACTCCGCCACGGGTAACTTGACCGGTTGGTTGGGTAAAGTAACCGATTCGATCCGGGTGTTGTTCCGTGTGGCACTGTTATCGCCTCACGTCACTTGAATTGTTAAGCAGTCTTGTTCACACTCCTTAATGATTTATAAATAATTGTCACCAAGTTCGATAATTTGTAAGTTCTTTTTTATACCAAATTTATGAGTTAGTATTCACTTCCGAATATTTATAAGTTTTGATCCGCACATTTTTTTATAAGTCTGGTCTGTGCACGAAAATTTTATAAGTCCATTTTCACTCGGCTCCAAAAATGCATAAGTTCCAATGGGATCGATTTTTATAAGTCCACATTGGTACGAATTTCATAAGTTCACTTTATATAACATTTTATAAGTCCATTCGGCACAACGTTTACAAATCCAATTTCGGCACAACGTTTACAAGTCCAATTTCGGCACAACGTTTACAAGCCCAATTTCGGCACAAATTTTATGAGTCCGAATCGGCACAAAATTTATAAGTTCACAATACACAAAATGTTATAAGTCCAATTTGGCACTATTTCACTTTATTTCACTTTTATTCACTTTTAACTTTTTCTGATTGGTTCTCCCCTCGCCCTCCAATACCGTGTCGATATTGCTGTGAAGATCATCCGGTGTTATCCGCCGAGCTAATAGTGTGCTCGGTCGGTGCCGTGTGCAAATTAAGTGTCTTCACTTTCATCCAATGAGTGGTGCCGATTTTCCCTCGTTTTCGCCGACAGTTGACCTTGATCGTTGTTTTGCACCGATTCCGCAGAACGGCGCCGCTGTCGTTCCGATTCTTCGATGTTCAATGCTTTTGCGCATGTGCGGAGTCAGTTATCGATTTAGCCGCCGTTGGATCCTGCAGATGGCGCCACTTACTCCTGGCGATCGCGTACTTATTGCTGATAGTATCGAGTTTGGCTCGGCCTCGGGTGGTCGCCGATAGCCAAACAGTTAGAAAGAAGTAAAGCTCCTGGTTGTTGTTCGAATTGGTTTGTAGAATGATCCCTTGATTTTCATCCTTGCTGCGGTACACTCGTGTTGTTTTTAAATAGATGGTGGTTGTTGGTATCTGTAACTTAGTAAAACTTTTAGTTGTTCGTGTTAGTGGGAGTGGTTTGGTTATGTTGGATGGGTTTTAATTGGGTGTTGAGAATGGTTAAAAAGAGTAAAAATGTTGTCCTGTTTTGTTTCATTGGTGAAATTCCATATTTTGTTTTTCCGAAATATTTTTATGTATTCCGTTTATGGTAAATTTGTCCGTATTTGGTAAATTTCGATTTCGACTTGGTTATCGATCGTTTGTTGGTATATTCGTTTCGTTTTCCGATTGTTCCTTTTTTTGGTATTTCGGTTATAAATTTTGAATTTGTAAAGGTATGGCTTTGCGGGTATGAATGATTAAAGATGAATGTCGAAGATGTAATATTAAGCCGTTTATTAGTCGCAGCGTGATTTGTTGGGAGAGTGTACCGTACAGCGATCGGAGCTGGACTGATGCTCCGAGGTGCGAGACTGAGGGCCTCGAACTCCGGAACAAAGTCGCGACGCTCGCGATAAGTCCCTTCTCACGGCTCTAAGCCGCGAGGCCGGATGCAGATAACCTGCAGGGCTTCTGCGTATTGAAACGCAGCGAAGAACAATATCACTGCGAAAAGAAAAATAATACCGTTGCGAAAGAGGCTGGAGCCGTTACAAATATTTTGATTGTTGTAGGGCGTGTTGTTATTTGGCAAGTTCGTTTGATTTGCAGTATTTCGGTGTTTTCTATTGTTTCGGTAGCTGATTCGTGATTGTCACAAAGAAGATACAAGGTTTCTGGCTTGGGTGCTGCGAATAGCCATGCGTTTGCGTTTCGGATTTTTATCCAGTAAGTTTGTTTTGGCGTTTTTAGTCTAATGTCACACAATTCCAAATGGCTAAGCTGTGGGTTAACGAGGAGTTGAACCTCGCATTTGGTTTCGTCGCTGATTCGTCCTGCTGGGCGATTTTATTTGCAGATGTAACGGTTGAATATGAATTTACATTCGTTTTCGTCTTTCAAGTTAAAGTAACTACCGAAGTCTTCGGAGACTGCAGTGTACTGGACTGCTGGTTTTATATATGCGAATCTCGGGCCTTTGGCTGCGGAGAGCTGACGCACCGGTACTGATAAGTGTTGATACAGTTTGTACGGTGTTAGATCTAGAAGAGGGATTTTAATAACATAGATGAGTGGTTCTCCATTATGAAACGCTGTGAAGTCGATTATTTTTGTTAACTCGGGAATGTAGTCTGTACTAAGTGGTACGGGGAATATTGTGTTCGGTGTTGATTTTCGGATGGCTTCTGCACAAGTCAGTATTTTTTGTTGTTGAGAGTACTTCGGGGTGTATTTGACCCATTTTTGCGAAGAGTACGGCGTTTGTTAGCGTTTCTAAGTCGATTTCGTACTGCATAAGTGTTTCGTCAACTAGGCTAGTGAATGTTATTGTTGGGTTTTTAATATAGGCAGATCGATTCCACACGGGATTTGCAAGGAAAACTCGATTTATTACAATATTTGAGGAAAATACAAACGTTCGTTGTCACAGATACAGCCAGAAGTAGTCGTCTTTTTTTTTAGGAAACAGAAGATAAACAGCAGTGCCTTCGAGAACCTTCGAGAGTGAAAAGGAAAAGTTAAGCTCAGTCGGTAAAAACAATTTCTCTAACACTCCCGCTTTGTTTTTATCGATGTTTATTTTAGTTTCTTTCTTCTCTGTCTTTGGAGTGATGCTTTTCTTCTTTGGCTCGTCGCTCTCCTTCGCATACTCCCAGGATTCTTCGGTTGTGCTCAAATTGTTGTCGAGGCAGCGGCTTTGTGAAGAGGTCTGCTTGTTGCTCTTTCGATGCCACATACTCCAATCCGAACTCCTTATCCGCATATCGCTCTCGTACGAAGTGAAATCGCACGTCGATATGTTTAGCTCATTTGTGGAATACTGGATTCTTGATAAGACATATGGCACTTTGGTTGTCCATATACAGTGTGGTATGGACATCCTTTACATTCAGAAGTTCCCTGATGAGAGTCTTCATCCAAGCAATCTCTTTTGCCGTCTGACAAGCTGCCATGAATTCAGCGTCCATCGTGGAAAGCGCAACAGATTGTTGCCTTTGTGAATTCCATGAAATCGGTCCATTGCCGAGCTTTATGACAAATCCAGTCGTCGATCGTCGGGTTTCCAACTCCCCCGCATAATCTGCGTCACTGTACGCCAGGATCTCTTTCGTTGCATTGCAGTCAAAACGAATTCCGTGCCCGGTAGTGCCTTTCAAGTACTTGAGGATTCGTTTTACTGCTTTCCAGTGTGTTGTTGTCGGTTTTTCCAGATATCTGCTAGCCTGATATACAGCGAACGTAAGATCGGGTCTTGTCGCCACTGACAAATACATAAGGCTCCCAACTGCCTCACGATACGGTACGGTCGTTACATCACCCTGCTCTCCCGCTTGCATGAGTGGACTCAGTACTTGATGAGGATCCGAGGGTATGGCCACTGGATTCGCTTGTTCCATATTGAACCTCTCCAGGACCCTTCTTGCGTAGGCTTCCTGATTTAGAAAAATCGATCCATCCTTTGCTCGTTCTATATTTATTCCGAGGAACAGATTCGCTTCGTTTTCTGTTATCTCGAATTCGGTCTTAAGTCCGTCGAGGAGCTTGTCTATCAGTACTCGGTCCTGTGCTACGATTAGTCCATCGTCTATGTAGATTGCCAAAATAAGCCTCTCGTTCCTCTTTTGGTTAGTGAACACACAGGGGTCTGCACTTGTTGCCTTCAGGTTGAATTTCTTAAGGAAATCGGTAAAGCGCCGATTCCAGCAGCGGGACGATTGTTTCAGCCCATACAGACTCCGTTTTAGTTTACAAACTCTTCCGCTTCCGTCGTCGTATCCCTCAGGTTGTTGCATATAAATTGTTTCCTCGATATCTCCATACAGGAAAGCAGTTTTTACGTCAAATTGCTTTATTTGCATACGTTCGCTGGCGGCTATGGCAAGAACGGCTCGAATTGAATCGAAACGAACCACGGGACTATGAGTCTCTCGATAGTCGATTCCCTCCCGCTGTCGAAAGCCACGTGCGACGAGTCTCGCTTTGTAACGATTAACGTTGCCGTTGGCGTCTCTCTTTAGCTTATACGTCCATTTGCAGTCTATCGTTCTCGGGTTGTTCGTCGCATCTGCAAGGTCCCATACCTGGTTTCGAGTGAGCGATTCGAATTCTTCGTCCATCGCTCTCTTCCATTTTGCTGCTTCTTCGCTCTTCATAGCATCCTTGTACGAAAGAGGCTCGTGACACTCGGCTAGAAATATATTGTCCAATAAATCCTGGTATCTCTCGGGAAGCCGCAGCAGCCCTCTGTCGCGGAGAACTAATCGGCAACGTAGAAAAGGAAGAAAAATTAGAACGTGGAGCAACTGGAATATGGATGATATTAACTGACCAGGGACGAAATTTTCTCAGTAACTTAATAAAATGAGTGGCTAAAAGGTTTAAAATCAAAAGAATTCGTACGACTGCTTTTCATCCTCAATCGAACGGTTCTTTGGAGCGATCACATCATGCACTTGGGGAATATTTAAAACAATACGTGGATAAAAAGTTTGAATGGGACGAATGGGTGGAATTGGCAATTTTCAATTATAATACAAGTGTCCATGAAGGCACTAAACATACACCATATGAGTTAGTTTTCGGGAAATTGGCGAGAATACCGTCGAGTGAACCTTTACAAATGGAAGATAGATTACCTACTTATGAGGATTATCTTGTGAAATTAGTAACGCAATTACATGAAATCCAAAGAATCGCAAGAGAAAATTTAATAAAAGCAAAATTAAAATCTAAAGAACGGTGCGATAAAAATCTTAATGTCAGACAATTTAAGGTTGGAGATTACGCATTTTTGAAAAGTGGACCAAAACCAAAGAAACTAGAAAATCAACATTCTGGTCCTTTTGAAATAATCGAGGTGAAAGGAAATCAGAATATAAAAATAAAAACTAATAAAAAACCCATGATTGTTCACGCCAATCGCCTGAGATATTCTCATATCAAACCTTAAAGTAAAACAAAATAAATAAACCAATAAACAATATAACATTTCCATTCAACGTATATTGTTGAAAATAAAAAAAAATGTTAATTTAAAAATTGATCATTTTGATCGGTATTGCATTGTTTGAGTTATCAAACGAATGTTAATTTAAAGAATAAATGAATCAACAATAAATAAATAAATAAATTTCAATACATTTTTTTTTCTTATAAACAATTACAGATAAAATGCAAACGAGAAATTCATCTATAGCTGGAGCTAGATCGAGACGCCGACAAATGACGAATGTAGCGACAACCAGGCCGACGGAATGTGGCTTTATTAGATATCAACTAACACGAGAATTATTTTCGGAGCCTACTGGAACAAATAATCCAACCGATAATCGTCCAACTAGGAGTAACAGAGAAGAAACTCAGACAGACGGGAAATTAGGAGTAGAGATAAGAAAAGTTTGCGATGAATTTGTGAAAAACACTCGGAGAAGTGAGCTGATATGGAAAGCAACTGCGATTAAGTTGGGAAGAAATCAGGTAAGGGATATGCTGGACATTATAATAGTATATGAGGAGGGAATAAGCGAAATAAGCGACTATGATTTCTTCGTGTATTGGGGCCGACTTCGAGATATAATGCGGGAGTATAATATTGACATAATACGACAGAGTAATGAGGGAAGTAAGGAACAAGGGGTGTGTTATATTATCATGTACAAAGATACTGAACCGTTCGTGTATATCGAGGTAGGAACTCCGAAGCTAAAGATTGATTTGAAAGGCTTAGGTGACGTATTGAAAAATATTCAGAGATATTTGACAAAGAAACTTCGTGAAACATTCGAAAAACTTGAACAATAAAATTAGAAAAAAAAAATGGTCTCGTTCAAAAATATATCTTGGAAAAAAAAGGGTAACAATAGGATGTAAAATGTAAAGTTTCCGGTTACAGGCAATAAAATGTCGGACAACGAAAAGTCTACCTTTCGTTTGGAGCGTATGTATGAAAATGGAGCTGTGTATTTGAACGTTCCCTATACACGGAATATGTCAAGCTACACACATAGGATCCAGGCTGTTTTGGGCAGGTGGAAGGATATCGGAGTTGGGCACAGCGAGGAGGAAGCGAGAGAAGCCGCTGCGGAGGCTTTAATAGAAAGAATAAGTGAAAGCAGAACACCGAGACGCAATAAAAATTTCGACCTCAGGAAGGAAAATGATCATCTAGCTAAACGCCTTAGAAAATTAGAATTGACTACGAAAGAGTTGGGGGTAATAGCTATCGAGAAAGTAAAGAATGGAATCCGCGGAAACGAAAAAACAATCAATCCATTTGAAATAGTAGATTTGAAGTTCGAGGCCATCGAAATTTTTGCTACTTTCGGAATAGCACTGAAAATTCGGACATTTCAAAGGGAGAAAGAGACGGGAGTAGCAGTGACAATAGACTCAGAAAAAGATAGTGCTATAACAATATTGGAGTTTGACAAAGACCAGAATCTTGCGGAACTAGCAGCGTTGCTAAGTGTTCTGTATTCAGTACAGGGAAGGCTAGGAATCGAGATAAGAGAAATGATGCAGGCGGAAGAGATCATCAGAAAACACGAACGAAAAGAAAAAGAAAAGGAAACTTCGAAGAGGCGAAAGCACCGAATACAGAATAAAAATTAATTGCAGAAAAAAATAAAAAAAAAAAATTGGGGAAAAATGCACTTTACAATTTTTTAGCACAAATTGGGGAATTTAAAAAGTAAGAATAATAAATCGATATTTTGGGAAATGTGCGAATTGTAGTTTAAACGCACCATTGGGGTAGAATTAGCATTAGTATACAAATAATGTATAAATTCAGAGACATTAACCAAATTGTTAACAATTATATATATATATCCACATTTATATCCATTAATAATAGTCAAGGTAGCACAAAATAATAATTATGTTTCAGTGCATCAAGAACACCTCACCTATGTAATCATCAATATTATGGTTTGTTATCAATAAAATAATCATTCATACAAATAATAGAATTTTGTTTTGTTAAACAGATGAGTCGGAGGGCGTGGTTATTAGCGGTGATATGGGTATCTCTTCTATTCACACCTTCCTCAGGGATGATTGGATATGAGTGTGGGTCGCCATCTTCAAATATCTCAACCTTGTCTCTGCTGGACGTGAACGAGTGTGACGTATCCTCAACATCATTGAACATCTCTTCAGTTCGTATTCAGTTGATTCAGATCAATGAATACGGAACGGTGCACGTTCATCACTGCAAAATAGAAATCGATCGAGACGTTCGGAGATGCGGTATGTTCTCACATACAAGTGACGTCGTTAATGGGAAGGCTTCATATATCTTCGAAGTCTCTCGCGACGTCTGTATGAAAATGCATGAGGTTGGATCTTTTCGAATGGATAATGCAGTTATCATGGGACTTTGTGGTAATCAGACGACAAGTCATCCAGTTATTTTGGCGGGACATTTGGAAGTGGATGGAGGATGCAAGGGTTCATCCTATTCGGATCCTTTCGGAAGCTGGAATGACGTAGTGGTTCTGTCCACAATAAAAATTACGTTGAGAGATTATTACGCATCGGTCGCATTAAAGTCGAACAAAGTATATTTGAAGTCGGGTGTCAGGTGTGAGTTGAATAAGGGACAATGCATGGACATGGAAGGTGGACATACGTTTTGGAATTCAGTTCCAGTGAACGAATGTGATGGCAGTGAATATGGAGTATTGTACATGGGAATGGCAGAAAAAGTGGTTGATAGGGATGCCGAGACTGTATATACCGTGACAACTTCTGACATTATTTTCGCTCTCGTTGCTCGTTCACCTATTAACGTGTGTGGACAAAACTTAATTCGAACGGAACATCCTAGACTACTTATCCATAAAATAAGGAATGGACAAATGTTTTTGCAAAAGAAAAAGATTGACGCGATTAACATGGACATTTACGCGTACGTCAATTCAAAATTTGTGTATGTTGAGAGACATGTACAAACTCAAATTCAACAAGTTTACATTGATCTGTTAACACAAAAGTGCGAATTAAAGCGAGAAATGTTGAAAAATCGGTTGGCTATAGCTACTCAAGCACCAGACGAGTTTGCTTATCAGTTAATGAAGGGACCTGGATACATGGCGGTAATATCAGGAGAAGTGGTACACATTGTAAAATGTGTTCCAACGGAAGTGAAGGTTAGACATCTGGAGGAGTGTTATACGCATCTACCAGTGTCTAAAGGAAACGACAGTTATTTTCTGGCGCCGAGAACGCACATATTGATGGAAACGGGTCTACAAATTACGTGCAATCGGATGGTCCCGCCGATGTATCTTATCGACGAGGAATGGTACGGAATGATGCCAGGACCAACGCTCATCTATCCTCCAGGAACCGTAAAGCCTAATACTAAGCCAACGTGGCAATATAATAAGATAAAATCATTAGCAACTAGTGGAATATATACATCAGCAGAATTAGAGCAATTAAGGGAATACATAATGTTTCCGGCAGAAAGGCCTGCAATGTTGAACACAGTCGTAAGGGGAATGATGGGAAAGTCAACAGTAAAACAGGGAGGATCTTTCATAAAATTGCTTGAAGGACCTGAATTGGATAAAATAATGCAAAGTGCGTGGAAAAAGATGTGGGAAAATTTAATTGCATTTGGTCATATTAGTGCTGGACTCATAGGAATAATAATGATAATTCGAGCCATTAAATTAATAATAGACACGATTATACATGGTTATGCTTTACATACCGTTTACGGGTGGTCATTGTTTTTAATAGGAGCAGTATGGGATTCGGTAACGGGATTATTGTTGCATCTAAAGAAAGGATCAACAAAATCCTCAGAAAAATCAAAGAAAAAGAAAATAAATCGAAAGAACATAGATATCGAATCAGGGCAAGTAGAAATGCAAGAGCAGGTAGAATTGGGTGAGGAAGAAATAGAAAAAGTCGAAAAGCCAAGTAAAGAAAAATTAAAAAGTGAGGTAGCAATCCAAACAGATAGAATGAGTGGAAACGAACTATATCCTAAAATTCCAGGAATAAATAAATAAAATAAGTAAATAAATACGTAAGGGATAAATAATAATAATAATAAAAAAAATTATTATAAAAAAAAATTAAATAAATAAATAAATAAAACAATAACGAAAAAAAAATAATAATAAAAACAAAAAAAATAATTTTTAATCAATAAATAAATAACGAATAATAAGAAAAAATTAGTTCCAATGTAATTGTTTACGCTAAATTACTTGTATTTTTATAGAAATCATGCAGTCAACCAGAAACAAAGAGTACAGATTGGAGCTCACGTTGAATGAACAGTGGCCCAATACATTAATAGAAAATTCGGGAGAAGATCGAGAGTATTGGGAAAAAGGAGGACTGTGGATACCACCGGAATGGAAGGAATTGAGAGAAGAGATGCTCGCGTTCTGGTTGATGGCAATTTATCTAAGTAAAGGGTATGTAGAATTAGGGGGACATAAATATCAGCGATGGGGTCAAATAGTTTTGCCTCAAGGACAAGATCCAGAATTATTACTATTTAAGTTAGATTCAAGAGTGACAGGATTTCCGAACGAGGGTAACATACCCGTCAATCAATTAAAATGGGACTGATGTTACCCACTCGAGAGTAGAAGGAAAATAAAGTGAACCTAATTATCGTCAGTATAAATGCCAAGGTAAATTTGAATATTATGATCATTTTTAAATGAGAAAATTATTGTTAAACGAAATAGTTAAGGAAGATAAAAAAAAAGAAATAACGTATAACGAGTTGATCCAAAAATGATTATTATTATTTTATTTTATTTTTATTTTTTGAGCACTGTCTCTACCGAGACCGAGCGTTGTTCTTCGAAGCAACCCTCGTTTTGGGGGGAGGTGTTACGTCCGGTGAATTTTTGACAAAATTCACTGACTCAACTGGCCAATAATCCTTCAATTTCAAGTAATAAAAATTCATACAAAATTCATAGGAAAATTCATTGAAAAATATATAGAAAAATTTATAACGAATTTCGTATTTAATTGTGCGTCAGCTGTCACTGAATGATTCAATTCAGTGATTGGCATAGCAACAGTCACATAACTAAAAAAATATCGCAAGGGAATATTCAGGTTGCTGGAGAGGTATCATCGGCAGCGAGCATACCTTCGGCTACCTGAAGAACCCATTGTTTAAATTGAGACAGGAAGGCAATCCGAATCTTTAGCTAAATGCGTCGGGAGACGGTGCCTTATCTCTCTAACACGCAGCGCGAAGCGATGCACATACGCACACAACGGTGCAGCCAGAGAATCCGTGTGACTGTCCCGAGGCGACTGATTGAAAGAATCACCGTCGGCGCTAACGAGTGCAGCACCTCTCGGGGCATAATTATTCAAATTGGTATCAAAAACATTTTTAATCATTGCTGATAGAAACAATGACAAAATGAAACAAATGTGGAAATCTGGCCAGGAAATAATAAATTAATTAAATATCCAGTAAAATCACGCATGAAATATAGTTTGGGTCAAATCGTTAATATAAAAATATTATAAAATTTACGAATTATTATTATCTATTATTATCATCACCAGAGAAATTCATTAACATGATAAAATCATGTTTTTACTATCAGTAGAAAAGTCAACTAAAATAGTCAATAGCAGGGAATTAGTTAATATTGTCCGAGCAGAATATATAGGGACATTGTTAATAATTTAAGCAGAGAAAATAATTATCCGTCAAAAATCAGGAATTTATAAATAATATTTGAAACAATTTAAACAATCAGGTGTGTAACTCTTGATAGAAACGTCGTAGAAACTTCGTTCAAATTTGTAAAATCTTGTTATTTAAATCCAAAATTATCAGAGTCAATTATTTATCCGGGAGGTTATTGTAAAAACCAGAATTGTGAAATTATTAAAATAAGCTGCGGAAGACGCTATCGAGCTATAGTATTTTTCGGCATGCATTCTTAGTCCATCCCTGAATAAATTTCCGAAAGGTTAGATTCGAAAGGGGCAATGTTCTGATAAAGCGTCACATGCGATAAACGCGTAATAGGGAGAGAAATCTCCTTTACCGTAGATGCAGGAAAATGCTGATCAGGACGTAACATTACTAATTAACTTTTGGTACTCGGAGTGACCGGACCTGTACATCGCAAGGCATGCGCGTAGGCATTTTCTCTCGAGTACTCTGAGTTTTTCCATCATGGTGTTATTGCAATTCCACCAGATCGGTGCGGCATATGTGATGATCGGTCTTATTAGTAACATGTACAATATAGTTTTGGCTTTTTTGGAGAGATGTCTGTTGTGGAATAGCCTGCTATTTGCTCGGTACGCTAGTGTGGCTTTTTCAATTTGTTGTTTCAGGTGTAGGTTGCCGCGCATGAGGTGATCAAGGTATACCCCAAGGTACTTTACCGCTTTTTTGTGAGGCACAGCGACTGGGACTTTCGTATCTGGATTAGTAGTTACAATGTGGAATTGTCTACAACCGATTCTTTGTTGTGTCGACATGTTTTTGACCGTTTTGCGGAATAGAATTGTCGCACATTTCGTCGGGTTTATCCGTAGATTCCAAGCACAGTAATACAAGTTAGTTTTCTCCACAAGGTCCTGCAGCTTGTGTTGAATTTTAGCCGGGCTAGTCCCGGATACACAAATAATATAGTCGTCGGCAAAGGCGAGGGAGGAGGCTATTGGTGAATTATTTATGTCGAATAGGTTCAATACATCGCTGGTATATATATTAAACAGTACGGGCGAATTTACGGTACCCTGCTGTAGACCTTCTTTGATTACAAAAATCTCGGTTGACAAAGCGACTCCGTCCCAAGTACGGAACGTTTTTTGTGATATCATGTCCCAGATAGTGAAAAGGAGCCATCTCGGGAAATGCTTTTTGTAGAGTTTGTAGAGTAGCCCACGGAGCCACACGGAATCGAAGGCCTTTTCTAAATCAAGTAGAGCGGCTCCTACATGACGGCCATTATCAATCAGCGTATTTACGTCCGAGACCAGTTTATGGATCGCATGCGTCGTCGAGAGTTTGTGTTTAAATCCGAACTGGTTGTCGGGGATGATATTATGCGAATCACAGAAATGTACTATTTTCGAGTTTATGATTGCTTCGTAAACTTTACTAATATTGGGCGTCAGGCTGATTGGCCTATAGCTGGCTGGATCAGTGGGATCTTTGTTTTTTTTTGGAATCGGTAAAACCTTACCACATTTCCAGATTTGCGGGAAGTAGTTATAGTTAAGAGCGTTATTGAACAGTATAGTGTATGCCCTGATTAGGTTAGGAGGCAGATGTTTGAGAACAATTGGCGGGACATTGTCGAGCCCACTCGAGCTTTTGTTCGGAAGAGCTTTGAGTATATTTGCTAACTGCGTGATGGTGCAAAAAATGTTCAGGTTTGGATCTTCTTGGTTCGGCGCTGAAGCCCTGTTATTTTGGGAAAAAACAGTGTGAGAGATCGAATTGGCCTTATTGGTATCGAAATCCTCAATTAGGCGATCTGTGGTTGTATCTATTAGGTTTTTGAGCCGGGTACCGTTGTTTAAATATCTGGGCGAATTAATAGCTTCGTAGTGGGCTCCAACTATGTTCAACTTATCGCCCGGCGATGAGAAGATGTACATGTCATCAATAATTAGGATATTGTCAAGCATGCATCTGCTGCGATCTAGAATCGAACGATTGTCTCTGCTAACCTTTAGAGCTCCTATCGAGAGTGGTTGTTTCGGCCTAAAAAAAGCGTTTATTTTTGGGAAGAATGTGATGGGGTTTTTATGGTCGATTTGTTTTAATTGACTAACCCAGTAACTGTCCGTGGCTTTACGAAATTCGGCTTGAATGTCTTTTTTTACAAGTTTCAATGCTGCTATGGTATTTTTGGCTAAGGCTGTCCTGGCCGTGGGGTCGGATCTATGGAGGCTGTGAAGGAGCGAGATGAGGTAAGTTTTATCTTTTTGGAGGCGTCTGATTTTCGTGGAGAGATATTTATGAATGCTATCTGACTTTTTTATGACGGGTACCGTAGTGTTAATGGCGTTTACGATGGTTTCATTAATTGAAAGCAAACTTTCGTCAATTTCAGGCAATGTGAGATTTCTGTCTTCAGGTATATTTATTTGAAATGTTTCGCTTAGTCTTTTAGAAAAACGATTCCATTTAGTTGCCTTATAATTGAGCCTTTTCGGGCAAGAGAGAGGATCGACTTGAATGAGGGCGTCACCGCGAAGATTTACTGAAAGTGTGATTGCATTATGGTCGCTGTCGTAGGGGACCGTTTCTAATTTGCCCGTACTGTTTTCTATATCCAATCTGGTGTCGGCTATGCATATATCTAAGTAAGTATGCGCCGGTTTAAATGTCGGTTCCTTAGGGGTGTAAATTTTAAGCTTGAATCGAATTAGCGAATCGAGTTCCCATTGCGCGAGGTATCTCCCTCGCTCGTTGTTTGCTCTATCTCCCCAGACCCGGCGCCGGGCATTTAGATCTCCTGCAAGTATGTAATAGCGGTTGTCGCGGTACAGTTTGAGCTGCTCGAATAGTGCGTTAAGTTCTTTTATAAATAGCTTTCTATTGTCGTTTGTGCCATAAGCGCTGATTATAAATAGTTCGAGCCTACTATTCGTTACTACTTTAATAATTGTAAATTCTGAGATATGATTTTGTATCGAGGACGGATGAGTTTGTACTTCGTAATGAATAGAATTTTTTAACGGGATTGCCGTACCTTGAGTGGAATTGGGGCGATCGGTTCGAATGAAATTAAAATCTTTGAATTGAGGGTTGTATCTACTACTTAGTTTGGTCTCCGAAATGAGCACGATGTCAAACTCATGCGTCGTAGCAAATTGAAGCAGGTCGAATCTACGACAGTTTGCAATCAGCGAGTTCACGTTGATTGCCGCGATCTTGATATTTGATAAAGCATACGGGTGTCCTGCCATGATGTCTACGTTGAAAATAATGACGACCAGATGAAGTCTATCTTGGCCGCGTTGTCCGCTACTTGGGATGCTATCGGCTTCATTTGCTCGGCCACGAGCGTTGCCATTTATTGCTTGAAGTCGTTTAACCACGGTGGTGGGAGGGAGGGCAACTGCTGGATGTTCGAGCGAGTGATGTTTCTCGTGTAATTTTCCTGCGTGAAGACCGCCGGGGTATGGCGCTGTTCCTGCCGTGGTTGGTGTTGCGTCGCTGTTCTGGCTGCCTGTGCATAGGAGACTGCAGGAGATATATTTGCGTTGATTTTCGCTACTTTTTGGTGGGCTATGTTCTTGGATAGGGCAAGTTGTTGTTTTTTCAGCTTGGTGGCAAACTTGAAGAATGGGCAGCCCCTGTAATTGGCCGGGTGGCCTGCTTCGCCGCAGTTGGCACATTTAAGTGCAGCTTTATCCGTCTGAGCGTTGATTGGGCACAATGCTGGACCGTGGTTTTGCGCGCACTTGACACACCTGAATTCTAACTTACAGTTAATGCTAGAGTGGCCGATACGTTGGCAATTGGTACACTGGTACAGGTCCTGTTTCCTCAGATGCTCCCAGCGCACTCTCTGGTAGGCTAGGTATCTTGTTTTGAATAATCCCGTTGTTGGGCTCTCGGCCGTGAATTGCGCGAGGTGGTGATACCTATTCTGGTTTTTTTTGTCGTAGTAGAATTTTGTGACTTTTAATAACTTCACATTGCTAATGTTTAGTTCTGATATTTCGTCAGCGATTTGCTGTTCGGAGAAGTTGCCTTTGATCCCCTTGATTACAAGGGACTTTATTTTCTCGTGCTTGGGCGTGTACGTGAAATACTTGACGCCGTTGGTGTTGAAGAGCTTTACCATGACGTGGTAGTGCTCGAAATCCTTGACACATATTGTGTGCTTTATCGTGGAATTATTCTCAGTTGTCACAGTAAGGAAAAAATCATCTTTCGTCATATCCGCCGCCTGCGTCGTTGCTATAATATTCTCCGTGGTGATACCGTCGGTATAAATAGGGGGTGGTTTCCCAGCTTTTCTTTTGAGAACGGTAGGTGTTTCGACCTGGTCGCCGTCGGCTTCCATGTCAGATACACTGCTGTCGTCGGGAAGCGCCCCGAAGCTGTTGTCATCAGTGAGTTGTAGTGGTGTTGTCTTCTTTTTTGCCCGGGCAACCTTTTTAGGGACTTGCCAACCGTCGGTCGGCGTGATACCGACGTCGAAATGCGAGGAGCTACCCGCCTTGGCCGCTGGCGCCACTGGCGCTGCTACTGGATCGCGATCATCGACTTTGGATTTACGCGATGATTGCAGGTTAGGAACCACAGGTTTCGTTGGTTTTTTTTGTGCTGCGTTCTCCTTGAGTGCTTGTTTGTACAAAATCTCGAGTTGTGTAGAATTGAGCTTCGGGGCTGCACGTATTCTTTTAGGGATTCCTTTATCATTCGATGGATCAGTGATTCCGTTTCCCCCTGAGGGATTTGGTCGCTTCACGCCCGTGGCCGCCATGTTAGTGCGCACCGGCCGGACGGCCGGGTTGAGCCTTTCCCTCGAAGTAAAAACACTTATTAGGGACACTTAGAAGGAATCTCAGTATGTCTATTTGGAAGCAGCCTACGTCTGCTATCCACAAGCACACTGCACGAACAAATCACTAGTTTAGACGATCGTATTTTATTGGAAATATCAAGAGGCGCGGAGCAGCCACGAAAAACACGTCTGTTCCCGAGCGCTGTCGCCACGAGACTCCAACAACCAGACTACCGATCCTCATGATTGGTGTGATAATGATTTGTCTATCGTTCATCCATCTTTTCCAGGGAAAATTTTTTTTAAGGGCAAAAGCGATGAATTATTGTCCGCAGCTAATTAGATCGGGCTATAATTCATCACTTTTACCCTAAGAAAAGAGTCCGAAATTAGACCGTTCCGAAGCCGCAGCACATCAAAGAAATTTAAAATAAAACTGTGGACCTCCCGGGCTCTTCTCGGGCTCGGGATGAAAAATCATCGTTTTCTGCGAAAATCGGAACGTAAAAAAATGACGTTTAAAAACAATAATATTCAATGATTGGGTATTCCGAATCCAGAACGTTAAAAAACTACGTAGCTAAAGTCGCCGATCGACGTGAAATCGACTAGTGACACTTGGATTCCGCCGGCATTGAGCAGCGACGTATCGCCAATTTTTTTTTGTCCTCCAAACATTTCCCGACAAAACCCTGAGCCAATTTTGCAAATATTTTTTGTTCTGGGAAAGTCACAAAAATGTGTATTGATTAAACAAAGGTATCGGTGCTTTTTCGCAATAAAGAATATTCAGTCTAAAGGTTTTGCAAAATAATTTGTCGTTACCGCATTTTCTGCAGCAATCGTCTGGGCATTCTCTCGAGAACCAGCGCCGGCAAAAAAACCCTACTCTTTAGAGTAATTAATATAGCATCTGGCGCTTCCAGCCACTGCGACGATCTTCCAAGTTGCAAATGTACGCTTTGAAAATTTTTGGTTTGAAAAGTAATGAACGGTATCGGAAGCTTTTTTACATAAACTGTTTCTGAAATTTCCAACACATGTCCATTGCAATTTTACAGTATAATTTTTATAAACTTCAGGCAAAAGTTTTAGCATTTTAATATCTGGTATTTTTATTTTACACATAAAGTACATTAACGTTCAATTAATGTAAGTAATGTAACCAGATTTACAATTTTCTTTTAGTCATCATTTAGTACGATTTTCATTTAGTCATCGTGACTCATGAGACAAACTCTGACGGGGATCCAGTGCGAGGACATCGTGCTGGACCTTCCGTGATAGGCAAAGGCTCGGTGTCGCCATCCTCGGATGATTTTTTAAAAAGCTAGCAATTTTTATTCATTCGATTTAGCTGAATTACATATCTGCAGTTTCATCCGCAGCCGTCAACCACGCAAGAAGCTGCCGGCCGCCCGAAATGAAGGCTAACTTCGAACCGTTCAAATTCCCGCTCGCTATCTTTTGTCACCTGTCCGTGTTTGCTTGCGTATGGTAGTCGGGTCATAGTTTACTCAGCGTTCGAGCGTCGACACTCCGACATGTAAAACGAGCTGTGATTGGTCGACTTTAAACGTTAATAGCTCGGTCAATATTTACTCCATCGCAATTTCGCAAAGGCCAAAATTTTCTGCGCGACGCGCTCTATGCGTCGGTATAACTTTCGTATATAACTTACAACTCACCCTGTATATATATATATTATATACAAAATGCCTGATAACAAAATATTGACCAATACGTCATGCTCAATGTAAAAAAAAAAAAAAAAAAACCCACATAAGGAATCGAACCAGCGTCAATAGGGATGTGAAGCTGGTACGCAAGAGACTGCACTACGCCATATCTTTTTATTAATAGAAGCATTGAAGTATTTAAGGCGTGGAACCGCTTGGTTTCGCTTGTTTGCTTCTCATCATTAAAATTTTATTTAATTAATTCAAGTATAAAAAAGTACTTAATGCTTCAAGTACTTGTCATACTTCGTACTTTATATTTGACGCATTTATGCTACTTTGTCCAGCTCTGGTCGATATATATCATTTCTAAAAATATATACTATATATTTTATATAAATATATAGATTATATGGTATATATAGAATGCTTAATAAAAAAATATTGACCAATCAATCATATTCAAGTTAAAAAAAAACATACCCACATAAGGAATCGAACAAGCGTCTAACAAGCAGTGGACTCGCTTGATTAACAATGAGATTAACGCTACGACGCCGCTATTATTTATTTTGCGTTACCTCATTGTGTTTTTTAATCAATGCAAAAAAAAATAAAAACTGAACAAATTTTAGGCCGGGAGAATAGGACGCAGGAGCAGCATCAAAAATGGTAGATATAGGAGAAGGAGAAAAACTTACGTCGCAGGATCATTTGGGAAGCGATGAAAAGTGACATCCGGGTCTCTACTTTTCACGCTTCCACATGTGCCGTAGACGCACACGTCGGCATTGCAAATTACAAATTCATTCACCTTTCAGACAGCTTAGAAAATAACAAAGAAAATAGTTAACCAACAACAGAAGAAAAAAAATGCAAAGCATGCAAAAAAAAAGGAGTTGGAACGCTAGAATTAGCGATATAATCACGGGATTTTTTATTATTTAGTACGGTTAATTAGGATAAGGATTTATTATTAAAGGATAGCAAGCTTCATCCGAATTATTTATAAGTTTAAAAGCACTCAGAAAAGCAAACAGCATGCACCCGCGGACACAATGAGCATTGGCGGGAACCGTCGTCTTTACAGCGGTGGCAAGACAGAGATAGCATGATTACCCCAACGCATATAAGCCCATGGGAGTGAGCGAAATGAAACATTAGGGGCGGAGCTAACGCTCTCACGCCATCGTAAGCATGTGTTGCGCTGTATGTGAGCCACAGCGATAATACACAGACGCAAGGCGCAACTGGCGACATCTTACCATTGGGGTGAAAGCTCGTCCGAGTACCCCAACTTTTCTGGCTTCAAGCTGGCTACAGACCGTACGTTTCTATAGATATCTATATTCTTTGGTTCTACTATACGTCATAGGGGAGACGGTATTTTTACGGTTCTACTATACGACATGGGGGAGACTGGGGTAAAACGAAGTTTTCCGATCATTTTTGGATAAGACAGTGGGGCAAAACGGGGCAAAAAACCCTGATATATCGATGGGGCAAATTCCGTTATCCAAAAATTATTAGAAAATTATGTTTTATCCCGCTTCCCACTAGTATATATCCTGTACCATATACATATCGTTTACTATATATATAGTAGGGGAGACCGGGGCGAGATGGCCTCCTAAACAAATAACGCGGCTACAACGCTGCCGAAAGTATAATCTATTATTTGTCACCCAACAATGATATTTTCAGAAGTTTTACAACGCGTCCGAAAAAGTAAATTGTCTGGGGCGAGACGGGCTACCCGTACATTTTCCAAATTGTTTTTTTTTTTTACTTTGGGTACCCTATTTTGCCCCGCTTCCCTATTTTACGAATTTTCTGTTTCTGTCGGTGTCTACGAAAGTTTTTAAAAATTTTTTCCTTCCAGGTTTTTATAGGTTTTTAAATAATTTTGGGGTGGCCTATTACGCCCCGGGTCGGCCTGATTTTTCACTAGCCCATCTCGCCCCGGTTTCCCCTATATATATTTACTATATATACTATGTATAGTATATGTACCATACTATTATATATACTATCCCAGACAGAAAACTGATGGTTCCGGAATGTACTCGGTATTAGCACGAGAACGTACGCAGTGCC
The DNA here is from genome assembly GCA_964017025.1 of Stenichneumon culpator. Classification (NCBI taxonomy): domain Eukaryota; kingdom Metazoa; phylum Arthropoda; class Insecta; order Hymenoptera; family Ichneumonidae; genus Stenichneumon; species Stenichneumon culpator. The sequence continues at coordinate 1,092,272 of OZ024781.1, read as the reverse complement.
GGCACAATGCAGATTCGTATGACCGCACGTGACGATATTGTGCCGGCACGGTGTGTCAAATGTTATGGCAAGTTTTTCTTGCTGGGATATACACTAAGCCGTATAGCTTCGCAGACAGAAAAATGACGGCACTGCAACGGAACGGTGGTGGTACCAATGGTACGATACCCATTTGACGGCACGTTTTTCTATCTGGGATTTCTTCGTTAGCACAATTTTTATGTTACATACCTTTGTATCCATTTTCTTCGCCGGGATTTGCTAGCCCGTTGTCGCTTATCACCATTCCCCATTCCACTTATCACAACACTAATACACCGTGACCACTATATGAATATAAAACTATCAGTATAAACTATGAGCACAACGACACTTCGCTTATATCCACGAAAAAAATTCCAATGCGGCTTCACACGATACGCGGACGATTCCGCAAAGACGACTGTCAATTCTGTTTGTTTCGACGCGAGCCGTCAAGCCGCAACAGATACAGAAAGAAAACTTCTTTGTTCCACGTTTGCACGTGACCAGGGCGCGTGACTGGCGACATACATTGTTCGATGAAGCCGGCTACACATGTAGCTGGCTACGTTCTCTGTGATCTTTTCCCGGAAAATAGTAAAATTCCATATATCTCAATAAGTATTATTGCGGAAACCAATGAACTTCATAATAATTGTAATCATAATCATTAATCAGGGAGTATACTGAAATCGAAAACTTGATTTATTGAGCTGCTTGTAAAGAGGCTCAATGTATTACAATTCAAAGTAGGTCATACAGTGCGGTGGCTACGCTTCCGGCCTGCCACCCGGTTGTTCGGGGTTCGATTCTCATTTCGTTAATTAATTTTTTTTCCCATATACGAACAGCTTAACTGCAAATGTTTATTCAAATAAACACTTACAAACAAGCTATTCGCAAATGGAAAAACAAATTGAAAAAAATATTGGTAAAGTCGGTAAAAATACAACGATTTTTTTGCACATTCACTACCCCTACTTACGTGTATAATTACATAACTAATGAGATCTTGTAAATTTCTCTGAAGTGATAATTTGTTTAAAAAAATGTTCACTCTACACGACTATTCATTTCTCTAATAAACATATACCGTCAAGTGGCATAGTCGTAGAATGAAAACGTGGAAAGAAAAGTGAGCAAGTAGATTTTGAACCATTGGCGCCCAATCGTGCAGACTCCTTCGCATAGCAGTGGATCTCACGCGCGCGGAGGAATATATCGTCCGGTTGTCCGGAGGACTCAACCCACTAGCGACCTCTGGCGGCACAGTCACGCGGCCGGCCTGGAGAGGCCCACAGCCATGTTTTGCTGAAATTTCGTCGTGCATACCGACGACTTTTTCGAAACAACTTCTTGCTCTTTTTTTACTCCCAATCGGAATAAAAACAGATTTACAATGTATAATTTTGTACCGTTTTGTAATTTTTGCTCGACCAACGACACAATTTTGATTTTTTCATTACAGAAATCTGTGGGTAATAGATCTGTAATTTTTTTTTTTCGAAATCGTGAAATCTGAAGGAAACACGGTTGAAGTTCACATTTTTCCAGACTGTTCCCAAAATTTCGCTAGATTTCCATCAGGGTACTCGGAGAAAAATTGTTCGAAAGTTTTGATGTGCCCGTTACCGTGTTTCACATGCTCTTAAGGGTTAGAACCCAAGAGAATTATAATCGCACGATTTATTATTTATTATAGTTTATTAGAGAAATCTTCCAAATAGTTTATTACAACAACGTTCATTAAAGTTTATTACAGAAATCTTCCAAATTAGAGTTTATTACCAATCGTATTGTCACGTTCCGTGCTGGAAAATTTTTGCTAAGTTTTCTCGCGCGATTCGTGACAGAAATCGCGATATAGCACGATCGGGCTCGTCAGCGGCGGGATTGGTTGTCAGGGTATCGGGATACACAGGATGTATTCCGTTGCCTTTTAATATTTAATTTCGCCTATTGTCGCGCCAACCGCGGCATTATTCTACGCGATGCGGCTCGCGCGATAATTTTTCTCGAGAATCACGAGCGAAGGATCGAGGTGTCATCAGAATGTCTCCTCTCGCGTCCTCTCAAGCGAAGTAAAAATTCAGCTAAATTCGCTAAAAACCTCCCCGGCTTGCCGTCCAACGGTCGCGAGACCGGCGGATGAGCAGGCCGAGGAAGGCAGTCCCGTTTAGATACTGAAAGCGCGAGCTTGTTCTTCGGAGAAACTCCTCGATTAGCATCCGCAAAGTAAGGTAAATCTCGAGGGAACACCCCGGTCTAGTAGAACGCGAGAAAGTCGCGGAGGCCGAAAGGAGCCTATAGAGTGGTACGCCCCGCGGTGGTGAGCCTGATCGTGCTAGAACATAGTTTGTTTTACTCTGCGCCACGAACTATTTAGTCGTGTAGTTTTAAGTGTGTGTCATCGCGGAAAGAGGGAAGGTGTACGGAGAGTGGAGTGAGAGTAAGAGTGTAGAGAAAGAGAGTGGAGAAGCAAGGCCGCGACCACACGTAACGATAGAAAATAAAATAGTAAGTACATTGGTATGTGAGTAAAACCGTTTGTATGTGTGTATGTGTGGAGCTTGCCGGCTAACCTTACAATTTTTCCGTTGTAACGTAATAATCATTCTGGGATAATTAAACCTAAACTCGCATTTAAATCATCGCGTGTTTATTCGACCAACCTGCGCGAAATATCGGGAACGTTCTGTATAGAACGGAACCGGAACGATCCCGAATCAAAAATAAATATAACTCGTCGCGCCTCACGCGGCGAGGTTTGTTGTAACGTAGTACGTCCGTACGTTACAGTATCGAGTACACCTTGTACAGTGGTCTTCCCGTGGAAGAACTTGTCCGAACTAGTAGTATCACTTACTACCGAATTGCGTGCCCTTGCACAAGTAATTGTCACGTGAATCGTAATGTAACTAACAAAACGTAACAAGCAAAACGTAACCAACCGTACAGAATCAGGAGTTCCGAAGAGACTAGTGGGTGCCTGCTCTCGGTTCCCTATATATGGATGGAAGAGCAGGCACGTCAGCTTAATTTTAGTCGATGTCAGATATTTCGTCAGATTGCTAATTGTTTAAACAATTCTCGTTTCCGGGTAGAATACAATATCGTCAATGATTTTCCAATAGCCGACTCAGCAATTCCTGAGCTGATGCGTTACTTGCCGAGTCGCTCGCGATTGCCTAAATGCTGCGGTAGGTGTCAAGTTACACGCGTTTGCCTAAATGCTGACTCGCAACGACGCGCGGATTATTTCGCAACGACGCGCGGATTATTTCGCAACGACGCGCGGATTATTTCGCAACGACGCGCCGTCGTCGCCTGCAACTGCATACCTCGATTCCGGTGCAATGACCTTGCCTTAATAATCGAGGTATTGAAATACCCGGGGTACAACAACTGAGAGAAAAATCAGGGATAGAGTGAACACGCGTGAGAGGTTGACCCAAACATAGTTGGCTCAATAACGATTTAGGTGGCTTAACCATCGAGCTTGAATTACATAACATAAGGTGGGCTTAATCTATCGGTGAGGTTACATACGGCGAAACTCATGGTCAACTTCAATCAATAGATCTCATTGAGGCTGAGCCAATGTCAGCGAGATTGATTGATTCAAAGTGTGGTTGACTCAACCTCAATATAATTATTTATTTACAAGGAAATTTATATTGCGTGGAATTTTTTATTTACAAGGAAATTTTTATTACGTGGAATTTTTTATTTACGTGTAAATAAAAAATTGAAGGACATTAGGTGGAATTCAAAGACAATTCCAGGACATTTTGAACGACAGGCAAAATTCAAGGACAGTTCCAGGACTTGAAGAACCGCTAGACACCATGTTCTCGGATTTTGAAGTGTTATTTGCAAAAAACCGACGGTCGTCTCGACGCTCTCGACGTCCTCGGTCCGGACCGGATGTTGCGCTCGAGAACCGATCGAGCAAGGCTGAAGCGGCAATCCGGGTCCTCCGAAACTCGGCGATATTGGCGGGTAGTAAAACAGCGGGGTAACGTGGCCAATCGCCGTTCTGTGCACGATCGGTTGCTATAAAAGTAGACGTCACGTGCGATCAACGGCATAACCCCCGCCCCCCCCCCCCCCCACGACTTCTTCGCCAGTTGGCTCGTGCGCGACCTGCCGCTTTTCTGCGAACTGTATTTGACAAGGAGCAACGATAATTATTTGAATTGTCAATAGTCCCATGTCGATCGTCAAATACAATATATGCACAGCGTCTCCGTGACACAAGAGTATTTTCTAAAGCTGGAATAATCTGTCCGTCCTGTTGTTGTTGAAGTAAATGACGTAGCTCAACATTCCGTACCTCGGCTATTGCTCTCTCAGATTCCGATTTTCGAAGCGTTTGGCGTAATATGCCTATCTTATGCATCAAGAACTGAACCTCCGGTTCGACATCAAATGTTCAAATAGGCAGCCTCGGCTCTTCGAGATTCTCTTCGGCGTTTTCCATATACACTGATGTATAAAACTAATAATAATCTATGTTAATATGATAATCTACGTAATCAAAAAAGCCACCCAAAACCTTATTCTGTCGTTTGAAACTGACTTGAATCGTGTGACAATTTAACGTTCGTAAGCATTACCCAGATGACTAATGAAACAACGAAAATTCGTATAATCAATTGCATCGGATCGATTTCACATTTTCCAAATTTATTAATATATAAAGACGCTTAGAGAACGTTAAAAAGGTAAAGTATAACTGTTTTTTAATACAACGGTGTACAGAATAGCAGTAATTAATCGTTTCTAAGTTTCACCGTCCGAAGACTGCGGAATGGGAATGTAGTCAGCAAAATGGAGGTTACGCGATCGTATAACATAGCTGGGGAGTAGCGACATTACTGTTACTTGTAAAGGGTAAAAAGTGTAAAGACTTGTAAAGCTCCATGATATTATTCGTGAGCAACCAGTTTTTCGGGAACGAAAATTCTTTCCGGAGGTTTACTCGCGTTGAAAAAAATTGTATGCAACTCTGTATATATTTCGAAAGTGCAGAAAAAAATTCAGTCTCCAAGGACTTCCCGTTCGTCCGAGAGAAAATAATTACCGTCAGATGAGGCGGTCTTTCAGGGACGAAAAGATGTCCGGAGGTTCAATATCATTTTAAAAATGTCTCCAGACCTCTGTATATATTTCGAAAGTGTAGAAAAAATGGAGTCTCCAAGGACGTCTGGTTCGTCCGGGGTAAAATAATTACCAGCTAATCGAATTACCAGCTACTCGAACTGTCGTGATATTTGTTTACGACATTTTATTACCCCGATGACATTTCACTAACTTTATCCTAGAGGGAACTCAAAAAGAAGTTCACATTATCCCTGATACTCGTCAGAACAGGGAAACCGGATTATTATATTTTCATAGCCATGAAAAGATAGGTTAATTGTACGAAAAATGGGCCCTATCAACAACGATTTTGAAACTTTGACAGGTGCCAACGAATTCGTTGCAGCAACGTTCCACGCCATGAATCTCACGACCCCGATGAGTTTCAGGCAACACTCGAGGATAGGCAGCGAAGGCGTTGTAACTTAATCCTCTTCGGACTAGAGGAACGAGCGGATGGGCCAATAGGAAGGAACAACTAATGTGAAGAAATCCGGCACGAGACCGTCATTCTATGCTCGACCCGAAGGTCTCTCGCCCATTAAGAGCATACGCAACGAAGCCCACCTACTTCCATGTTGCGATATATTTTGCCCCGCAGAGGCCAACCTCAATAGAGGTGCGCACGATTGACCACCGGCAATCGGCTGGCAAGCACCTCCCCTGCGATACCTTTAACTGACACCTCTTACGGGTGCTGGTTAACCACCCGGGGTAAGCCGAAGCGAGAGTCCCCTTCTCTCGTTGGACGCGTCACCAACCACGTCGTCTATCACACGTAGGTCCCCAAAAATATATAAACCACATGGGCTAGCTGGTCAGCCCACTCCTTTCGGAACAAGGCATATTCCAGAACCTCTATTTGATACCCCGCGGGGATGAGGGCACCTGATTTAGGCATCAGTATGACATCAGAACGATTGGCTTCGTCCGGGCCTGCTTCCAGACAATCTCATGCACATTCGAACCATGAGATCGCTGACCAGCGACTCGTAAACCAGGCGTGAACTCACGATTCGCAATACATGCGATCGCTCCTAGAACACACCCGCGGATATGGGCACACTGGGTTTTAACGCCTGGGATCCATTTTGCTCTCTCCGAAGAGAGATTATCGACGCGAGCCCCTCGAAGGCCAGATCACAGACTTGGCACACAGTGGCTATAAGTTTCGCTTATGCCGCCCGTTTAACATAAAGAGTACGCTCTGGGCACATTGTGGTAACGCACTGTCAACGCTTTTCAGGGCTCGAGCGCTCGTCCACAATGTCTGACCCCCATTGCCCCACATTTATGTCCGCATCAATAGGAAGGAACAGGGCGAAGGATCTGTGCGCTCTTTCCACTTTGTCACTGATATCGGATGAGATAAAGGAAACTGAAGTCAAAGTACGGAGGATCGGCCAATACGGGGCTAACAAAACATGCCTTTTACAAGTGACGCTACCTTCGGAGGCGCAAGCTCAATCCATCCTGAGGAACAAGGGGAAGTACAGGGGTCCCATAAAAATCGCGAAAGACAGATCGGCCGCTCAAAGGAGCAAATATGCTGAGCTGAAAAAGCGCATTAGTGGTCACACAAAGGAGGATCCGGCAGTCCGGAAGAAGATTATTTATCGAGGCGGGTTCCCGTCATCAGTGAAATACAGCATCCACCGAAACCGAAGACGCAAGGAGCGGGAGCGCTAGCACAGCTGCCCACTCAAGGAACTACCGTTGAACGTCATGTCAACGTCCCTACGGAACTCAACGTGCGTGCGAATAGCTCTGGAAATAAACGATCCCCAATGGGTAGAAACGCGCAGCTATCGGCCGAGTCAGCGAACCGCTTTGTAGAACCCAGAAATCGCACCATATCAAAAAACTAGCAACAAATGGCAATATCACGGCACACTACCAAAATGTAAGAGGTCTGCGGACCAAATTGAAAAAACTGAGGGCAGCAGCATCGATAGTCGGCTCGAGTTATGATATTATAATTTTAACGGAAACTTGGCTCCATGCAGGAATTACCGACGGGGAACTTGGGCTCCAGGACTTCGCCGTTTTTCGTAAAGATAGGGACTTTGATGCATCCGCTAAGAAGAGAGGGGGAGGAGTTCTCATTGCCGACCGCCGGGCGCTTCAGAGCACACGCATACAATCAAGAACGAAGCGAGTCGAGCATGTCATGATCGAAGTCTCGAAAGGGGCGCATAAGCTCCTCATAGGTGGGGTATACATTTCTCCGTCTGCGAGCCCAGAGATATATTCAGAATATATAACAGAAATCGGAACAATAACTGAGCAATACTCAAGGCACGAAAAGATCCTGGTAGGAGATTACAACCTGCCGGGCGTAAACTGGGTGTGTGATGGTAACGAAGTGTTTTGTGACTCTTCAGGGGCAGATGCAATGGTTAAAGAAAAATCTGAGCTTCTGGACGACGGCTGTTCATTCCTCGGTCTAAACCGGTGGTGCAATCTTGCGAATAATTACGGGAACATCCTCGACCTGCTATTCTCAGAGGCTCAATACGTAGTCTCCCCAGCCACGGATCCACTGCTGGAAGAGGACGCAGATTTTCACGCTTTGCTACACATCGAAATCCCGTTCGTCGCACGTGAGGAAATCATCGGGGAGACGATGGAGTACGACTTTCGTCGAGCAAATATGAACGATCTGAAAGCACACCTCGGACGGATAAATTGGCAGGAGATTCTTCAGGAGAAACCCCTCGAACGCGCGACTACCGCCTTCTACAACACCTTATCCATAGTAATGGACTGCCACATACCGAAGATATACAGAACCCCCCCCCCCCCCGCCCCAACGAGACAACCGTGGATATCCCAAAATGCAATACATTGCATCGAAGATAAAACAAAATAGCGCACAAAGCTTTTAAACGCTCGGGACAGCCACGAGACTATGAGAGATTCAGGCAACTCAGGGCCGAATGCAAACGAAGGGCAGAAGAATGTTATGACCGGTACGTAGGAAGGATCGAAGACGGAATAGCAACCAACATTAAAACATTTTAGAAGTACGTGAACCAACGCCGTAGCGAACGAGGGCTCCCCACGACGCTAACTCTTGATGGGGGACGAGCCGAGTCAGGAAGCGAAGCCGTCAACCTGCGTATCTTTGCGCAATTAACTCGCAAAACTGCAAGGTAAACTTGATAGTTCCTAAAGTGGAACTAATACCAGTCGAAATTATCTTGAGGAAAACCTATCAACGACTTCACACCGTGCGACTCCCGCGGTCTCCCAAACGTAAACCATGCGGAGGTACGCTCGGTACAACTCAACAAGGAGAGTAGGCTTGAGGCTCTTCAAGCTCTTTTGCAATTAGATCACCTCAACGAAACGGAGCGAGATCACGTACTTCAGTTGGTTTCAGAATACCAACACCTGTTCTGTTTACCCGGAGATCGATTGGGTCACACAACACTAGTGAAACACGAAATTCCTACAATGGACAACAGACCAATTAACACCAAACAATACCGATTCCCACAAGTACACAAAAGGGAAATACAAAGTCAGGTCAACGATGTTGGACAAGGGAATAATAAAACCATCCCTTTCTCTCTACAACTCTCGGGTTTCCACAGGGGGAGTCTGTAACCCCTACGTGGCGCGTCCCCAAGTGGCGGATACGGGAATGCTCGCCGTCCGTGGTGGCGGGACACTTCGGTACCCTGCCATTTTACGGGCGGAGGGTAGGGGTGAAATAAAATAGCTCCCGCGGACCAAGCAGCCTAGGGGAAGAAACCCCGAAAACAATTCAACTATGGAGAGGTCGGTTTATGGAAAAGCGATTACGGTGCAGGGGCGCGGATCCCCAGTACCGGCGCCGGCAGGGAGTGAGCAAGCGGGCTCCCGGGCGTCGTCATTGTACGACCGCAGTGCTTCAAGGGTGGACGACTTGGCCCTTGGAGCATCGAATGCTACAAGCGGAGGAATCGACGAGGAAGACGTGATGGACCTCAACACGAGCTTCAACGTCGTCGAGGAGGACGACAAGTTTCCGACCGACCTCAGGGAGCGGGAGGAATGGGTCGCCAGAATGGAGAGTGTCGTTGAGGAGAACCTCCGGAAACTGGAGACGATCCTCGAATCCATGCAGGACTTCTGCCGGTTGCCGAAGAATAAAAAATTGCACCGGCAAATAAACGAGGGCGTCGAGGAGGTACGGTCCTGAGCGCGACCTGCGAAAGGAGTGCCAAAACAGCGCTGACGCTGATGCCGACTACACGGGTCTTTTGGCCTACGAGTTGGGACTCAGGATAAAGAAGGAGAGGGCCCGGCAGAAGGCCATGAAGGAAAAGTCCGCTTGCGCCGGCACTCAGACGGAGTCTCCAACCTTGGGGGCTGCGCCTGGCAGTCGGCCCGACAACGGGAAGAGGGTGCGAGAGCCAACAACGAGCCCGAGCGACACGCAGCCCGTGGCGAAGCCGGCGCTCAAAGAGTCCCGAACAGGCGAGGACAGAACGTTTCGCGTGGTCACGAGGAGACGCGCGAAAAATCCCACCCTGACACCAGCTGAGGTGGGTGCTCCAACGGAGGTAGAGGTGCGAGCGGCCAACAAAGGAGCAAGGAAGAAGAAGGAGAAGGAGAAGGCTCCACCTGCAGCCAGTGCCCCGCCGATCAGGGGACGCGAGGCAGCAGGTACCAAATCTAAAAGGAGGAGGATCCCGCCCTGAGGCTCTCCTTATAGAGCCTGCGAATAGCAGGAGCTATGCTGAGATCCTCAGGGAGGTGAAAAAAGGGGTCAAGCCTGAAGAGTTTGGCGTAGAAGTCAAAGGAACCAGGCTGACTAAGACCGGAAGTATCGTCTTGGAGGTGAGGGCGAAGGCCGAGGACAGGACTAATTTTGCCTCGGCCATCGGGGAGGTGCTTGGGGAGATAGGTACCCTCCGGGAACTCATCCCTAGAGCCCAGCTTGCCATCCGTGATGTCATGGAGACAACGGAGGCAGGGGAGGTAGAGGAGGCTCTGGAGAGGTTTTTCGGGGGGCAGATCGGCAGCCCTCCGAAGATAAACCTATCCAAAAGGAGCAACAGGGGTTGCATTCTGGCTTTTGTGGAGCTGGATGCAGCTCCTGCTGCAAAACTGGAGAGAGCCGCTCGACTTAAGGTCGGGTGGGCGAATTTCCGGGTTGCTCCATGGTGTCCCGAGATCCGGTGCTATCGCTGGCATGCTCCCGGGCACCTGGTATGCGACTGCACCGGGGAGGACCGGAGCAACTGTTGTCGGAAGTGCGGACTAGTGGGCCACAGGGCGCCGCCCCCCGCCCACTGCCAAACGGAAGAAGTAATTGGGAAACATTGGAGGAAGCCGCACCTGCGGCGTATTGCGCCTATAACCGATGACCCTGAAGTAATGCTAACGCGGTTCCGGGGTCATTGGTTGGCGAGGAAGGGGAGGTGGTTTTAGTGGGTAGGGCCGTTCGCGGAGGAATCCCACACTACCAACTTTGGTGTGCGTAAACGCATTTCCACCTCCCTGCACAAAAAAAAACAACTCCAGTTTGGCTTGGACCCAAAAAGCCAGACGCGAAAAGCAACAAAAAATGGAGAATTGTAATAGACTTTAGAAAACTCAACGAAAAAACCACTCCAGACGCGTACCCACTCCCAAACATTAGGGATATATTAGATCAATTGGGAAACGCCCGGTACTTTTCAACGTTCGACCTGGCATCCGGTTTTTACCAGATAGAGATGCACGCGGCGGATGCACACAAAACAGCTTTTTCGACCCCGAATGGTCATTACGAGTATCATCGAATGCCATTCGGACTTAAAAACGCGCCAGCAACCTTCCAAAGGTTGATGCACCTCGTACTATCCGGACTTCAAGGTGCCGATCTTTTCGTCTATTTAGACGATATTGTAATAGACGTGACAGACATCACGGAACACGAAAACAAATTTAGGAGTTTAGCGAAAAGACTGAATTCGGCAGGATTGACCCTACAAACCGAAAAATGCCACTTCCTAAACCGAGAAGTGACGTACCTAGGGCACATAATTTCAGCGGAAGGCGTCAGACCGAATACCAGCAACATCTCTGCAGTTAAAAATTTCCCAATACCAAAAGACAAAAAAGGAATTAAACAATTTGTAGCACTCGCAGGCTACCATCGACGGTTCATCCGTGACTTCGCAAAAATTGCGATTCCTTTAACCCGACAACTAAAAAAATCAGAGAAATTCGTTTAGACAAACGAATGCCAATCAGCATTCGAGTATCCAAAAGCGAGAATCGTCGAGCGACCGGTCCTAAACTATCCGGATTTCGACAAAACTTGCACTCTCACTACAGACGTATCAGACTACGCCATAGGCGCAGACTCAGTCAAAAACACGGTTATTTTGACCACCCAATAGCGTTTTACTAGAGAGCATTGAAAAAAAACTGAAATCGCGTACGTCGCGATGAAAAAAGAATTATTAGCAATCGTGAACGCGGTAGAATACTTCAAAACGTATCTATACGGAAAACGGTTCACACTTGTTACAGATAACAGAGCCCTTACATATATAAAAAAACAAACCCGATATTCCTCAACAACTGCAACGATGGCAGATAATACTCAACGGCTACGAATACGATATCCAGCACAAACCCGGAAAATTGAACGTTGTTGCTGACGCTCTATCGAGAAATCCCGCGGAAGTCATGCCAATCAGGCAACGCGAGGAGAGCTCATCAGACAACACAAGAAAACCAGGAGACGAAAAAACAAAAACTATCTCCCAAATCGCCGCATCAAACTCGCGGACGATCAACAACCGACACGGATTCTGGAAATCCAGCACCTAAGAAAAAACGAAATACGTGGGAACTGTTAACCGACGAATCGGAGGACAGCCAAGCCGCATATCAGAGAACATCCCAAACAGACTATGACGAATCAATTGAACAAGTAACGGAACAAAAGAAACAAACTCAACAAGAAACGAACCAACCACTAAAAGAAACAAAATCAAAACAAAAAATGGAAAGTGTACCCACAAAAAACGATTGAATAATACATACCGAAACATCAATCACTGAGTTATCGGAAATCGAAGGTGAATGTATGCAACCAATAAAAAAATAACCTAGGAAAAAATATCCGAAGGAAAAAAAAAGCGCGGAAAATAAAGTACGGTAAAATTATCCTTGGAAAAATGGTCTCACGGAAAAACGCTAACGGAAGAAAGATCCGAAATCAGTCCTTAATGTTTGATGGATCATTGACAGCATTTTTTGGTTTGCTGTGTCTACTCGTCCGACTAAGATTAAGACGAATTACGACAAAGGATTAAGGTAGCCCTTGCGAATGGTGTTCACTTCGCATAAATTTCAGAGAAATGAGAGAGATTTTTAAACACTTCTGGATGGTATAAAAATCTTAAAAAATCAAGCATATTAACGGTGCTGAAAAGATTAATTTTACATAATAATTCCAAAATGTTGTTAACAAATTGATGAAAAATAAAATCGTTTAACAAATCTGCCGGAAACTTGACTTTTGTAATGAAAATGATTCGTTCACTTATCTGAATACTTATGAGTTTTTCAGATTTTTAAATTCACTTTGAATTTTTTTTTTTATACGGAAAAAATGTGTAGTCGCACACACACACACACACACACACACACACACACACACACACACACACACACACACACACACACACTCCACCGGGGGATGTCTGTAACCCCTACGTGGCGCGTCCCCAGGTGGCGGATCGGGGAATGCTCGCTTGTAAGAGAGGGTAAGGCCGAAATAAAATAAGCCTCGCGGACCAACAGACTAGGGGAAGAAACTCCGAAAACAAATCAACAATGGTAGTGAGCGATCAGAACAAAGTACCCCAAGTGAGTACCTCTCAGACAGAGAGTAATCTCACCGTCGATTCCGATCGGGTGAAAGCCCCGGTGGTCGGCGCCGGCCTCATGGATTTTGGGGGAGGCCAATCGCACAGTCCCACAACGCGAGCCACAGAGCAACAGAAGGAGAGGAAAAGCGAAGCTGCCTTTGAGCGACTTGGCAGTAAGATTACGGATCTGGCCGAGTTCATCAAAGGGAAGAGTAACGTCCATACGGAGATTCGGAGGTTAGTGGCGTCGATTAGATCAAGCTACGACCTGGCCTGCCGACCAGAGACAGAGAAGCCTCTGGCTACGGAGAAACCGACGACCGGAGCGAAGGAGACCCAAACTTCGCCGGCACTAGCGGGAAAGCCTAGCTGGAAAGCCCCCAAGAGGAGGATGACTACGTCTCCACCTAAAGAAGGCAGGACCCCGAGGAAAAAAAAGCAGCCAGGATCCCCAAGGACAGTCTCGGTAACGATAACCGAATCGCGGGTGGAAGCTATCCCGGCAGCACAGAAGGAGCCACCGACGTGGCTGAATGTGGGAAGGGGAAAGCGGAGAAACCGGCGTCCCAAGCCGGCAAAGCCAGATGCCCTAGCCATCAAGGCTACAGGAGAAAAGTCGTATGCCGACATCCTACGGCAATTGAAGGGCAACCCAGTCATGAAGGAACTGGGGGAGAGCTTCGCCAAAGTCCGGAAGACCGTGTCCGGAGAGCTGCTACTGGAGATCGACCGGACGGCACCCCAGAAAGCATCGGAACTGAGACAGTCAGTGGAAGAAATTCTGGGAGCAGAGGCCGAGGTCAGAACGCTCGCACAGGAGGACCTGATCGAGATCAAGGATCTGGATGAACTCACGACGAAGGAAGAAGTGGCGGAAGCCCTGGCAACAGGGCTGGCGGCACCCAGTCTAACGGCTGTCGTGGTCAGGTCAATCCGGAAGGCCTATGGTGGCACACAGACGGCGGTGGTAAGTCTCCCGGCAGACTTAGCCAAGAAAGCCGCCCAGATGGGGAAGGTGAGGATTGGGTGGGTCATCTGCCGCATCCGGGAGAAAACAACAGTACCACGGTACTTTAGGTGCTGGGATTTCGGTCACCTGGCACGAAATTGCAAGGGGGCTGATCGATCGAAGCAGTGTCTCCGATGCGGGGCGGAGGGGCATCTCGCTAAAGAGTGCTCCAGTGATCCTTGTTGCGTGCTCTGCCGAGGGAAGGGAAACAGTGACCATCCCACGGGTAGAGGGAAGTGTTTGGCCCTCCGGAAGGCCCTCCAAGAGGCAGCGAAGAAAAGAAGATGAGAATACTGCAGCTCAATCTCAACCATTGCGAGGCAGCGCAGGACCTACTTATGCAGACGGTGCACGAACTGAAGATCGACGTCGCTATTGTCTGCGAACAGTATAAAAATGTCGAGGGAGCCAAGTGGGTAGCAGATGCCTCAGGACGGCCAGCTATCTGGGCGTGCGGGAAATTTCCCATCCAGGAAGTCAGGAGGGCCCCGAGAACAGGTTTCGTATGGGCAAAAGTTGATGGCATATACGTCTATAGCTGTTATGCCTCACCAAATGCGCCAATCGAAGACCTTGAGGAACTCCTTCACCAGCTCGCTACCGACGCACGGATAAGAAGTCCCTTGGTTATTGCAGGGGACTTTAATGCCTGGGCAAATGAGTGGGGTAGCTGGGAGACAAATCTGAGAGGGGAAACCCTGCTTCAATCTTTTGCGCAGCTTGATATAGTCCTGGTCAACAACGGACACAAGCCGACGTTTACGAGGAGTGGTACAAGCTCGACCGTCGATCTTACTTTCGTGAGTGAGGTCCTCTGCAGACAAGGCGTGACATGGGAGGTCAGTGATCTCTATACCCATAGCGATCATCAGGCAATCCTATGCACGCTGAAGATACCTGGAAGAATATGCAGAAGGAGGCGTACAGAAGGGGGTCCTAGGTGGAGGGCTAAGGCATTTGACGAGGACGCCTTCGGCATCATCATGGAGCAAAATGTTGAGCTCTCGGGTTCACCAGAGGAGAAGGCTCAGCAGATTATGTCACTCATCACCGAAGCCACTGATGCGGCAATGCCAAGGACCTCAGGTAATGCCCGACGACCACCAGTTTACTGGTGGAACGAGGGTATCGCCGATCTTCGGAGACGATGCCATCGTGCTAGAAGGCTATACCAGCGTGCGAGGGGGCGCCCGGAGTATCGAGTATTGCAGCAGCGGTATAAACAAGCTCGTAGAGAGTTCAAGGGAGCCATTAAAGCCAGCAAACGGAAGAGCTGGACAGAGTTATGCTCCGAGGTCAATAGTGACCCTTGGGGTAGGCCATACAAGATCGCTATGACCAAGCTCAAAAGCTCGCAGATGGTGGCACCGACCACACCCGAACTGATGCACGCAATCGTTTCGACGCTGTTTCCGCAGCAACAGGCAATCCGGCATGAAGAGGAACATCCCGTACCTATCGACGAGGTACCACCGATCACGATGGAGGAGCTCCTTGCGGCCTGCAAGAATGTAGGCGACGCCAAGGCACCCGGCCTGGACGGCATCCCCAACGTTGCCCTCAAGTCCGCGATCAGGGTACGCCCGGACATCTTCCTAGAGGTGTACAACGCATGCCTGCTCGAAGGAATCTTTCCGAAACCGTGGAAGAAGCAGCGACTTGTGCTACTGCCGAAGGGGAAGGCGCCACCGGAGGACCCGTCGTCGTACCGCCCAATATGCTTACTGGACACGACGGAGAAGATCCTGGAGCGTATTATCTGCAGACGCTTGGAGATAATCACCGAGGGAGAAATGGGCCTCTCTAAAAACCAGTTTGGCTTTAGAAAGGCACGATCGACGATAGATGCCATAAACCTGGTGGTCAATACTGCGCATGAGGCCATTCAAGGCAAACGGTGGAGAAGGGGTAGCAAAAAGTACTGTGCGATCGTCACCCTGGATGTGAAAAATGCCTTTAACTCAGCAAGGTGGAGCTGCATACTGGATGCACTCCAGCACCTAGGAGTTCCGGCATACTTGAGGCAGATCGTCAAGGACTACTTCAAGGACAGAACCCTGATGTACCATACGGAAAACGGATCAAGGGCGTACGAAGTAACGGGGGGCGTTCCTCAAGGGTCGGTTCTCGGACCGACCCTGTGGAACGTCATGTACGACGCGCTTCTAAGGTTGCAGATGCCGGAAGGATCAACAGTTATTGGCTTCGCCGATGATGTGGCGGTGGTCATTACCGGCAAGTACGTAGAGGAGGTAGTGCAAATCGCTAACGAGTCTATCGTAAATATTAGGCACTGGATGTCAACGGTGGGTCTGCAACTCGCGGACCACAAGACCGAGGTGGTCCTGGTCACAAGCAGAAAAGTAAGGGAGACCATCACCCTTACGGTCGGTAATCGCGAGGTTGAATCGCGGTCATCGCTGAAGTACCTGGGAGTACTGATAGACGAGAGGCTGTGGTTTAACCAGCACGTCCATTACGCCAGCGCTAAGGCAGCAAAAGTGGCATCGGCGCTGTCACGGATAATGCCTAACATTGGCGGACCGCGACAGAGCCGGAGGAGGCTTTTGTCGTGCGTAACTACCACGATACTGCTATACGCGGCCCCAATTTGGGCCAGCGTTATGAGCACAGAGGCGCATAGGCGAAAAGGCACATCAGTGTACCGCACGAGCGCATTGAGAGTGTCCTGCGCATTCCGCACCGTATCATACGATGCAGTGTGCGTCGTAGCGGGAATGCCACCGATAGAGGTACTGGCCGATGAACGGCTCAGGCTCTACCGTCGTGGTCGCCAGAAAAGCCAAGCTGAACAGCGAGCCATGGTTCTAGAGGAAAGACAACGTTCCATGTCACGGTGGCAACAACAGTGGGATGCGTCAAGCAAGGGGAGGTGGACGCATAGACTGATCCCGCAGATTGATGGGTGGATCGATCGGAAACACGGGGAGACCGACCACTACCTTACACAATTGCTGACCGGGCACGGCTGTTTTCGAGCTTACCAACTTCGATTCAGACTAGACGACACCTCAGAGTGTCAAGCCTGCCCTTCGGTAGTAGAGGACGCGGAGCACGTCTTCTTTGGCTGTCCGCGCTTCCAGGAAGAGAGAGAAGCCCTTCATCGGCTGCTCGAGATCCAGCCATCACCTGAGACAATAGTCGGCCAGATGCTGGTCTCGCAGAAGCGATGGGATGCGGTTGGGAGTTTTGCAACTGTCATCATAAAAAAACTTCGGTTAGAGGAGAGAGGAAGACGAGAAGAGTAGGAGGACGGGCGACAGCCAAATGCTCCCTCCCGAAGTAGTGCCTGACGGCGGTTCCGCGAGGGTAGTAGGAGAGCAGGGAGGTGGTTTTTAGTGGGTAGGGCATTACGAGGAGGAGTCCCACACTACCGGCAACACTGCCGGTGTGCGTAAATGCATTTTTCCACCTACCCAGAGAAAAAACACACACACACACACACACACACACACACACACACACACACACACGCACGCACGCACGCACGCACGCGAGCAACATTTTTTCAAAAAAAAATTTAATAAATTATGACTTTTTGGATATTTTTTCAGTGAGTTTTTTTCCGTCAGACTATTTTTCCAAGGATATTTATTCTATACATTTTTTTCCGCGGATGTTTTTTCCGCCTACCATAAAAAAATGGTTGATAGATAGATAGATAGATAGATTTATTGTACTGTAGGACCAGAAGTCCTCTAGGCACATATACAGCGCAAACGAAGCATCACAGATGCAACAAAAGACAAAGCATAAGCTAATGAACACAGCATAAACTCCGAGAAACCCGTAACAGACTCATAAGTCGTAATAGACTCGTAGAATAACAAAACAATACCCATACACATACCCGTTCTCACACTCATACTCACACTCATACTCATACTCATACTCATACTCATACTCATACTCATACTCATACTCATACTCATACTCATACTCATACTCATACTCATACTCATACTCATACTCATACTCATACTCATACTCATACTCATACTCATACTCATACTCATACTCATACTCATACTCATACTCATACTCATACTCATACTCATACTCATACTCATACTCATACTCATACTCATACTCATACTCATACTCATACTCATACTCATACTCATACTCATACTCATACTCATACTCATACTCATACTCATACTCATACTCATACTCATACTCATACTCATACTCATACTCATACTCATACTCATACTCATACTCATACTCATACTCATACTCATACTCATACTCATACTCATACTCATACTCATACTCATACTCATACTCATACTCATACTCATACTCATACTCATACTCATACTCATACTCATACTCATACTCATACTCATACTCATACTCATACTCATACTCATACTCATACTCATACTCATACTCATACTCATACTCATACTCATACTCATACTCATACTCATACTCATACTCATACTCATACTCATACTCATACTCATACTCATACTCATACTCATACTCATACTCATACTCATACTCATACTCATACTCATACTCATACTCATACTCATACTCATACTCATACTCATACTCATACTCATACTCATACTCATACTCATACTCATACTCATACTCATACTCATACTCATACTCATACTCATACTCATACTCATACTCATACTCATACTCATACTCATACTCATACTCATACTCATACTCATACTCATACTCATACTCATACTCATACTCATACTCATACTCATACTCATACTCATACTCATACTCATACTCATACTCATACTCATACTCATACTCATACTCATACTCATACTCATACTCATACTCATACTCATACTCATACTCATACTCATACTCATACTCATACTCATACTCATACTCATACTCATACTCATACTCATACTCATACTCATACTCATACTCATACTCATACTCATACTCATACTCATACTCATACTCATACTCATACTCATACTCATACTCATACTCATACTCATACTCATACTCATACTCATACTCATACTCATACTCATACTCATACTCATACTCATACTCATACTCATACTCATACTCATACTCATACTCATACTCATACTCATACTCATACTCATACTCATACTCATACTCATACTCATACTCATACTCATACTCATACTCATACTCATACTCATACTCATACTCATACTCATACTCATACTCATACTCATACTCATACTCATACTCATACTCATACTCATACTCATACTCATACTCATACTCATACTCATACTCATACTCATACTCATACTCATACTCATACTCATACTCATACTCATACTCATACTCATACTCATACTCATACTCATACTCATACTCATACTCATACTCATACTCATACTCATACTCATACTCATACTCATACTCATACTCATACTCATACTCATACTCATACTCATACTCATACTCATACTCATACTCATACTCATACTCATACTCATACTCATACTCATACTCATACTCATACTCATACTCATACTCATACTCATACTCATACTCATACTCATACTCATACTCATACTCATACTCATACTCATACTCATACTCATACTCATACTCATACTCATACTCATACTCATACTCATACTCATACTCATACTCATACTCATACTCATACACACACATACCCATACCCATACTCATCCCCATACTCATACTCATACCCATACCCACACTCAGAAGCCACCCTCAAGCAGCAGATCCATGACTAGGGATTGAAACCTCCCCTTAGTGAGCGAACTCGCGCCCGACGGCAACGAATTAAACAGCATAGCCCCGGTAATACGAAACGCATTTCTCATCGCCTCGGTGCGAAACGCACCCACCTCCAGCAGCCGCCCCCTATCCCTCAGCACAACGACCGGCTCCACGAAACGAAAAGATTCGCGCAGGTAAACCGGTAGACCGGACTCAAGGATATCATACACAGCACACACCGCGAAATATTTCCTCCTCGCACGCACCTTCAGCCACCGCAGCCTCTCGTACAGCGGAGTCACGTGGTCAAACCGACTCGCCCCGAAAATGTAACGCACACACGAATTCAGCGCAACCTGCACAACATTCTCGTCCTCCGCCGTAA
The DNA here is from genome assembly GCA_964017025.1 of Stenichneumon culpator. Classification (NCBI taxonomy): domain Eukaryota; kingdom Metazoa; phylum Arthropoda; class Insecta; order Hymenoptera; family Ichneumonidae; genus Stenichneumon; species Stenichneumon culpator. The sequence continues at coordinate 1,072,105 of OZ024781.1, read as the reverse complement.
TTCCGCAAAACACCACGCAACAATAGTCAATAACCGGGAATATGAGCGCACAGACAAGTTTCACCCTCAACGCGAACGGAAGAACATTCCTACAAACTTTAAGCTGGTAGAGCCGGGAATTTACCGCCCGCGCCGTGTTCAGCGCTTGCGTACTCCACCTCAGGTCATCCGCGATAACCACCCCTAGGAGTTTAATCTCCCGAACATATTGCACGACCGCCAGCCCGTTGTACACACTGGGCAGTGCATCGAGCCTGCGAACATACGCCGAACTCCCCAAAAACATTGCACGAGTCTTGTCCGCATTCAAGAGCAGGCCATTAAGCGCGGCCCAGATCCTAATAAGTACAATTTCCTTATTTAAGACAGATATCACTCGATTAATATCGCCGAATGAGCCGCGCGTAAAGATCTGCAGATCATCCGCATAATAGTTGTACTCGCACTCGCTAAGCGCATACCGAAAGTCAGACAAATACAGCACGAAGAGCAACGGGCCGAGCACCGAGCCCTGTGGAACGCCGGAGGCCATCGTAACCCACCCCGAGAGCCCCCCGTGGCGAGCACCCAACACCGCTTGCGACCGATCCCGTAAATATGACTCTACCCAGCTGACCACAGAGTCCGATAGGTGCAAGCCCCGCAACTTATTTAGCAGAATACCGTGCTGCTCGCGATCGAATGCCTTCGAGAAATCAAACGATACGAGCCCCGTAAGCTCCCTATTATCTATGCCCTCGCGGACATAATCCGTTATACGTAACAGCGCAGCCTGAGTACTATGACCTATACGGTACGCCGACTGAAACGGATCGAAGCGACCCGTCGACTCGAAAAAGGCCGTCAGCTGATCCGCCACCAGGCGCTCAGCAATTTTTGACAACGCGCATAAAAGCGAGATCGGCCTGTAGTCAGACGGACCCGCCGGAGACTTGACCTTCGGCACCGGACGAACCAAAGCCTGCTTCCAGAGAGCCGGGAACACACCCGCCGCGAGAGAGAAGTTAATAAGATGCAAGACCATCGGAAAGACCGCGGGTAGCGCCGCCCTCAACATAGACGCAGACAAACCATCCACGCCCAACGCATCAGACGTAGGCCTCGAACACGCACGCCAGAGCTTATCCGGAGAAATCTCCTTAAAGAAAAAGCGCGAGTCGTCAAACTCCCTCACTGCCGGCCGATAGTCCTGTGCCCCCGCACCCGGGGCACCACCAACCGACGCGAAGTGCCGATTGAGCACATCAATCGGCACAACAGTCGGCTTTGCACCGCCCCGCGGACGGAGGATGCCAAGCTGCCGTAACCTATTCCACGCCGCCCGACTGTCATCCGCATCACGAAACGCCTGGCCATAGAACTGTCTCTTCGCATCCCTAACTAACCTGGACACCTCATTGCGCATGGCCTTGTAGACCTCGAGCAGCTCCGGAGACCGATGCCGGCGAAGCGCCTTCTTAACTCTATCCCGCTCCCTCATCCGCAACTTAATCCACTCCGACAGCCAAGGTGCCGGGCGACGCACACGCATTAACTGACGCAACGGAGCATGCACATCGAAGCAGGTCATAAGCGCCGAATTGAAAAACTGAACCTTGTAGTCAATTGAGTCAGACTCTAGAAAACTCGACCAGTCCACCGCCCGCAAGTGGCCCAAGAACGCAGCTCTGTCAAGCCCCCCCAGATCGCGCCGAAAAACCCCATCCGCCCGCTCTTTATCAACCGAAAATTCGTACAGAACGCTTAAGCAATCGTGCCAAGAAAACGGTACGGGAAAATGCAAAAACTCAACCACTCTCTCCTCTCCATCGACAATACAATGGTCGATCCACGTACTAGAGTAGGCCGTGCGATGAGTTGGCTCGAAAGGCACAAGAAACAGCGCGTTCGCCAAAACAAAACGACTTAAAAATACACTGTCGCAACTATCAACTAACATGTTAATGTTGAAATCGCCCGTAATAATCAGGCTACTGTAAAGAGGGTAGAGCCGGAGGCATTCAGCAACGAAGATCGCCAGAAAGCCGACCTTCGGAGGCCTGTACACCGCCGAAATCAAAATCCTCGCGTCATTGCTGGGCGCAACCTCGACAAACAGAAATTCAGGCTTCGCCTCTTAATTTCCCCCGGAATACGCAACAATCTTGGCCCTGAGCGTACTCCGAACATATATCGCCACGCCACCGCCCTCTTTACACAACCTGTCACATCGAAAAATTTCGAAGCCACGCAGGGCAACCATACCATCCGACACCTGAGGCTTAAGCCAGCTCTCACACACGCATACCACATCATACAAATCACCCTCGAAGATCTCTCTAAAGTCAGTCAAGTGAGTCGACGCCAAAAGCGACTGTACATTCACATACGCAACACGCAAGTTCGCAGCAGACGATCGCGAAGCTGACGCCATTACGAATGCGCAATGACTCCGAGCTTGTCCTCGACACGCCGCCTCAAAATCGCACACCGCTTAGAGTCTAACGCCGAGTGCTCAGACTCAAGTCCGGACCCCTTGCAGTTAAAGCAGCACGGCGGACTACCGCGATTCAGGCAATCTCTCATCTCGTGAGCACCAGCACACTGACCGCACACAGCGCCACGCTTGCAATCTCTCGCCGCATGGCCAAAACCGACACACTTGAAACACTGCAGTACTTTGACGTGGTCCTCCACCGGAAAGGAATGCCAGGGGAAGAACATCCGCCCTTGCTCCAGCAGAAGCGACCTCACCTTCGGCGAGACCTGGATAACGACGTTACGCGTCTTCCAGGATTCCCGAGCCGGATACATATAAACTACCTCGGCAGCATCCTTAGCTTCGCCCGGCAGATTCATGTCAAACAGCTCCTTGACAAACTCCTCCTTGGTGACCTCAATTGGGACGAAACGCACCAGCAGTCGCGGCCGCAGAAGCATGTCCTCCTTAACTTCAAGGCCAGCCTCCCTGAGGGACTTCAGCCCTCAAAGATCGACCGTACCAGTTGCGCGAACATCCAGCCGCACGCCTTTATCCCGTGCACGCTTAACACCGACCACCTTCAGCTTCGCCTTGGACGGATCGACAGCCTTCTCAATCGCAGCCCTCGTAGCGTCCGAGTCCTTAAACTCGCGGTCTCTCCCCTTGATGGGTCCGATGAAAATACTTTTCGTCGCCGGAGCAGGCCTCTGAAGACCGGGACGAGGAGCCACACCCTGCCGCCCCGACCTTACGGGACCGGAAGCAACAACAGCCGAGAAAGACGGCACAGCCTCCTGCGCCGTCATCTTATCGAGAGCACCCGCCAACGGCCCAGTGCAGGCCTTTATCTCCGCGCGCACCGCCTTCTTGACGGATTCCGCCGTCCTCAGCACCGCCAGAAGGGATAGGTAGCCCGAAGCCAACGCATTGACCGCATCCATATGGTCCTGAAGCACCTCCATCGTAACATGCCTCCGCTCCAGGTTGCTCTTCTGGGAAAAAAGATCACCGGTAAGAGAGGCCGCTCCCTTAACGAGGCCCGCCTTAATCTCGCGGACATCACCCTCCGAAAGTGGGACTATTACATCCCCCGCCGACACCACCTCCTCGTACAGCGAGTCCCCATCCTCATCGCCCTCGCTTACGCCGAGACGATACGGAGAAACCGCCATCCTACACGCATCCACAGGTGAAAAATCACCGCCACCGCTCACAGTCGCCGAGGTTGAACCCCGACCTGCCATGCCGACCGAGCCGAGGCTCAGCCGCAGGACTCGCTCCGCCCAATGGATGTCGCCACGTACCGCTCCGCGAATCGATTAGAGGATCTAGCCAGCCAGGAATCCCCCGCAGCCAAAGCGAGGTTATGTCCGCGCATGGACAGAAAAAGCCAAACAGCTGCCACGAACAGCGAGGAAGCACCAAAAAATGATGCTTCAAGGGTGCGGAGGCAAAACAGCCAAAGCCGTTACCTGAAAGCAAGCCCCAGCGGGGCAGACAGCGGCAGGAAAAAGCGAAGAAAGCAGAGTGAAAACACAACAGCATGTGTCAGTACTCACGTCCATGACAGGGCCGTCCATGACAGGGTTGAGGAGTTGAACTCAAAGGAAAATACGCAGCTACAATGGCGACTCTCCAAAAAACGTCCTAACGACGTTTTTTGGAGAACGAAACCGCAAAAAACAAAGAGTCCAATGAGGCCGCAAAAAACAAAAAACCCAACGAGGCCACAAAAAACGAAAAGCCCAACGAGGCAACAAAAAGCAGAAAGCCCAACAAGGCCAGATAAAACAGAAAGCTTATCGCAGCTAAACAAAAACGAGATTCGCGAAGAAGTCAGCCCTGACGGGGAAACGGGTTACTTATACGGTGACAAAAGCGAAAAAAATAATGGAACTCAAAACAAAAACGACAACTCTAAGGCACGAAATATGGAAAACGAGACGGAACACGAGACAGAATCCGAAACAGAAAATTTCAACAAACAAGGATTCCAACCGTTGCAGACGAACATCGGAGAATCGTCCAGCGACGAAAATAGTGGTAAACCAGCCATTCAACCAACTATTAGATCACCACCCAAAGGTACAAATCAAAAAACAATTAGCTTCAAAATCGACGGAAATAGCTATAAACGGAAAGTGCCACCAAACTTTCGTTCACCAGATTCTCAAAAAACAACAACACGTCAACGACCAGGGCAGCGATTGCTCAAACCAGAGAAAAAGCGAACTAGAAAACCCCAAAAAGAACCAACCAGGCGTAGCGAAAGGTTAACTAATAAAAAACTTCAACAGAACAACCAATCGCCACAACAGGTTGTTCGTGGCAAATCGACGACTACACGCCACCATTGGACATCAAACCAAAATTTAGATCACCAAGCTGGATCCCACACGAAACCACGGATCACTCAATATTAGACGAATCGAGACCAGCCGAACCTCGAAAACTATCTCGAGCATTAGCGAACCAGTATCACGATATGTCGGCATCGTGAGAGTAATTCCGACAACGATTCGGTATTCCAACTATCGCAATACCATCAACAGCGATTTTCCCCTCGCCAACGAGGGGAGCCACGATAACAAACGATATACAGGTAAAAAACAACATCGTAATAACACAGGAAACAAAACATTCTGGCACAGGAGCACAACATAGCGCACTTCCTGTCAGCCGATGGTGTCATGGACACAATGGTTTCGAAAATACTTGCAGAAAAGGGTAAACGCACTCAATCGGTATTTATGCAAACTAATTCCGGAATCGGGCATATTTTCATCACACGCGACAAAACGAGACGCTATTTCACAATGATTTGCAAAAATAAATTAACAGACGCAACTAGTACACTTACGATTCAGAAGTGTCTAGAACCTCTCGGACAGACCCTAGTAAAAAAAACAAAATCACATCCTGTACTCTATCCAAAGACCCGAAAATTCTCGATACACTTCTGTGGTCTAATATTAAAGGATACCTACGAGTACTCACAATTAATTCAAACATCACTTTCAGGCTATGTGAGGACCTTATAACTGTTCCAGATCAGGAAAATGGGCAGGATGTTATCAGAGAACTACACGAATCTATAGTCGGAGGTCACAAAGGTGTTACAAAAACGTAGCAACGCATCCTCTCCCATGACTACTGGCGAGGGTTGAAAAAAGACGTGGAAACGTTTATTCGACTGTCAAAGAACAAACTCGTCCGAGTAAAAAATAGGGGTCTGATGATTATCACAGACACACCGCCGCAGCCCTTCGATAAAGTAGCTATCGATATTGTAGGTCCACCGCGCGAGACAAAAAAACGGACACATATACATACTGACTGTGCTTGATTTGTTCAGCAAATTTAGTATAGCGGTACCACTAAAACATCAAACGTCCGTAGACGTAGCGAGAGCGCTCTGTAAACCGCTAATATCAACCTTCAGCGCACCTCGCGCTATACTAACCGACCAAGGTACAAACTTCATGTCGGAAATGTTCAGAGATTTTGCGCAGCTGTTTCAGATTAAACAGCATAGAACAACCACATATTACCCACAATCGAACGGCGCGATCGAACGTAGTCACCATGTTCTTGTGGAGTACCTAAAGCACTTCATCGACAGTATTCGAGATTGGGATGAACTACTAACGTTCGCAACATTCTCATATAACCCCAGTATACACGAAAGCACAGGGTTTACCCCATACGAACTAGTTTTCGGTAGGAAAGCTCAAATGCTTCAGAGTTTCCACCACCCGAGAAAACAATAACCTACGACGATTACATGACAAACCTAATGAGAAACCTCAGAAACGTATAGGAACTTGCTTTAGAAAAAGCAATAAAATTCAAAGAAACGAACAAAAAAAAATACTATGACAAAATACTATGACTGGCTAGGTCCATATAAAATTCTGGAAATTCCAAACAGACGCAACATTACAATACAGTTAGACGATAATACAACAAAAACTATACACGTAGATAAAATGTTGTATATGCCACGCCGATACCGTAAAGGTGTCCACACCAGACGCCTTCAAAATCACCCCACTGGAGAAAAACCCAGGATTATACTCAGAATCCTTGGGCTCACTTCATTCGTATCATACAACATGGACGCTCATCACGTAAATCGACACACGCGGATTCACTTCCAGGTGACAACAGATACAGGAAAACCTCGATGCTGCCAACGCATTTTGCTACTCCCTACAAGGGCATTTTCTAACAAGAGGACAGCTACAGAACGTACAAGCACGACTAAAAAACATCGCTAATGCAGAAACAACCCTAGAAGAATTAATCCCATCCATTCAGATAAACTCAACCGAAAAACGTGGGAAGCGAACACCATTAGAATTCATAGGAAAAATTAGTAAAATACTTTTCGGAACCATGGACAGCGACGATACAGACCGAAAAGATTCACAAATAAACGCATTGGCAAATAACACTGCTGAGTTAGCAGAAATCGTACAAAATCGGTCACACATAATCAAATCAGGCTTCAACTTCACTCAAAACCAAATCATTTCATTAACGGAAACACTAAAAGCCGAATTACGACAAATAAAACTGGAACAGGCATCACTCCAACACGAACTATACATTATTCAGAGACTCATAACTGTTAGAGAAATTGTTTTTACCGACTGAGCTTAACTTTTCCTTTTCACTCTCGAAGGTTCTCGAAGGCACTCCTGTTTATCTTCTGTTTCCTAAAAACAAAGACGACTACTTCTGGCTGTATCTGTGACAACGAACGTTTGTATTTTCCTCAAATATTATAATAAATCGAGTTTTCCTTGCAAATCCCGTGTGGAATCGATCTGCCTATATTAAAAACCCAACAGGTTATGGGCCCAGGCAAATCGCGCAGGAAATATATTTGAGAAAAAGTGTTTCGTTCTAGTTATCAACGTGAAACTCTGAGGATGCCGTTTTTTGAGGTTATCTCCCCGCCGCGTGCAACAGTGGAAAAATATAACCGGCAAGATGGAAGGTGAACTTTCAAGAGTAGTCAAACTCAAGAACAAAGACAGCTGGGGGATTTGGAAGTTCCAAATGCGAGTAATACTAAACTCGTACAGTGCACTGGGTGTTACACTTGGAACGAGCCAGAAACCGGAGCGTCCTGCTGCAAGTGCAGATGCGACCGTTCGTAGCGCATATCAAAAAGAGCTTGAGAAATGGGAGAAGGCCGACGGACTAGCACAGAAAATGATCGTCACGACCATCGGACCACAGTCGACGCTGCATATAATAAATTGCACGTCTGCGAGAGAGATGTGGGAAAAGCTGAGTTCGATCTACGAACAAAAATCGGAGGCAAGCATACATATGCTACAGCAAAGCTGGTACAACGCTACGAAACAAAACTCCGATGACATCTCGACACACATCGCTAAACTGGAGGACATAGCGTACCGGCTGCAACTCATGGGTGAAGCGATCTCAGATTCGATGATTATAACAAAAATTCTGATGACCCTACCCGAAAGCTATCGACATTTTGTCAGTGCGTGGGAGTCAGCGCCAGTGGGAGAACGCACACTGGACAATTTGAAGATAAGACTCATTAGTGTAGAGTCGAGACACACCGCACAAGAGGACAAAAATGGAAACGCCCTTGCGTCCGACGCACAGCGGGGCAAGTCGAAGCGAGGCAGAGGAGCTGGATCAAAACGTGGATCGAGAGGTGGACCGAAAGGTACGTCGAAGCCAGGAAAATGTTACATGTGCGGAGAACCAGGCCATTGGGCTCGAGAATGTTCGCAAAAGAAAGGAGACAACGATCGCGGAGGACAAGAAGGCAACAGCACATCTGGAAAGAAACCCTGTGGAGAAGGTCTAGTCAGCGTAGCACTCACATCAGCGTCTTTAGAGCGATCGAGAGACCCAAGTTGGGTCCTGGACTCCGGTGCTAGCGACCACATGTCTTATAGGAGAGACTGGTTCGTTACGTACACGGTTTTCGATGCTCCAGTACCTGTATGCATTGGCGACGGAGGCTGCATTGAGGCCTACGGAAGAGGATGTATCAACGTCAACATGTTTGACGGAGAGAGCTGGAACGAGAATCACCTAGTCAATGCATTATATGTACCAAAATTAAAGTATAACTTATTCTCAGTTGGTGCCGCACTGGATAAGGGTCTTGAGATGCAGTCAACGAGCACCACCTGCGAGCTAGTAAAAGGTGGACGCACAGTCGCAACGGGAACACGCCGAGGCAAACTCTACGTCATGGAGTTTCAGATCGAAGAGCCAAAACGGTCGACGTGGAGACAAGATCCGCCACAGGCGCACGTAACGTCGATCGACGCGTTACAAAACTGGCACGAAAAATTAGCGCACCAAAATTTCCGGCATGTGCGACAGATTCTCAACAGACTGCAAATACCCGTAAAAAACGAGAAGGACCCATTCCGCGAAGCATGCACTGTAGGAAAAATGCATCGACTCCCCTTTCCAGAAAGCACCTCGAAGTCCAGAAAAATCGGTGAGATCATACACGGCGATCTTTGCGGGCCTATGCCGACGAAATCCCTCGGAGGAGCAAGATATTATCTATTACTGAAGGACGACTATTCGCACTACCGCGAAATATATTTCATCGAGAGCAAGGCGGAGACTACGAGCTGCGTAGAAAAGTTTTTTAAGAAGGCCGAAAAACAATGCCCCGGCGGCATTCAAATATTTCGTACGGACAACGGACTTGAGTTCGTTAACAGCGAAATGAAAAAGTTGACGGAAAGATTCGGAATCAGGCACCAGCGGACGGTAGTGTATACTCCTGAACAAAATGGCTCCGCCGAAAGAGATAATCGGACTCTGAAGGAAGCAGGACGAACTCTGATGCTTGCCAGAGGTTTTGGTCCCGAATTCTGGGGGGAAGCCATCAACACGGCTGTGAACATCCTCAATCGCACCGGAACCAGCAGCATTAAAGGAGTAACACCGTCGGAACTGTGGTTTCAACAGGAACCGAGTGTAAAAGACTTGCACATTTTCGGTGAGGAGGTGTTCACACATGTACCGAAAGAGAAACGTCGAGCACTCGACGCAAAAGCGAGAAGAGCATATTTCATCGGTTACGGTGAAGGAGTTAAAGGATATCGAGTGTGGTATCCCGATGACAATACTGTAGCAACCGTAAAAGACGTTGTTTTCTCGGGCAGAGTCAATCGAGGTCTCACGCGAGAAGAACGAGACAACGATGAAATACGGCTAAACGAAATCTACAACCCGAGCGAACATGACAGTTCGGATGACGACGACGAGCCGAGAGAAGACGACGCAAGACCGGAAGCTGTGCCGCAAGCGAACGCGGACACGCTTGAACAGGTTGCACCGGGTGCGGAGCCGGCCAAGATCGAAGAAGCAGCGGGAGGAGCGGACACCGGCGTCGAGAGGAACGAGGTTCAACATGTTACGATGAAAGGTTTTGAAAAATCTGGGAAAATTAAAACTGGTTCGGTACAAAGTTTCTCTTTAAGCTCCTCAAATGCCTGTTCTTGGCTATTTGTCCATAAGAAAGGTGTATTATCTTTCAAAAGGTTAGTTAATGGCTTTGCTAATTTAGCGTAGCCCTCAATGAATCTGCGATAATATCCTGTTAATCCCAAAAATTGACGAATTTTCTTTACGTTAGTAGGCCTCGGAAAATGTCTGACTGCTTCAACTTTCTTTGGATCGAGCTTTAAACCATCGCGGCTAATTACATGTCCCAAATATCCAACTTCGCTCTTTAAAAATTCACATTTATCAGGTTGCAAAGTTAAATTGGCCTTTCTCAATCGGTCTATTAATCGTTTGCATTTTTCGTTATGTTCTTTTAATGTTTTCGCGTATACTACTATATCATCTAAATAAACAAACAATTCATGTCCCTGTAAGCCCATTAAAACCATATCCATTGCTCTTTGAAATGTAGGAGGTGCATTCTTTAATCCCATTGGCATTCGAACGTATTCATAGTGTCCATAAGGGGTTGTAAAGGCTGTTTTATGACAATCATCGGGATGCATTTTTATTTGATAAAATCCTGAGGCTAAATCGAAAACCGAAAAATATTGGGCTCCTCCCAATTGGTCCAATATGTCAACAATGTTAGGTAAGGGGTAAGCATCCCCTATTGTCTTATCATTCAACTGACGAAAATCCAGTACTACTCTCCACTTTTTATTTCCCTGTGAATCTAATTTTTTTGGTACCACCCACACAGGTGTATTATACGGAGACGTCGATTGTCTGATGTATCCTGCTTCCAAAAACTCTGCTATCTGCCTTTTAATCTCTTCTTTGTGAACTTCAGGGAATCGATATTGCTTGGAATTCACGGGAAAATCGTCGATGGTTGGTATTCGGTGTGTTATTTCATTTGTAGCTTCTAATCTTTCTCCAGGTATGTGGAATCGATCTGTTCCGTATTTAATAATTTCATGTACAGCCTCTATTTCTTCTTTATCTAATCCAGTTAGTCGCAACAATGTTATTACTTTTGGTAGTCGAGTCTCATCTTGGAGCTTAGCGTTGACACAAAAACATTTTTCTGATCTATAAAATTGAACTCCTATCAAAGGATGACAAAAATCGTGAGATTTAAACTTTTCTGTTACATTTTTCTCTTCATCTTCTAATTTTTCTAACGTTATTTTATCTTCATCTCGTGATACTGTTAATTCTCTTGACTTTTCTTTTGTATTTACTGTTTCCTTTTTATTTTTTCCTGTAACGAATACTTGATTTATTTCCACATTCTCTAGTATTTCACACGATACATTCAATTCCTCAACTTTTTCCTCTGTATTTTTATCCCTTTTTGTGACAAACTCTCGATTTATTTCTGCATTTTCTGATACATTTAATTCTTCAACTTTTTCCTCTGTATTTTTATCTTTATTTCTTTCTTCTTTTGTAATGGATTTTTGACTCATTTCGGCATTTTCCATTGTTCTCTCGATTGAACTTGAATTTTCGTTTTTTAAATTTTCTTTCAATTTCATTTCTCTTTTAATTCTTTTCAAAGCTGCTTGAAACGTTTCATACGGTAATTCTTCACAACTACTTTCGTCTGTGTTTATTTTTCCTTCATTATTTTCTGCACAATATATTTTTTTATCTTTATTTTCCAACCTAGGATTATTTTTATCACTCAAAGAATCAACTTCAACCTTATTCATATTATTTCCCGTAATTTGACCAACGACGTAAATTTCTTCAGTTACTACCATTTCTTCTTTTACCCACGTTTTTTCCTTTATTTCGGCAGGACTTTTTGCCAATTTCATGGTAGGAATCCCTATTTCAATTTGTTCGTCTCGATTGTTAGTAATATTGATAAAGCATTTCCCATTTATATTTTGTACCAGACCTTGCTCGACAATTATTCCCTTACCAATGTTAATAGGAGCCAGATATCCCTCGCGAATCGTATCATCATTTATTCTAACATAGGAAACTTTTTTCGTTTTTGGTGGAAAAATCATACTTTCTCGAGTGAAAAATTCTATTTCTTTATCGCGAACTTTGAACCTGATGTACTCATAATCTATTTTAGCCAAATTTTCTCGAAAATATTCATTAGATAAAATCCCATCTTGTTTAGTAGGAAAATTATCAGCCACAATATGATAAACTGCCTCTCGTCCAAAAGTTTCAAGTATTACGTATCCTGACGTATAGACAAATTGATCCGTAATTCCACTGAGCCTCAAAATCTCATCTCTATATATTATATTATTTTCGCTCAAGCATTTTTCCTTTAACACATTTCTACCAGCTCCTGTATCCAACAACATGATGACACAACCCTGAAGGTCACCACTCTCCAATCGAATAGTGGGAGGAATAATTCCTTTTTCAGGTCTAACCAAAAATTCGTCGATTATTCGACATTGTTCGTCTACTGTTCGGTTGTAGTTTGTATTGAATACATTGGGTGCGAATTCGCCTTGGCCTCCGCCGACGCACCCTTGACTGGCTGGCCACTCGCGTTTCCCTGCATCGAATCTCGTCTACTATGCGTTGCGGGCATTCGTATACCACATGGCCTTTTATTCCACAATAATGACAAATCACATTAGCATTATTCGGCTGAGAGGGCTGACTAGCCGCTTGAGCATAGGACATTGCTCCTTGATCATTTGACATCTGATTATTTCCGCTGTTTAAATCCGAGCCAAAATTCCGATTTTGGTTAAAAGTAGGATTAAAATTCCGATTTTGATTATAATTCTGGTTAAAATTTGGATTAAAATTTCGATTTGGACCAAAATTTTGATTGAAATTTCGATTTTGATTAAAATTCTGGTTTTGATTAAAATTTTGATTTTGATAATTTTGGTTTTGATAATTCTGATTGCGATTAAAATTTTGGTTGAAATTTCGATTTTGGTTATAATTTTGATTTGGGTTAAAATTTTGATTTTGATTAAAATTTTGGTTTTGATTAAAATTTCGATTCGGATTAAAATGTTGATATTGGGTAAAATTTCGATTTTGATTGAAATTCGGGTTTTGATTATATCGTGGATTCGAATTGAAACCTTGATTAAAATTGTAATTTTGACGATTATTATTATAATTATTGGAATTAAAAGTTCCCTGATTTTGGGCTTGTCTATAATTTTGTTGAGTTGGTTGTTGATTGGACCTTCACCAGATGATCGCTCGCTATCACTTTGACCTTTTTGTTTGCAAATTTCAGCCCAATGGCCCTTCTGACCGCAAATGGAACACCCTATACTTCTACATTTATCTACCAGATGGCCGCGTTTGTTACAATACTGACAAATGTCGATTACTTCTTTCTCATGTATTTTAGGACATTGATTAGCAGAATGGCCCTGATTTTTGCAATATTGGCAATTTATTACTTTCGGTGTCTCGACGAACGGCGCCATAGTGACTTCCTCTACAGGTTCTACAAATTTTATGCTAACCTTTTTTGCTCCTCTCTCTATCTCTTTTGTCGACGCAAATTTCGAATTTGCATTATCTCTTAGTTTAGAACGTTCGGATATATCGAGTTCGATGGCCAATGCCGTGTTTACCGCATCTTGAAGTGTCAATTTATCTTCCTTTATTCTATCCAATATTTCAGGTTTCAATCCCCGGTTAAAACAATTAATCGCCATTTTCTCGATGGCCTCTCTATCACCCTCGTCTAAATATCCGTCAATATTCGTCGTGACTCCTCTAATTTTGCAACTAATTGCTGAATTTTATACGCGTATTCGGCGACTGTTTCATAATTTAATTGGGCAATGCTACCTAATTCGCCCTGTAATTGATATATGTCTCTGGGAGGATCATATATTTTTCGAAGATATTCCATATAATCGGTGATGTGGCTGAACCGATTGGTGCTAATTCGATTCCATACTTCTCCTACTAATTTATTTTTGGCCACTCTCATTAAATCTAACTCAAATTCTGGTCCTACCATTGCTGCAGTGTCCTCCAAACACCCAAGATAACGGCTCAAAGACTCTCGTTTTCCGTCAAATTCTGGAATCATTCTCACTGCTTCTCGCCATTCTTCTGCACCCTGAAATGACCTATGTGCTCCGAGGAATGGGCTCGAACGGCGAGGGTTATTGTTTCCACCGCCACGATTGCCGTCACCGCGATCGCCTCCTCCACCGCTTCCATTATTATCATTTTTAACGTCCATATTTTCAAACAAATTTTTAACCACTTCGTTCGATATAGCTCTAGTTGGTTGACGTGAAGCGCCGCAAATTGTAAAAAAGTGTCGTATTTGTTCTTGTGCGGATTTTGTTTTACAAGATTTGAAAGATATTAAATTAACACTCAATGGAGCCTTTCCCGATTTGCTATTAGAACTTTGTTCAGTGTCACTTGACTCGGCTGTATCGTTTATTTGATCCGAAATTTGGCTTTTATTCTCAACTAACTCGACTATTTTACTGTTTTTCTCAAGTTGATTCCCAATGCAAACACTCGGGGCACTTTTTGTTTTTATCGAACTTATTTTTATACACGATTTTATAACTGACTTTGGTTTAATTGAAGTATCTACCGAACAAGATCTAACAAGATGAGTTGATGCTGCGTTTATTCCCGAATTAAATCGAACAACCGGTGTAATATGCTCATTTCCTAAATTTGCTGATAGTTGAGAGGTATGAAGGCTAAACAATGAGAACTCACTCTGTGCTCTTATTAACCCACGTGTTAACACTTCAATTTGATTTTCGTTATCTATTGGATTTTCGTTATCACTTTGATTCTCATTGTCACTTTGATTCTTGGGATCGTTCTGATTTTCGTTGACACTTTTCACCCCCGTCGTAGATACTCTAAACCTGGCACCTTCGATTGCACCTTTTTCACCTGGTGTTTTGACGAGTGATAATGATTTTGCAAGTTTATCTAGCCCTTCTGAAGGGGTTCCCGATACATCTCCTTCGGATTCTTTTATTTTCTCCGGGTCAATCATACATTGAACTATTTTCTCATTTATGTTTATTCCAGATGAACACGGCTCTATATTATCTTGTTGAGCGGTTACTACCGAATGATCGAAATCTATGAAATCTATTTCCTCCAATTCTGAAGTATCTGTAGATTTTGACTGTGTACTTTTAATTTCGGGTGTGATAGTCGTCAGGTATGGTCGAGGGAATGACCGAGAGTGAATGCGCGTAAATGATCGAAGTCCGAATGCTGGTATAATACTTTTATTATAATGAGCGTGAATGAAGGAGAGCGTGCGTCTGACAGATTCGGGACTTTGAGATGAACTGACTCAAGGGCCTGTCGGAAGTAGGGCACTCACCTATTAATGCGCGCGACGCGGTATTCTTACGCGCTGATAAGACGGCCGCTGCCCGCACGAGACGCGTACAGCGGCTGGACCGTTGCCGTGAGAAAGCGGGCGGTCGCACGGAAGGTGCTGACGGCTCAAAGATTGCTAAGAATTTAGATACGGTGTTAACTTGAGTTTCCTGCGCTAAAAATGCTATACGGGACCGTCACACTCCCCCTCTTGCAAAAAGAGCGATGCTCCGCATCGGATATGATTGTTACAAAATTTTGGGATGTGTGAGTCTATACAATGAGATGATTTTTGTTTGTTTGTGGGTCTGATTTTATGCATTTTCCGCTGTGTATGTGAGTCGTTGAAATAGCCATTTCCTTGGATCCCTCTTTTGTGTCGTCCGGTTCTTTTTATTTGGGTTGCAAAAATGGTTCCTATTCGTTTCGTCCGAGTGTCCTTGTTAGGTGCGTCGAAAGTGGTTATAGGTGTTCTAGATCTGAAACTGACTATTGTTTGTTAGTGTTTTGTGTTAGTGGAATTGGTTGTGTTATAAGGATCGGTCGGGTCCATAGGTATGTATGTAATTGTAATGGTAGTAGACTTTTTTACGTTATTCTTCCGATTTTTAGTGACTTGGTCTGATTGTGGTTCCTTTAATTATATCAATGTCCTTCAGGTTTGGTCCTTTCCTGGTTCTTTTGCTCGTATTCTTTATTACCCAGTATCCTGAGGTGGATTTTGAGGAAATGTTTATTGTTGGCTTCGTTCCCTGAAACAGTCTAAATTTGTTAGCTTTCGATGTTAGTAGGAGAGACATGTTAACTTAGGATGTGGCTTGTGTGGTTGCTGGTTTGGTGCTAGGAAGAGAAATGAAGAAAAACTGTGATTTCTGCGATAATAAACGTATATTGGTGAAAGGAAGTTTGGCTTATAATTATATGATTATTATTATTTGTTATTTTATATTAACGTATCGATTATTAGTCTTGGTTATATGTGTCCTACATGTGGACTTTTTATTTTTTTTATTTTTTTTTTATTTTTTTATTTTTATTCTTCTCCGATTTTTACACCATATTTCTTCTCGTACTTCTTGATGTTCATGTCCCAGTCGATAGTATTTAGTCTGTGCAGGAATTTTTGTCGAGTGTCTGCGTCTTGCTGCTTAAACCAGTGATATGTTGCGTCTTCCCAATCGAATGCTTTTGACAGCAGATATTCGCTAATGTCGTCGGTTTGTGCGTGTCGTGAAGTCTGGTTTGCTTTTATCGGCGGTGTTCTTGCTCTCTGTCTTGGTGCTGGTACCGGGGGTGGTGCCGATGTTTCTGGTGTAGTGACTGGTGTTTTGGTTACTTTGTTTACAGGGATCTGTGTTAGTGCTGTTATTATTTGTCCATCCTTGGCTTTCGGTTTTGTGTCCGTTGTTTTTCCTGTGTCATTTTTAGTTTTTGGTATAGCACCTGTCGATTTTTTTATTGTTGTCATGGCCTGTACGTTCTCCTTTCCCCGTGTCTCTGTTGTTTCCTTTGGAGGTACTATGATTGTTTTTCCCGGGTATATCACCACGGGTGGTGCTTTCCCACGATATATGGTAACGGGTACTGGTTTCATCTCGAGTGGTTGTGTCGTGCTAGGTGTAGGTTTTCCCGTTGTTGTGTTCTGTTGCCTGGCTATTAGTGGTTTGGTTGGTGTTATTTCCATGTTGTTTATGCCCTGTTTTGTCGGTCCGGTTTTGCCTGTTGTTTTTGTCGTTGGTGCCGATGGTGTGGCTTTGCGCTTAGCCAGATAAGCAGCACATTTCTCGATGTGTGCTATCATCCGTGCTGCCGGAAAAACGATTTTGCACAATGGACAGGGTGCATCCTGTGCCCTGCATGTTTCCATTCTCGTTGTTAGTGCTTGCAGGCATTCCGCGATATGAGCAGCGCACAACTTTGCTTCGATCTCCATTTTGCACAACGGGCATTCCCTGTTTGCGTCCATGTCTGTTCTGTTGTTATCTGTCAGAGGGAGGAAATTGTTGTTGCGTTGGTTTTTTTTTGTGAATACATATATATTGTGAAACATTCGTAAAAGCATCGTGCTCATGCTCATGCTCTAGCATCTGTGTGTTTAATAAGTTAGGATGGGGGCATGCTCAAAGAGCATTTACATGATGTTATTATGAGGATAATACGTAATAGCGCGTGCTTGTCTGTGTTCTATTTCTAGTGGGGGTTCAGTTACTATTGCAACATTTCTGTAACGGGTTATTGGTACGATTGCTCTTTCAACGAGCTCTATCGGTTGCTGATGCGCCTGTGTGGTCTGCTCCGTCCTTTCGTTAGGTTGCTCTTGATTTCCCAGTCTGATACTTTGTTTTCTTGTCATGCACGTTATTAAATCAATGATTTTTGAAAATTTTCCGAATAGTGAGAATTTCCAACAAATTCCCAGCAAGACGAGGACTGATCCCAGCGATATTCCCGAGTACTTTAGAAAGGATTCCAATACCGATAGTCTATTATTCAAGCGATGTGTTTTGGTTATTTCTTTAGCCTTTGCGATCACAGTTTTTAAAGCTACTTCGTTTTTTGTGAGGTCGTCGTGAACAGTATTCGGCTCCAACGACAGCGCAAATGCGTCTGTTTCAGTCAGAATCTCAGTTATGTTCAAATTATCTGTCGTTTTGACGGCATCTTCTATCATTTGTGTAATATTCAGGACTAGTGTGCTTGAAAAGTTTACCTGTATGGATGACGTTATCTCTATTGATGGTGTTAACTGAGTGGTTTTACTTTTTGCTTGACATTTGGGGCTAAGTTGTAGGATTCCTGTATTTTTAATTATTGTAATTCTTGACTCAAGGTTTTTGCAGGTGATAAAGAGGCTTTCCGGTTTAGGTGCGGCATACAGCCAAGCGTTAGTGTTACTAATTCTGCTCCAATAGGTCTGCTGGAGTGTTTTTAACCGAATGTCGCAGGTTTCTAGGTTGAAAAATTGAGGGTTAGTTACCAATTATACTTCACATTCGGTGTGGTCGGTAATACGTTGGACTGGAGTGATTTGTTCGCATACATAGTTGAGTGCGGTCAGTTTGCACTCATCTAATTTCCGTAAACTAAAATAGGTTTCGAAATCGTCTGAAACGGCTGTATACTGGGAAGTGGGTTTGATGAATGCAAATCGTGAGTTGTTATAGTTTGTGGCTTGACGTACGGGAACTGCTGTGTGATGGTATAGTTTGTATGTTGTCAGGTCTAGCAATGGTATCTTAATTACGTAGATCAATTTTTCTCCGTTATGGAACACACTTAATTTAGTTAGTTCCATCAACTCGGGTACATGTTTAGTGTCTAAAGGTATTGGGAATTCTGTATTCGGTGAAGATTTCCTGACTGCTTCAGCGCTGAGTAGTATTTTCCTACTCGTCAACAGTTGGGGATGTATTTGTCCTGTTTTTGCAAAAAGAATTGCGTTGATCAGTGTTTCGATGTCGAGCTCTAGTTCCGTTAGGTTTTCTTCTATTTGGGTTGTGAATTGTATTGCTATTGTATTTAGTTCGATAATGTGTATTTCAGCTCCGATTGCGACGTGGATCGTGTTGAATCTCTGAGTTTCCTTTCGTAGTGCTGCTACTAATGACGTTATTTGTTTCTGCATTGTATCGAATCCGGATCTAATGATGTGAGTTTGATTTTGTACAATTTCTGCCAATTCTATAGTATTATTCCCTAGTGCTTCGATTTGCGCGTTGATTCGTTCTGCGTCTTCGTTATCCATGGTTCCGAAAAGTACCTTATTTATTTTTCCTATGAATTCAAGGGGTGCGCGTTTTTCGCGTTTGCTTGCAGAATTTATTTTTATTGATGGAATCAATTCGTTCAGGATTAACTCTGTATTCTCCAAGGTGTCCAGGCGGGATAGCATTGCTGCTAATTGTCCTTTTATGAGGCAGCGCGTTCCTAGTGTGGAGCAAAACTGTACTGTTGACATTATGTTCAGTTGTATTTGCAGTCGCCTATCTGCGAGTCCGTGGGTGTTGATGTATGTGATTAGTGTCCATGTCGTGTGGTACAGGCGGAGTTTTCCCAATGGTTCGGAGTATAGTCCTGGATTTTTCGTCAATGGTATAATTTCTACCGGATCGTTGGTGGTTAAAGCGGCCGTATGGCATCTGCAACATACGCCGTTTTAATATCATCTATGTGTACTATTTTTGACTTTTTCTCGGAGATTTGTAATTCTACATTATTTCTGTCTAATACTCGGAGGATTTTAAATGGGCCTAAGTAGTTACTGTCGAGTTTACCCTTCCTAGCTTTGTTTTCGAGCCATACCATCTGTTCGGGTTGGACATTTCTTGTCTGAGTTTTCCTATCGTAATATTCCTTCGTTTTCTGTTTAAATCGAACTTGTTTCTCGAACGCCAATTGTTGAACGTCCTTCAGGTTCTGTACCACTTGGTTCAGATAGTCATTATAAGTAACTACCCTTTCTGGTGGTGGGAACTCTGAGGGTGTTCTGGCTGTTCTACCAAATACGAGTTCGAAGGGTGTGTAGCCTGTGGTTTCGTGCACGCTTGTATTGTACGACATTGTCGCGAACGGCAGCAACTCGTCCCAATCACGGTGTTTACTGATGAAATGTTTAAGATATTCTATCAGTCCGTGATGGCTACGTTCCAGAGCCCCATTGGACTGTGGATGGTATGCTGATGTTTTGTATCGTTGAATTTGGAATAACTTCGCAAATTCCTCGAAGGTTTCGGACATGAAGTTACTGCCTTGATCTGACAAGATAGCGCGAGGAGCGCCGAATGTTGATATTAGAGTCGTACAAAGCGCTTTCGCAACGTCGATAGTTGTTTGGTTTTTTAATGGGACCGCTATACTAAATTTGCTAAAGAGATCGAGTATTGTTAGTATATATGTGAAACCGTTTTTCGTTTCGTGTAGAGGTCCAACTATGTCGATTGCGACTTTGTCGAAGGGTACGAATGGAGAGTCGGTGATGATCATTGGGGCTTTGCTTTTTATGCGTACGAGTTTGTTTTTCTGGCAATCGAAGCAGTATCTGATGAAGTTTCGAACGTCCTTTCTTAAACCTTTCCAGTAATACTGTGAGAGTATACGCTGGTACGTTTTTGATACTCCTTTATGGCCTCCAATTGTTGACCCGTGCAACTCCTTCATGATGTTCTGCCTGATTTCCGGCGGTGGAATAGTTAATAGGCCTTCGCAAATAGTAACCTCTATCCGTGATCTATTTGTGAGTACTCGCAATTGAGTCTTGATGTTTGCCCATAATGTTGCGTCGATGATTTTTGGGTCTTTTGACATTGTGCAGGATTCCAGTTTCTCTTTTTCCAGAATTTCGACGAGTGCTTCTAAGCATTTATTCACCGTGTGCATGTTTGTGGTGTCTGTGAATTTTGTTTTACAGACCATCCCGATGTAGCATGTTTCTCCTTGGCGCGTGACGAGCATGTTTCCAACCTGTGGGTTACATTTTTGCAGTGACTGTTGGTCGATCTTATTTTTTTCGACTAATATCTCTGTGACCATAGTGTTCATCACACAATCGGCTGCCAAAAAGTATGCTATGTTGTCTTTTTGAGCTAAAAGGTTAGATTGTGTGATTGCGATGTTATCGTGTATAATCACGTCTTCCGTTATTATTGGGCCTCTGGTCGATGGTTGTGTACCGGTGTGCGTTAGTCGCTTCCTATGGTAACTTGGTAGTTCAAAAGGAGAGTCGCTGTCTGTATCGTTGGATTCGTCTCTTGATGATTCTTCCTGGTTGAGTTTTGTTGGTGAGATTGAGGTGGGATTTTGAGGTTCTGGGGTAGGAATCGGATATGAGGGTTGCGGGTTTGCATAACTGCGAGCTGGCATACTGGGTGGTGGTTGGCTGTATCGTCGGGATTCCCAATAGTCATCCGTCATTTCGGGAGAGCATTGACCAGGGTCATCAGCTGGGGTTTCCTTAGTTCTTCTGGATTCCCAATAGTCTTCCGTCATTTCGGGAGAGCATTGACCAGGGTCATCAGCTGGGGTTTCCTTAGTTCTTCTGGATTCCCAATAGTCTTCCGTCATTTCGGGAGAGCATTGACCAGGGTCATCAGCTGGGGTTTCCTTAGTTCTTCTGGATTCCCAATAGTCATCCGTCATTTCGGGAGACAGATTTTCGGGATCGTTCAAGCATTTTGTAATGGGTTGATTTTTTTGTTGAGTATCCGGAAGTTTTGGTTTTCTATTTGCTATCCTTTCGCTGCGCCTGGTTGGTTCTTTTGGCGTCTTTTCGTTCGTTTTTTTATCGGTTTGGGCAACCGTTTCTCTGACTGCTGGCGTGTTGTTGTTTCCCGACACTCCAAAGGTGTGGGTATTGAACGGAAATTCGGTTGCACTGGTGTTCGTGCTCTAGCTTCCTCATTACCTTTCCCCACGTTGTGCATTGAAGGTGACCTGAACGTTGGTCGTACTGGTGGTTCATGGGTGTTATCGTCGCTGGCTAGTTCTCCGATATTTGTCGGCGGCGATTGATCGTCTCGTTGTTGTAAATCTTGATCCTTTTGCATTGCCAAATCGGTTTTTCCATTTTGTGTATCGTCTTCCTTCCGTATTTGTGGACTTTTTCTCTCTGTGTCAGGCGGGGCTCTCTGTCCTCTGCGCTCTGCACTTTTCACTCTAGTCTCGCTTTGTACGGTCGGTTTTTTCTCTTTATTTTTCTCTTTTTTACTCTTTTCTTCTTCATAGTTTTTCACATATTTCTCTGTTACTTTTTCCTTTCGTGTCCTTGATTTCTTGCGTGGTTCTCGTGTTTTCCTTTCGTCCTCAGAAGTATCCTTTTTTCGTTTCCTTGTCGTCCTAGGGGGTTTCGGGGTGAGTTCATCTTCCGAAATTTCGGTTTGTGGTGTTTCGTCGTCAACCGTTGGATCTGTTCTGACGTGTGCGCTCTCCTTCCTTTGTCTTGTGACTATGTTTTCATTCTGAATTGAACCTTGTTGTGGCTGTTCGTCGTCCGAATCGTTTTCGTGCTGTTTTTTCCTGGGTGCTGGATTCCCGGATGATTCGTCGGATGAGCGGCCGCGTGTGTGTGGCTGATGGAAAATTTTTGGCTTTTTGAATGTTTCTTCTGCGTTTTCAGAGGAGCTTTCGCGGGGTCTAACGGGAAGAATAGTTGCGGGATTCCTAGATAAAGCGTCTGCAACGACGTTTAGTTTGCCTGGTTGATGGTGAATTTCGAAGTCGTAGTTGTTGAGCGTCGTTTGCCAGCGTTGGAGTTGTTGTGGGAGGTCAGCCTTGTTTGCTAAATATGTTAATGCTCTATTGTCCGTGATAAGAGTGAATCGTTGTCCATATAGGTAGGTTTTGAAATGTTCCACTGCGTTTACTATTGCTAACAATTCTTTTCTCATGGCATCGTATGACTGTTCCGCTTTTGAGAGAGTTCGCGAGAAAAAGGCTACCGGATGATCGAATTTTTCGTGCTGTTGACTAAGTACTGCGCCGATTGCATAGTCTGAAGCGTCAGTTGTGAGTTTAAACGGTTTTTTATCGTCCGGATAGCGCAAAATTGGTCGTTCAATAATTTTGTTCTTGAGATAGTCGAAAGCCTTTTGACATTCCTGAGTCCAATCGAATTTAGCGTCTTTCTTTAATTGTTTTGTCATGGGGACCGTTATTTTTGCGAAGTCTCGAATAAAGCGTCTGTAATATCCGGCGAGAGCAGTGAACTGTTTGATGGCTTTTTTATCTTTGGGGACTGGGAAGTCCTTTACGGCTTGGACTATTAGGGGATTGGGTTGGACTCCTTTTTCCGAAATTGTGTGGCCTAAATACGTGACTTCTTTCCTGAGAAAGTGGCACTTGTCGGTTTGCAGAGTTAGTCCTGCTTTTGTTAGTCGTTCTGCTAATCGGTTGAATTTCTTTCCGTGTTCCTCGAGCGTGTTTGCGTAGATCACGATGTCATCCAGGTAAACAAAAAGGTCGCTTCCAGTGAGTCCTGACAGTACTATATCCATTAATCGTTGAAATGTTGCTGGTGCATTTTTTAGGCCAAATGGCATACGGTTGAACTCGTAATGTCCACTCGGCGTAGAAAATGCGGTTTTTTGTTTGTCGTTCGGGTGCATTTCGAGTTGATGGAAACCGGAAGCTAAGTCGAATGTTGAAAAGTAACGAGCGTTTCCTAATTGGTCCAGAATTTCTACGATGTTCGGCAGTGGATATGCGTCGGGGGTTGTTTTTGCGTTTATTTTTCGAAAATCTATTACCATTCGCCATTTTTTGTTGCCTTGAGAGTCTGATTTTTTTGGTACGATCCAAACTGGAGAGTTGTACGGTGATAGTGATGGCTGTATAATGTCTTTTTCCAATAAATTCTCGGTTTGTTTTTGAATCTCCTTTTTGTGGACCTGAGGGAAGCGATATTGTTTTATGTTCACTGGTCTGTCGTCCGTTGTGAAAATTTCGTGTTTCAGAAGAGTTGTGTGTCCTAATTGATCGCCGGGTATGTGAAACAAGAATGGATTTTGCGACGCGAGTTTGTAAACATGATTTTTCTCTTCCTCATTTAGGTTTTCCAAATGCAGAAGAGGTTTCAGTTTTTCGAACCGTTCCACGGTGTTCGTGGCGACCGTTGTTTGAATTACTGCGCTGTGAGCGTCGCCGCTACAACGAGAATTCTCCGTTTCGGTCGTGACCTGAGAGATGCATTCTACATGCTGCAGTTCGACTGTCGGGATCTCAAAATCGATGGCATTATTAGTTTTATTAATGATGCCCACGTATGCAATTCCATTGTTGTTTCTCACAAGGGCTTCGCCAAGAATGATGCCGTCCGGAGTTTTTAATCGCGGAACGTATCCCTCCTGGATCTCGGTGTTTTTTATTCTGATGTGAATGACGCTTTTCGCTCTGGGTGGAACCGAAATCTGTTCGCGAGTTGCAAATGGTATGCGATGGTTTTTGAATGCTATACAGGCGCTCGAGTAAAGAATATCGGCTGGTGTTTGTTTGAAAAAGGCATCGCCCAATATGGCGTCCTGCCTTATCGGAAATTTGTCGGAAACCACGTGGAATTCAACTTGTACAGATTTGATCGGAATTATACATTTGCCCAGTGTGTATACTTTACCTTCGGTGATACCTGTTAATTCGTAGATGATTTGTGCATCAATTTTTATGTTGCGTGCGATAGTTTTTTCTTTTATCAAGTTAATTTGGGCTCCAGTATCGATCAAAAATTTCGTCGGATTATAGCGCAGTTCAGAGGATGTTATGCAGATTGATGGCGGCTTATGGCCTTTTGTTGTTCCTAGTGAGATCGTTGCTTTTTTTAGTGTCTTGTTTAGTGCTTTTAAAATTTGTTCTACGGCGCACTGGTTCGTAAAACTCGTTCCTAGTTTTTTAGGTTCAGGCTTGCGAGCATGGTTTTTAGCTGTTTTTCGATTTCCGATGGTGAGCTGGATTTATCATCGCGGTCGGAGGATCGGTCTCGTGAATTGCTTCGGCGTTTGTCGCGCGAGTCGTCCCGTCTGTCGCGTGAGCCGTCGCGTCGTTCGTCCGGGCGTCTGTCGCGTGAATCGTTTCGATATCTGTTCCGTGACTGTCTGTTTCGTGAGTCGCTATATCTGTCGCGTGAGTCGTTTCGGTACCTGTCTCGTGAGTTGTTTCGGTATCGGTCACGTGAGTCGTTCTTATATCTGTCTCGTGAGTTGTTTCTGTACCTATCTCGTGAGTCGGTCCTGTATCTATCTCGTGAGTCATTCCTGTATCTGTCTCGTGAGTCGTTCCTGTATCTGTCTCGCGAGTCGTTCCTGTATCTGTCTCGTGAGTCGTCGCGCCTGTTTTTGTCGTAACGTTCCCGAGAATAATCTCTATTGTCTATGCGTCTGAAATTTTCGCGCATTCTACGGATAGTCGTGCACTCCGCGGTCGTGTGATTTTTCATGTGAGGGTGTAGTTCACAGTGTTTGTCGGGCTCGTTTGTTGTTTCTGCGAATTGTACTTTCGCCGTACCTGTGGCTATTTGAACGTCGCGGATCGCTAGATTTTTTCGTACCTGTTTCTGTTTGTCTAATTCGTGTTCTATTGTTTTTGCTTGGTCGATGAGTGCATCGAATTCTTGTGCGTTGTGGAGGATGAGGTGTGAGCCGATGGCAGGCGTAAGGCCTCTAACGTAAGCTCTTTTAGTTTTTGCTGTAACTTCTACTATTCTGTCGGCTAAATACTGTCTTTTGTCGGCTGAGCTATAAGTTTCTTTTAATCTGTCTGTAATTTTTCGGAGTTTTTCGCGCAATCGTGCTGCGTATTCCACTACTGTTTCGTTGTATTCTTGTGGCGTTGTTTCTATTTCATTTTCGAGATCGTTTAGATCTTCGGTTTTCAAAAATGCTCGTTTGAGTTCTTTTAAGAGGGAGTCAAGATTTGCTGGGGATGTCGCTTCTACTACGGAAAGGGCTAGGTCGGATAGTTTGAACGGGATCATGTTGAAAAATTTTTCGCGTTCTGTTTCAGCCAAGCAATCATTTGCACGATTGCATGCTCTGACAAAAACGTCGACGGCGGGTTTTTTCCCGTCGAATGTTGGTATGGCCTTATAGGCATCGCGAAACGTAAAAGTGTTGCCATTTCCGTCCGGCATTCTGAATGGGGTAACCTGGAGTAATTCAGGTGTGAAGATGTCGGAAGCAGAATTTCGGCGTCTGTGGCGACGCGGTGGTGGTCGGGGGTATGGGCGAGAAATGTTTGCAATTTATTGTAAACGGTTTAATTTGAGATATATATATATCGTCTTTTTGTTTTAGAGAAGAAATCAAAATGTCCTGTTCCTCTTTTTTTGAAAATATAATTATTTGACAAATACTTTTATTTTTATTTTTTTTTAATTTATTTTTTTTTTTTTTTGAAATATCTCCCCTTTTATCTTCTCTTATTTGTTTAACAAAAGGAATTTAGGTAGTTGTTTTGACTCAGTGTTTTCGTTTCAATTTGTAAGGAAATAAAAGAAAAATAAATATATATATATATATATATATTTTTTTTTTTTGAAAAGTTTGTTGTTTAATTTGTTATTCCGTTCTCAAACTCTAGGGAAGTGAGGAAAAGAAAAGTCGAAATTTATGTTGCTTGGAACTTTTGTGTCGCCCTGTATAGCTGTGGAGTGCTTCTTATCGGGGTGACGTGAGTGCGCTCGGCGCGCGAGTGTAGAAAGAGAGAGCGATAGTCGCAGCAGCGGCACAATGAGCCGGTGTCGTCGGCTTGCCTTCGGCTTTGTTTCCGACGCGTGTAATTTGTATATGTTTATTTATTTATTTTGTTATTTATTTGTTAGTTATTATTGCGTTAATCACTCAAGCAGCATGAAAATTTAATAGAAAAAGAAAACAGAAAGAAATTTGAAGGGTACTTACAGTGCCAAAATTGTTAGAATGTGTAGTTGCATGAAAGATCCTTTCCTTTTTTTTATATATATATATCTGTCCGACTTCCTTCCTTCCTTCCTTGATTTTATAGTTCGTTTTCCTTATTATTGGGTGTATGCAGAATGTTACGTTGTTGAAAGTTGTTGAGAATATCCGTGAAATGTCAGTAGTCCGTGAAATTTGGTGATATCCGTTGAAAATGTTGAGTGTCCGTGAAATTTGTTGAAGGTGTTCGGTGAGTTGCACAAAATTTTGTCTACTATTTTTTTTTCTCACTTCACTTTGTTTTTTTTTTTTTTTTTTTTTTTTTGAAATACTGGTGTGCGCGTGTGTTTTATAGTCCGGATACTTCTGACGCCATGTGATAGTCGTCAGGTATGGTCGAGGGAATGACCGAGAGTGAATGCGCGTAAATGATCGAAGTCCGAATGCTGGTATAATACTTTTATTATAATGAGCGTGAATGAAGGAGAGCGTGCGTCTGACAGATTCGGGACTCTGAGATGAACTGACTCAAGGGCCTGTCGGAAGTAGGGCCCTCACCTATTACTGCGCGCGACGCGGTATTCTTACGCGCTGATAAGACGGCCGCTGCCCGCACGAGACGCGTACAGCGGCTGGACCGTTGCCGTGAGAAAGCGGGCGGTCGCACGGAAGGTGCTGACGGC
This sequence comes from Stenichneumon culpator, assembly GCA_964017025.1. Taxonomy (NCBI): domain Eukaryota; kingdom Metazoa; phylum Arthropoda; class Insecta; order Hymenoptera; family Ichneumonidae; genus Stenichneumon; species Stenichneumon culpator. The sequence continues at coordinate 1,044,773 of OZ024781.1, read as the reverse complement.
TCAAAGATTGCTAAGAATTTAGATACGGTGTTAACTTGAGTTTCCTGCGCTAAAAATGCTATACGGGACCGTCACACGGGCAAGGGTTTTGAAATTGTTGGTTTCGAATTTTTCTTATTTCCCGGATATATGCTAAGACATTTATCGGAAACTTTTCCTTGAGATCGAGTAAAAGGCATTTATATTTTATTTATTTTATTTCATAGTTAAATTCACTGATTTTATTTATTTGTTTATTTATATATTGATTTTACTTGAAATTATTTAATTATTTAATTATTTATTTAATTTTATTTGAAATTGTTTATATATTTTGGCATGCAAACTTTTAAATATCCCGGACGAGCCCCCAAATTTTTACGCTACGTCCTGATCAGCATTTTCCTGCATCTACGGTAAAGGAGATTTCTCTCCCTATTACGCGTTTATCGCATGTGACGCTTTATCAGAACATTGCCCCTTTCGAATCTAACCTTTCGGAAATTTATTCAGGGATGGGCTAAGAATGCATGCCGAAAAATACTATAGCTCGATTGTAAGCGCACGGTGTTTACTATGGCTCGGTATTTAATTCTACTCGGTGCGTACTACGATGTTTACTACGTCGAACTGATATGACACTACGCGTGGCCCGGTGACATACCGTAGCAAGGCTGCGGAATAAGACCCCTCACGGTCGCGCGATGCTGCCCGGTGCTGGACTGCACTGACTCAAGGGTAACGTTAACACTGACCGTCGGGTTCGTTGCCCTATAGCTCAACTCTCTTTAAGAAAGACCGAAGATCTAAACTTCTGAATTTTAAACTATCACTTTTCAGTTTATTAAGACCCGAAATGATTATCAACGATGATTCAAGATGATTAATTAATGTTCAGAAAAATAAACGAAACAAGGGAAAATTCAGAAACGATTCGAGAAACAAAATAGATGATACAAAATTAAATGATTCGATGACTTACGATGATTTGTCAATGAATGACACGCGAGAATGAGTCGAAACGATTGAAGATGGATGAAAGTTGTCAATTCCGAGTTCCGAATTCCTCCTTCCTTCCTTCTTATTTTCAGCGAAAAATCGGTAAAGTCAACGTCGGATGCTAAAGTCGATGATTGATTGTTGATGGTATTTGTAGGTGATGAAATAACTTTTCGTTGAACTCCGATTTATTTATTCGTTGATATATTCTGACTTTTATTTAATTCTCGACTCCAAAATTCAAACTCCGAGATTTTTAATTGGTGGTATAATTTTAATTGCGTATTCAATGTTGATTCGTACAAAGGTAAATACTCAATACTGATTATTCGTCGTAATAGAAGTGATAAATTATAAGTGACGATGTAAAGAAATCACGGCGGAGAGGTGACTAAGTAGAAGTGACGTGAAGTGACGATGCGCCCTTTGGGGAGCTTCTTTTATTGTTTTGATCGGGGGGCACCCGCGCCTCCAAGCTGTCCGTTGCATCAGCCGTCCCCTACCTTGGTCAATATCGATCGGTTTGAGCGTCTTCCGCAGTTTATTTTAATAATTTCACAATTCTGGTTTTTACAATAACTTCCCGGATAAACAATTGACTCTGATAATTTTGGATTTAAATAACAAGATTTTACAAATTTGAACGAAGTTTCTACGACGTTTCTATCAAGAGTTACACACCTGATTGTTTAAATTGTTTCAAATATTATTTATAAATTCCTGATTTTTGACGGATAATTATTTTCTCTGCTTAAATTATTAACAATGTCCCTATATATTCTGCTCGGACAATATTAACTAATTCCCTGCTATTGACTATTTTAGTTGACTATTCTACTGATAGTAAAAACATGATTTTATCATGTTAATGAATTTCTCTGGTGATGATAATAATAGATAATAATAATTCGTAAATTTTATAATATTTTTATATTAACGATTTGACCCAAACTATATTTCATGCGTGATTTTACTGGATATTTAATTAATTTATTATTTCCTGGCCAGATTTCCACATTTGTTTCATTTTGTCATTGTTTCTATCAGCAATGATTAAAAATGTTTTTGATACCAATTTGAATAATTATGCCCCGAGAGGTGCTGCACTCGTTAGCGCCGACGGTGATTCTTTCAATCAGTCGCCTCGGGACAGTCACACGGATTCTCTGGCTGCACCGTTGTGTGCGTATGTGCATCGCTTCGCGCTGCGTGTTAGAGAGATAAGGCACCGTCTCCCGACGCATTTAGCTAAAGATTCGGATTGCCTTCCTGTCTCAATTTAAACAATGGGTTCTTCAGGTAGCCGAAGGTATGCTCGCTGCCGATGATACCTCTCCAGCAACCTGAATATTCCCTTGCGATATTTTTTTAGTTATGTGACTGTTGCTATGCCAATCACTGAATTGAATCATTCAGTGACAGCTGACGCACAATTAAATACGAAATTCGTTATAAATTTTTCTATATATTTTTCAATGAATTTTCCTATGAATTTTTTATGAATTTTTATTACTTGAAATTGAAGGATTATTGGCCAGTTGCGTCAGTGAATTTTGTCAAAAATTCACGTAACAGTAATAACGTCTTATATGAAGCAGCGAGCATCCCGCGTATAGATTGCTTCTGCATAAAACTAATTAGGGACTATTTTAGCAACATTAGGAACATTAACAATGATATCACCAGTTCGCTTCACCGAATCACTGCAAACGATGCTGAAAGACAAAAGGCATCAGGATATGTCACGCCAAAAGTATTCACCCACTGCGATGCCGCGGGGCTCATCCAAAACGAAGACAATACGCCGATACTATATCACTGGCGGCGTAATAAAGCCAACAAACGTATCTCGCTTACGGCTGATGACTACAGGCTTTATCCCGATAGATTCCATGGCTCTGATGCTCTTCCGTCACGTGATGTTAATGACTTTCACCGTTTAAATCTAAGAAAATATTGGTGGCTATCGGCAGATAGCCCAATCATCCAAGCTCTATCGCAAAGAAAAAGGAGAATCGACGAGTATAACCGCCAAATTGGTGAGGCCCGGCGTCACCGGGTCCCCCGATGAGTTAATGCCGACCCCAGGGTCTGTTTGTATATATGTAAATAGTTGTAGCGATACTTAGGTTTAGGCTTAGGTTTAGGATACCGGTCACTTTTATTTCTTACAGGGGTTTTTTTTGTATCTTGAGACACATCCAAGAGTTTTTCCCCGTACGTCATCCGCCCACCGGAGCGAAACGAATGGATACCGACATATAGTCGATACACCTTACTTCTTTACATTTTTTTTAAAATTAATTTTTAAACAGATCCCTCAGGGGTACCGCGTTGCGTTACCCCCGTTGTATTATTTTCTTTTAGCTGCAAGTCCCATAGCCTCTTGGGCAAGAGTTACTTATAATTTTAATTTAGAGATAGTCTGGTCTTTTTTCTATGTTCATATTTCTACCATGTAACCCGCACCAAATGTATAATTCCAAAGAAATAAACATTATTTAAAAAAAAAAGTAGTCTGGTTGTTAGAACAACTGTTTGGTAACTCGAAGGGTTCGAGTTCAAGTCTCGCCTATGATTATTATTTTTTTTTTCTAGTAAAAGTGAGTAAAAGTGATGAATTATAGCCCGCTGTGATTAGCTGCGGGCAATAATTCATCGCTTTTGCCCAAAAAATTTTTTTCCCTGGAAAAGATGAATGAACCATAGGCAAATCGTTATTATACCAACCACGAGGATCGGTAGTCTAGTAGCCAGAGCGATTGCTTAGCGACTCGGAGGATTCGAGTTCAAGTCTTGTCTATGGTTATTTTTTTTCTTCTCACATATCAGGTAACATACTTAATGGGGTGCATTACGACGCTGTGCGAAATCGAAAAGCGAAAAAGCTTCATTTAAAAACAATTTCATTCGACTAATTAGACGAGGCGAAAAGGCCAATGTACTCGGCAAGGCTGTTATCGTGATAACAAACCGCGAGCAAACAATGCAGGAGCGCCGCCGTTTTCGGCTCTTTTTACTCCCCGCTCGAAATTTATGCCTCCAACTCTTCCTCTACGAAATTTTGCCATCGGCCATTTACTCGAGGCGAAAATGGCAATGTACTCGGTAAGACTGTTATCGTGATAACAAACTGCGAGCAAACAATGCAGGAGCGTCGCCGTTTTCGGCTCTTTTTACTCCCTGCTCGAAATTTATGCCTCCAACTCTTCCTCCACAAAATTTTGCCATCGGCCATTTACTCGAGGCGAAAACGGCAATGTACTCGGTAAGGCTGTTATCGTGATAACAAACTGCGAGCAAACAATGCAGGAGCGTCGCCGTTTTCGGCTCTTTTTACTCCCTGCTCGAAATTTATGCCTCCAACTCTTCCTCTACGAAATTTTTAGTGGACTATTTATTCGAGGCGAAAACGGAAATGTACTCGGTAAGGCTGTTATCGTGATAACAAACTGCGAGCAAGCAATGCAGGAGCGCCGCCGTTTTCGGCTCTTTTTACTCCCCGCTCGAAATTTATGCCTCCAACTCTTCCTCTACAAAATTTTGCCATCGGCCATTTACTCGAGGCGAAAACGGCAATGTACTGGGTAAGGCTGTTATCGTGATAACAAACCGCGAGCAAACAATGCAGGCGCGCCGCCGTTTTCGGCTCTTTTTACTCCCCGCTCAAAATTTATGCCTCCAACTCTTCGTCTACAAAATTTAGCCATCGGCCATTTACTCGAGGCGGAAACGGCAATGTACTCGGTAAGGCTGTTATCGTGATAACAAACCGCGAGCAAACAATGCAGGAGCGCCGCCGTTTTCGGCTCTTTTTACTCCCTGCTCGAAATTTATGCCTCCAACTCTTCCTCTACAAAATTTTGCCATCGGCCATTTACTCGAGGCGAAAACAGCGATGTACTCGGTAAGGCTGCTATCGTGATAAAAAAACTGCGAGCAAACAATGCACGAGCGCCGCCGTTTTCGGCTCTTTTTACTCCCCGCTCGAAATTTATGCCTCCAACTCTTCCTCTACAAAATGTTGCCATCGGCCATTTACTCGAGGCGAGAACGGCAATGTACTCGGTAAGGCTGTTATCGTGATAACAAACCGCGAGCAAACAATGGAGGAGCGCCGCCGTTTTCGGCTCTTTTTACTCCCCGCTCGAAATTTATGGCTCCAACTCTTCCTCTACAAAATTTTGCCATCGGCCATTTACTCGAGGCGAAAACGGCAATGTACTCGGTAAGGCTGTTATCGTGATAACAAACTGCGAGCAAACAATGTAGGAGCGCCGCCGTTTTCGGCTCTTTTTACTCCCCGCTCGAAATTTATGCCTCCAACTCTTCCTCTACAAAATTTTGCCATTGGCCATTTACTCGAGGCGAAAACGGCGATGTACTCGGTAAGGCTGTTATCGTGATAACAAACTGCGAGCAAACAATGCAGGAGCGCCGCCGTTTTCGGCTCTTTTTATTCCCTGTTCGTACGATCGATGAATATATTTTATTCTCTCCTAGCTCAAGCTTAATGAAGCCAATTCTATTGTTATTTCTAATATCTAGTCAGCTGTCAGTTTTTGATACTTTATCGCCATCAGATTTAATTACTGGGTTTTTACCCCGAGCCCGTGAAGAGCCCGACAGATAAAAAATGTTATTATATTTAGGGTAAAAGTGATGAATTATAGCTCGTTCTAATTAGCTACGAGCAATAATTCATCGCTTTTGCCCAAAAAAAAATGTAACCCTGCGAAAGATCGATGAACCATAGACAAATCGGTATTACATCAGTCATAAGGATCAATGGTCTGGTGGCTAGAACGATTGTTTGTGAACTTGGAGGGTTCAAGTTCGAGCCTCGTTTATGTTAATTTTCTTCTCCTCACATACTTCACGCCACCAAGCGGCTTATCAACATATTTCGATGCTGCAGTCATATGATTGTACTCGGTCGTCAAGGAAAATTCGTGAACATAGCTTTGACGTTGGCGTGAGGCTAACTCCGCACTATCATTTGTTTAAACGTCATAAATTGGCGAATCGACGTGTCGCGGAGTGCTTGAAAAAAATACATAATAAAATAAAATTATGTCAAAAGTGACGGAATACCCCTACGAGCGAAAAACGATAATTAATTGCTTCAAAAATATAAAAGATTCTCCCGAAGTTTTCGGTCGACTCGTAGTCGCGATCGTTGAATACGTGCCTTATTTGGAGACCCATTCCGCCCTCCTCAGCTCTCAGATCGCCGAAGTCAGCAAATCGATTTATGCCTGCCAGTCGTCGAAGAACAGGCTGGAATATTTTCGGTTCTGGGTGAGGAAGCACCGGCGTTTTTTGGTGGATTTCATCAACAGTAATGGAATCCAGAAGCGGGCCTCGAAGAACTCCAAATTGTAAGTATGCTAAACCTCTTGCATTTAAGCGACATATTGATAAATAGTATTAATGCAATTGTTTTTTACAGTCAAAGCTGTGAACAAATTGGCATCGCAGCTCGCATTGAGATGGATGAATATTATCGGTATGACTGGATTTAAGGGAGCTTTCCAGTGTGAAATTTTCAAAAAATCGATTTTTTGTTTGCTTTATCGAATAGTATACACTCTTCCGAATATTCCCTGAAATTTTCATGCCGAAATTCAGATTATTTCGGTTACTGTACAGCATTTCTTGGAAGAAGGAGCGCTACAGCTGCCGCGTCGGCCGTCTGCCCGTGCGACCGTTATTTTTATTCCCTCGTTCCTACCTGCTCGTGTACCTTCCAACGTGAGTCCGGTTCGTCTTTCAGTTCGGTTTCGACATTCAAAATGGATAGATCTACGAAAGAGAAATGTGCGTGGCAGTATAGAAAAGGCTCGAGAAGCGGACATCCGCGAAATGAACGAAAAAGATCCGCGGGTTTCAAGGGAACAAATCGACACGATATCGAAACAGATCTAACGTTTGCGAGCACTTCGGCAGCAAAAATCTTGAAAAAGAGTCCAGAGTTTGAAGTCCGAATCGATCAAACGTTTAGCTATGTAATTTTGGAGTTCTTTTTGGTTTTCGGCGCTCTTCAGGAACTGTTGAAGTGCAAAAAGTGTAATAGCGACGTGAAGTTTTTAAAAAAATCGATTCGCGGATTGGGCTTTAAAATTTGTGTTCAGTGTTCGTGTCCAGATCCGGCCGAGATAGATTCTTGTCCTTTGATAAAAAATGCTTATGAAATCAATCGTCGTTTCTGCTTTGTCATGCGATTGGTCGGCATCGGCATAAATGGCATAGAAATTTTATCGCCTTGATGGATTTAACTGCAAACTTCAATAATAACACCTATTATGGAATCGTGAAAATCCTGCAGATTGCAGCGAAATCAATATACGAGGCCGTCGTGAAAAAAGCAGGTACCGAAGAGAAGGAAAAAACTTTGGAAGCAGAAAATCGGGGCGATATTCTGACGGTGTCCGGTGATGGATCGTGGTCGAAACGCGGTTTCACGTCGCGCATGGGTATCGTGTCCGTGATTGGAAAATATACCAACAAAGTTTTGGATGTTGCTGTCAAATCAAGCTTCTGCAAGGCTTGTGCATTCTGGAAAGGACAAGAGGGAACACCCGAGTACGAGGCGTGGTTTGAGACGCATAAATCCGAATGCAACGTCAATCACGAAGGCAGCGCGGGAAAAATGGAAGTCGACGGTATAATCGAAATATTCAAGAGATCAGAAGAATTGCACAACGCGAAATACGGTTTCTATATAGGAGACGGCGATACAAAAACATTCAAGATGTTATTAGAAGCCAAGCCGTACGGTGACGATTGGACGGTAAAAAAAAGGAATGCGTCTTGCACGTGCGTTTGCACACTCAAAACAATAACGAGAGCTTCAATCACTGTGTGTGGCAACTAGCCCCGAAGCACGTATTCTGCGGCAAGCAGATAGTAGAAATCGCTACGCAGTGTGCTGTGTGCACCTTCAATGAAGGTTACGACCCAATTTTAAAAATTTTGGAGACGATGGGATGCACGATAGGGCCGAGCGCCGCAGATTTCGCCGCTAAGTACAAGAATGCGCGCATCACCCAAGCAAACCGCCGGGCGTCCCTGGATAGCAAAGAGGCGAGGACAGCTCGTCGGACTGAACAATCCATTGACCACGATCTTTTCGAAGAAGCAGAAGGGATATTGTATGGACCTGGCATCGCTGATTGACCGTAAGTAAACGATTTACCTAGAATTTCCTCACTTGAAACTTTGAACGCGTTTTTCTCGAAACAGCATTTTTCAAAACGGTGTCCAACTTGGAGGGCAGAGTTTTAAAGCTATCGAGTTGAATTTTTTACACAATATTCTTAACGTCATTGTTTATCGTGCTATGGAAGCTTTTTTTTTGACATCTTCCTATTTTTTTGTAAAAAAAACTGCCAAAAAAAAATGCTAAAATCGATACTTTTTGTTCAACCCGGCGCCATTTTTGCAAAAAAAAAGCCTCCATAGCACGAAAGCCAATTATATACCGATCAATAATCTTTTTGTGTTTTTTGTTTCAGATCAAAATTGTGACCCCCAACGTGGACACCACATCCAAGTGCATTTTCTGCAACAATTGTTTCATCATTTTTATAGATATTAATTAATAAATAAATCGATCTTTAAAAAATTGTTTTGTATTCTTCAATACCCAATTAATATACAAAAAAAAAACCAGACCGATTAGATTATTTTTTCTTAAAAAAAAATCGCGAAAAACAGCGATTTTTCGGGCTGTCACACTGGAAAGCTCCCTTAAAAATTAATAGAAAAATAGTGAGCTCGATTTATTATATTTTTCGAGACCATTCGTTCGTCAAAAACTTTGTTTTTCTTTCTGTTTCAGCTCAGATGAAAGTGCGCATGAAGGACAACAAGAGGGAGGAGAAGTAGACGTTGGAAGGGCGAGAGGAAAGAACGATAAAAGAGAAGCTGAAAAGGGGGATGAAACGGAGGATGTGAGAGCGGCTGAGAGAACAGACGACCGACAAGACAAGAGGGAGGGTGTAAAAGAGGACGAGAAAGAGGGTGTAAGAGAGGACGCGACAGAGGGTGTAAGAGAGGATGAAAGGGAGGGTGTACGAGAGGACCAGAGAGAGGGTGTAAGACAGGACGAGAGAGAGGGTGTGAGAGAGGACGAAAGGGAGGGTGTAAGAGAGGACGTAAGGGAGGGCGTACGAGAGGACGAGAGAGAGGGTGTAAGAGAGGACGCGACAGAGGGTGTGAGAGAGGACGAAAGGGAGGGTGTACGAGAGGACGAGAGAGAGTGTGTAAGAGAGGACGCGACAGAGGGTGTGAGAGAGGACGAAGGGGAGGGTCTAAGAGAGGACGAGAGACCGGATCTAAGAGAGGACGAAAGAGAGAATGAAAAGGAGGATGTTACGGAGGCTGAAAAAGAAGCTGAAAAAGAAATCGAAAAAGGAAAGAATGAAAAAGAAGATGGAAATGAAAACGACGCAGCGGCTAAAGAAAACGTAAAAAAAAACGCGTCGCAAAAGAAGGCAACAATTGGACGTTTTGCTCGAGGAAGCCACAAATCCGATGTTTAATAAGGTGTACCACAAAAATTAATTTTTTTTCCCTACGAACCTAGACTTCTTTCCTTCGGCGCTTTATTATTCTTTTGTTACAAAAAATGTTATTTAATTTTTATTAATCGGTATAGTTGGATTCATAAAAAAGTACAATATTTGGAGCAGCATTCTTCTTATGATGATTCATATAAGACCTCTCCATTCACATATAACTAATAAACTTTATTTTTTTTACGATGACGATAATACATACACGATGATAAATAAACGTTGATAAATAAACGATGATACATAAACGATGATAAATCAACATGTTTTTTATTTGTTACTAACGCGATGTTACGTGCATTTAGCCGCTGTCGGTGCCGACTGATTCGATGATTTGGAGTTGCGCATAGAGGCACTGCGCTTTTTTTTTTTTTTCCTCCTGGCGTCTGGCCTTGGCCTCCTTCTGCCTCTGTGCCAAAACTTTAGCGTCTTTGCCGGCCAAGCAAAGCCTCTTCTTCGGCGCGACCCTGTGTCTTTTGCGTTGAAGAGTGAGCGGAGTCATCAGCCGCAGGATCTTCGGGGCCCTTAGCCGCTCCTTAATAAATCACAAAAGCGATGAATTAATGCCGTAGCTAATTAGAACGGGCTATAATTCATCACTTTTACCCTAAATAAAATAACATTTCTAATCTCTCAGGCTCTTCTAAAAACCGCTTTTCCATACCGCAAAAAAGAAAAATTCCGGAAAAAAAACATAGAAGAGTCTTGAACCCAAAACCTCCGAGTTTCCAAGCAATCGCTCTAGCCATCAGACTAACGATCCTCATAGCTGTTTTGATAACGATTTCTTTATGATTCATCCATCTTTTCCAGCGTAAAATTTTTTTAGGGCAAAAGCGATGAATTATTGCCGTAGCTAATTAGAATCGGCTATAATTCATCACTTTTACCCTAAATAGAATAACATTTTTTATCTGTCAGGCTCTTCACGGGCTCGGGGTGAAAACCCATGATGGCGATAAAGTGTCAAAAACTGACAGCTGACTCGACATTAGAAATAACAATAGAATTGGCTTCATTAAGCTTGAGCTAGGAGAGAATAAAATATATTCATCAATCGTACAAACAGAAAATTTTTGTAGAGGATGCCTAGGAAGCATCAATTTCGAGCGAGGAGTAAAAAGAGCCGAAAACGGCGAAGCTGCTGCATTGTTTGCTCGAAGTTTGTTATCACGATAACAGCCGCAAGGCTGTTCCCAAGTAATCGACAATTGTTCCATTGACTATTTACTCGAGGCGAAAACGACAATGTACTCGGTAAGGCTGTTATCGTGATAACAAACTGTGAGCAAGCAATGCAGGAGCGGTGCTGTTTTCGGCTGTTTTTACTCCCCGCTTGGAATTTATGCCTCCAACTCTTCCTCTACAAAATTTTTAATGGACTATTTATTCGAGGCGAAAACGACAATGTACTCGGCGAGGCTGCTATCGTGATAATAAATTGCGCGCAAACAATGCAGGAGCGTCGCCGTTTTCGGCTCTTTTTACTCCCCGCTCGAAATTTATGCGTCCAACTCATCCTCTACAAAATTTCCAATCGACTATCTACTCGAGGCGAAAACGGCAATGTAGTCGATAAGGCTGTTATCGTGATAACAAACTGCGAGCAAGCAATGCAGGAACGTTGGTGTTTTCGGCTCTTTTTATTCCCCGCTTGGAATTTATGTCTCCAACTCTTCCTCTACAAAATTTCTAATGGACTTATTTACTCGAGGCGAAAACGGCAATGTACTCGGTGAGGCTGTTATCGTGATAACAAATTGCGAGCAAACAATGCAGGAGCGTCGCCGTTATCGGCTCGTTTTACTTCCCGCTCGAAATGTAAGCCTCCAACTCTTCCGCTACAAAATTAATCCATCGACTAATTAGACTAGACGAAAACGACACTGTACTCGTTACCGAGTACATTGCCGTCGTCGCCTCGAGTCAATAGTCCATTAGAAATTTTGTAGAGGAAGAGTTGGAGGCATAAATTTCGAGCGGGGAGTAAAAAGAGCCGAAAACGGCGACGCTCCTGCATTATTTGCTCGCGGTTTGTTATCACGATAACAGCCCCACCGAGCACATTTCCGTTTTCACCTCGAATAAATAGTCCATTAAAAATTTTGTAGAGGAAGAGTTGGAGGCATAAATTTCGAGCGGGGAGTAAAAAGAGTCGAAAACGGCGACGCTCCTGCATTTTTTGCTCGTAGTTTGTTATCACGATAACAGTCTTACCGAGTACATTGCCGTTTTTGCTTCGAGTAAATGGCCGATGGCAAAATTTTGTAGAGGAAGAGTTGGAGGCATAAATTTCGTCAGAATTTATGACTCAGGTCTCAACGCACCCCACGCTATTACTTCCGATTTGAAAATCTCAATTCAACTAGACGTTACGGCATACAGAGAAAGGTAATTTCCCATTCGGAAATCTCCGAGCCACCGGAAGTGACGTTGTCCTGTACATAGTCACTTCCGGTTGAACTGTAATTTTCAAATTGAAAGTGACGTTACTTCGGGTTATAAATCACGGTACGTTTTCCCGTACAACATAACTTATTCCGCGGATTGATCTGTCACGTATGCCCCTACGGATCCGCAGATTATCTTTCGAAGAAGTGGAGGAACAATCCGTGGCATGCATAGGGTACGACGAAGACAAACCTGTCTTTAAATCTGTATATGCCTCGCGAATCAGCTGAACGTCTGACTGTCACTGCGAGACCACGTAATTCAGCGTGAATTACGGTCATGTGTAGGGGAGAGTGGGACAAAAATGGCACAGTGGGGCAAAACGGGACAGTGAGGGCAAAACTCCATTTTACGATAATTTTTTGATGCCCCATTTTGTCCCAACGATACATCCGAAATTCCTAACCCGTTCTGCCTCATGTAGCACCATCGCCACCATACAAGAGTTAATGGAAAATTGCGTTTTGTGTTATAATCCCGTTTTGCCCCGCTGTGCCATTTTGCCCCGCTCTCCCCTACATTATTGCAGCATCGTCAATCGTAGATTAGAGCGAGTTTTCGGAGCAGCCAGATCAAGAAAAGGCATGGCGGAATACTGCGGAGCCAATGGCAAAGCAAAAGTTATATGTATTTGCGAGTATGGGAATATTCGAGATCTTTCTTTTTTTCGAGGGAGTGTCTGAAACGGCGCTATAAAGAAGCGTCTAGAACAAGAAAGTGCACGCCAGTATCTGATCGGGCTAATAGCAAAACAGAAGTTATATTTTTATAGATGTTTATGGGATTTTTCAAAAACTTTGTTTTGTAACCGAGAGTCTGAAACGATGCTAGATCGTTCATTGTGGATTTGAGCGAGCTTTCGACATATCCAGATCAAGTAAATGTATGTCGAAATGTAACAGGGTCAATAGCAGACTGGAAGTATCATTTATCGCGATATATGGAAATATATCGAAGTGTATGGGATTTTTCGAAATCCTTATTTTTTCAGGGGATAGTTTCAAACGGTGCTGCATCATCGATCGTCAACTCAAGTGAGTTTTGGAAGCAGCCGGAACAAGAAAATCCGCGTCGGAATGTGAACGAGATAATAGCAAACCGGAAGTAAGATTTATCGGCGTGTGTAGAAATAATTGGTGACCTCTCTTTTTTCGCGTGTGAGTCAGAAACGGTGTTGCATCGTCCTTCGTAGATTCACTATCGACCATGAATTTTTTTACCATAATGTCGCGAGATTCATTGAAGTTCGCAATTGTTTGAAGCGTCGAAACACGATCCCCATAATCTGCACGATAGTGTATAGTTATGTGAGATCCTAGGATGTAAAGTGCCACTTACACCACTCTCAGCAGGCACGATAAGTAGCACTTTTCGTGCATGAGTTACATAAATTTATATACAGATAGACTATTTTTGACGCGTGATCGCTACCATATTTTACGAGATTTTTTTTACTTCACGAAAAATTTCGCGAATTTTTTAATTAAAGCTAGTGAAAAAATAAATGACAGATTCGTGATCATCAGAAGAAATTTACATCATACGTACATCATCATACATGCATCATACATAACCTCGAAGGACAAAAATTATAAGATCGAATTCATGAATGCAAAGTTGGAATTTTTTTCGTATTTTGAAACAGTTATTTTCCCCCGTCCTGGAATGTCAAGGTCGCTTCACGGACGATAGATCCGACGATAGATCCGACGATAGATCCGACGACAGATCCGACGATAGATCCGACGATAGATCCGACGATAGATCCGACGATAGATCCGACGATAGATCCGACGATAGATCCGACGATAGATCCGACGATAGATCCGACGATAGATCCGACGATAGATCCGACGATAGATCCGACGATAGATCCGACGATAGATCCGACGATAGATCCGACGATAGATCCGACGATAGATCCGACGATAGATCCGACGATAGATCCGACGATAGATCCGACGATAGATCCGACGATAGATCCGACGATAGATCCGACGATAGATCCGACGATAGATCCGACGATAGATCCGACGATAGATCCGACGATAGATCCGACGATAGATCCGACGATAGATCCGACGATAGATCCGACGATAGATCCGACGATAGATCCGACGATAGATCCGACGGTAGATCCGACGCTAGATCCGACGGTAGATCCGACGAAAGATCGGACGATAGATCCGACATAAATGTCATGGCCAATTCTATATGTGTTCATTTTAATGCAAATCTTGTTCGAAGTGACCGCCACCGACTGCGATGCATCTGCGTACCCGTTTAACGATGCTGGCCCGGGATCGTACAAGCATCTCTGGTGTTATCGCTGCTAGAGCATCGATAATCCGAGCTTCCAAATCTTCTTCGTCTCTTGGCAAAGTTCGGCCATAGACTTTGTCTTTGAAATGTCCCCAAAGGAAGAAGTCCAGCGGAGTTAGGTCGGGAGACCTTGCAGGCCAGTGGATTTCACCTCCGCGACCGATCCACCGCTGGGGAAATTCCTCATTCAAGAATTCGCGGACAGCCAGACCGAAATGAGCAGGTGCACCATCGTGCTGAAACCACATTCGGTGGCGAGTTTCCCGGGGCACGTCCTCGAGCATAACGGGGAGGTCATTTTGAATGAAGCGCAAGTAACGTGGAGTATTTAAAATTTCATGCAGCTCACACGGCCTAATCTGCAACACGAATTTTTTTTGAATGAAGCGCGGAGACAATGTTCTATAGAAACATCCGTTACCAATTTTGTCAGAAAAAAGCTTTAATAAATAAGATGTGACTGCAAGATGGGACTGTCTGTACGGATTATATACTGAACTTTTACGTACCAATCAATCCCCGATGATGCCTGCCCATAGATTCTTGCTAAATCGAGTTTGACGGCTTCGGACTCTCGTAACTTTTTCATTCTGTATGGAGTAAAAGTGTTCGTTGTGGGGGTTACGAATCCCTGTTTCCGTGAAGCACGATTCGTCCGTCCACAAAATGCTTCCGATAAAATCGGGATCTCCCTCATGCCGTTGTACGAGCTCCTGATAAAATGCTAAGCGTCGTTGCTCGTCGCCGGGATGTAGTTGCTGGACCGGGTTCAGGTGGTACGGCTTGAGTCCGTTTTCTCGAGTGATCCTGTTAACGAGGGTTTGGCTCATCCCCAATTGACGAGCAACGATTCGTGAACTAGTTCGAGGATCACGTTCGAATTCGCGTAACACTCCCTCTTCTCGTCCGGGTCGCCTTTGTCTTAAAGGAGGCCTACCGTTGACACCGCGACGTATCATCACATTACCGGTCTCACAGACACGCCGATACGCCTCTTCGATTGTTCGCCTGCACGGATGCCGAGCTCGCCGCGGATAGAGTTCTCGGTATCGGTCAGCTGCACGATCACCGTTTTGTTCCGCCCACCCATAACACATAATCATTTGCGCGTATTCTTCGGATGTATAATCCATTTCGGATCATCGATGTCGTAAGACTTAAGGCTTGTTAAAAACAAATGAAGCCCAGTCAACGATATCATCGTCAAGTCAAATAAATGAAGAACCTAGACGGGAGGGAAATCCAACTGCGAACAAATCGCGAACGATTCATCTACCGGGTGGTATGCTAAAATTTGGTCTCGCACAATATCCAGTACGACAATCTTGTTCGTCACTGAATTGCGAAATCACGTGATCACATAGATCACGTGATCACGTGTTCTAGCCACCAGACCATTGATCCTTATGACTGATGTAATACCGATTTGTCTATGGTTCATCGATCTTTCGCAGGGTTACATTTTTTTTTGGGCAAAAGCGATGAATTATTGCTCGTAGCTAATTAGAACGGGCTATAATTCATCACTTTTACCCTAAATATAATAACATTTTTTATGTCTCGGGCTCTTCACGGGTTCGGGGTGAAAACCCAGTAATTAAATCTGATGGCGATAAAGTATCAAAAACTGACAGCTGACTAGATATTAGAAATAACAATAGAATTGGCTTCATTAAGCTTGAGCTAGGAGAGAATAAAATATATTCATCGATCGTACGAACAGGGAGTAAAAAGAGCCGAAAACGGCGACGCTCCTGCATTGTTTGCTCGCAGTTTGTTATCACGATAACAGCCTTAGCGAGTACATTGCCGTTTTCGCCTCGAGTAAATGACCGATGGCAAAATTTTGTAGAGGAAGAGTTGGAGGCATAAATTTCGAGCGGGGAGTAAAAAGAGCCGAAAACGGCGGCGCTCCTGCATTGTTTGCTCGCGGTTTGTTATCACGATAACAGCCTTGCCGAGTACATCGCCGTTTTCGCCTCGAGTAAATGGCCAATGGCAAAATTTTGTAGAGGAAGAGTTGGAGGCATAAATTTCGAGCGGGGAGTAAAAAGAGCCGAAAACGGCGGCGCTCCTGCATTGTTTGCTCGCGGTTTATTATCACGATAACAGCCTTACCGAGTACATTGCCGTTTTCGCCTCGAGTAAATGGCCGATGGCAAAATTTTGTAGAGGAAGAGTTGGAGGCATAAATTTCGAGCGGGGAGTAAAAAGAGCCGAAAACGGCGGCGCTCCTGCATTGTTTGCTCGCGGTTTGTTATCACGATAACAGCCTTGCCGAGTACATTGGCCTTTTCGCCTCGTCTAATTAGTCGAAGGAAATTGTTTTTAAATGAAGCTTTTTCGCTTTTCGATTTCGCACAGCGTCGTAATGCACCCCATTAAGTATGTTACCTGATATGTGAGAAGAAAAAAAATAACCATAGACGGGACTTGAACTCGAATCCTCCGAGTCTCTAAGCAATCGCTCTGGCCACTAGACTACCGATCCTCGTGGTTGGTGTGATAACGATTTGCCTAAGGTTCATTCATCTTTTCCAGGGAAAAAAATTTTTCGGGCAAAAGCGATGAATTATTGCCCGCAGCTAATCACAGCGGGCTATAATTCATCACTTTCACCCACTTTTACTAGAAAAAAAAAATAATCATAGGCGAGACTTGAACTCGAACCCTTCGAGTTCCCAAGCAGTTTTTTTTTTTAGTAAAATTGTTTATTGTTTTCATACAAAGGTCATATAACTCGAGGCTACAATAATACATAAAAAAAGCCTTAACATCACAGAGGTTGTACAAGTATGTCTGTCATATACAGATCTCGCTTGCAATAAATCTTTATTCTCAAGTTGGAAGAAAGAGAAAGAAAAAAAAACAAAAGAACTTTATCGGTATATCACCATGAGTACTTCATCGAGGTGAAGTAAAACATAAAATAAGCTAGTAACGGAAAGGAAAAAATACAAAAGTGTATAAAAAAAAAAACCTTTCAGTGTCTCGCATGTCACAGCATGAGTACTTAAAACTAAGACCAATAACCTAAGACTAGAATAAAAATATTTACACTATAAACAAATGACTTTCGATATGTCTATTATCACTAGGGTATATATCACTATCATGTAAATATCACAGACTTAAGGGCGACCGCGAAGATGTTGCCTTTTCTCTCATACAATTCACGGATATGCGGACAGTCAATATTGAGCCATCTATACTGTGATGATGCTTCCTGGTCGTTGACGCTTCCAAACGGGACAATCGGGGAAATATAGGGCGAGGGAAAGGGGGAAATAACACTCCAGAGTTTTGTGTAGAAACGTGGAAAAAATAACTTTTAATAATAAATCGTTCCGTGAATAATGATAACAAAAGAATCATAAGCAAATACTGCCGCTTCAACGCCGTTACGGGTACGTTGAAGGGGGTCGATAACCAAAAATAAACAATCTCAATAATAACCATAAAAGAAAAGAAAAGTTCGCAATAACAATGGTAATAAACAATAGCAAATAAGGGATAACGGGGCGAAGAGTTCGAAAATAAGAAAATAGAAAATTACTCAATACTCGGGGGGGGGGGGGGGGGAAATAAGAAAATAAAAAAAAATAGTTAACGCTGGGCAGAATACAAAAGTCGGAAAGTAATTAATACGCGGGGGAAAATACTAAGGTCAAAAAAATAAGTGCCACGCAGGGCGAAATACAAAGGTCGGACAATAATTACTAGTCGTGGCAAAATATAACGGTCGGAAAATTATCAAAGCTCAAAACGAGAAAAATGGGAGAATCGGAAAATAATTAACTCTCAAAAAAATAGGAAAATCGAAAGAATAATCAATAACAAAACTTACGAAAATACTCTGGCTTACGGTAATCGCCGGGACGGCAATTCGCAGGGTCAATCGCAGGGAAGGGGAGGGGAGGAGGGGCTGGTCGGTGGAGATTCTACACAATACTGGTCTTACGTTAGCAACTCAAAAAAAATCTCAAAGCTCGGGGAACAATCACTTATTTTTGGGCGCCAGCTACGGTATCGGTGTAGCACCGCGGCGCTCGATTTAGTTAATCGAGTGCAAAAAAAAACAAGAAAAAAAGAAACAAAATCTATTACCTTTTTACGTCACTCGGCTAGCGGGAACGAGGGAGGGACGGGAATGAGACTTCTCAGGCCGCAGGCACTGTCCAGGGCTTCTTGACAATATTACCTCGGCACGGAAAAAAATACAGCAAAATTTCAATAATTACACAAAAAAACTAGATACCATGAACGATTTTATAGTCTCGGGGAGAACGGGGGAAATACGCTAACGGTCGCGCGCTGTAAATCTCCGCGATCGCCACCACTCACGCGCCCACGAGAATTACAGAAAATGCCGGCGCACGTGGCGGCCGGTGATCGACGGTCGAAAATTATACAATCAAAAATCACTTAAAATTACCAGGGGGGGTGACGGGCAAATTTCCAGGGGGATGTGGGAAATGGGACTGTCAATCAGGTATAGCAGCTGCACTTGAACTGCGCAGGGGTCGTTCTGTTTTACGACTTGTTCAAGGCAGCTACCGTGGGGTTCCATCCCCCCGACAATCGCCTGGATATTTTCCGGGCATCCTGTAAGTGGACTGAGCAAGTTGCTCACGACTCCGCCTCCCCGTTTGGCCCCCGCTGGAAATGACTTCGAGGGATTCGACTTCGGTCGGATCGCTGGAAGCCCAACCAGGTGAGTCGCTACCCGTTGCAGGGCAGGGTAGGTCCATCTGCTCGATGATCCTTGATTAATTGATCGATCGACCGACTAGTCAACGGTGAGAGCAGGGTTTTTCCAAGCCTAGTCCCCCCTTGTCAGCGTTTTCAACGGAAAGTAGGGGAATCTTTGTTGCGTTTGCTCTTGATGGGCGAGAGACCTTCGGGTCGAGCATAAGAGGAGGGTTTCGTGCCTGACTCTTGATACATTAAATGTCAATCAGGTATAAGTGGGGGAAGGGAAACTCAAAAAGTACTCACTCAACCTGTCGCTTACACGTCGTGTCGCTTACAAAAGAATCCGTGCGATCACGCTCTCAATCAATCCGTTCGATATTCCTTATTAGTTCCGGTCGATATAATTCACAGTCTTTGGTCCAAATCGTGTCCGTGGGCGTACAATCCTCGTCGAATTCGATACAATAACTCTCCACACAGGAGTCGGGTATAACGTGGCTTGCCGGGTCGATATAATTTCCAAAAACTTTTCTCAATAATATTTGCTCGCCTGTCACACACTCGCTCTCTCACACGCCGTGGCTCGAAGTGAAGAAAACCATGCCGTTTCCGGCTTCTTCTCCGACCTCAGGGTCGGTCTTGCAATTTGCGATTTTTCGGCGCAAATCGATTGGTCTGTCTCGGGACTAGCTGGGCGGTGGGCGTCGTAATTGGCTGCGGCCGATTGCGAATATTCGTCGCGACGGAAGGCCTGTCGCGACGCTCGGCGCGCGCATCCTCGGCATCGATTGGCCTATCGATCGCCGAATATTCTCCACGCCGGGAGGTGCTGGTTCCTCGCGGTGGGCTGGGGAACTGTCGCTTCTGACAGCTCGGATGTATTTTTCACGGTGTTTGCCCGCACGACACAGCTCGTCGGTTTACACTCGTTATTTCGAGCCGAGAGTGTGTCGTCGGGCTTCGGACTGGCCAGGGCGGGTCAGTCGTGTGGAATCTTCGTTGCGGTGGCCTCCAAGGGACGGGCGGCGATGTTGTGGCAGTGCACCGGAGTGTCAGGCATTTTTGGAGGTTAGTGCTGGCTGCCATACCGGATTTTAATTCCTGGTCGGTTGACGTTTTTTGTAGGGTCGTTCTGGGCCCGACAGGGTCGATCTGGTCGGTGTGGAGGTCTTCGGTGGCTGCGATGGTCTTCGGTGGTCGTTGATGGTCTGCGGTGAGTCTTCGGTGGGTCGTCGACGAGTCTTCGGTGGTCTTCGGCGAGGCTGCGACGAGTCTTCGATGGGTTGCGAGGGTTGAGTTGAGGGAGTCGAGGGACTGACAGGGTGGCAGGGAATGAGGGTAAGTCGGGGGAGGGAGGTTAACAATAATAAAATCGTTGCTTAAGTGGTACGTATTAATTCTAATTTATTTCCCTAGGTGAGTGGTGGGACGTCGAGCCACGCTGGGGAGGGCTTGTGACGCACCACGTCACAATACTTATTGAATTTCAGCCGATGAAAATCAAGGAAGTCCCTTTTGGGAATCGCAGTAGAGCCGGAGAAAAGATCCCCATTGATGGAAAAATCGTTGTAGCTTATCGAGATCCTTTTATTTGCCTTATTCCTCTTCCAATGATAAAACATAGGGATATTCTCAGCATTTTGTAACAGACCTTTACTGTCGCAAAAAATAAAAGTTTGAGGCGAAATATAATTGGTTCTGATCTGATACCTAGACTCGAGCTCATCTTGTGATTTAATCGACTGCATTAATTCGTTATTCATATCATCAATGTTGCTAAAATAATCACGCGTAAGCTTGAGTATAAAATTGTCAATTCGGGGAATGTCAGCCAGATCGAGTAGAATTTGGTTGGCTATATAGTGTTGAAAATCGGAGTGTAATGACCGATGTAAATATAAACATGTTCGGAGACACTTTCTCTCGAACATTCGTAGCTTTTCCATAACCGATCGGCTGGTATTCCACCAAATTGGAGCCGCATGGGTGATTATGGGTCTTATTAACAACATATAAAGTATTATTTTAGTTTTACGCGATAAATGTCTATTATAAAAAATTGGACTATTTGCTTGGAACGCTTTCCGGGCTTTTGCAATTTGAATGTCAATGTGTTTATTACCTCGAAGGAGATAATCAATATTGACTCCCAAGTATTTCACTATTTTACAATGCGGGATAGGTGTACTAAGATTAGTGTTGGGAGAGGTAATTTCGATGTGAAATTACTTATGTCCCTCTTTGTTTTTCGAGTTTAAATCATCCAACGGTTTTCTAAATAGAATAGTTTCAGACTTGGTAGGATTGACACGCAAATTCCATGAAATATAATATTGGTTAATTAGTTCAACTTTCTCCTCGAGTTCGGACTTAACTTTACTAACCCTGTGGCTCGCCGTATAAATAATGATGTCATCCGCAAAAGCGATTGCCCTCGTATTACCGTGAAAGCTATTTATATCATCTAAACGTAAAATATCACAGGTAAATATGTTAAACAAGATAGGGGAATTAGCTGTGCCCTGTTGCAAACCCTCACGAATACGGAACACTTCAGTCGACAGCCTCATGCCATCCCAAGTGACAAATTCTTTAAGTGAGATCATATCTCAAATCGTGTAAATTAGCCAGTCAGGAAAATTTTTGTCTTTAAGTCGAAATAGCAGACCATCGAGCCAAACAGAGTCAAAGGCTTTTTCTAAGTCAAGGAGAGCTGCACCAACGAACTGACTCCTCCCCACCTGGACATTCAAATCTGCTAAGGGCTTGTGGATGGCATGAGTCGTCGAATGGTTATGTCTAAACCCGAACTGCGTATCAGAGATTATTGTGTTACTTGAACAAAACGCAGAAATTTTTGTGTTAATGACTGATTCAAATACTTTACTTAGACAAGCTGTAAGGCTAATGGGCCTGTAGCTTGAAGGGTCGTTCGGATTTTTTTTTTTTTTTACTATCGGCAGAACTTTTGCTCTCTTCCAAATCGCAGGAAAATAATAATAGTTTAAAGCATTGTTGAAAATTATGACAATAAATCTAATTAACTTGTCAGGTAGATGTTTCAGCACGATAGACGGAGTTTCATCAGGGCCAAATGAAGTTTTGTTAGGAAGACAATTCCAGATTTTTTTAATGAAGATACATTACAGGAAGGGTTCAGTATATTAGGTTCACTAATTGGATTTAGGGCATTGTTGTTGGCAGAAAAAATAATATGTGAGTCGAGATTCATTCGTACTCTATGAAAATCGTTTTTAATTTGTTTAGCAACAGCGTCAACAGAGATCTTAGTTGCAGTTCCTTCATTCGGATATCTGGGGGAGTTGATTGATTCATAGAAAGCTCCGATAATATTCAACTTATCAGCTGGAGAGTTGAAAATAAATTTATTTTCAACTATTTGGGCGTTGTCAATGGTACAAGCACTCCTACGAAGAAGCTCCTGATTGTCACGGTCAATGTGCATATCGTCAATTTGCAAAAGTTGTCTAGATCTGAGAATTTTGTTAATTTTTGGAAAAAACGATTCTGATTTACGGAAATCTATCTGTTTTATCTGATTAGTCCAATATGAGTCGGACGCCTTCTTGAATTCGATATGAATCAACTCTCTAAGAATTTTGAGAGATATTTTCGCCACTTGAGTATCTCGTCTTCTAGCTAATGAGTCTTGAAGATGCCTTTCATGAAGAAATGCAACCAATATAGCTTTTGCCTTTTGCAATTTCCGGATTTTTTTATTTAGATATTTAAAGGTACTATTATTTAACTTAAAAGTTGGTACAACATTATCAATAGTGTCAGTGATTAGTGTATTAATTCGTGATATATTTTCATCAATTTCAATAATTGATAATTTACGGTCAGGGGGTATTTGCCAATTGATCGAGTCATTGGGTTTTTTAGTGAATTTACTCCATTTGGTTGCCTTGAAATTTCGTCGCAATTTAGATGTTAAAGGATTAAACATTTGCTCACAATCAGCTGCTGTTTTCACGGTGAAAGAAATAGCAGCGGGATCACTATCGTATGGTAAAGTGACCAATTTGTCATATAAAGCGTCAATTATAGTCAATCTTGCATCGATGAGACAAATATCAAGAAACGAGTGAACCGGTTTAAATGTAGGCTGAGCTGGTGAAATTATTTTTACTTTAAATCTAAGACCATTATTAGCTTCCCATTGTGCAAGATAGCGACCACGTTGGTTATTTACGCGATCACCCCAGATTCTTCTTCTCGCATTAAAATCGCCGGCTATAATGTAAAAGTTATTGTCTTGATGTAATCGAAGAACATCAAACAAAGTATTTAATTCATTGATAAAAAGAGCTCTATTGTCATTTCGTGCATAAACGCTTACTATATAAATTTTTTCTGCACCGGTTGTATCAAGTTTGATAATTGTATATTCAAGAATGCTATTATTTTTTGCCGTAGGAAAATTAATGATTTCATACTGAAATTTTTTAAAAATTAAAATCGCAGTCCCACCTCCTTGAATCGCGTTGGGACGATCTCTACGAATAAAGTTAAAATCTTTGAACGCTAATTTAAGTTTAGCGTTCAGTTTAGTTTCGGATAGTAGAATTATGTCGTGATCGAATCTGTAAGCAAAATCAGTAAGTTCTAGCCGCCGATAGTTGGTAACAATAGAGTTCACGTTAATCGCCGCGATCTTAAGTTGAGATAGGTCGATAAGAGTATTAGCCATTACGTATTATTAAGAGTCGCAAGAATATACTCTATTTTTCGCGAGTTTTCGTCGACTTTATTTGAGATACCTCTGAGCTGCTCGACTATCATTGAAACAATATCTTTTTTCAGATCGTTGACCCAGCTGGGTTGTTGATTCGATCTATGTTCCGGCGCATTCGGGGAAGTTTGTTGCTGTTGTATACTCGGTGAAGCAAACTCAGTGGATCTCATGGTCGGTGGCCGATACAGTGTTGACGATTATCGGGAATTCGACGACTTCGGTAGGAACTGAACCATTCAGTGTTTACGTAGCGATGAGTCCTTCTTCGTCGCCTGCGCAAATGATAAATTCTCGTTGACGAATGAAGCGATCTTGCTGATTTTACTGCAAGCCTCTGCTTGTTTTTGTTGCTTTTGCTCTTTCTTTATTGATGAAGCAAATTTCAGATACGAGCAGCCTTTATAGGAGGCTGGATGGCCGGCTTGTCCACATTTCGCGCACGTCAAGTTTTCTTTACCGGATTCCGCATTAATTTTACACTTGCCAGGACCGTGATTCTGGGCACATTTAACACATCGGTATACCAGATTGCAATTAGAACTGGCGTGACCGATCCGCTGACATTTACGGTATTGATAAACCGAGGGTTTCCGGAAACGCTCCCACTTAACCTTCTGATAGGCAAGCGCCGGTATCTTGAGTAACTCGGCTGTTGGGCTGTCGCTCGTCAGTTGAATGAGGTGATGGTATCTCGCAGGTCGTTTCTTATTAAAAACGTATTTAGTCAAACCGATGATTTTGACATCTGTCAAATTCATCGCTTCTATTTCTTTTTTGATTTCGGTTTCAGAGTAGCCCCGGATACCTTTAATCAAATCAGTTTTAGGTTTAAGTTCTCTCGGAGTGAAGGTATAAAACAGTGCGCCTTGAGCAGAAAGCGCTGCTTTAATCTTTTCGAAATTGCTCGTGGACTTTGCACTGATCGTGTGAAAAATCGAACCCGTGTCTTCGTCCAAGTTCTCCTTAGTGGTGACGTCCTGTTTGGAGAGCTCAAGCGTCGCAAAAAGTGCACGAATTGCCGGCATCTCAGCTCCTTCGATATAGATAGGCGGTAGCCTGTCACGTTTTCTCCTCGAAGGCAATCGTTCTGTTTGATTAGTGAGAACTTCAGATACCTCACTGTCTGAATTTTCCAACTCCATGCCTTTAGATTCCTCATCTTCCGACAGAGAGTCAAACTTATTCACGGTCGTTGACGACTTACTTTTCACGTCACCGCTTTTATGTCTAAAAGTCTTTTTCGGCCGTTCCCAGCCCTCCACTTCAGTTGTCGGCCTTCGTCCGCTCAGCTTGGCAGGCGCTGGCGGCGACGACGATTCCGTTTTGCGCTCACGCGCAGCGTTTAAATTCGGGATAACCGATTTCTTGGGAGCTTTCCCCATATCCTTCACTTTTTGTCTGAACAGACGATCTAAATGAACCGAACTGATATTTTTATTCACGAATTCCTTAATAGGAAGCCCTGAGGGCGTTTTAAAGTCACTAGGCTTGGTGATTGCGCTCGTACACGTACTCGTATGGGCGACAGGATTGTCACCTGAACTCGAACCAGCGACTGTATTGTCGTCGTTTATCGCAGCCATCTTGAGCAATGAGACACCCGGGTCAGGCCCGGCCACAATTCACGAAACTTTCGATCGATTATTAAGCTCGTAGGAAACGCCCGTATTGAAAAGAGAAACCTTCTCCAGCACAGCTGGGAAGGAAAAACACAGTAAAGTCGCAGTAATGCTTGTATATAGCAAAAACTTGCGCCGTAGAAGATTAATATACGGAGCGACGTGAAAACGATGTGATCGCTCGCACGCCTAGGCTGCCACTAGTTACCAAGCAGTCGTT
Source organism: Stenichneumon culpator (assembly GCA_964017025.1). Taxonomy (NCBI): domain Eukaryota; kingdom Metazoa; phylum Arthropoda; class Insecta; order Hymenoptera; family Ichneumonidae; genus Stenichneumon; species Stenichneumon culpator. The sequence goes on along the minus strand of OZ024781.1, from coordinate 1,019,150 downwards.
CTAACAACCAGACTACCGATCCTCATGATTGGTGTGATAATGATTTGTCTATCGTTCATCCATCTTTTCCAGAGAAATTTTTTTTTAAGGGCAAAAGCGATGAATTATTGTCCGCAGCTAATTAGAGCGGGCTATAATTCATCACTTTTACCCTAAGAAAAAAGTCCGAAATTAGACCGTTCCGAAGCCGCAGCACGTCAAAGAAATTTAAAATAAAAATGTGGACCTCCGGGGCTCTTCTCGGGCTCGGGGTGAAAAATCATCGTTTTCTGCGAAAATCGGAACGTAAAGAAATGACGTTTAAAAACAATAATATTCAATGATTGGGTATTTCGAATCCAGAACGTTAAAAAAACTACGTAGCTAAAGTCGCCGATCGACGTGAAATCGACTAGTGACACTTGGATTCCGCCGGCATTGAGCAGCGACGTATCGCCAATTTTTTTTTGTCCTCCAAACATTTCCTGACAAAACCCTGAACAAATTTTGCAAATATTTTTTGTTCTGGGAATGTCACAAAAATGTGTATTAATTCAACAAAGGAATCGGTGCTTTTTCGCAATGAAGAATATTCAGTCTAAAGGTTTTGCAAAATAATTTGTCGTTACCGCATTTTCTGCAGCAATCGTCTGGGCATTCTCTCGAGGACCAGCGCCGGCAAAAAAACCCTACTCTTTAGAGTAATTAATATAGCATCTGGCGCTTCCAGCCACTGCGACGATCTTCCAAGTTGCAAATGTACGTTTTGAAAATTTTTGGTTTGAAAAGTAATGAACGGTATCGGAAGCTTTTTTACATAAACTGTTTCTGAAATTTCCAACACATGTCCATTGCAATTTTACAGTATAATTTTTGTAAACTTCAGGCAACAGTTTTAGCATTTTAATATCTGGTATTTTTATTTTACACATAAAGTACATTAACGTTCACTTAATGTAAGTAATGTAACCAGATTTACAATTTTCTTTTAGTCATCATTTAGTACGATTTTCATTTAGTCATCGTGACTCATGAGTCAAACTCTGACGGGGATCCAGTGCGAGGACATCGTGCTGGACCTTCCGTGATAGGCAAAGGCTCGGTGTCGTCATCCTCGGATGATTTTTTAAAAAGCTAGCAATTTTTATTCATTCGATTTAGCCGAATTACATATCTGCAGTTTCATCCGCAGCCGTCAACCACGCAAGAAGCTGCCGGCCGCCCGAAATGAAGGCTAACTTCGAACCGTTCAAATTCCCGCTCGCTATCTTTTGTCACCTGACCGTGTTTGCTTGCGTATGGTAGTCGGGTCATTGTTTACTCAGCGTTCGAGCGTCGACACTCCGACATGTAAAACGAGCTGTGATTGGTCGACTTTAAACGTTAACAGCTCGGTCAATTTTTACTCCATCGCAATTTCGCAAAGGCCAAAATTTTTCGCGCGACGCGCTCTATGCGTCGGTATAACTTTCGTATATAACTTACAACTCACCCTGTATATATATGTATTAATCTATATATATAGATCAGAACTGGGGAAAGTATCAAAAATATTTCAAGTACACAAGTACTTGAAGTATCAAGTACTTTTCATACTTGAATAAATTAAAATAAAATGTTAACGATGAAAAACAAACAAGATAGTGAAAACAAGCGGGGCCACAACTTAAATACTTTAATGCATTCCATTAATGCAAAGGTATAGGCGTAGTGCAGTCAAATGCGTACCAGCTTCGAAATATTAACGACGCTGGTTCGATTCCTTTATTAGGGTACTTTTTTTACATTGAGTATGAGTCATTGGTCTATTTTTTTATGAGGCATTTTATACATAAGATATATGTATATACAAACTATATATAGATCAGAGCTGGACAAAGGACCAAAAATACTTCAAGCACAAAGTATAAAGTATCACAAGTACTTGCAGTATCAAGTACTTTTCGTAATTAGGTTAATACCGTTAAGCATTATCTGTCTGCGACTGTCTTTGTGCGTACCCATAAAAATATTTGGTATTTAAATCTGAGTTGTGCTTAATGGCCTCGCATGCTTTTTCCGTGGTTTCTTGTTTCGGTGTAACGAGATAGTACCATTTTCCAGAATTTAAACCTTTTCATTTTTATTCTCATCGATCGTGACATGATTGTGATAAGTGGTGTTTGTTTCACGTGACCTCATTGTGCATATATTATTGTCTTTATATTTTTGTGTGAATGAGTAAACCACTGGATCTAAGAGGAATAATCATGGAGTATTAATTTCAACTCATGGAGTTATTCGATTTACGATGCCGCAGGAAATGCTTTTCATGCTTAGGCTCAGTGGATTGTTGGTTTAACATTTGCATCCTTTTACAGGCGATTGATATGGATTGAACGGTGTAGTAATAAAAAATTGGAAGGTTTGACGCCAAAACAGCTTGAAAATAACAGAGTTTGCAGCCGCCACTTTTTCCCGCATGATTTTCAAAAGTTTGGCCGATAAGGTAAGCGAAAAATCAAACCCTTCTCTATCCCAAACGATGGTACTTTCTGTACCGAGCCGCGCGCTTTCAAATCGAGTCAAGATCCTCCATTGCAGACTCCCAACGACATTGCTTTTCCTTCCAAAGAGTTTGTACCGATCGTCGACGAACCACCGATCGATATCACGACAGTTTCCGAAAACCGGGTCGATGCGATTGTTACCACTGCCAGTACTGATCTTCCGCTGCAGCACGCTAACAACGATCTTCACCCTTTGATTGATGATGATCCCAATCATCATCTCGTCGCCCCTGTGGTTCCGAATCGTCGGGTTTCGCGAAAGAAAGGTGTTTCCACAGTCACACCTATTGAAACTGAAAAAGAGCGATTAGTGAAGTCACTTCGTAAAAAACTAAAAGTTTGCAAACAGAAAATCCGACGCATGAAGGCTGCACAGGATGAAAATTCGAATCTCGTAGCTTTTGCAAAATCCGCCAAGTTGCTTCACAGTAATCAGCAAGCCTTCATTGACATGCAGATCGATCACCAAAAGCAAAAACCCTGGTCCGAAGCCGACAAGCAATTTGCTTTGGCATTGTTTTACATATCACCCAAAGCGTACACTCATCTTAGAGACAAAATTCACTTCGCTTTGCCTTGCGTTTCTCTAATCAGGCGGTGGATAAATGCATTGAATTTAACAACTGGCATAAGTGAAGGAATATTTTATAAATTGGCGATAAAAGCCGAAACTATGACTGACCACGAACGTGAGTGTGTTTTGATGTGGGACGAAGTGAGCTTGAAGAAGCTCCTCGAGTACGATCCTAAAGCCGATCAGGTGGAGGGATTCGAAGATCTTGGAGAACTCGGTCGTACAAACAAGTTCGCTTCCCATGCTCTCACCTTCATGCTCAGAGGGTTGAAGTACTCGTGGAAGCAACCGATCGCTTATGTCCTCTCACATTCAAGCGTAAACAACGAAGATTTGACAAAACTTATCTTACAAGTTATGGACAAAGTTCACTCGATCGGACTTGTAATAAAGGCAACGGTGTGTGACCAAGGTGCAACAAACCGAACGGCATTAGCTTCGCTTGGTGTTACCGTGGAAAAGCCTTTCATGATCCGAGAATCCCGAAAAATATTTTTCATGTACGATGTTCCTCACTTGATGAAAAGTGTGCGAAATAATTTAATCGGGAAGAAAGTTTTCTTGATCGATGGAGATGAGATTTCGCGGGAACCTATTTCCCAACTAAGGGATCTTGAGAGAGACCGCGCTTGCAAAGCAGCGCCAAAGCTGACCGATAAACACATTAATCCGAACACGTTTGATAAAATGACGGTCAGCCTTGCGACTCAAGTGTTCAGCGGGTCTGTCACTGCCGCTTTAAATGCGGCTCACCTGACGGGAGAAATCCAGCATCCCCATTGCTCGGCGACAGCGAATTTTTGCAAACGAATGAACGATCTCTTTGATTGTTTAAACAGTCGCCGCGCCACGGATCCGAACCCATTGAAACGAGCTCTTTCGTCTTCGCAACCGTAGGTACAAGAATACCTCGAGTCGAGCCTATCGTGGATAGAAAAATGGACCGTGGCGGGTTCAGAATCCACTCTCCCATGCGTTTCGGGTTTCATCATGATGATCAGAAGCGTTCTCCAACTGTGGGATGACTTGCACGAGACAGGATCGTTGTATTTCATCACCTCGAGAGTCAATCAAGATCCGATCGAGAATTTGTTTTCAATTTTGCGCGGTCGCGGTGGGTACAATCCATGCCCATGTGCGATGACTTTCCGCAGGAACTTGCAGTACGCTATGACCGCAAACTTGATGAAACCGTCGTCGTCGACAAACTGTGAGTCTGACGATGCAGTGGCGCTGCTCCCAATGTTGGAAAACCGTGGCCAAAATGAGGGTCTTGCATCCAGCGAGAAAACCGATTTTAGAAGCGAGATTGACGCATTGGTCAATCAAGATTGTATTATTGCACGGCCCGTTCAAGACGATGATCTTAATTATGAGATCGAGCACGACCCTGATTTTGGCGCGAGTGATATATCTAGCGATGAATGGAAGGCACCGGATGCCATCGACCCCTTTTCGATCGACGAGAGCGCCGTTGAGAATCCAATTGCCGAGGATCACAGCACCATTGTTGATGAAACAATCGACCTCGGAAACGAAAACAACTTTGGGATCGATCAAGAACCAGTTGTTGGCGGGGCAAATGACGAAAGTGATGCCGATAATCGGATCGAGGCCGTATGCAGTATCGAATCAAATCCATCTTTGGAGAATTGCACTCTCGAAAATTGTGCTAAGGTATATGTGGGGGGATATCATGTTTTTAAGTGCTGGGAAAAATTTAATTGCTAAGATTGTCGCATTGCTTTAATAAAGGTGTTAACTCCGACTCCCGTGAGTCGAGGTTAGCAAGATATTAATCGAGGGAGAAAAGAAAATGAGTAAAGAAAGAGGAGCCAAACCGGTAGAAAGCAAACGGGTTCAAACTAAGTCCACGTCGGCGGGTGCGACGTTGTCAGAGGCGTCCGGCGTGACCAGATCCCGCAGGATCGTCGGTGGGCCGGAAGGGACGTACGGTATGTCGGGTGGGGGAGGTCCCGGCGTTACTCGCTCCGGGACGTAGGGTTCGACCGAGCGAACGAGCGTAAACCGGGCCTGGGCGTCTAGGACGATCTCGGCGACGATGCGCGGCCTAGCGTTCTCGCGAGTGGGTGACGGAGTCGCGGCGTCGCAGAGCCACGGAGGCGGAGCGCGCGGGGGTTCTCGGAGCAGGACCGGGAGGGCCTCTCGAGCCCGAACCGCGGAAGTCGCGGCTTCCTCAGCCTCCTGTTGGAGGAGCCAGTCGAGTCCCCGCGGAGCCCGGCGCTTGCCCGCGAGGAACTTCGCGTGAGCGAGGAAGCGCTTACGCCCGGCACGTTTTGGCATGTACGAGCGTGGGCGAGATCGTGGTAGAGTGACTCGAAATTTGCCCGGCTAAGGGGGAGACTCGTTTGTCGCGTGTGGTGGGCAACCGACACGATGAGTCGGGAGGAATACCGGGAGGCGGGGTCACTCCTACAGCCTCGGCCGTTCGATGCTTCCTGTCGCAGGAGCACGTTAACGGCTGGAGGTGAGTAGGAGGCGGACGAAATAGGGGTGCGAACCGGAAGACAGGAGGAGGTTGCCTCGACTCCCGATATTGGCAGGCGTGCGCCCGAAAGGGAGCACGAACGTTGCGCAATAATCGGGGCGAGGGGGAGAGGAAGTTGGTGTAATAGGTTGGGCCGAAGTTCGTATGAACGCTCTGAAAAGAGCGGATTGTATTTCACGAATCTCGCTCTGAAAAGAGCGAGACTTGTGCGATGCGAAGAAAGTCCGGGGATTCGCCGAGTCGAAGATCCGTGGAGATGTCGGCGTCGTTCGCACTGGTAAGTGCGATCCGACCCGGAGAGATGATCCGTGGACAGCCGAAGTCGAAAGCGCGTGAAATTTCCGAAGTCTACGTTTAATCGCACTGAAAAGTGCGGGTTGTGTAGCCGAGAGTAGTCCAGGGAGAGCCAAGTAAGAAGTCCGTAGGTGTAGTGGTATCGATGGGCTTTAATGGCTTTCCAAGGTGTACAGTAAGCGTTGGGCGTGTAAGGCAAGTGCGAGGCGAGCTGGCCGAACTATATTAACGAGCGCGGACCTCGGAGAGAGGCTCTCGTTCGCGAAATCGATGAGCGCGTGCGAAATTCGCGTTGCGAATTGGACAAAGATTCGGCCAGCTCTCCTCCCCCCTTTCACTGAATCGATACAATGCTATGTAACATGAAGAGTAAGAAATGGGGATTTTTTCGATATATAGGTCGACTTGGTTGGTACAGAATTAATTAACAAAAAGAGTTATTTCGTAATATTATAAATTACGCGATGCCGAAGTTTGGGCAGAAAATTGGGAATAACTCCCGGACTTTTGGGAGAAACGAGTTAGAAAAAATGCTAAGTTGTAGAGCAATTAAAACTAAACTAATGAGTCGCAAGTACTTTGTACGTCGCGGGTGATTAAACCGCTTAAATAATTAAACAAGGCTCGCTCGGGGAGCAGAAATAATATCCTGATTACGGGAAACGGGGATTATCGATCGTTTGAAATATCAATTACGTATATCTAAAGATAAAGCTACTTAGGAGTAGAGCAATCCCCTCGCGTGGGGCATCGTCGGAAAGTCCGAAGCGTGGGCTTTAAGGTGATGTAAAGAACGGGATGAAAATAATTACTCTAAGGGGAGAAATCATCGTTGACAAATTATTGGATTTATCGATACGCGTGCCTCATCGCTATCGCGTACCGCCGGTGACGTCACTCGGCACGCGGCAGGCCGAGTCGGAGCGCTAGCCGGGGAAGTATTGCCCGAGCCCGGGAAACTATTGTCCAGGCGGCGATAAGGCTGACAATATAGATATACCGGCGGTACGCGAACGCGAGGAGCCTCTCGCTATAGGGATATCTCAGAACGCGGCGACGGCGTAAACAGGATATATAGATATACCCGCGATGGGCGAACGCGATGACGCTTATAACTATAGATATTGTAACAACGATCCTCTCTACACCCTGCCTTTTTTCCTTTTTCCCACGATCACCGTACGACTGCAGCTGTCGTCATTATCTCTCCACCCGCCGCCGTCACTCGTTGCATTGCTGTGCGTCCCGTCCCTTCTTGGAAGGGCCCGAACGCCTATTCGTTATCTCCCCCGAAAATACACAAACCTAGGCTAGACCCTTGCGTTCCTTCTTCTCACCAGTGACCACCTTCCAGGAATCCGAAACATCTGGCTTTTCCAGTATTTTCTTACTCCCAAATTCCTTCCCCACTATCCGCACTTTCCCACGCGATAGGTCTATAAGTAGTATCCTCCACCTAGGCTAGTTAGTCAGTAAGTCACCGAACCTCTGCGCGACACTGTTACGCTGCTGGTTTTTGTACTTGTAATAAACGTCTCAAACAGTTCGCCAAAGTGTTTACCGAGTCTTTCCCGTCCTACAACCGCGTTCTGTGGCAGAGTCGGCTATTTCCCGCGTGAAAAAGTTAATAAATATTCCTCGCGACATCACAACTGGTGCTAAGTGTGGGGTAGTCTACTCAACAGTGCTGGGAACTTAGGACCGATCGACGACACGAAGAATCTGAAAGAGACGAAAATAATCAACGCTGGAACCACGAAAGGAATCGGTGAGTAACAGTTCATTTACTCAGTACCGCGAACCCTCGATTATCGCGACCGATTCTGAATCTGACTCCGTGGTCACAAACGAAATGTCGTTCCCGAATATGAACGAGGCACTCAAGAACGCCATGAGCAAAGTGTTAGACCGTCCGAACGCAACAGGGGATGACCAACAACAACAACAACAACAACACTCACGCCAACAATCGAGAGCCGCGAGCGAAGCTTCTGGCGACATATGTGAACCGTTGACACCGAAAGAAGCAATCGAATTAATTAAAGAATTTGACGGAAAAAACATCGGAGTAGAGTCATTCATTGCTTCAATCGAAGATGTAAGATCCGAAGTAGCGCGGCCTGATTATCTTAGAAGACTCATAATCGCTAAAAGAATCACAGGTGATGCCGCTCGGGAGCTCCAAGAGTACGAGGTAGACACGTTCGACAAACTATATGAAGGTCTCCGTTTACTTTTCGGTAATCTACAGCCTGTCGGTGTATGGCGGGACAAGCGCGCGCGAATGTTCCAAGGCAAATCCGAATCAGTTTTGAAATTCACTAATCGGTTTCTGGAAGTCCAAAATCAAGTTTTGGCCGTGCTCTCAAACTCTACTGTGGATGAAATAAAACGGCGTTTTATTATTGAATATGAACGCGAACAGGGACTCGAACAATATCTGCTAGGACTCCGCAAAGAGATCTCCACAGAAGTTCGGTCGCAGAGGCCCACAAATATCCGAGCGGCCATTTCCATTGCACAAGCCGCGGAGGCTTACGACTACACTCGGGAAATGATGACCAAGAACCTCAATCTCAGCGAACGTAACGTCAGCTCACACCACCGCTCATCACATCCTTCTAGCAAGGCATCGGCCACGTCATCCAACCAACGGTCACGGGTAGTCTGTACCTATTGTCACAGGGAAGGACACCTCGAAGCAGACTGCCGAACGAAGAAGCACGATGCTCAAAGGAAATCGACCGCTTCAGCACCATCGTCGGGTTTTCAGGACCGCAGATTTCCACCTCGTCCCCCGGCCCGCGTGAACCACATACCGGAAGAGACAGACGAGACGGAAGATCCATCCCTCAAGTTAACGCGATTGGATCCACCAAGCGAGTCGTCAAACTTCCAATGCAGCACGTCCGAGGACCAGGAAGATTTTTATTAGACACGGGGTCGGCCATTAACCTAATCAAGAGAGGGATGCTGAAGGGATCATCTCTCGTGGACAAAAACGTGAATACAGAATTCCGAATGGGTAACGACGTACATACATCGTTGTTCGTCACCCAACAGGAATACGAAGGAAAAAAACACATCTTTCACGTTGTCCCGGACGATTTCCCTCTCGACGAAGATGGACTGATTGGTATACCTTTTATGATAAAATATCAGACCCACATTGGTATCGGCCCGCAAAACTTTTTGGAATTTGACGGCAAGCGGTTAGAATTTGAACCACTTCAGCTGACGGTACCAGCAAGATCTATTTACTGGATCACAACACACACGAACATCGCCAACGGACCAGCGGTGACAACCGAGGACACCGCAAATTTTATTGTGCCTTGCATCTACGAGGCCAAAAACTACGAAGCCCGAGTGCCTTTAATAAACGACTCGGAAGAACCCATCAGGGTTACGGTAGACGTGCTGCGTGGGACCCCATTAGGGGAACTTGCCCCTTCGCCTCAGGAGGAGCGCCAAGACGCACCGAAGGGCGCAGCAGGAATCTACCATATTACGAAACACAATTCGGCGGAACGAATCCGCGCCTTAAAGGAAAATGTACGACTGGAGCACGTGCCTCCAGAGCTGGCGGAACAGGTATGGGACATCGTCTCATCCTATCCCGATGTGTTTGCACTACCTGGCGACCCTCTGCCGGATACAAAAGCGGTTAAGCACCGTATTATTACAAGCGATGACGTTCCAGTAAACGTCAAGCAATACAGATATCCTCCGGCGCACAAAGAGGAAATCGACCGGCAAGTCAATGAGATGCTGCAAAATAAACTCATCGAAGCAAGCGATTCTCCGTATAACTCACCCCTCTGGGTTGTACCAAAAAAGTCTGATGCATCCGGAAAAAAGAAATGGCGGATAGTCATCGACTTTAGAAAACTAAATGAAAAAACCGCTCACGACGCATACCCCCTGCCGTGCATCGATGAAATTTTGGACCAATTGGGAAGGGCAAAATACTTTTCGGCGTTCGATCTTGCGTCAGGCTTCCACCAGATCCCGATGGACGAGCGAGATAAACATAAGACAGCATTTTCGACACCTTCCGGACATTATCATTACAACAGGATGCCTTTTGGACTGAAAAATGCGCCACCGACGTTCCAACGCATGATGAACAATGCGTTACGCGGACTCATCGGAAATGCCTGCTTTGTCTATCTCGACGACATTATTATCTACGGCAACACATTAGAGGAGCACAATAAAAAACTAATAGATGTGCTGAATCGCTTACGAGAATCGGATCTCAAACTACAACCCGACAAATGCGAATTTCTCCGCCTGGAATTAGAATTTCTGGGTCACGTGATATCCGAAGAAGGGGTAAAGCCTAACCCAAAGAAGATAAAAGCAGTACGCAACTTCCCGACACCACGTGATCCCAAACAAATAAAACAGTTTCTTGGCCTCGCGGGTTACTACTGCAAATTCATAAAAGACTTCAGTAAAATGGCCAAACCACTTACGGAACTGTTGAAGAAGGATGTCGCCTGGACGTGGACCGACAAGCAGCAGCAATCGTTCGACTTGCTGCGGACAGCTCTTACGACAGCGCCAGTGCTGCAATACCCCGACTTCAACCAGCCTTTCGTCTTGACCACCGATGCAGGCAACTATGCCGTAGGCGCCGTGCTATCGCAAGGGCCGATCGGAAAGGACCGTCCCGTCGCTTACGCCTCTCGCACACTCAACAAAGCCGAGCAACGGTATTCCACTACCGAGCGAGAAATGCTCGCAATAACATGGGCTACCAAGCACTTTAGGCAATATTTGTATGGGAAGAGTTTCAAAATTGTCACCGACCACAAACCTTTAGTTTGGATTTTAAAGGCCACTGACCCTCCAACTAATAGCCGCCTAATGAGGCTTCGGATGAAGGTAGAGGAGTACGAATATGAGTGCGTGTACAAAAAAGGCTCATTGAACACGAATGCAGACGCTCTCTCCCGAATCCATGCCGTCACCACAAGGGGTCAAAATCGAACAGCTATAAGAAACTCAGTTACCCCGACGACTGAACAGTCTGACGACACGACTACACCACCGGGGCAAGAGACAAACGAACTCGAGGAGGCGGATCCACCACTCTATCTGGAATTCGAGCTCACGCAACAAAGCCCATGCGTTCCGGAAATAAGTGAACGAACCCCTCCAGAAAATGTGGCGTCTTTAAAAATTACCGATACGCCATCAGCGGAGGAAAACACGCTGCACATCGATTTCTCCGAGGATGAAATTGAGTGGTTTAATCGATTAGCCAGTACGTTAATACAAAGACGCGAGCCAATCAAAATCTTCTTAGGCTGCAAATATTTAACAATGCATCCAGCAGCGAAGATACGAGTAAAGCAGATGATCAATTTCATCTGGTCAAAGAAAAAGACTCGAACCGCACTATACCTCTACGACTCGGAACGCCACGAGCCAGGTACAGAGGAAGAGAGAAAAGAAATAATCAGGCAACACCATGGGACGAAAGCAACAGGACACTTCGGGGTAGCCAAGACCCTCGATCGCACGAAGGCCGTCGCTACCTGGCCAAACATGCAGCGAGACATCGAAGATTACATTCGGAAGTGCGATACCTGCCAGAGGGTGAAATTAGTCCGCACTCGACCGCGAGCGGAGGCCATCATCACAGATACACCGGAAAGGCCGAATGATAAAATAGCGTTGGACTTAGTCGGACCTATACCCGAGTCAAGCGAGGGCTTCAAATACATCTTGTCAGTACAGGACCAACTCACCAAATACATCACCCTCATTCCGCTCAAAACAATGGACGCGCAGGCTACCGTAAATGCTCTCGTTAAAAACTTTATTTACATTCACGGCGCACCGAAGATAATTCTCACCGATGGAGGCCGAAACTTTATAAGTCAAACTTTTAAACACCTGGAAAAGCTATTTAAGATTAGCCATATGACTACCACAGCATTCCACCCGCAAAGTAACGGAAGCCTTGAAAGGGCCCACGGACCAATCAAGGAACAAATTAAGGCCCTCATCCGGGACGATCGCGAGGATTGGGACAAGAAATTGGAGTTTGTATCGATGGCGTACAACACTGCGAAACATGAAGGGACTAGCCTCACACGTTTCGAAATGCAGTTCGGGCGCAAGCCAAACATTCCGAACAATTTACCTGCCCACCGGACGAACTTAACCATCGACCAATACTTCGAGGGACTTCGAGCTGATCATGAGCGTTTTCTGAAACAAGGACGCGAACAACTTCTCAAAGCAAAGGAACACTACAAGATGAACCAGGACTCCCGCATTGTCCGGCTAACTCCGATCTTTAAGGAAGGGGACGAAGTGCTCGTTGACCAAGAACGAGATAAATCCCCCCTTGCGGAACACTGGGAGGGCCCAGCAACAATCCTTCGTCAAACATCCGACGTAGACTACGAGATACTACTTAGAAATAGGAAAAAATTAATACATGTAAACAAACTGAAACCTTATCTCCGAGACTAATTATTTATATGTTTAGATCGCCATGTTGGTCCTCGTTGTACTTCTCACGTTAGCAAGCTGCCAAGCCGAGGAGAAGGTTAAAATCGAGCCAGTGTCCGGGCCCATCTACCTGGAACACCTGGGAGACGTTGCGATGTTTCACAAGACCTGGACCATCATAAACTACGTCGACCTCACCGAAATAAATCTCCACCGGGACGCATTGTTCAACATCGGCCAGACCCTATCGCTTGTATGTAACAACACGCAACCTGGGAAGAATTGTTTAGAGTCAACCACAATAGAAACCGTGCGACAAAGGATGAGTAGAATAGAGGACCGTAGGCTACGACTAATGCAAATTATCAATTATTCACCACGAGTTAAAAGAGGAGTATTCAATTTCATTGGGGATATCAGCAAGGTCTTATTCGGGACGTTAGGTAATTCAGATGCCGAATACTACAATGATGAGATCGATAAAGTTCACAACGACAACGCAAGGCTTAGCAGTCTTGTCAGTAACCAGACCACTATAGTAAAAGCAATGATTTCCACCTTTTCTGACGCTTTACAAGGTTTAACAAAAGACGCTAAACATCTTTACGAGGCCGTGTATAACGTCGGGTATAGAACTACAAATAATACGCGTGACATTCTTATCGGCGCACGAGTAGCACTATTAGAAACTCTCATTGATGAATACAGCGAGAACCTCAATAACGTATTAAATGCAGTCAATGATGGCAAGCAAGGAATTGTTCACCCGCAAATTCTAAGTCCGACCGATTTGGTCAAAGCTCTCCTTCGTATCCGTGAAAAAACGATTTCTAGTGACACACCTCCTGTGCCTCTAGAAGAGTCGGCTTTCGCTGCTATAATTGAGATAAGCGATATCAGCGTCATGATTTCGAATAACCGTTTTGCGTACGTCATCAAAGTTCCTGTAGTAGAAAATAGTGTGCTGCACGCTTACAGACTGATTCCTGTGCCCCAACGGAAGTCTGCAGGTCGCACCTTTTATTATCTCAACCCACCCGACGCAATAGTTATAATCAACGACGTAAAAACATTATTCACTCCTAGCACCGAACACGATCTTTCTCAATGTAAAAGGTTAAGCTCGAAATTCCTTTGCAAACGCCTAAACCCGGATTACGTTATGAACAACCCCCATAGCTGCGAAGCTGTCATACTACAAAGACCATCTGATATCTCCGATTTACAATGTCAAGTCTTGTTCATAAATCTAGCAAAATCCATGTGGATTCAGTTAAAAAACGGAAACTCTTGGATCGTAACCTCGCCTGTAGAAGAAACCCTCCATGTCATTTGCGATAATAACAAGAGTCACCAGAGTACGTTACACGGAACAAACAAAGTAACCATAGCAGGAGACTGCCTTGGGCAAACCGACCACATTGTTATTAGACCCCGACTCGAAGAGAAACTAACGCAGACGACTGACGTAATAATAAACAAGACGTTAAAAACCCCCGCACTCGACGAAATCCTTAGCAACAATTCGATAGCTCTCGAAGACCTGCATCTAACTACCCTAGGAAGACCTACACATATCGACGTAAAACAACTGAAATCTCTAGGACAAACATTGACAGAAATATCAGACGAGGCCCAAACAATCGGACAACACAGACGAAACAAGACGATATTTCAGACAGCTTACGATAGTATACAGTACTTTGGCTATTCTTGCATCGCTATTGTATTTTTGATAATCGCTGCGAAATGCGGATTATGCGGCTGTCTGATGGATGTGTTTGGAAGACTGCTACGTTGTACTTTTTCACCCTGTATTAATGTTTATAATAATTGTTTCCATACCAACACCGCCGACCGATCCAATTACCATGTAGAATATTTACCTGAACAACTTGTAACCTTAACCGAAGGGGAACAACCCCACACTACTAGAATTGTACAACATGTCGGAAGACGCCGTTACAGCCACCCGAAGGCCTAGAAAATTCCTTTTTCCACCTTATGAATTTTCTAAAATATGGGGGGAGGTGTAACAACGATCCTCTCTACACCCTGCCTTTTTTTCCTTTTTCCCACGATCACCGTACGACTGCAGCTGTCGTCATTATCTCTCCACCCGCCGCCGTCACTCGTTGCATTGCTGTGCGTCCCGTCCCTTCTTGGAAGGGCCCGAACGCCTATTCGTTATCTCCCCCGAAAATACACAAACCTAGGCTAGACCCTTGCGTTCCTTCTTCTCACCAGTGACCACCTTCCAGGAATCCGAAACATCTGGCTTTTCCAGTATTTTCTTACTCCCAAATTCCTTCCCCACTATCCGCACTTTCCCACGCGATAGGTCTATAAGTAGTATCCTCCACCTAGGCTAGTTAGTCAGTAAGTCACCGAACCTCTGCGCGACACTGTTACGCTGCTGGTTTTTGTACTTGTAATAAACGTCTCAAACAGTTCGCCAAAGTGTTTACCGAGTCTTTCCCGTCCTACAACCGCGTTCTGTGGCAGAGTCGGCTATTTCCCGCGTGAAAAAGTTAATAAATATTCCTCGCGACATCACAATATACCCGCGTGATGGAGCGGTACCTATAAGTATAGAGAGGGCCGAGACGCGATGATCCACGCGGGTTTTCGATATAATTGAGAGGCTTAAAATCTAATGTATTTGAGCGGAACGTAGGCCTCGCGTGGGGGGAAAAGTGGAGGCTTGCGGACAACAAGAACATCCCCTCAGGCGAGGTCGGTTGCGGGAAAACTTATTCTAAGTGATATAACTAGCTGTACAAAGAGCGGATGATGCCCTGATTTTTTCTTCGAATACAATCTTCATATAAATTTTCTTTTATGGATTGCGCGGTTTTCGAGGGCGTAGTTTGTACGGCGCGGGGCGCCGGTCGGTGGGTCGTCGGTCTTCACTGCTGATCGGTGGTCCTCTTCGGGGCGTCGGGGGCGGCGGAGGGTCCGGTGACAGGTGTTGCCGAGCAGGAGAACTCGGAGGCGAGGGGGTATCGCTGGAGAGTCCTTGTACTTGGTTCGGGTGCTGAACCGGAAGTACCACGGTCCCGTCTGTTATAGGATCTAATGAAACGGGACCGGAGGTGGCCGGGGTTATTGGTTTACCCCATATGGCTGGAGCCAGCAATGGCTGCCTTGGGCTGATCTGGTCTGCTAGGTGGTCTAGCGAGACGTCGTTGCGTGCCGCAGGGGTTGTTGGGGCAATCCCTTTGGCGGGAGCCAGCAATGGCTGCCCGGAGCATACCGGAAGTGCCGGGGGCTCGAATGGTGTCGTGTCTGCCGTGCGAGTAGGCGAGACAAGGCGAGGGAAAGGGCGTTTTCCCTGGACGGAAGACCCGGTGGAAACCAGCGATGGTTTCTCCGAACTGACCGGAGGTTCTGGTAGCTCGGATCGCTCCGAGGACCGGACCACGGGGGGTGACAGGTCCTGGGCGATGCCTGGTGAGTGAGACGGCGTTGCTGAGGCGAGCGCCTGATTATTTGCAGGTCGAGCGGGGTTTAATTCGCTCGCATGGATCTTGGCGATCCCGTCGAGTCGTCGGACGAGGTAAATCTCACCGCCGACGTGGTCAGTGATCGGGAAAGGGCCCACCCAAGGAGGGTTAAAGCCGGCGTGCACTCCCTCCGGAGCGTTCGAGAGGGAGTGATTTCTTACCCAGACAAGGTTGCCGGGGGGTATTGAGGGGTGGAATCGCCCGCAGGGGCGTAACGTTTTTGGTACTGATTCTGATGGCTCAAGGCCTCTCGAATCCGTTGCTCCCGCGAGGCGACGGGAATCGTCGGGGGCGGGAATCGCCATTCGCCAGGGCGGCGAAGGGTCGTACCCAGCAGCATTTCGCTGGGGGTGAATCCTGTCGCAGAATTTGCGCGGGTTCGAAGACCGAAGAGCACCTTGGACAGGTGCAAGTCCCAATCCCGGTGTCGGCATCCTTGAAGATTTAGGCGGAGTCCCTTTTTAATCTCCTGGTTGCGCCGTTCCGTGGGTTTGGCGCGGGGGTGATATATGGCGGTAGTCCAGTGCTGGGCTTGCCATAGATCGCAAGCGCTGAGCCATTTTTGGCTGGAGAATTGGGGACCGTTATCGGAGAGGATGGCTCTTGGATAACCCCATCTTGTGAAGATTTCTTGTTCCATGATTTTGATCAAAGTCGGGGCCTCGGACGATCCCAAGGGGAATGCCTCTACCCAACGGGAAAATAAATCGGTTATGACCAAAATGAAGCGCTTTCCGCGGCCAGACCGGGGATAAGGGCCCATGAGGTCGAGGGCGATGGTTTCCCAGGGGCGGTTAGGACGATGCGGCCTCAGCTGGTCCGCAACACGAGGTCGGGTGGCCTTGGTGCAAGCGCACAGGCGGCAATCGCGTACGTACTCGCGCACGTCGGATCGCATTTTGTCCGAAACGAACTTCTCTTGAATGGCTCGCAGGGTCTCGTCCATTCCCGGGTGGCCCGCTAGGGGGGAATCGTGGTACTCGTGGAGTATCGCCCCTCGGGAGGCCAGGGGGGCTAGCAATAGCCAGTGGCCACGAACCCGTCGCCAGATTCCTCCGGCAATGTACTGATGGGACGCGTTCGGGTCAGCGGGGTCTAGGCCGGCAGCGATCGACTCTATTTGTTTGTCGGTCTGCTGTTCACTGATGACCCGCTCGACCAGGTTTTCCACCTCGATGGAGAAGAGTTCGGGCGGTAATTCGTCGGACTCAGTTGGTGGCTCCGGGGGCGCAAGGTCTCTCTCACCTACGGGTTCTAACGCGTGGTGAGTCGCGGGGTATTGGGAGAGGGCGGTCGGGAATTCGTTTCCGCGACCCGGAATATGTTCCACGGCGAAGGAGAATTCCTCGAGCATCAGCGCCCATCTCCCGAGTTTTTCTTTGTCCTCCTTGACTTGTTGAAGCCAGGCGAGAGCCCGGTTGTCGGTTCGCAAGGTGAACCGTTTACCGTCCAAGTAGGGCTTATAGCGTTTGAGTGCCCAGATGATGACGAGGCAGTCGCGTTCGTGCTGGCAATAACGCAGTTGAACGTCGTCGAACTTGGCGCTAGCGTAGCTCACGACTTTCTTATTGTCCTCTTCATCCAGTTGGTAAAGCACGGCTCCCATACCAACGTCACTGGCGTGCGTCTGTACATAGTACGGCAGCTGTGGGTCGGGCCGACTAAGATGGAGGGGCTGTTGGACTCGGGCCTTTACATCCGCGAAAGCTTGGTCTGCGGCCTTGGTCCAAAGAAATTTTTTTTTTCCCGCGAGGAGTCCCGTAATCGGAGCTACGAGGGTGGCAAAATCGGGGATATATTCCCGGAGCCAGTTGCAGGTTCCGAGGAATTTTTGCAACTCTCGTTTGGTACGAGGCTGAGGGAAGTCCAGGATTCCCCGGATATGTACATCCTTTGCGTTGTTACCGTTATCCGTGACGCTGTGGCCCAGGTAATCGAGGTTGGTGGTGCCGAAATGGCATTTGTCGATGGCGCATGTCAGCCCGTGAAGGCTCAAGCGCTCCAGGATCAAGGCGAGATGCTGCAGGTGTTCGGACCAGCTGTGCGAGAACACAATGATATCGTCCAGATATACCAAGCAGATTTGCCCGAGGAGACCGACGAGAACTTGTTGGCTCATGAATCGCTGGAATGTATTTGGCGCGTTTTTCAGCCCGAACGGCATGACTCGAAATTGGAATGTTCCACCGTCGGGTGAAGCGAAGGCCGTATACTTCTTGCAGGCCGGGTCCATGGGAATTTGCCAGTAGCCGCTTTTTAAATCCATGGTGGAGAAGATGCAAGCTGTTCCCAAATCCTTGAGGGCGTCCTGAATCCGTGGGATGGGTTGGGCTGTATCCTCGGTGATCTCGTTGAGGCGCCGGTAGTCGATGCAGAAGCGGGGTCGCCCGTCCTTCTTTCGCGCGATGACTATCGGGGAGCAGTACGGAGAGGAGCACGGTTCGACGATGCCTTCGGCCATCATGCTTTCGAGTTGCTCCCTGATGATGACGCGCTTTTCTTCCGAGTATCGGCGCAGGGGTACGCGAAAGGGTTTATCGTCCGTAAGCCGGATGATATGTTTCGTTGAGCGCGTCTGCGAGAGTTTGCCGTCCGTCTTGAAGACTGCTCCGAATCGCTGGATGAGTTCGTGGAACTCCATGGTCCATTCGGGGGGAAATTCCTGATGGAATCCGGAGAGGTCAGTCTGGGGCGGCGTAGGTCTCGGGACGGGTGCGTCGGTGAGACGTACGGTGAGGCGTTCGTGGACGCCGAAGTGGATGATGCCGTGATAGAAGTCAAAGATCGCTCGTTGTCCTGTTAGCCAGGGATAACCGAGGATTAGGGGTTCCCGGGACGTCGGGGCGACCCATGCCTCGACGTTGAAGGAGTGTCCTTGGACACTTATCTTTGTGCGAACCTTTCCAATGAGCGGCATCTTGGTATCTTCGCCAGCCAAATTGGCGGCGGAGTTGACGGACTCGATCGGGTAATCTTGGGGAAGAAGCCCCGGGTGGAGAAAGCAGTCACTCGAGAAGCAATCAATAGCTGCATTAACCTCGCGGTCGCCTAGAGTGACGAGCATATGCGGCAACTTTCTCCTTTCTGACGCGTGCTCGGTCAGGCCTACTGTTGGTCGGCGGCAGGCTTGGGTGCGTCTGCCGCCTTCCGCCAGTTTTCCGCGGGAGTAGGCCGTTGCTCGGCGATTCTGTTAGCGAGAACCGGGCAATCCTTATGGCGATGGTACTCGGGGCAGTGCCAACACTTCGGGAGTGTTGGGGCGTCTACCGCGGGCTTCGCCAACCTCTCGCTTCTCTCCGGCTTATCGTTTCTAGGCCTCGATGACGACTGGCTATCGCCGAGGTCGTATTCGGCCTCTATGGCCTTAGACATCAGTGCAGAAAGCGTCTGCGGGTTAGCGGGTCGTATAGCCATGCGGAGATTCGGGCGGAGTAGCTCGAGGAGGGTGGCGACCTTGACTGGTTCCTGGTCATGCCCCCGAATTCTTTCGTACAGAAGGTATTTCTGTTGGAGATAAACTCCGACATTCTCTCGCTCGCTTTGCCTGCGCGAAAACAATTGCGCGTTTAGGCGCGAGACGACGGCCGGGCTGTCGTACCGACAGAGGAGAAGTTCCTGGAACTTTTCCCAGGGAAAGTCGAGTGGTTGATACCCGCTCCACCATTTTTCCGCGTCTCCGTGGAGGGCGGAGGCGGTGACTTTCGAGCGTACGGAATAGGGGGTTTGAACCGCCGTGAAATAATCCTCGCATCGTGCGAGAAATCGGTTCGGGTCCTCGTGGTCCGCACCACTGTATGTAGGTAGTGGGGGAGGGGGAGGCCGGTTTAGGCTGTTCAAAGCCCGGAGAAGTGCTCCCAATCCCGCGAAGGCTTCGTTGTCTTGATGGTTCGGCGGTGGCACGGGGTCGCGTTGGACGCGCGGAATCTCGGTGTTGTCGCGCAAAAAGTGATCCACCCCGCGGGGCGCGGGGTGGATCATCGTGTCTCGGTATGGCTCCGCGTGGAGGTAACTGCGGACGAGGCTCGTCTCGCGGGACACGCGGCGGGCCCTCAGGACGCGGGGAAGCGATGATTCGAACTCGCGGCTGTAGCGGAGGATCGAGATGGGGAGTTACGTTCGCGTTTTCATCCCGTAACGGTAAGTGGCCCTCCCCTTCGGGGGGAGGGCGACCGTCGTTATTAACGGGGGCATTATCGACTGGCGCGGGGTCGAGACGAGCCGCGTGCGCAGGGGGATCCGCAGATCGGTCAAGGCCCAGATCATGCATAAACTCGGGCATTTCTATTTGATCGAGTGGTTCGATCAAATCGAGGTCCAATAGGCGAGGGTCCGCTAATTGATTTTCCCCCCTTTCTTCCGGAATTTCCTCGTTTGGCGGTTCACCACGGACGCGTGCTGACCTACGAGGTGTACGCGCTACCGAAATCCTAGTCGTAATTATTTATGTTGAATTATCCCCACTTTACAGTCTTTCTGTTCGTGCGAGAGGCGCCGTAGGACGATTTCGCGAGGAATTCGCGGGTCCGGTGAGCGGGGTAATAAATACCGATGTGGTTACCTTTCGAGTCCTCGATAATACGAGTAACTGGCCGTAAATGCCGCTAACGGTAATTAATGAGGCCCGAAAGTGGTATTAATTACGGGACGCGATTCGATTACGCGCGGATGGGCTCTCTCGGATGCGAAGAGGAAGAGTAAAGAAAGAGGAAAAAAAAAAATAAATAAAAATAAAAAGTAAAAAATAAAATAGTAGCAGTGGTATTTCCACACGATTTCGCGGACCCGAGAGGTGCCGTTGAGACGTACCGTCGTGGACGCGAGCGACGCGGGAGATTAATAATTTCTTGCGTACGAGCAAGATAAGGGTTAGCCGTCGAACTAACTCGGTCGGTATGGCGAGAACGAGCTATCCCGTACGCGAGTTTAATTCGCGAGGTGTGGGGTGTTCGAGCCCCACGTTGGGCGCCAGTTGTTAACTCCGACTCCCGTGAGTCGAGGTTAGCAAGATATTAATCGAGGGAGAAAAGAAAATGAGTAAAGAAAGAGGAGCCAAACCGGTAGAAAGCAAACGGGTTCAAACTAAGTCCACGTCGGCGGGTGCGACGTTGTCAGAGGCGTCCGGCGTGACCAGATCCCGCAGGATCGTCGGTGGGCCGGAAGGGACGTACGGTATGTCGGGTGGGGGAGGTCCCGGCGTTACTCGCTCCGGGACGTAGGGTTCGACCGAGCGAACGAGCGTAAACCGGGCCTGGGCGTCTAGGACGATCTCGGCGACGATGCGCGGCCTAGCGTTCTCGCGAGTGGGTGACGGAGTCGCGGCGTTGCAGAGCCACGGAGGCGGAGCGCGCGGGGGTTCTCGGAGCAGGACCGGGAGGGCCTCTCGAGCGCGAACCGCGGAAGTCGCGGCTTCCTCAGCCTCCTGTTGGAGGAGCCAGTCGAGTCCCCGTGGAGCCCGGCGCTTGCCCGCGAGGAACTTCGCGTGAGCGAGGAAGCGCTTACGCCCGGCACGTTTTGGCATGTACGAGCGTGGGCGAGATCGTGGTAGAGTGACTCGAAATTTGCCCGGCTAAGGGGGAGACTCGTTTGTCGCGTGTGGTGGGCAACCGACACGATGAGTCGGGAGGAATACCGGGAGGCGGGGTCACTCCTACAGCCTCGGCCGTTCGATGCTTCCTGTCGCAGGAGCACGTTAACGGCTGGAGGTGAGTAGGAGGCGGACGAAATAGGGGTGCGAACCGGAAGACAGGAGGAGGTTGCCTCGACTCCCGATATTGGCAGGCGTGCGCCCGAAAGGGAGCACGAACGTTGCGCAATAATCGGGGCGAGGGGGAGAGGAAGTTGGTGTAATAGGTTGGGCCGAAGTTCGTATGAACGCTCTGAAAAGAGCGGATTGTATTTCACGAATCTCGCTCTGAAAAGAGCGAGACTTGTGCGATGCGAAGAAAGTCCGGGGATTCGCCGAGTCGAAGATCCGTGGAGATGTCGGCGTCGTTCGCACTGGTAAGTGCGATCCGACCCGGAGAGATGATCCGTGGACAGCCGAAGTCGAAAGCGCGTGAAATTTCCGAAGTCTACGTTTAATCGCACTGAAAAGTGCGGGTTGTGTAGCCGAGAGTAGTCCAGGGAGAGCCAAGTAAGAAGTCCGTAGGTGTAGTGGTATCGATGGGCTTTAATGGCTTTCCAAGGTGTACAGTAAGCGTTGGGCGTGTAAGGCAAGTGCGAGGCGAGCTGGCCGAACTATATTAACGAGCGCGGACCTCGGAGAGAGGCTCTCGTTCGCGAAATCGATGAGCGCGTGCGAAATTCGCGTTGCGAATTGGACAAAGATTCGGCCAGCTCTCCTCCCCCCTTTCACTGAATCGATACAATGCTATGTAACATGAAGAGTAAGAAATGGGGATTTTTTCGATATATAGGTCGACTTGGTTGGTACAGAATTAATTAACAAAAAGAGTTATTTCGTAATATTATAAATTACGCGATGCCGAAGTTTGGGCAGAAAATTGGGAATAACTCCCGGACTTTTGGGAGAAACGAGTTAGAAAAAATGCTAAGTTGTAGAGCAATTAAAACTAAACTAATGAGTCGCAAGTACTTTGTACGTCGCGGGTGATTAAACCGCTTAAATAATTAAACAAGGCTCGCTCGGGGAGCAGAAATAATATCCTGATTACGGGAAACGGGGATTATCGATCGTTTGAAATATCAATTACGTATATCTAAAGATAAAGCTACTTAGGAGTAGAGCAATCCCCTCGCGTGGGGCATCGTCGGAAAGTCCGAAGCGTGGGCTTTAAGGTGATGTAAAGAACGGGATGAAAATAATTACTCTAAGGGGAGAAATCATCGTTGACAAATTATTGGATTTATCGATACGCGTGCCTCATCGCTATCGCGTACCGCCGGTGACGTCACTCGGCACGCGGCAGGCCGAGTCGGAGCGCTAGCCGGGGAAGTATTGCCCGAGCCCGGGAAACTATTGTCCAGGCGGCGATAAGGCTGACAATATAGATATACCGGCGGTACGCGAACGCGAGGAGCCTCTCTCTATAGGGATATCTCAGAACGCGGCGACGGCGTAAACAGGATATATAGATATACCCGCGATGGGCGAACGCGATGACGCTTATAACTATAGATATACCCGCGTGATGGAGCGGTACCTATAGGTATAGAGAGGGCCGAGACGCGATGATCCACGCGGGTTTTCGATATAATTGAGAGGCTTAAAATCTAATGTATTTGAGCGGAACGTAGGCCTCGCGTGGGGGGAAAAGTGGAGGCTTGCGGACAACAAAGGGTAATCAAAACTACGAAAACCCAAACGAGCTTTTGATCTTTTGGAAAGCTTATAGATGCAAAGAAAACTTTGAGGTTGGGAATTTGAAGATCCCCACAGAAGAATTTGACAAAGTCATGGGCACAATGTACAGCGTGTTCACACAAGTTTTTTCATCGGAGCCCCACAGAGTAAAGCTCAATAAACACCTCGAAACCTGTATCCGCAACACATTGTCGGAGAAGCACGCCAACTTTTGGAGTATTGAAGGCCCCTGTCGTGAACATCGAGATTATATAGTAGAACTCTTCGTACGCGTCCATGTGTACAATAAATTGAAGTGGATAACTCGAGACGTTAGGGACCGCGGCAAAACTTATAAAAAGGCAAAATCCACGAAATCTAAGAAACGACCCGCCGGCTATTATGGAGGCGTTAAGCCAAACGCGAAATTAAAGAAAATAAGCCATCAATAGATCGGTATAAGATAATGCGTCCTCTGATCGTCTGGGAAATGTAAAATATTACTGATTAAACACATAGAGTTGGGGGGTTGACAGCCGCGCCAGACGATCAAAGGATTTACGATCCTGAATATTTATTTGTGTAGTTAAATCTTGCCACGTTGCCCTTTTGTTGAAAAGGCCACTCCATTTCGGTTTCCGTTAGGGCATCGAGGCTTCATTCATTTTCGATTTTAAGTTATCCATTTGAATATTTTTTAAAATTCAACCATCGTGATACTTTTCTCGATCTTCTTTTTCGCCCCACGGTAAAATTAGCGGAAAGTTTTGTTGCATTCGTTCCTTTGCTCCTCATTTCACTCCATTTTTTTCGTTGCGATGTGCAGGATATTTGTCTTCCCTAAGCTCCAGTCCAGAAGCTACGTTTGTATATATTGCTTTAAGTATTCTTCATTTTTAAATCCCCGTGTGTAGGATATTAATATAGAAATATGTATAGGATTTTATATATTTCGATTCCTTACTTTTTAGCAAAAAACGTATATGTATATAGGTTCGTGTAAATAGTTTTTATCACTATGACGTAACATTCCATAGTCGATAATACAATGCCCGATCGCATCTTTAGATTGAAAAAAGTGAGGGTGAGGGTGAGAGTGATTCAAAGATTGAACTCTCGACGTCGCAACAGAACGGAGCGTGCTGAAAACGGGAGAATGTAAATATTCCGCAAATGTCACTAAAAGTCTGCGTTCGATTCAAGCGGCCCATAAGGAGTACGCTTCTATAGATATCCATATTCTTTGGTAGAACCGTAAAAATACCGTATTTATTTATATCGTATTACGACTTAATTTTTTTCTCTTAACATCTTGTGATAATACGGCCCCGAATGTTTCTCGGAATTTACAGTAACAAGTGGTAAACATACTCTATCTAGATGGACAATTACTGGTCATAAATTATTTTTGGTAAATTTACCGTCTCAACGTATAAAATCTTCCTACTAAATGTGACATTATCGGTTGAAAAACTGTAAATTTTACCTTTAATAGTTGTGAATTTACCAACAACATATTTTTTGTAAGATTACTGTAATGCTTTAAAAATTCACCATGTATTGGTGATATTTTGAATCACTATGCGGCCATATGATTTTATACTAATGTGGTTGTTTTCAAAGCGGCCGTGTATCATATTTCTACCATTATTTACGGTAAATACCGAGAAACATCCGTGACACCAGAAAAAAATTCGTCATAATCCGGTAAAAATACGGGATTCTTATGGTAATTTTAGGAAATATTAAAATATCGGTATTTTCTCATCTCTAATCCGATTTATGAGGAAGCGCTATGAAAGTTTTCAATTTCAACTTTTTCTTTTAGACGGAAGATGGAAAGTATTTTCTACTGATAGTTAAAAAGCATATACTTTCTTCCACAGGTGTAAAATGACACAGCAGATAACAGCGGAAGTCATTGATGTAGATGATGAGATTATTGATGCAGATGATAAGCAAATAGTAGAAATAGTAGATATCATAGAGTTAAGCGACAGTCGAACAGTCTTTGAGACTTCAGAGATCACTTCGAAATCACCGATTCGAAATATCGGTGACGTCAGTGGCGATGAATCTGCGACTGAATTATTCCTTCAAGAAACGGGTACAGAAACAGAGACACCCGTAGAAACTCATACGATCTCTGATTCATTAGAGACGGAACTGAGCCGAGAAAATCATTGTATCGGTGAAGATGATCTCGATTCGCAAGAATCCATTCTTTCAGATTCATGTGAGGGTGATTCTGCAGTCGAAAACAATTTTCAAGAGGTCAAAATAAATGGTCGGCGTATAGTCGATGTAACCTTCATGTTAGAGCAACTTCGTGAGCTGTGTTGCAACCACAACAGCTCTAACGAATGTTCATTCACCTCTCTAAAATTGCGGAAGTACGTAAATCGCGGTTTGCGAACACAAATGTTTTTCGAGTGTGACAACTGTCATTACGTTAGCAGTCTCTGGACTGACCGCAATCAAACTAGCGTAATGGGCATTAATGAAGGGGCCGTGTGTGGTACGATTAGCTCTGGTACTGGATTTCACACGTTGGAAGAATTACTTGCAACAATGGCAATTCCCTTTATGTCCCAAGTTACATACCGCTAGTACCGAAATAAACTTTATGATAAAGTCGTTGCATGCTCCGAAGAAGAGATGCAGATGGCGGCGGCGGAAGAGCGCGAAATAGCTATCAGGAAGGGACATATTACTGATGGTATCCCATATATTGCTGTTGTAGCAGACGGCTATTGGCCTAAGCGATCTTATCCCGGCGGAAAACACGATCCACTGTCTGGTGAAGCCTTGATTATTGGTTTTGCGGCAACAAAGTCTTGCATGTTGGTGTACGCAACAAATATTGCGTCACATGCATGAAAGCTCAGCAGCTAAAGAAGGAACCTTCCGACCATGAGTGCTTTAAAAACTGGGGCCGCAACCAGAGTTCGACTGCCATGGAAGCTGCCATAATAGTCGAGGGCTTCAAACAGAGTATTGGTAATCGAGGTCTTATATATAAGACTCTGATTGCCGACGGTGATGCGAGTACGTATCAATCGATTCGGGACGCAAATCCGTACGCTGAGTACGGAGTAAAGGTTGACAAAATCGAGTGCAACAATCACTTGTTTCGCGACTTCTGTAGAAAAGTTAGAGAAGCCGCAAAGTCGAAAATTACATGTTTTCCCGATAAAGATGTTATCGGCAAAGGAAAATTTCAAGTTTATGTAGATAGTAGCGCTTTGCGGTGTGACGTGGTGCGTCACAATTTTTCCCCAACGTGGCTCGACGTCCCACCACTCACCTAAGAAAATAAACTAGGATTAGAACCTATTATTTAAGCAACGACTTGGACTATTGTTAAACCTCCCCCTCGACTTACCCTCAGTCCCTGCCACCCTGTCAGTCCCTTGACTCACTCGACGAAGCCCTCGCAACCCACTGAAGGCTCGTCGCAGCCTCACCGCAGCACCCCGAAGACCATCACAGCCATCGCAGACAATCGAAGACTCCACCCTCGACCCGATTGACCTCGCCAGGCCCAGAACTAGCCTACAAAAATTGCCAACCGACCGGGAATTAAAGCCTGGTACGGCAGTCAGGCACTAACCTCAAAACAATTCCGACAAACTGATGCTCTGCTCCCACACCGACGTCCGTCCCTTGGAGGCCACAGCACCGAACACTCCACCCGTCTGACCCGTCATGGACCGCCCGGAACCCGACGACACACTCTCGGCTCGAAATATCGAGTGTAAACCGACGAGCTGTGTCGTGCGGGTAAACACCGTAAAATTGCACTCGAGCTGTCAACGCGACACTTCGTCCGAGCGCCGCGAGGAACCAGCACCTCCCGGCGTGGAGAATATTCGGCGATCGATAAGCCAATCGATGCCGAGGATGCGCGCGCCGAGCGTCGCGACAGGCCTTCCGTCGCGACGAATATTCGCAATCGGCCGCAGCCAATTACGACGCCCACCGCCAAGCTAGTCCCGAGACTGACCAATCGATTTTCGGAGAAAAATCGCAAATTGCAAGACCGACCCTGGGGTCGGAGAAGAAGCCGGAAACGGCATGGTTTTCTTCACTTCGAGCCACGGCGTGTGAGAGAGCGAGTGTGTGACAGACGAGCGAATATACGAGAAAAGTTTTTGGAAATTATATCGACCCGGAAAGCCCCCGTGATATCCAGACTCCATCCCCGGAGAGTACCGACCCCAGGCAATATAATAAAGGACACGATTGGACCGATCTGGGAGAATTACAACGACTCGGCAAAACAAGGACTATCGGACGGATTTTGCCGAGAGGATTTTATTGAACGGAATTGGTTGAGAGAACGTTATCGCACGGATTATTGTAAGCGATAAGAATCGTGAGAGACCGGTTGAGTGAGTACAGTTTAAGTTTCCCTTCCCCCATTTATACCTGATTGACAGTCCCATTTCCCACATTCCCCTGGAAATTTGCCCGTCAACCCCCTGTTAATTTTAAGTGATTTTTGATTGTATAATTTTCGACCGTCGATCACCGGCCGCCACGTGCGCCGGCATTTTCTTTAATTCTCGTGTGCGCGTGAGTGGTGGCGATCGCGGAGATTTACAGCGCGCGACCGTTAGCGTAATTTTCCCCCGTTCTCCCCGAGACTATAAAATCGTTCATGGTATCTAGTTTTTTTGTGTAATTATTGAAATTTGGCTGTATTTTTTTTCCGTGCCGAGGTAATATTGTCAAGAAGCCCTGGACAGTGCCTGCGGCCTGAGAAGTCTCATTCCCCTCCCTCCCCCGTTACCGCTAGCCGAGTGACGTGAAAACGTAATAGATTTTTGTTCTTTTTTTTGGTTTGCTTCGCACTCGATTAACTAAATCGAGCGCCGCGGTGCTACACCGATACAGTAGCTGGCGCCCAAAAATCCGTGATTGTTCCCCGAGTTTGGAGATTTTTCCGAGTTTGCCATAGTAAGACCAGCATTGTGTAGAATATCCACCGGCCAGCCCCTCCTCCCCTCCCCTTCCCTGCGACTGACCCTGCGAATTGCCGTCCCGGCGATTACCCTAAGTTATGTTATTTTCGTAAGTTTTGTTATTGACTATTCTTTCGATTTTTCTATTTTTTTTGAGAGTTAATTATTTTCCGATTTTCCCATTTTTCTCGTTTTGAGCTTTGATAATTTTCCGACCGTTATATTTTGCCACGAGTAGTAATTATTGTCCGACCTTTGTATGTCGCCCTGCGTAGCAATTATTTTTTCGACCTTAGTATTTTCCCCCGCGTATTAATTACTTTTCGACTTTTGTATTCTGCCCAGCGTTAACTATTTTTCTATTTCCTTATTCCCCCCCCCCCCCCCCCCCCCGAGTATTGAGTAATTTTCTATTTTCTTATTTTCGAACTTTTCGCCCCGTTATCCCTTATTTGCTATTGTTTATTACCATTGTTATTGCGAACTTTTCTTTTCTTTTTGGTTATTATTGAGATTGTTCATTTTTGGTTATCGACCCCCTTCAACGTACCCGTAACGGCGTTGAAGCGGCAGTATTTGCTTATTATTATTCTGTTGTTATTATTCTCTGAACACGTATTATCATTAAAAGTTATTTTTTCCACGTTTCTACACAAAACTCTGGAGTGTTATTTCCCCCTTTCCCTCGCCCTATATTTCCCCGATTGTCCCGTTTGGAAGCGTCAACGACCAGGAAGCATCATCACAGCGGATGCGAACTCTTATCACAGAAGTACGCGATATTCACAAAAAAGAAGATATTTCGCCGTCTGAGAGAGCGATGAGACTGCAGAAAAATATTTGTACCATCTTCAATCACGTTTTTGGTGACCATTCTGACTATGCAATATTGCCCATCGCGTGTGTACCTAACGAAAAAGAAGTTGATCTCATACCGCAGCTTCATAGAACAGGAGCGTACAACTCGATAATCGAAGCAGTCCGTTATTTAAGCTGTCACGCTGCTAGTTTGTTATAAAATGTGACAAACAATGTTGCTGAATCAGCTAATGCTGTTTGTTCGAGAATCAGGTTTCTCCGCTGTCGGTTTCGCGATCACGCTCATTTTGAGAACATCCTGCCGGTTCCAACGGCAACGGGGAAGAAGGCGACGCCGCTGACTCTGTCAACGGAGTTCATTACATCTACTCAAGCAACGCCAGCCCAGCCAAGTCACAGCCCACGCGGAGACAGCTCATCCAGGGTCAACTCATCAGGCGACGACTCATCGGACCGCTCATCAGGCTACTCAACGGACTGCTCATTAGGTTGCTCATCGGGTATCATCGCAGGCTGGGCACTCGAGTTAGTGCCCAGATGACATCGGCTCAGGGCGATCAATTTATAGTGAGGTGCGTCCAACTTCAAGGATGACAGCACGGCACGTCGACAGGTGGCTGTCGACAAAGGCTTTTCAACTGCCTCGGAAGCTCCGATGCGGACATAAATGTGGGGCAATGGGTTTACAAGTCGCTGGTCAGCAATCTCATGGTTCGAATGTGCATGAGATTGTCTGGAAGCAGGCCCGGACGAAGCCAATCGCTCCGATGTCATCCTGATGCCTAAATCAGGTGCCCTCATCCCCGCGGGGTATCAAATAGAGGTTCTGGAATATGCCTTGTTCCGAAAGGAGTGGGCTGACCAGCTAGCCCATGTGGTGTATATATTTTTGGGGACCTACGTGTGATAGACGACGTGATTGGTGACGCGTCCGACGAGAGAAGGGGACTCTCGCTTCGGTTTACCCCGGGTGGTTAACCACCACCCGTAAGAGGTGTCAGTTAAAGGTATCGCAGGGGAGGTGCTTGCCAGCCGATTGTGGTGGTTCAATCGTGCGAATCTCAATTGAGGTCGGCCTCTGCGGGGCAAAATATATCGCGACATGGAGGTAGGTAGTGTAAGTCGCGTTTGCTCTTAATGGGCGAGAGACCTTCGGGTCGAGCATAGAATGACGGTCTCGTGCCGGATTTCTTCACACTATTTGCCTCAGAAGCTCCGGGCCTTTTGGCCGCTCAGCATCAAGATTCCGCTCATCTTGTTCAACGCTGCTCGCAGCCGCTCTCACTCCTGCCGGCTCTGCGGAGATTACTCACGGGATTCGACTTCTGGTAGACCCAGGGTCGAAGGGACTCAACCGGTCGTGCGAGTTCCCCTCAAGGCGTGGCTTACGCGGTTGGAGAATTGGGATCGCACAGCTCATCGGTGCCTGGAGCAAGTGCTCAGGCAGCTCACCCGGATGAAAGCGAGAGAACGCTCTATCGTCTATACATGGATGAATACGAAGAACTTGGTCACATGGACAAGGTGCCGACTACTGTTACGTCCCGATCTCGTGTAATTTTCGAGTCCATCTGGGATTCATGGGTGACAGCGTCTCCGAGTCGCGACGTGACACGCCGAGTGTTGGTTTGCGCCGCCGAGCTCATCCGTGGCGTGATTTCACGCTTCGGGTGTGCTCACGCGGTGCATCCTCAGCATCACCCGATATGGATAGCCATTCTTGTTAATATTAAGTATCGTTGCCGAGCTCGGATTTTTGAGGATCAGCGGGTCCGAAGTTCGCGACACGCGCAGCGATTTTGAATCGCTGTACGTGCCGGGAAACTCACACCCGCTGCTGCTGAATTGCGGAAACTGAGCTTCGCCGCGACCGTTCTCGGAGCCGAGAGGATCCCCGAGCGGCGTAGGAGAATCAGTCTCCTGATAGCAACGATCAAAGTCAGATCGGTTTGGATGATCTCCACAAAATTCGTAGCTCGCGCAGGTCTGTGAATCTCAAGAGTGAACCACGCGATTTAGCCTCAAATATAGAGTGCAAAGAGATCGCAGCGATACTCCCGAGTGTGTTCCGTAGCGGCGGTAAAATCGAGTTGTGCTAAATTTAGTAACAAGTAATAATAATTGAAAGACAATTTAGAGACAATAGTGACTCACGACCCGTGTTCGGGAACCGAAAATAGTGTTTAAGTCTAAGAACCCCCGCCAGGGAAATTGTTCAACTAAAAGAGTGAGTATGAGTATGGACGGATGAGAGGCGAACGCTAGTTTAATCCTTACCGTGTATTTAGTTTTAGTAATACAGCTATCTTGAGTGTTTAACCCTATATTATCTTTTATTTCTTCGCGCGAACCTTTTGTTTTCTCCCCCTCTTAGGTACTCGCGGACCGGGCCTGTATAGGACGGAGCAAAGCGGCCCACGAAATATAAATATGTGGGTGGAGATCGCAGGTTCACAGCTAGCTATCGGAACTCCGCTCGTCCGAAAACAGTTGACTGAGAAGTGAAGACAAATAGACAGTCGGAATAACGACGGCTAAGGAACGGGACGGAAAAAAGATCAATGTATCTGTATTACGAAATATAATAACTACCCTTTGCTAAAACGTGAATACCCAATTATTCATCTGCTCCCTGATCTCTCGAATCCTACATTTGGGGGCTCGTCCGGGATCGCGAGATCACAGTAGGAATATTGGTGTGACCGGAAGTTATAAAAACGTTGAGCCGTCAAGCTCTCATGAACAAAAATCATTGATTAGCAAAGACGCGTAAGAAATATCTGGAGAATGTAAGATATTAGTGAAGTTACACATCCACCAGTCATTAAACTGGACGATTGTGAAGTCCACACACGACGAAAGAAGCCTTCCGATAGATTGTAACGATGGCGAATGAAAAATTACGCACTGACGATGGAGATAATAAACAAGACGATAATCATGGCGAAGCGTCGAACGAAGCGATGAACAGAATCGATGGGAACGCAAAAAATACGAGGAGGAAAGGCGAGAGCGTCAGTGAGAACGATGGAGACGACACGAGAAATAACTGCGAGTCTAATGACGGCACAGGAAAATCTCACGAGTGTGTTAAAAAGAAAAGTTTTACGAGCTCGACGCCGGCAGGAAAAATGACGGTAGCTGAACTCAAAAAGCAACTTGAAGAATTGAATTTACCGACTGTAGGTAAGAAAGCCGATTTAGAACGTCGATTAAAAGAATACAAATTCGGTGAATCCGACAAAGACGAAAACGGTGACGGAGAGAATAGTGACTTTGAACCTGACGAAACAACGATAATAATGCGAAACAGAGAATCATCGAATGACGAAGGGAGCGAGTTGGAAGAGGCGAATCATCGTTGTACCATACAACGACGTGGCAACCCGCGTAGAAAAAAGTCGTAAGGGAAAGGGTATTAAATTGAGTACGGGTTGAATACGGGGAATCGTATGGGAACGAATATGGGTGAAGTATAATCTGACTATGGGCTTTGTTCAGTTCCCACATTCATCCCATACACTTTTCCAGACTCTTTGCCAGCTATCGGGTACGACCTCGAACATTTTCATGCAATCAAACCCACACACTTTCCCAGACTCTTTCCCAGTCATCGCGTACAGGCTCAAAATTTTTTGTGTAATCAATCCCATTCTCTTTTCCAGACTCTTTCCCAACCATCGCGTACAACCTTCAAAAAATTTCTATTAATGCGGTTGGTGGGAAAGAGTCTGGAAAAGAGTATGGGATAGATAGACCAAAAGAGTCTGGAAAAGTGTGTGGGGTTGATTGCATGAAAATGTTCGAGGTCGTACCCGATAGCTGGCAAAGAGTCTGGAAAAGTGTATGGGATGAATGTGGGAACAGAACAAAGCCCATAGTCAGATTATACTTCACCCATATTCGTTCCCATACGATTCCCCATATTCAACCCATGCTCAATTTAATACCCTTTCCCATACAACTTTTTTCAACGCGGGAATGAGTATCGAAACATACATGGTTCTGGACGACAGAGAGTAGAAAGACAGAGAAACGTTCAATTCACCGACAGACCCTCCTACAGTACTGCAAGTCTATTTACTATCAAAGACATCGAGGGAAGTATATCACATTTTTCGGGAGACGACAAGGTGCTCGTGGAAAAGTGGATCGAAGAGTTTGAGGACATAAGGACACTATTGGAGTGGAACGATTTACAAAAAATAATCTATGCGAAGAAACTATTAAACGGTTCCGCAAAGCAATA
The DNA here is from genome assembly GCA_964017025.1 of Stenichneumon culpator. NCBI lineage: Eukaryota > Metazoa > Arthropoda > Insecta > Hymenoptera > Ichneumonidae > Stenichneumon > Stenichneumon culpator. The sequence continues at coordinate 985,927 of OZ024781.1, read as the reverse complement.
CATCGCATTGCAAACGGGTATTACCTCATGGTCCACGATGAAACGACGACTCGTCAAAGAATTTGAAACGAAACTAAACAGTGCTACCATACATTCACAGTTACTGAAGCGGAAAAGACTGTCAAATGAGACACCAAGACAGTATGTGTACGCTATGAGTACCATCGCAAATCAGGGATCGGTTGAGGAAGAGGCATTGATCCAATATATAATCGATGGAGTATCAGACGATGAAAATAGTAAATCTATTCTGTATAGTTCAGGTACAATCACCGAATTACGAAAAAATCTGGAGCGCTACGACCGAATGGTAGAAAAATCCGAAAAAAACCACGAAGAGAACAGACGAAAAATAAAGGGAGAGAAACGGACAAGAGTGAGAAGAGAATGAAACAGAAAGGTGAGAAAGAATCACGATGCTTAGGATGCGGTTCGGCTGAACACATCGCCCGAGAATGTCCCGATAAAGAGAAAGGGCGAAATGTTTCCGATGTAACAAATTCGGACACATAGCAGCAAAGTGTAGCGAACCAGAGAAGCCTGCGGCTAAAAAAGACAAGGTAAACACAGTAAACGTAATCGAACAAATGGCGACAGATGACGAGATAATCGTTGACGTAAACGGAAAACAAATACATTCAATGATTGATACTGGAACAAGACAGACGATGATACGACGCAGCGAATATGAAAGAATAGGTAGTCCACCTCTACGACCGACCACAAGTACTTTCCAAGGTTTCGGGAGTGCAATAGTGAAGGCTGATGGAGTTTTTCACACCGTTATGACGATCCACAGTGAAGTGTACGATGCTGAAATTTATGTAGTCCCCGACTACGCTATGGGTCATGCAATGCTGCTCGGGAAAAACTTAACGCGACGAATGGACGTCAATATTCGAGGTGGCCGAGTCACAATAAAAAAATTAATGATAAACGAGAATCAGAGAGAAACTCTTAAAAACGAAGACGTCGGCGAGAAAGAAAACATTACTCTTGATCTAAAGGAATTACCCTTCGTGAACTATATCGAAACGAAATCGATAGATGTTGTCGACCAGTATCGTGATGAAATCGAGAGACTCATTGAAGAGCATACACCACGAAAGGAGGTACAGACGAATGTAGAAACAAAAATCATACTACAGGACGAAGTACCTATCTGTATGAGGTCAAGACGGTTGGCACTCAAAGAAAAGACCATTTTAAATAAGCAGATAGATGAGTGGCTTCGCGACGGAATTATTCAGCCCAGTAAGAGTAGATATTCAAGCCCAGTAGTCATTGTGCCAAAGAAGAATGGAGAATACTGCATATGCGTTGATTATAGACAACTGAACAAAAAAATTATTCGAGATCGATTCCCAAAGCCACTCATCGACGATCGTATTGATGCTCTTGCGAACGCTCGAGTGTTTTCAGTTTTGGACTTGAAGAATGGATTTTTCCACGTACCGGTTGCTGCAGAAAGTCGGAAGTACACATCCTTCGTCACATCGGATGGACAGTACGAGTTTTTGAAAACGCTTTTTGGATTGTGCAATAGTCCGACATCCTTTCTACGATTCGTTGACGAAGTTTTCCACGATCTTAGTCGACGAAACGTTGTTTTCACTTATGTAGACGATTTAATCGTCCCAGGCCGTGATGAAGAAGAGGCTCTCGCTAATCTTAAGGAGACGCTTGACGTCGCTGCCGATAGAGGACTGTCAATCAATTGGAAGAAATGCGCATTCTTACAAAGACGTGTGGAATATCTTGGCCACGTGATTGAGAATGGAAGCGTAAGCCCATCTCCTATGAAAATAAAGGCGGTAAAAAATTTTCCTCCACCGAAATAAAAAAAGCGATCCAGAGTTTCCTCGGATTGACGGGGTACTTCCGAAAATTCATTCGCGATTATGCAAAAATTGCAAGACCGTTATCCGAAGTATTGAAAAACGATCAGAGATTTCGGTTTGGAATAGAAGAGGAACAAGCGTTTGAGCGATTGAAACGAATATTGACGACCGAACCAATTTTACGGATATATCGCCCGGATGCAATTACCGAGTTGCACACTGATGCGAGCAAGGACGGATATGGAGCTGCTCTATTACAAAAAACAAATGAAGAAGACCGCTTTCACGTTGTTTACTTCATGAGTCGTAAAACAACAGACACCGATAAGAATTACACTCTTACGAGTTCGAAGCTCTCGCAATCGTAGAGGCCGTAAAGAAATTCCGTGCTTATTTGCTCGGCATAAAGTTCAAGTTGGTGACCGATTGCTCTGCCCTACAGAAGACACTAAGCAAGATCGATATTTCACCGAAAGTTGCAAGATGGGCTTTGATGCTCGAAGAGTTTGAGTATGAAGTTGAACATCGCGCTGGAACTCGACTCAAGCACGTCGATGCTCTCAGTCGGTATCCGGTGATGTTAATCGAAGATAAAATCACACCAATGATTCGAAAACAACAGGATGAAGAAGAAAGAATTCGTGTGATTAAGGGAGCTTTCCAGTGTGACAGCCCGAAAAATCGCTGTTTTTCGCGATTTTTTTTTTTAAAGAAAAAATAATCTAATCGGATTGGTTTTTTTGTATATTAATTGGGTATTGAAGAATACAAAACAATTTTTTAAAGATCGATTTATTTATTAATTATCTATAAAAATGATGAAACAATTGTTGCAGAAAATGCACTTGGATGTGGTGTCCACGTTGGGGGTCACAATTTTGATCTGAAACAAAAAACACAAAAAGATTATTGATCGGTATATAATTGGCTTTCGTGCTATGGAGGCTTTTTTTTTTGCAAAAATGGCGCCGGTTTGAACAAAAAGTATCGATTTTAGCATTTTTTTTGGCAGTTTTTTTTACAAAAAAATAGGATGTCAAAAAAAAGCTTCCATAGCACGATAAACAATGACGTTAAGAATATTGTGTAAAAAATTCAACTCGATAGCTTTAAAACTCTGCCCTCCAAGTTGGACACCGTTTTGAAAAATGCTGTTTCGAGAAAAACGCGTTCAAAGTTTCAAGTGAGGAAATTTTAGGTAAATCGTTTACTTACGGTCAATCAGTGATGCCAGGTCCATACAATATCCCTTCTGCTTCTTCGAAAAGATCGTGCTCAATGGATTGTTCAGTCCGACGAGCTGTCCTCGCCTCTTTGCTATCCAGGGACGCCCGGCGGTTTGCTTGGGTGATGCGCGCATTCTTGTACTTAGCGGCGAAATCTGCGGCGCTCGGCCCTATCGTGCATCTCATCGTCTCCAAAATTTTAAAAATTGGGTCGTAACCTTCATTGAAGGTGCACACAGCACACTGCGTAGCGATTTCTACTATCTGCTTGCCGCAGAATACGTGCTTCGGGGCTAGTTGCCACACACAGTGATTGAAGCTCTCGTTATTGTTTTGAGAGTTCGCGCCCGTACATCGTTTTTTTACCGTCAAATCGTCACCGTACGGCTTGGCTTCTAATAACATCTTGAATGTTTTTGTATCGCCGTCTCCTATATAGAAACCGTATTTCGCGTTGTGCAATTCTTCTGATCTCTTGAATATTTCGATTATACCGTCGACTTCCATTTTTCCCGCGCTGCCTTCGTGATAGACGTTGCATTCGGATTCATGCGTCTCAAACCACGCCTCGTACTCGGGTGTTCCCTCTTGTCCTTTCCAGAATGCACAAGCCTTGCAGAAGCTTGATTTGACAGCAACATCCAAAACTTTGTTGATATATTTTCCAATCACGGACACGATACCCATGCGCGACGTGAAACCGCGTTTCGACCACGATCCATCACCGGGCACCGTCAGAATATCGCCCCGATTTTCTGCTTCCAAAGTTTTTTCCTTCTCTTCGGTACCTGCTTTTTTCACGACGGCCTCGTATATTGATTTCGCTGCAATCTGCAGGATTTTCACGATTCCATAATAGGTGTTATTATTGAAGTTTGCAGTTAAATCCATCAAGGCGATAAAATTTCTAATGCCATTTATGCCGATGCCGACCAATCGCATGGCAAAGCAGAAACGACGATTGATTTCATAAGCATTTTTTATCAAAGGACAAGAATCTATCTCGGCTGAATCTGGACACGAACACTGAACACAAATTTTAAAGTCCAATCCGCGAATCGATTTTTTAAAAAACTTCACGTCGCTATTACACTTTTTGTACTTCAACAGTTCCTGAAGAGCGCCGAAAACCAAAAAGAACTCCAAAATCACATAGCTAAACGTTTGATCGATTCGGACTTCAAACCCTGGACTCTTTTTCAAGATTTTTGCTGCCGAAGTGCTCGCAAACGTTAGATCCGTTTCGATATCGTGTCGATTTGTTCCCTTGAAACCCGCGGATCTTTTTCGTTCATTTCGCGGATGTCCGCTTCTCGAACCTTTTCTATCCTGCCACGCACATTTCTCTTTCGTAGATCTATCCATTTTGAATGTCGAAACCGAACTGAAAGACGAACCGGACTCACGTTGGAAGGTACACGAGCAGGTAGGAACGAGACAATAGAAATAACGGTCGCACGGGCAGACGGCCGACGCGGCAGCTGTAGCGCTCCTTCTTCCAAGAAATGCTGTACAGTAACCGAAATAATCTGAATTTCGGCATGAAAATTTCAGGGAATATTCGGAAGAGTGTATACTATTCGATAAAGCAAAAAAAAATTGTTTTTTTGAAAATTTCACACTGGAAAGCTCCCTTAAACAAATCCTCGAAAAAGAGCCATACGAAGATTATGTCTGTGAAAATGGGATCTTGATGAAACGATTAGACTCGAAGAATGTTGTCGTGCTGCCTACAAGTATGCACCAAGATGTGATACGCAAAGCACACGAGAATGGACACCTTGGTGTTAAAAAGATGCTTGAGAGCATAAAATCGGAGTATTATATTCCCAAATGAACGGAAAAACTTGAGAAATACGTGAGTTGTTGTGTACCCTGTATACTCGCAGAAGGAAAACATGGGATGAAAGAGGGAACACTCAAACCAATACCAAAAGGAGATGTCCCACTATCGACGTATCACATTGACCATCTTGGCCCAATGACGGCAACATCTAAGATGTACAAGCATTTATTTGTCGTCGTTGATGGTTTCTCGAAATTTGTGTGGTTATATCCAACAAAGACGACGAACTCCAAAGAAGTGTTGGATAGACTCAAGGGTCAGCAAAAGATTTTCGGGAATTCACAACGTATTGTTAGTGACCGCGGTACAGCGTTCACGTCGATTGATTTCCGAGACTACTGTGCTGCAGAAAATATTGAGCACATTTTGATTACGACAGGCGTGCCAAGAGGAAACGGCCAAGTTGAACGCATAAACCGGATAATTATTCCAATTCTCATGAAACTAGCACATAACTATCCAGACAAGTGGTACCAACATGTGGATAAAGTCCAAGTTCGATAAACAGCACTTATCAGAGAAGCGTGGGAACTAGCCCGTTCGAGGTTCTCTTTGGAGTGAAAATGCGGCAAAAAGAAGACGTCGAACTGTTGTCGTTGATTGAACAGGAGCTGATATCTTTGTTCGACAAGGACCGTGAAGAATTGAGAGTGATAGCAAAACAAAACATCGAGAAAATCCAGCGAGAAAATAAGAGAGTGCATGATCGGAAATGCAAACCACCGAGACAATATCAAGTAGGCGATCTGGTTGCGATCAAAAGAACTCAGTTTGGTCCTGGGTTGAAAATAAAAGGCAAATATTTGGGTCCATATAAAGTATCTCAAATCAAAGGACACGATCTATACGAAATGACTCGCCAAAGTGACGGCGAAGGGCCTAGAATCACGACATCATCAGCAGACTAGATGAAGCCGTACAAGTATCATTCTCCGGGGACCGGAGAAGAGTAGGAATGGCCGAGTGTGGGTGGAGATCGCAGGTTCACAGCTAGCTATCGGAACTCCGCTCGTCCGAAAACAGTTGACTGAGGAGTGAAGACAAATAGACAGTCGGAATAACAACGGCTAAGGAACGGGACGGAAAAAAGATCAATGTATCTGTATTACGAAACATAATAATTACCCTTTGCTAAAACGTGAATACCCAATTATTCATCTGCTCCCTGTTCTCTCGAACCCTACAAATATAAACTCCGCGCTTCACGCGGAGGTTGATTTGTGACGTTCGAGAACGAGCACTGCTCTACCCCGGACTTAACAAGTAAACTGGTGGCAGCGGTGGGATGCGCTTCGCATCTTTCCTCGAGTACTTTCAGATTCAACCTTGGAAAAAAAAAACAAAAATTGTTTTTGTTGCCAGTAACTGATTGTTATCGGGGTGTTTCCGGTCTGATGGTTCGATCCGGGCCGGTGAATTCCTCCCCCGCGTGGGATGGCAATTGGGTTCTTCAGGCCCCGCAGTTGGAGAGTGGTTCGGGCAATTTTCTCGTTGATCTCGATTGCGGATTAAATATCGTGAAGTTGCACGCGGTCGCGGAGGGTGTAGTTTTAGATACCAGCAATACCGTTTCTATCGAGGCTTCCCCTGGGGTGTTTATACAATCCCTTGGAACTATCACCCTTTGGCACACTCCTACTCCCTTCCACGTAGTCGAGCAATTCCCGATTATCCAAGACGGAGTTATCGGCGCGTTTAAAAATAATAGTCCCGCATTGCGGAATCTCCATGGTCCGGCGCGAGTCTCTAGGCGGCTATTTTAATAGCTGCACCTTGTACGGCCCTTACTTCGCTAACGGCTCGGCTGAGTTTAAACTAAGTCCGGGGGCCGGAATAAACCTAATTAAATCAAGTGCGCTCGCGACGGAAGCAGCGATCTACCCTGCCAACACAGCTGGAGTCGGGTCGGCCTCAGGAGCGGTGGCACCGATCTCCGGAACTATTTTGATCACCCTCCCTGGTACTCAAATCGCTGGCCTTTTCCATATCGGTTCAGATTTACCCGTTGAATACGACGGGATTATTGACCCGTTTGCTGTTTAGCACCTCCAACCCAATTAAATAATTATATAGATAAGTTAAACCGAAGTAAACACCCGAAATGGCCGGCGACGACGTACCCGCGGTGGTGGACGTGTCCGTGTCCCTGTCCCACATGGTGGAGGGACTCTCACTCCGCGACCAACGGGACACCGTTCCTCGGTTTGACGGAAAGAATATCCCGCTCAATGACTTTGTCCAGGATGTACGAAATGCCGCAGCCTTCATACCGGCGGGAAGAGAGGCCGATTTCGTCGTGGCAGTCATCGCGAAGCTGAGTGGCGATGCGCGAAGATGCATCGTCGGGCGCACCTTCGAGACAATCGAGGAGCTAATCGAGATCCTGCGGAAACGATTAACGCGAGGGAAAGACTGCAATTTGCAATCCACGCAGCTTGCAAATTTGCGAATGCGACAGGAGGAATCGGTCGGACAATTTTACGATCGACTCTGCATCTTGTATTACGGCAGTCGGAGCGCTTGGAAGGCGGAAAATGGTAGGGACCCTCCAGCGGAACAGGACGATCCGTTGGCCGGCCTTGCCCGCCAGGGATTTATAAACGCCCTCCCAACACGCGTGAAAAAGGTCGTCTATATAAAGGGAGCCGCCGATCTGGACGAGGCTTTAGATATCGCGGAGAAGTATGTCCTGGAAAGAGGTGATGATACCCTCGTCGCTCACACGCGCGTCGATTTTTATGACCCGCGTTCGCGTTCCCCGTCGCCTTCTTATTTCCAGCCTGCAAGACCGAAACCTCGATTGGCATCCCCTGGGCCGCCTGGTCGGAGTAGACCAGGAATCTTAAAGCCCAGCAGCCCGGTAACCTCGAGGGCTGCAAGCCCGAACGTAGCACGAGAGGGCGTGCCGGGGTATTGTTGTGCGTATGGCGCCGAGTCTCGCTGTTATGCCCGCAATGACGGATCCGCCACGCATTATTGTTACGCGTGCAGAAAGAAATCGGTCTGTTATCCATGCGACGACTGGTCCCCGCGTCAGGCCCCTGATTCCCAGAAGAACCCACCGCGGGACAACCCCGACAGGCGCGAATCGGGCTCCCCAGTGAGGCATTTAAACTCAGAGCAGGCTCGTCGCACCGAGGTGACGGCGAGCCGAGCCAACGATATCAGCGTGATCCCAAAACAACTCTCGGTCCGCATCCTGAAATCCCTCAAGTAATTTTGACACTTGATCCCGAGGGTAAGATCGAGGAGGAGTCTCCCGTGATAAGATTGTCTGTCCCGGAGCTAATGCGCGGAACCGATAATTTCTTCTGTGACACCGGCTCCGATTTAAATTTAACAAAAATTGATGCTCTCAATGAGGATCTCATTGTCGATACAACCCGAGCTGTCCCATATCGCGGTACTACCGAGGAACGATCGATGACCCTCGGCACCATAAATATCCATTTTAGGGATGTGCCGACAACATTCCATGTTGTTCATTAGTTCCCTACCGAGAGCAACGGGGTGCTCGGAACAGGCGGAAATCTCCTTTTACCACAACACGCTGCTGACCGCGAACGATCCGATTCGTCCGAAGCCGTTCGTGGAGGGCGCGATTGTCAACGAGAACTGCATGCTCACTACAAGTACTCCCGTCGAACCGCAAATATTTCGGATAAGAGCGCGTACGCGGGAGCAAATTCCCATTCGAGTATTAAACCCCGGAAACAAGGAAGGTTACCTGCCCAGGATCGATACGATCGGAGGCTTATACATCGGAGAGGCCCTGGTTTCTCAAACTAACGGGATTTGTCACGTCCTTGCGTTAAACACCTTGGAACATGACGTCAGCCTCGAGGTTACGGCGCAGGAATTAATTCCCTTCGATATTTGCGAACCGGATTTCGACGCGAGCTTAGAGGAGGAAGATTCGACCGATGAAAACGTGTCTCCTCCCACCGATCGCGTATCGGCAATATTGGATGCACTCAGGCTAACGGATTTAACAAAGCTGGAGCGACAAGAAGTTACACGCCTCGTGGAGGAATTCCCCGCGCGATTTAAACTACCGGGAGATAAATTACCGTGTACGGATAGAGTCGCGCATACAATCCCCACGGTGGACGAGCTTCCGATCCATACCCGGCAGTACCGGTTTCCCGTCGTGCATCGCGACGAAGTTGAGGCCTAGGTACAGAAAAAAATTGAAAATCGCGTAATCGTACCGTCGCAGTCCCCGTACAACTCTCCTGTGTGGATTGTGCCAAAAAAACCCGATTCGCAGGACAGACCGCGGATGCGTATGGTAATTGATTTTCGCAAACTTAACGAAAAAACGATCTCGGACGCTTACCCTCTGCCCAATATAGTTGACATATTGGACCAGCTAGGGCGCGCGCAATATTTTTCCACTTTCGATTTGGCGAGTGGTTTCCAACAAATTCCGATGGATCCTAAGGACCGCGCGAAAACAGCATTTTCTATTCCCAACGGGCACTACGAGTATGTACGTATGCCCGAGGGCTTGAAGAACGCTCCCGCGACGTTCCAGCGCTTAATGGATAACGTCCTGCGAGGTCTTCAGGGGACAGAAATGTTCATATACCTGGATGATATTGTGGTCTTCGCGAAAACGCCCGAGGAACACAGAACGAAGGTGCGACGCCTTATGGCGCGCCTTGAGGCGGCCAATCTCGTCCTGGAACCCGATAAATGCGAATTTTTGCGGAAGGAAGTCGCCTACTTAGGCCATGTTATCGGGCGAGACGGGTTCAGATCTGACCCTCGAAAGCTCGAGGCCGTAAAAAAATTTCCAACACCGAAGAATCCGATAAACGTTCGGCAATTTTTGGGGCTCGCCAGATATTACAGACGATTTATTCCCAATTTTTCTGTTCGGGCGAAACCTCTGTCCGACCTTCTCAAAAAGGGAATTTATTTCGAGTGGGGGGGGGGCAGAAAATCGAAGCTTCCGGGATCTGCGCAGGGCTCTCTGCAGAGAACCAATTCTGCAATATCCCAATTTCTCTAAACCCTTCGTTCTGACAACGGACACCTCCGATATAGCTATCGGAGCCGTGCTGAGTCAAGAACACGACGGTCACGATCTGCCTATCGCATATTACTCACGCGTACTAAATAAGGCGGAAGAAAATTATAGTACGACCGAAAAGGAATGCCTGGCTGTCATCAATGCCATCGAGCAATTTCAGCCGTACCTCTACGGGCGCAAATTCAAATTAATTTCCGATCACGAGCCCTTAAAATGGATAGGCTCTACCAACGACCCCCGTAAGCGGCTTGTACGATGGCGAATGAGACTCCGGAATTATGACTATGAGTTCGTCTACAAGCCTGGGCGTCTAAACGCAAACGCAGATGCATTATCGCGTAATCCGATCACATCGGAGAGCTCAGGCTCCAGTGACTCGGACTCGAGTGCCTCGATTCCCAGGGTTCTCCCAATAACTATTAGCACAAAACGGGGTACGAAACCATCTCATCGAGGCGTAGGAAGGCCAAGGCTGGCCTCAGCTCCCCCGCTGGACGCATCATATGTCCCGGCAACGCTGGCACGCGGCTCCAGGGGCACAGCGAGAGAACCTTCGCCGTTAGATAAGAGCGCGATTGCGACTCGCACTCGAGCAAGGGCGGTGACGTCACCCGCCGTAGCTGGCAACGAGGAAACCCCGGGCGCAAGCTCCGGCGAGGTGTCAGGTCCGCCTATACAGCGGCTCGGCCATTGTATGCTGCCGACACACTCACTACCACCCAAGGGGCCAATTCTCTGTAGGAAAACCCCCCCGATGATGAAGAAGCCGGGCGCCGAAGCCCCGCTTTCCCATATCGGGAGACGAAGGCCCGCCGCGGGCCGATAACATCGCGGTAATCACGAGCCCGGGGATTAGCGACTCCGACGAAGACAAATCCGAAAACGAAGCGTCTGCTTTACCCGCAGCAGTGCCAAAATCCCTTCAGGACTCCTTCACGTAATTCGAGGAATCGATAGCTAAGCTCGAGGAAAAGTTTCAAAATACTCTGTAAACCTCGGCTCAAACACCTGAAATAATTTTGCCCGCCTCCATATCCGACGGCGAGGAAATCGACGAGCAAACTAGAGAAGTGCTCGACGAACTCGACCCATTCGACGATGAAACCGAGGACATGGAATTATCGCGACGCATTAAGGAGCTGGCCGAGCGTGTCGCAAAAGCGACAGAAAGGCAGCTTCAATTCGACCAAAGGAAGTCGCCCGGTATCGAGCGTCACCGAAAAAGAAAACGACGCAGATGACGAGAGCGAGGAGCCCAAGGAGAAAGAGAAAGAGCGAGAGGCCCCCGACGCACACAAGACGATCGTCTCCAAGCCCCGCTATTCATTCTCAACACCAGCACCGGGCTCCAGACCCATGGCACGCTCAACCCCGAGTCATCATCGGCCGTATCTCTCCCATATTCCGGAGGAAGATAATGCGTCCTTGCCACGGGCAACATGGCTGCCAGCAGCGCGCGTTGAACCTCCATCCGTGCCCCCCTGTGCCCCCTCCGCGCCTCGAGAGCAAGAGATCTTGAGAGCGGCTCGGAATCAACGTTACTTCGTCGACGTGGCGGATGACGTAACCACGTGCGACCGCCCGGCAGCGAGAACAGGGGCGCGCGAGAGAGAGAGAGAGAATCCCTTCAGACGACCCGGAGGTAAACAAAGATGGAAAAAGATTCTCCATCACGGGGACCCGGGAAAAAGTGACCTACGTGCGGGACAAGTATGTTCATTTTATTTCAGCGGACGGGGAGTTAACCACCGTGATCGGAAAATTATTATCCGATCTAGGAATTGTTGATTCCTCATCCATAAAGGAAAAAGGTCTGAGAATCGGTCAAATAGCAGTTACACTTTACGGGAAATTTAATATATACAGCGGGGTCGTGAAAGAAAAATACTTTCACGACACGTGTACAGAGAACATTGATCTAGGATTAATTAATCTGAGGGATGTACTGCGCCGAACTCGGATTAAAACATTCCGAATTTCTCGGGCCGGAGATTTGGCGGATGTTATGGCAAAGAATGAATGGTTACTCCGACTGCAGAAACTATTTCCCGAGGAGAATATGACCATAGTTATATGCTACGGGAAAATCATAGTACCTGCGCCGGAGAATAGGAACGAAATTATTGCAGAATACCATGAAAGCCTCGCAGGTGGCCATAAAGGAGTCATAAAAACGTACCGAAAAATTCGGGAACGCTTTTATTGGCCTCACCTTAAAAACGAGGTTCAAGATTTTATTCGACGTTGCAAGTCTTGTCAGGAGCAAAAACTCGTCCGTGTAAAAACGCGCGAGCCAATGCTCATTACCGATACGCCGGTCGACACGTTCGACAAAGTATCATTGGATACAGTAGGGCCCCTTCCAACCTCCCCGCACGGCAATCGACACATTTTAACCATGCAAGATAACTTGTGAAAATACTGCCTCGCCGAACCCATACCCGATCTGAAAGCGACTACGATAGCCGAAGCTATAGCCAGACGACTATTTAACCAGTTCGGCGCTCCTCGAGCGATATTGACGGATCGAGGCGCGGCGTTTATGAGTAATCTGCTACGTGAGCTATCGAACATTTTTTAAGTCAAACAAGAAACGACTTCCGGTTACCGTCCACAAACAAATGGCGCCCTCGAGAGGAGTCATATCGTGCTGACGGAATACGTCAAACACTATGCCGACAAATACGACGATTGGGATCGGTTATTGCCCTTCGCGGAATTCTCGTATAACACGAGCGTTCACGAGGGAACAAATTTCACCCCTTTCGAGCTTGTTTACGGAAAGCTAGCGCGCATTCCGAGTCAATTCCCTACCGATGATAAACTCCCGTCCTATAATTCCTTTTTATCTGAATTAATTAAACGATTAGCCGAAATTCGGGAAATCGCGGGGGAAAATTTGAACAAAGCTAAGGCGCGCTCGAAAACTTATTATGATCGAGCCATTCAACCATTCGACGAGAAAGTAGGGGACAGAGCATACGTAGAAAAAGAAGTTCGAGACAGTAAATTCGATAAGCGCTGGGAGGGACTCCTGCCGATAGTCGAATTGTCGGACCGGAAAAACGCCGTCTTGGAGACAGAATCAGGAAAGTTAATCCGCAAACACACCGATAAACTCAAGGTGGCTGTAGAATAGGAAAAAAAATGAATGTATGTGTGTGCGTAGGTGCGGGCATGTGCGTGGAGGTATGCATATATCATTGTTCGTCAGCGAGCTCATATTGTAGCAGGCTTGCCAAGGATGAATGAATAATGGAAAAGGATGGATGGTGGTGAAAAGGAAAAAGGAGTGAAGTGACCGGTTATTACTTGCAGGAAAAATAACAACGGACGCGATGCGACTGGGCTGCCTGTTGCTCGCGATGCTATGGTGCGGCGAGAGGGTGAGCATAGCCGACTCGTCGTACCACGTAACGACGATGAACGGCACCTCGGGAATCTACTACGAGCGAACATCGTCCCTCCGTCTTCAACACGCCGATTGGCGGGTCGCCGTTTTTATGGATACGGCGCGCTTCCTACGGGATTTCCCAGCCGAGGAACCCTACATTGAGGAAACCTTCGCGGTTTGTCGAAAAATAGCGCGGCCGACATCCTGCCCTGAGTTACTGCCGATTTACGCTCTTCGGGAATTATTTTCTGAAGCACGGAAAAAGGCAACGGACCTTCGGAAAATTTCGGAGGACTCGACTCTGGAACCTGAGCCACAGGAACAATTACCACGCACCATGACGAAACGCGCGGCCCCATTCGGAATAATTGGCACCCTCAGCAAGTCATTGTTCGGTACTCTAGACGAGGACGATGCGGAGGCCATGAACAGAGAAATAGACCAGCTGTTCATGGATCAGGCAAATATCACACATCTGATTGGCCGACAGATGCATATAACGAGCTCAAGGCTGCAGGACCTCCATAAGGAACATTTAGCGGAGTCCAGGAAGATGTCGGCTATACAGAACGTCATGAAAGTAGTCGAGGGAGAAATGCGACGCCTCGACCTCGATGTGATCACGGCAAAATTTAATCAATCACTGATCAATTATTCGTTCCAGTTGGAGCGAAAAGTCGAGCGCTATACCCTAATATGCGAAAAATATATACGGGCGATCGCCGCCGCTCGCAGTGGACGTCTCGACCCTTCCATTCTTACAACGGAACAGCTGTCATCCGTTGCGCGGGAAGTGCAACAAGCAGCGGGATCGTATGAGTTCCTGATTCCCGCGAAACATCTCCGCGCGGAGGCATTGGCCGAAATCGCTCGGACGGACTTAGTGTATCATGGAGGACGAAACATGATATTGATACATATACCGCTGTTGGACCGTACAGCGTATCATCTGTACAGGATGCACTCGTCGCCCGTCGCGCAGAATATTAACAATGGAACGGGCTCCACGTATGTGACGCCGGCCACACCGTATATCGCTGTCTCCGCGGAACACCGTGCGTACTTCCTCGCGGACAGCGTGTATGTAGGTGCGTGGAAGAGAATTGATAGCAGGCACATATGTGATATGGAAATTCCAGTGAACGATGTAGCCACTTCGGAAGAATGCGAAATAAGGATGCCGACGTCACTAACCCCCGAGGCCTTACGACGGTGCAACGTGCGTCTCCGCCCCGAACACACCCCATTTTGGGGTCATTTACCGACCCAGGGCGGATGGCTGTTGTCGTTCATACGAAAGGAGAGCATTCACATATTGTGTCCCAATCAACCCGAGGTTCACGTACATCTCAACGGGAATTTTGTACGTCAACCCAAACTGCATAGGAAGAACGCGCGGCACAACGCTAACGGGAATACGCACTTATAAAGGCCGGGAAGAATATTATTATCGACCAGGAATTTCCTTAAATATAACAATAATCGCCCCTGTACTGGAGGAAAATACCGAGACCATAATCGACTTGTTACTACCCAAAGAAAAAACAATAAACCAAAATATTCTACGGGACTGGAAGACCCTAGAGGACGGTGAGTCACTTTACGACATCGAAGAAAAAATTCAATCCATTGGCGAGCACCGAAGGGAAAGACGAGAGCAGCATACCTTGTTCCTATATGGGTTTATGACTCAAGCGTTAATGATAGCCAGCACAGTGCTATATTGTTGCCGAGGAAAAATAATCCTGGGAGCTATGGGACTGTGTAGAAAAATAACGCGACATCGAGCTCTGCAGCCGGCGGTCACGAGCGAGCAAGAGATAAGGGCCGCCCGCGTCAGCGGGCCGATTGCAAGGGTAGAGTTACCGTTGCCACTCGAGCGCGGGACTCGCAGCCCAAACATTCCGGAGCGCTCCCTTCCTCCTCAAGACACAGTAACCGACTAGGCATCGACACCCCCGAGGCACGACTCGATAATTTCATTAGTTCTGAAGCCTTCACCGAAGTCACATCGCGACTAGAAGTTCGAACATTACAAGAACATTACAAGTACTGCGAGTCCGTTTCGAAATATAAAAGTCGCGAAGTACGCAATAGTGTGTGCCACTTATAAAAAAAAAAGAAAAAAAAGAAGGGAAAAGTGCGCGTTTCGTGCCGACGATAAATAACCGGGAGTCCTATGTGACACTTTAGTGAAAATAATATATATATATATATATATATATATATATATATATATATATATATATATATTATATATATATATTATTATTTATATATAATAGTGGTCATCAGGTACAATGTCGAACATGAACGAGTTACACCGGGTGATCCTCGAGGATACGCGCAACGGGCGCTGTCCAGTTTGCAAGCGGGAAGCGCGCCGGTGTCCCGACGTGGGAGCGTGTGCGCAGCGCTCGATCCCGGCATCATCGCGGAAGCATGAGCTGCTGCGCTGCAGGCTGTGCAGCGTACAGCTTTACGGCAGGGTACTCCGGCCACATAGGCGCGTGCCTCGTCGCTTATCAGAAAAGATTTGCCGATTTTGTGTGCGGAAGTGTGCCCTCGGCAGTTTCGAGCACGGGCGGACCCTCGGGAGCGTCGGCAAGACTCATTGCCGCCTGTTCCGGAGGAGAAGCAGCACAACCTCATCCGGGCGTCTCCGGCGCTCAGGGCGCGGCGACCTCCGCGGCCAAGGAAAAGAGCAGCGCGGGACCGGCGTCTAAGCCACAAGGAGTGGCCTACCGAAAAATTCTGCGTGGAGAACCAGGACGCTTGGACAAAGTCCCGACCTCCCGTCTCTCCATCGGTACGCAGACAACGAAAACGACGTCGAATGCGAGCACGCAAACGAAGCGATTGTGCCTCGTCCCGGGAGCGCCTCTCAACTTCGTGAAGTGGGAGGACCCACGCACGGTGGACAACCTAATGGACGAGTGGACACTCGACGATGGCGGAGCCCTTGATAACGCTCCCAAAGCTGTATGGGGACCTGTTGGTCCTCGAAGCCGGCGGGGCATCGGCCGCAGTTCAGGAGCCGGAAGAGGAAGGCGATACGTGGGCCGAACTCGACCCCCTGTGCGCGGCGCAGACATGTGGCAAGGAGCGCGACGGCCAGGCAGAAGAGGAGGCTGAGCCCCAGGCCACCGTCGGCGATACCGCTGACACTGGTGCTGGGCCGGGAAAACCGTACGAGGAGGAATCAGCCACCGATGAGGACCAGAACGAGGAGGAAATGATGGCAGTGTCCGGGCCGTCGTTCGGAGGACGAGGGCCCACCAAGGCCAACGAAAATACAACCCGGAAGAAGGGCGACGCGAGCCTCGTTGTCGGCGAATTCCCCGACGCCGGGGCTGCGCACGACGTTCCGGGATGTAGAGCGGAAAACACCGGGAAAAGCATTAGCGACGCCACGGAAATCGACGGGCTCGACGATGGCTCGGATTTTTCCTCGTCCTCCGAGTCATGGAGCACATCCACAGGCAGCGGAGAGGACAACGTGGGCAAGCGGAGGGCAGCGAACATCGCGGGAGATAGCGGCGAGATCCCATGCGGCGTCTCGCCATATCTGCGGCACCCTAGCAACCCTGATCACCGAAAAAAATAACCGAGAGAACAAAGGAACATCGCCGAAAAATTACCGTCAATAACTCAGTTGATTTGGGACATTGCAGAACCGAAAAAACGGGTCAAATTACCGAAAAATAACCGAAGGCCTTCTCCTTACTGTCACCCTTCATTAATAAAAGGTGATCGTGGTTCGGTGAGTTTTTTGTTATTGTCGGTGAATTTTCAGTGCCTACTTCTCAGCCTAATGTGCCGATTTCCGGTAAATTTTCGGTGATGTTTTGGTGAATATTCAGTGTCTACCTCTCAGCCTAATGTGCCGATTTCCGGTAAATTTTGGGTGATTTTTTTTAGTGAACTTTCAGTGTCTACCTCTCAGCCTAATGTGCCGATTTCCGGTAAATTTTCGGTGAATTTTCCGTGCCTACTTTTCGGTAGGATGCACTGCTTTTCGATGATGGTTAAGTGGTTTTGGCAGAAAGCACTGGTTTTCGGTGATTTTTCAGTGCCTTCAGCTGAAAGCACCGTGAAGCCTGAAATTTTTGTAGGTAGCAATTTTTTTTTACTTTTTTTTTAAATACAGAATTAAATAGAACAATAAAATAAAACAAATAGAATACATTTTTTTTATTATGCAAGGTCCTTGTTGGTCTATTGCATTTACATAAATCTATGATCGGGATGTTCTCTTCAGCACCACCCGGAAATTTTTATTAACGCAATAGATGTGCCAGATTTTTCTCATGCTTTTAAGGTTGTTTACTTTTTATTTTCTGCGATTCATTATTTTTTTTCGGTACCTCGAACGTTCTGCAACAAGTTTTTGTTAACTGTGTGTAATTTTTCTATGCTATTAGTTTGTCCCATATATACTCACCGTGACATCGAGCCTCTCATATGCGTTGTCGGGATCGCCTGCTGCTGATTCATTCTTTAATCTTCTTCTTTTCGGGTTGCTGCTGCTGCCGCCACCGGTACCGTCATCATCATTGTTCTTTTTAGTAGTTTTCTCTGCTGGTGCTGCTTTTCTTTTTTGTTCTTTTCTGTTTTTGCGATAACCAGCCTGATATTCTGCATAGCTTTTTTTCGCTCGCGATCGCTGTGATTTTAAGTAATCGGATATCCAGCCTCTGACGTTTTTTGTCGTAATTTGATTGTTATCAGTTCCGTCGTTCAATGCTATAAATTTTTCGCACGCTTGATAGCCTTCTCTTATCCGACTGATGTCCTCTTTCGTTATTATTTTCCGTCCCTGTTCTTCCGGATCGGAAATATTTCTTAAAATCAATTTCCGTCTTTCGATTTTCTCCGACCATATTCCTTGAATTATGGCGTTACGTCTTTTACGCAGTATTTCCGCTTCGCCGGCACTGATGTAGTGTTCGTATTGCAATCGAAGTTGTGGTGTTAATTGTATCATTCCATCCTCATCGGGCAATTTGTTGGATTCTCATCGGGCAGTTTGTTTCCTCATTAATAGGCTGATCACCACAATTACCAGAAGTTGATGCTTGCGATGAAATTAAATTTTTCGTTACGATCATTTTGATTTCGTTTCCTATCGAACGAGCTACTTTTTTCATTACATTTGTGTCGTTATTCCATACATTCCCAACGTCTCGTTTTTTTTTGTTTTTTTCGTTGGTATCGATTCGACGTTCAATTGTTCGCAGCTTTTTTGCTTCGATTGGTTCTTTATCACCGTTTTCAATAATAACTCTATCTTCTTAAGGGTTTTAGAATTATCTTCTTTGTCAACACTCGAATCAGAATCATCTTCCTCGCAACTCTTGTTTGCAGTTTGGCTGTTGCTGTTGTCATCGTTATGGCCATCAGGAGTATCATCGTCAGACCCAATGTTGTTCTCCGTTTCATGTGGATTATTCTCCTTTTCGTTCAAGTTGTTTACCTTCGAAATATAAATCGGTTATTAATAACCCTTTCACCACCGATTATTATCAAACATTATCATTACCGTCATCGATTAAATCAACAGAACACATTTACCCGAATGTCGTAATTATTATTACGTAATGATACGTAAAGTTTCAAACCTATTTCCGTTATAACGGGTTAATTAAAAAAGGTAAATAGTAATATCTATAGTGTTAAATTTTTTTTTAATAAAAAATGACGCGTACATTTTCATACCCGTATATTTATCGCTACAGTTAGCGATGGTGAGTCCTCGATGTTTGTGGTAACCCCACCTGATGATGCGCATTTTATATGATCGAAATAAATGAAAGTCTAATATGAAGCTTCTATGTTAAATATATCTCATTACGTAATATCCTAATAATACTATTTCATTATGCGCGTTGATAATGCTGATAAATAGGTGATATTTTTCAAAATTTTCAACACGCATAATTTAAAAAAGTATTGTTCCAATACTACACGTCATGAAATAATCATTTCTGTATAAGCTTATATATTGGACTTTTTTTATTCCTTCATTTACTTTGCCCTTTTCTTGTTACAAAGCGACGCAGCTTTGACCCTTGACTTTTTAGTCTTATAGTTCGTTGTGAATGGTGAATTCTCATCGGATGATACGTTGGATTTATCTTTCAAATGGAATATGCCTTTACGTACGATGGGGATCCCTTCTTTTTCGTTTCTTTTCGGTGTTACCTATTATAATTTACATTTTTTATTTTAATAATCCTGTCGTTGTATCATATTTATTAATTTAGATCACTCGGTGTGAAAATGTGCGTTTTACGCTTAAGTTAAAATCGGTGTTCGTGCGTAAAACACTAATTTTCATGCCTTGTGAAGAAACATTTTGTACGATACTGGCGAGAATTTTTTTTCTGAATCCGTCTCAATGCAGCACTGGCCTTTGGCTTTCGAGCTCATGCATATTCACACCTGACAGAACAAGTTTTATCGCACTAGTATCGTAAATTAGCATATCTATATATTCTTTAACTTACAGCGATTAATTGTGGTTTGATTGGGTCCGCGGAATTGACATGCGACGGTACAATCAAAATTTTTCTATTGAATACTTCAATTTTTCAAATCATTGATTGCTTCCCAACCGGTGTCACTTTTCTCGAATCCACTCTCTCAGTCGACTCTATTTTTGTACCTGGTCATAGTCAAAAACATTAGCCTTCGTTAGCGAAATGTTCTACAATATTGAATTATTGTTCTCATACCATTTTCTTCGCACCGCATTTTCTTGCCTCGATGACTCAGACTCGGTACCGAATTTTTTTGTCTCGATGACTCAGGTTTCAATTCATCATCCGTCTTATCTTTGACTGAAACGCTTATATTCTCCGTACTATCAACACGATTCTCTTCATTCGCTGCAGCACTTTCCAATGCATCATCGACACT
Organism: Stenichneumon culpator; assembly: GCA_964017025.1. Taxonomy (NCBI): domain Eukaryota; kingdom Metazoa; phylum Arthropoda; class Insecta; order Hymenoptera; family Ichneumonidae; genus Stenichneumon; species Stenichneumon culpator. The sequence goes on along the minus strand of OZ024781.1, from coordinate 965,661 downwards.
ACAGTTCTGTAGTTTGATTGAATCCACTATTGTCGTGTCCTACAAAAAAACAAATAAAAATAATTTTATTATAAAACTTAGTAAGGAAAATGTCAAATGTTATTACATGGTCGAATAATACTCGAGTCTTACATCATCGTATTGTTCGTAGGGACCAAAAGACGATTCGCCGTTAGATATCTCCGATGTCGTTTCCGATGACATTTTATCCGACAGAGATTGACCTGTGATCGATCTCGCCTCTTCCCTCAGTACCGCATTTTCTTGCTTCAATGATGCAGATTTCAAGTCATCATCCGTCTTATCTTTGACTGAAACGCTTATCTTCTCCGTACTGTCAACACGACTCGTTGGCAACTCTTCATTCGCTGCAGCACTTTCCAATGTATCATCGACATTACAGTTCTGTAGCTTGATTGAATCCACTATTGTCGTGTCCTACAAAAAAATGAATAAAAGTAATTTTATTATTTAACCTAGCGAGGAAAATGTCAAATGTTATTACATGTTCGAATAATACTCGATTCTTACATCATCGTATTGTTCGTAGAGACAAAGATACGATTCGTTGTCAGATATCTTTGATGTTGTCTTCGATGCAATTTCGTCCGACAGAGATTGAACTGTGATCGACTTCGCCACTTCCCTCAGTACCGCATTTTCTTGCCTCGATGACGCAGATTTCACGTCGTCATCCGTGTTATCGTTGAGGAGAACACTTGGATTCTCGGTACACTCGTTCTTTTCTGAAGTTGTCTGTAATAATTGATTAAATTATTATATATTCAATATGAAACAACAATTGCACTAAATTTCATCATTATGAATAATACCTTCTCGGCTGATTCTATTAATTGGAGAACTCAATCCTCGGCTTCTTTCTTCGATGTCTTTACTGCTATTTCTCTCTGCTTCTATAGACAAACAATACTTTGTATACTCGATTCTTAATCGTGGGTACGGTAATTAATACATACTTTTAAATCAGCGCTAATTGAATTTTGTCGTTTGGTTACGTTTCGTTGTTTCGCCGTTTTTGAATTCAATCTTTTCGTATAATTCAATCGTGTCGATTCGCATATAGGGCTTCTAGTAACTTGTATCGTTACAGGCGTATGACTGTTCATTTTCGGGATCGATATCCGTTTTCCATTCGCGTCACATGTTAGCATGTTCGTGATTTCTTCTTCGCATTCCAAATGCGATTCTGATTTACCATAATTTTTATTAGTGACGAGGTACACATAAACAAATAAAAAATAGAGAGAGAGGGAGAGAATTATATTTTTTTCCTCTACTTGGCTATTCTACATGCATATTCACGTTCATTCAGTTTGTACTAGCGAGGGCGAGTATTGCCATCATATGAGTCACTTCAAGATGTACTGCATAAATATGGTATTAAATTTTTCATTGGTGAGGTGTAAAAATGGCTTCTGTGACGGTCCCGTATAGTATTTTAGCACAGGAAACTCAAGTTGACATTTTATCTAAATTCTTGCTAATCTTTCTAACGTCAGCACCTTCCGTGCGAACGCGAACGCTCTCACGGCAGCAGTCCAGCCGCTGCACCCGCCGCGCGTGAGCCGCGGCCGTCATATCGCGCGTAGGAATACCTTGTCGCGCGCAGCAATAGGCGAGGGCCCCGCTTTCGTCAGGCCCTTTATGCAGTTCATCATCAGTCCCCGATCTTGTAAGACGTTACGCTCTCCGAATACTTAGACAATAAAGTGCCACAGTCGTCATTCACCTTTAATCTGCATTCACACAATAATTCATAACTCCTCGACCAACCCGACTATCACATGGTGTCAGAAGTGTTCGAACTACTTAAACACGTTCACTCATTTTTTTTCTCTCCCTTTCTTCTCAGAAATTATTAAATTCAGTTCCATCGTTAAATAAAATTCGTAAATCGAGCAAACCTTTCGGACATATAAAAAAAAAGTGCAACGAATAAAAGACAGAAAAATCGTGCAACGCGAGAATAGTGACAATTGGTGAAGTTTGCGACACTTACAAATCGTAGAAACAGTTACAAAATTCTTCTTTCGACGAAACTCCGGACAATAAACTCAGCGAACCTTTTTTTTAACACCATCAATAACATTTCAACAAATTTCAACACTACTTCAAACATAAATTTCAAACCTTTTTCAACGAAAATTTTTAATTTTCGACAATTTGAAAAATATCTCACCGCACCGTTCAACAAAATTTTCAACGAAGTTTTCAACATATATTCAACGCAAAGTTCAACAAATCTCAACAACACTCTCAACGAAAATTTTCAACAACATCTAACATTCAACATTCAACATTCAATAACACTACACCAATACAAGTCCACATCAAAAAATTGAAGGAAGGAAGGAAGAAATAATTTTATCCAAACCAGGAAAAACCGATTAATACCTACGAAAATATACGCACTGGTATTTTTTACACTGAAGGAAGGAAGTCGAACAAATATATACATAAAAAAGAGGATCTTTCACGCAACGACATATCCTCACATTCTTGGCACTGTAAGTACCTCAAATTTATTTATTTATTTTTTTCTTTCTTCATTCATTTATTTTTCATGATACATACATTTCGGCTTGCGTGACTAACAAAAAAAGAGAAAAACACTAACAACTTTTAAATAAAAAAGGGGGAAAACGCTATTGCCGTCCTCCCCTATACTTGCACGCCAAGCGCACTCACGTTACCCAGAGAGATAACAGCTAGAATAACGCGGGAACCGAGCGCCGACGAGCTACATAGCGCTTCTGCGCGTAGCGTGTGTCTAAGCGTACGACCGCCATGCTGCATGGCAGAGGGAGACAGGGAATTCCCTTACACAAACACACACAACAATAAACCACGCATATTACTGTTATTGTTATTAATTATCAACAATTGCACCAATAAGAATTTTTCGTTGGAAAGTTTACTTTTGCTCACGAAATACCCCACGAAACACAAGGAAATAAGTTAATGATTTGTACAACTAATACTAAATTAACTGAAGATATAGAATCAAATTTATTCTTTAGGAACGTCTTGTCAGATTTAGCACAATTCTTAAAATTTATAAATTTATAAAGTATATTACCTACAAATTTTTGTTTTCTTTTGTTTATTACTAAGCAAAGAGAAGATAATCTACTCCCTACTCCAACACAAGCCTATTTTACGGTTTAGTTGTTAAATCGTCAAAATTGGGCTCCAGTGCAACCGTTTCCAGACACAAATGGCAAATAGTCTTACGAAATAATAATATCCTTTAAAAATTGCTAGCGTCATAACTTTTAATAATGCTAACACCGGAAACTAAATATTCAACAAAAACGAACAAACAAATGACAAATCGATAAACTCAAAATTTAAGAAGAAAAAGCAATTTGGAACAACCATTTAGGAAAAAGCTTACAGGGAATTATAAAAAAAAGTAAACAAACACAAAAAAAAATAAACAAATTATATATATATATATATATATATATATATATATATTGTGACGTGGTGCGTCACAAGCCCTCCCCAGCGTGGCTCGACGTCCCACCACTCACCTAAAAAAAATACACTAGGATTAGAATCTATTATCTAAGCAACGAACTGAATTATTGTTAAACCTTCCCCTCGACTCACCCTCATCCCTTGTTACCCCGTCAGTCCTCCCCCTGCTCACTCAACGAAGATCCAGCGCAGCCCACCGAAGACCACTACAGCCACAGCAGACACCCGAAGACTCCACCAACGACCAGACTGACCTCGCCAGGCCCGGAATCCGACTACAAAAATTGCCAATTAAAGCCTGGTACGGCAGCCAGGCACTAACCTCCAAACAAATCTCGACAAACCGATGCTCTGCTTCCACACCGCCGTCCGTCCCTTGGAGGCCACCGCAACGAAAATTCCACTCGACTGACCCGCCCTGGCCAGTCCGAAGCCCGACGACACACTCTCGGCTCGAAATAACGAGTGTAAACCGACGAGCTGTGTCGTGCGGGTAAACACCGTAAAATTTGCACTCGAGCTGTCAGAAGCGACAGTTCCCCAGCCCACCGCGAGGAACCAGCACCTCCCGGCGTGGAGAATATTCGGCAATCGATAAGCCAATCGATGCCGAGGATGCGCGCGCCGAGCGTCGCGACAGGCCTTCCGTCGCGACGAATATTCGCAATCGGCCGCAGCCAATTACGACGCCCACCGCCCAGCTAGTCCCGAGACCGACCAATCGATTCTCGCAGAAAAATCGCAAATTGCAAGACCGACCCTGAGGTCGGAGAAGAAGCCGGAAACGGCATGGCTTTCTTCACTTCGAGCCACGGCGTGTGAGAGAGCGAGTGTGTGACAGGCGAGAAAAGATTATTGAGAAAAGATTTGGAAATTATATCGACCCGGCAAGCCACGTTATACCAGACTCCTGTGTGGAGAGTATTGTATCGAATTCGACGAGGAATTGTACGCCCACGGACACGATTTGGACCAAATACTGTAAATTATCTCGACTGGAATTACTAAGGATTATCGAACGGATTGATTGAGAGCGTGATCGCACGGATTCTGTTGTAAGCGACACGACGTGTAAGCGACAGGTTGAGTGAGTACATTTTGAGTTTCCCAGCCCCATTTCGACCCGATTGACTGTCCCATCTCCCACATCCCCCCCCCCCCCCCCCCCCCCGAAAATTTACCCATCACCCCCCTGGTAATTTTAAGCATTTCTTGGATTGTATAAATTTTGATCGCCGATCACCGGCTGCCACGTCCGCCGGCATTTTGCTCTATATTTTTCGTGCGCGTGAGTGGTGGCGATCGCGAAATTTTACAGCGCGCTACCGTTAGCCTAATTTTCCCCGTTCTACCCGAGACTGTAAAAGCGTTCGTAGTATTTACTTTTTTTTTGTGATTATTGAAACTTTGCATATTTTGTTTTCGTGCCGAGGTAATATCGTCAAGAAGCCCTGGACAGTGCCTGCGGCCTGAGAAGTCTCATTCCCCTCCCCCCCCGTTCCCGCTAGCCGAGTGCCGTGAAAATTTAATAGATTTTGTTCTCTCGTTTTTTTCTTTTTTTGGTTTGGTTTGCACTCGATTTATTTAATCGAGCGCCGCGGTGCTACACCGACACAGTAGCTGGCGCCCAAAAATCCGTGATTATTCCCCGAGTTTTGAGAAGTTTTTTTTTTGAGACCAGTATTGTGTAGAATCTTCACCGGCCAGCCCCTCCCCCCCTCCCCTTCCCTGCGATTGACCCTGCGAATTGCCGTCCCGGCAATTACCGTAGACCAGCGTATTTTCGTAAGTCTTGTTATCGAGTTATTTTTCAATTTTCTCGTTCTTTTTTTCCCGCGCTTAATAATTGTCCGACCATTATATTTTGCCCAACTTTTAATTATTGTCCGACCTTTGTATTTCGCCCTGCGTAGTCATTATTTTTTTCTTTTTCGACCTTAGGATTTTTCCCCCGCGTATCAATTATTTTTCTTTTTTCCTATTTTTGTATTTTGCCCAGCGTTAACGATTTTTCTATTTTCTTATCTTCCCCCCCCCCCCCCCCCCGAGTACTGAGTATTTCTCGATTTCTTTTATTTTCCCTGCGTAGTGATTATTTCCGTTTTTTTTGTTATCACCACTGAACTTGTTGCCCTCCGCTCTTATTTTTTTTTTTGTGAATTGGTTATCATTATTGTCATTGAGACCCCCCCCTTTTATGACCATTGTTAAAACGGCCTATTATTTTGTTACCAATTATTGAACACGAGTTACTATTAAAAGTTATTTCTTTTTCACCTTGCTACACGACATACTGGAGTGTTATTTCCCCCTTTCCCCCCGCCTTATATTCCCCCGAGTTGTCCCGTTTGGGAGTGTTAAGAACTAGGACGCACCGTCACAATATATATATATATATCAAAAGAAAAAAATTTTTAATAAAAAAAAATTTCCACCTATTAATTTTTCAAAAAAAAAAATAAAGCACACGGTATATTTAGAAATAACAATGACAGTATTACGTTAGCAATATTAAAACAGGAAATAGTATATAACATAGATAAACATGCCACGACATCACCCTCGCGATAGGAATTATTCGGATTATCGAGATCATCGACGCGATTCTCGCGATCGAGATTATCGACGTGATTCACGAAACCGTCGAAACGATTCACGAGACCGGAACTACTGCGGTCGCGGAAGTGACTCCGAAAACAGATTAGAACACGATTCACAACTAGAACAAGAGATTGAACTCGCATTGTTAAAAATCATTCAGGAAAATCCACAAACAATTTTAGGCATTATAAAACTGGCAAACATCCAGACTGCAGCACTTGATATATTATCGGGTTCAATTCCTTCCAAAAAACGAGAGAAATTCAATCGAGCGCTGACAAAGGTACTGCGAAAATACCGGGAAATTAAAACAAGCATTTTAGGCACCACGGAAACAATAAAAAAAGAAGAAAAAGAAATGCAAGTAAAATCCCATCACGTCAAAAGTAACCGTATAGGAAATGCACTCGAGACCGCCAACAGTACGACCCAACCACATACACGCGGCCGCTCATCCGACGAATCACCCGGAAATCCAGCACCCAGGAAAAAACAGCACGAAAACGATTCGGACGACAAACAGCCACAACAAGGTTCAATTCAGAACGAAAACATAATCATAACACAAAAGAAGGAGAGCGCACACGTCAGAACAGAACCAACGGGGGACGACGAAACACCACAAACCGAAATTTCGGAAGATGAACTCACCCCGAAACCCCCTAGGACGACAAGGAAACGAAAAAAGGATACTTCTGAGGACGAAAGGAAAACACGAGAACCACGCAAGAAATCAAGGACACGAAAAGAAAAGTAACAGAGAAATATGTAAAAAACAATGAAGAAGAAAAGAGTAAAAAAGAGGAAAATAAAGAGAAAAAACCGACCGTACAAAGCGAGACTAGAGTGAAAAGTGCAGAGCGCAGAGGACAGAGAGCCCCGCCTGACACAGAGAGAAAAAGTCCACAAATACGGAAGGAAGACGATACACAAAATGGAAAAACCGATTTGGCAATGCAAAAGGATCAAGATTTACAACAACGAGACGATCAATCGCCGCCGACAAATATCGGAGAACTGGCCAGCGACGATAAAACCTACGAGCCACCTGTACGACCAACATTCAGATCACCAACAACAGTACAGAATTTCCGAGGTTTTACCCTGCAACCCCAACTGCAGGACGAAACATCAACCAACGATGAATCCAGCACACCTCAGGACGTACCGCCGAACTTTCGATCGCCTATCTTTGACAAAACATCCATAACTCAATATCGGACAGAAAAGGTAGTTGACCAAGAACGTGTTCGACCGACCTTTAGATCACCCTCGTCAAATGAAAAATCGAAGAGCCAACTGCGCAACACTGCTAAACATACCATACAGAAAAAGCGGAAAATAGCGGTCTGTTTATTTGAGGGCAGTATAACAGTAAGACACAGGACAACAGGCGACTTAATAAACACGCCCAAATTGTGTAAAAAGCTGATCATCCTCTTAGATGAATTAAAATTACTATCGATTTACTATCATTCAAAAACTGCCCAGGCACAAGACAATCGATCACCAAAAACACAGGAAGCCATTCCACACCCAAGATCGACGAATGAGTTAGTGGTCACATCAGGAATTTTGCGAGAAGCGAGTGAGCTCTTCACCCACGAAGAACAACCAGTCGCCATACCTGAAATGCCGAAACAAATCGATTTGGCAACACCATCGAAAATCGAGCCGAATTTCCGATCACCATCGACGATCAGGCAAACCACCGAACTAGGAAACCTACCATCACCTTCCAGCAGGCCCAAAGAGAAAATCAAATTTGGGAAAATCGCACCACTTCCACCTGTGCGACCTAACATCAGATTTCCACTGACACATGCTGAGCGAGGAAAAAGTTCCGACCAATTTATTGCACAAACACCAGTGCAACCAAACTTTAGGTCACCCTTGAATCTCGACCTACATAATAGCATCGCTTCAAGCACTACCCAACAAATAGTGCCACCGAACTTCTGTTCGCCACCTTTTCGTAAAAATATCGTCGTCAAAAACCACGGCTAACGACAACCTATCAGGAGTAATAACTTGTACATCGCAAAGTTATAGACAACGACACACATCGCATAATGTTATGCGTTATTGTAACCGAACAAACGTCTCATCCATCGACATTAGTAATTAGCATATTAGTACAAGTAGATATTGGGCAAACTAGATGTAGCATAAGGAAACACATACACACAAAATCTACCTGAAATATCAACAACAATCCCAGCCTTTGGAACTATGCAGGTGTATATTTGCTTACGCTACAAATACAAAACCACACTACACGCGCGAAACAACACCTTAAAACCCACAGACACCAGCCGCTAATTTTAGACTCCTAACACTTAAACAAAAACAGAATCACCGGAAATAATAATAATAAAAGAGGAAACCGACTCTGACCCCGACTCCGACTCAGAATCCGACAACACCTCTCAAGAAACGCTAAAACTGCAAGGTGAAGAAAAACCGCCAACCCCTAGACCCACACCTACTGCAACCGAAGACATGGTCCTGAACTGGCTTGACGAACAAGACATAACGACACTAAGACGATTACAAATCAAATCATGACCAGAATATTTTTAATAGAAAAGGCAAACGCAAAAAAACAGATGACACGGAAACGCAAGCGCTCTCCCATTTAAAATCCGACGAAAACCTACGGACGCAACGCAAACAGAATATTACAAACAAAAAACAAAAAAAACCCAATCGAGAACGACAAACGCACTGCAACTCACGTATCAAACACACAACATACAATACCACACTTTACACCTATCATTACTTCACACTTAATGAAACATAACCATTAACCCTCATGCATTTTCAAACATGCATACATAATATAATTGATATATATATATATATATATATATATATATATATATATATATATATATATATATAAAGAGCGGAAAACAAGAGCGCGGCGACACACGCTGCGTAGCAGCCTTGTTTTGTAAGACGAACCGGAAATCGACATTTTTTCTTTTTTTTGTTGTCTTCTACGGCAAGAAGCCGTACCACCAGTGGACTATTTGTTTCGTTTTTTTTCTCTTCTCTTTGAAACCGGTCAATATATTACTCATCTTAAATAAAAAAAATATGTCTTATATAAAAAAAAAATTCTCCTTCTCTCCCCTATTAAAAAAAAAAAAAAAAAAAAAAAAAAACGTTTCAGAACCAATGCCACCTATCCTAAACCAAGGAACCACCTCCATTGTAACATATCTTACCCACTAACGCCAACACTAATAAAGCTTTTAGAAAATGTTTCAGGAAATGAAATTAAGCAATTGTTATTCTTTCGCTAACTACCAGGATGCATTATACACAAAAGGTTACAGGATACGAAAAAAAATAATAATAACTCAGATAAAGGACTAAACAGTAAATACAAAAAGGCACAACCAACATCAGTTTATCGAATCTCACAAAACCCGGAGAATCAACGTGAAACCTTTCCTAGTATAAAATTTTTTTTTATAAAATAATATATATATATTTTATCATAAACCCGACCGATCCCCTATAACACAACCAGTTCCACTAACACAAATGCTAATGAACAATAGCCAGTTTCAGATTTAGGACATCTATCCCTTAGACGAACATAGCAAGGACATTTGGACGGAACAAATAGTAATCATCCTTAACAACCCGAATAAAGGGAAGAACCGAACGACACAGAAATGGGATCCAAGGAAAAATGACTATTTTGACGACACACACACACACAGTGAAAAATGCATAAAAAACAGACCCATAAGCAAACCAAAAATCATCTCATTGTATAGACTCACACAAAAAAAAAAGTTGTAAACAACCATATCCGATGCGGAGCATCGCTCTTTTTGTAAGAGGGGGAGTGTGACGGTCCCGTATAGTATTTTAGCACAGGAAACTCAAGTTGACATTTTATCTAAATTCTTGCTAATCTTTCTAACGTCAGCACCTTCCGTGCGAACGCGAACGCTCTCACGGCAGCAGTCCAGCCGCTGCACCCGCCGCGCGTGAGCCGCGGCCGTCATATCGCGCGTAGGAATACCTTGTCGCGCGCAGCAATAGGCGAGGGCCCCGCTTTCGTCAGGCCCTTTATGCAGTTCATCATCAGTCCCCGATCTTGTAAGACGTTACGCTCTCCGAATACTTAGACAATAAAGTGCCAAAGTCGTCATTCACCTTTAATCTGCATTCACACAATAATTCATAACTCCTCGACCAACCCGACTATCACACTTCTTTCAAATTTAACTTTTTTTAAAAGCAAAGAAGCGTGCGCTGCACTGCCCATTACAGCAATAAATAAATATAAAAAAAATCAGCCAGGAATATACTTAGAGCATAGGAACGAACGGTGTGTTATTTCCCATAAAAATTTATTGTCCGGTTATCCTTGGCGGTAGAAGTATTGGTTCTTGTGTCAGTAGCAATTGGAACTAGCCTAAGAATATACTTTTCGTGAATATTACTATTATTATTGTTATTGATTAAAAAGAATGTATTATCAATTTTTCACTATATTGTGTGATAATTTCCCGTACTTTACATCATCCCGATATGTATCGTAATGTTAAACTATATACGCTTGTCTCGAGCAAATAATAAAAACTTGAAGTATATTATCGTTAATGAGAATCGACTGTTTTTTTAGTCAAAATTCAGATCGTAAAAACATTTATCAACGCAGTCTCGAATCGAAATTAGTAATTAGCAAAGCAACACTAGTAAAATTAATTATGTCATTCACGGGTAATTATATATTTCCCAAAAATTATCCGTGTATCGATGATTAAGAAAAATACGTAATCAACTTCAAGAATCTCAACGCGTTCGAAATCGTGTTATCACGTACTATCGATCAGTTGAATATCGTCTGATAATCGATCCTCTTTAACATACCGTTTCTTTTTTTTTTATTTTTCTTCTGAACGATAATTTGCTTTCTTACCACTTTCTCTTAAGGAGAAGTGAAATATCTCAGTCGCTATCAAAAGCTGTATGATCTTTTTTGAATGGTGAGCATTTTTTCTAGAAAAAAATAAAAATAACAACAAATTCGAATCGGATGCGAACGGTAATAACGCATTCGGCCCGAATTTTAATTTTTTCAAAAAAAAAGTTCATTGGAAAATTACAGCTACCTCTCTCGCACTCGCAGCCATTTGATTTCGCTGTAACTTCGCCTTAATGTACGATCAACATATCGATTACAATCAATTAATATTCAATTATACTTGGTGATGTTTGTCGTATACTATTACAGCAAGTATGGTGTTTCATCGGTACCGTGTTCAATTATTTAAGGGTGTGGTAAACACTTCCCGTCGGAAATGAAAATTTTAAGTTTTTATTATTCGTTACCCTACCAAATTTGCATATGATATAGATGTTAAAAGTAGATTCTTGCATGGAACCGAATCGATAACCTAACTTTATATAAATATTTATAAGAAATAATTTCCAATTGGAAATAGTTAGAGCAACATGCAAAAAAATTATTCACAAATTTTGTCATCAATCGACCGAACGAGATGCTTTTCTTCTGTACTTACCGAATATTTTGTAAACGGTGACCACGTGGTATATGAAGGATTTTGGCGTTGCTTGCAAAATTCTTAGCGTTGTCTCTTGCGATTTTTTTGCTAAATAATTTTGCATCCATGCGACGGCACATGGAATTTGCTTTCTCCTCTTCTTTCTTCCTGCTTGTATTGTCGTCTCACGGAATACTTCTCCGACTCTACGTATCTTGAGACGCTCCTTATAAGATCGTGTAGGTTTTTGCCGTTCTAGGAGTACGCAATACCAATTCTCGTCAGCCATTTTCTTGTCTGCAATGGATAAAGTATATGATGAGTTATTTTCTAATTTCTACTTGAAGTTGCATGCTTCCGAAAAAAATGAATACCTTTTCTAATTTACAAATCTTGTATTCAGAAATAATATTTATACTACAATTAATTTTTTTTAAATTAGATCGTTTTATTTTGAACGCTGGAATAGCGTTAATCATTGCGATTAAAAATCAGTAATTTATCGTGAAATATTACCGGTTTAATTACAGACTTGCATCTCTGATAAATTAATACTCGAGTTGAAAATCTTTCACTTAATTATTTATCATTCGACTGGTATTACATATAAAAATTATCAATAAGTCAAGCACATTAGTTTGTATGTATCGGTATCTCAAAATCATTATCCATGCCAAACATTTATCAGATACTGGCGTCTGGCAAGTATTCGGCGCAGATAGTGTTGATAGCGACATGTAAGTGGTATCGCAATGCGATACAGACTAACAGATAACCCTCATCATGGCGACTTTGTAATTTTATCATTGCTATATATATAGATATTTTGTACCACCACGATATAGTAAAGTATATCTGACAAGACTTACCTTTCACGTTGAATCTTCTTGAGCCGTCCGACGTTTCCTCGTTCTGTTACGGTAATTGGTGAAATCCTTCCGTCAACGACAGGACAAAAGGTACTGTGAGTCTCCCTCAGACTTGGCTGCTGCACGGTGAGATATGTTGTCACCGGTGTATCTGAAATGTGACAAAAAGAGGTTAGAATTCTTATTTATTAAAGCATTTATTGATTTTTTTAATACTCGAACTCAAGTGAAATCGATTGAAATTTTTTTTTTCTATCGTTGAGGTTATGAAATTATTTTGTCGCACGACAATTTCTATGGGCTCGGGTGCGTAAATCAAATTGGTTCGAACAATACTCATGATTTTATATTGCCTTATGTGTCACTATAATCGTAATTATCATAGACGATAAGCGCTCGTTTTTTACACAATAGAACACTTACGACTGTGAAAAACGTGTGCGTATCACGAAAACTTTTGTATAATAAGCAAGATGGCTACCAGGCGTCCTTGTGTTATATCCGCACAAACTCAGTTAGCTACTCTGGGTTTTGCGGGAGAGCCGTTAGCTCTTAAGATTCGGGATTTATCCAGTTAAGGGTTAGAACCCAAGAGAATTATAATCGCACGATTTACTATTTATTATAGTTTATTAGAGAAGTCTTCCAAATAGTTTATTACGACAATGTTTATTAGAGTCTATTACAGAAATCTTCGTTAATTAGTGTTTATTACCAATCGTATCGAGTACACCTTGTACAGTGGTCTTCCCGTGGAAGAACTTGTCCGAACTAGTAGTATCACTTACTACCGAATTGCGTGCCCTTGCACAAGTAATTGTCACGTGAATCGTAATGTAACTAACAAAACGTAACCAACAAAACGTGACAAGCAAAACGTAACCAACCGTACAGAATCAGGAGTTCCGAAGAGACTAGTGGGTGCCTGCTCTCGGTTCCCTATATATGGATGGAAGAGCAGGCACGTCAGCTTAATTTTAGTCGATGTCAGATATTTCGTCAGATTGCTAATTGTTTAAACAATTCTCGTTTCCGGGTAGAATACAATATCGTCAATAATTTCCCAATAGCTGACTCAGCAATTCCTGAGCTGATGCGTTACTCGCCGAGTCGCTCGCGATTGCCTAAATGCTGCGTTAGGTGTCAAGTTACACGCGTTTGCCTAAATGCTGACTCGACTGTACGGTGGATTTCGTTATTATTTCGCAACGACGCGCGGTCGGTGCCTGCAGCTGCATACCTCGATTCCGGTGCAATGACCTTGCCTTAATAATCGAGGTATTGAAATACCCGGGGTACAACACTTGGGCCGATTCGTGTTGATGAGTCGCTGCGATGTTTTTATAGAGGCCGGCGTAAGGTTTCCCGACGCCACATAACTAGACGGCCCGGATGCCCGAATCGACGCTTGGTAGCCATTGGTAGCCATCTTACTACAAAGATTGGAGGATTTCGTGATACGCACCCGTTTTTCACAGCTGCGAGACCACGCGAGTCCATTGTATAAAAAAAAAACAAGAGCTCGTTGCGTATTATAAGTACGATTGAAGTGGACAAAAGGAGATATAAAACTGTGTGTATAGTTCGAGACGATTTTATTTGTATCTACAAGCGTCCAGACAAATTGTCGTGAAACAAAACCATTTTATAACCTTGTAACAGGAGCAAGCTTCCTTACAATATTTTCTCCGAATTCGTGCACTTCCTGTAGAGGAATGGGCGCTCAAGCGGAGGGATTCGTGTGCTCGAGTGTCCAGGAATTATGGGTTGGCGTATCAGAGACGGTGGTTATGTGGAAATATTGATTTTATTTGTAACCGGATAAGTTTTCAAGTAATTACAGCTTTTTCCCTCTCTTAAATTGCTTCTTTTTATTTATTCTTTGTGCGATAATTCCTTACTTGTTACCTAATTTGGTGAAAAAAAATGCTTATTCTTATTTTCTTATCGTGTTTCCCCTTTTACTGGCGCTTTTCTTGCTTGAGGTTGCGAGTATTCTCGATCTGCGTTATTATCACGCTTTGACCGTTTTCCGGTTATATTACCGTCGACACATGCGAACGCCCTATGATTTCGGGTCGGCGGCTCGATAGCTCGGGTTCCCAAGATGGCCGCCGCTCGCGGCTGGCCGCGCTGTGACGTCACGGGGCTGCGTCGGTAGTGACAGCTCGCTCACCTCGCGAATTACACTTTGTGTTTCTGCGACCACGGACTGTTTTTACCTGGTTTTGTTGTTATGGGTAAATGCAGTGGCCGTGAAGGAAGCCCTGTGAGTGGTTTTCTCGGGTCCTCGGTGTTGGGATTTTTGCTCACCCGTCACTTCGGCTCTTCTGACCGGTCACCTCGGTCACTTTACCGCTTCGCGCCAATCGTTGCACCAGAGTATAATTTCGAACTGGGCACGCGATTTCGACGTGTCCCGAGTTTTGCGAGTCCGTGTCACAATTTTTTAATGAGTTCTCGGCACTAATATTACTAGTCCTGCGTGGCTAATTTTTGTAAGTCCACGTTCACACTTTTTCGGAGTCCGAGATTAGCCCGGAGACGTACAAGTCCGGTTCCGGCACGAATTTCGTAAGTTCACTCGGCACAAAATTTTTATAAGTCCGAATATTTTTATAAGTCCGATTTTTGCACGAGTTTTATAAGTCCCATTCTTGCCCGAATTTTATAAGTCCACCGTAGCACAAATTTTTTATAAGTCCGATTTCTGCACGAATTCTATAAGTTCAATTCGGCACAGAATTTTATAAGTCCACAGTCGCACAAAATTTTATAAGTTCTTTTTGGCACTGTTTCACTTTAGTCACTTTTATTCCCGTTTACTCACTTTTACTTTTTACTTTTCACTTTTCACTATAAGTCCTTGGAGAGCTGGTGTAGACCCGGTGAGATGATTAACTGATTTCCGGTCGATTTCGTGCCTTTTTATATGCTAATTTTTGCCTCCCACTCGCGAAAATTGCATCTTTTTGGCGGACTCGCGCACGCGTATTTCGTTCTTGGTGTTTAATTTTCCTATTGGTCCTTCAAGGTTCTTCTCCCTTGTTCTCCAATTACCGGTGGGTTCTCCAGTGACGTCATTGCCCTTCTCGGCTTATCTCTAATCGGGTGCCTTTCTTGGTAGCGGTTGCGTCATTTTTGTCCAATCGTTTGTTCTCCTTTTCCCTCGCTTTTTCGCTCTGGTTGGCCTTGATCGATATGGCCTCTCGTTTCCTTTCCGCGGCGCTGGGTGGCGCTTGCGGAGTGTGCTTGTGTTCTCTGGCCCTTGTGGTTTCGGCGCATGCGTGGCTTCGGTATCGATCGGGTCGTCCCGGATCCCGTCCGATGGCGCCACTTGGCCTCTTTGCGTGCCTCGGCGATGTCGTGCGCGCTGTTTCGTTCCGGTGCTTCGCCTTGTCGGGTGCGCGGGGTTAGACGGGGGGGGGGGGGCGTTGCATTCTCCCCCGAACTACTGGTGGCGGGCTTCGTCCCGTCACCAGTCGTTCTTTCCATCTCTTTTTTTTCTTATTATTATTGTTGTATCTTTTTTTTTTTTTTTTTTGAAGAATGTATGCGGGGTTTTTTTTTCTATATTTATTCAGTTTTTCTTTTACATTTCCCAGTTTTCTTCTTCCTCGTTGTTGTCGCTGTCCTCGCTCGAACTCGGATCTTCGATGCCGGAGTCCGTCTCTGTCCATTCTTCCTCGTCGTCGGCATCGTCCCATCCCGGATGCGGCGCGGCGAGCCTTCCTCCGTCAGTTCCCCAGTGGAATTGGGCCGGGTTTTCCCCTCCTCGTCCTTCGTTCCTGGCGGTGAGTCTGGCCCTGGGGCTTGCGACTCCTTCCTCCGTGGCTTGTATCTCCACCCATGCGGCGTCCGTCCCGGTTTCCACGCTCCGGATGGTCATGCTCCAGGTCCTCTCGCGGAGGGTTTCCTGGAGCTCTCGGGTGGCGGAGTCGGTTCATTCCGGGCCGGGGACTGGACGCAACCGGTCTAGCCCGCACGCCACGGCCTGGAATGGTAGGGCGAGTTGGTCGTGCGGCACCGTAAACATCTCTTCCGGCCGTGCGGGTAGGGCCAGCGCCCAGTCTCCCAGCCAAACCCTTGTGTTACCGTTCTGGTCGCTGTCCTCCAGGACCAGGGCACGGAAAAATCGTCCGTTGTTTTTGACGAGGACCGGTGCTCTCGGAATCACCTCGTCACGGGCGACCCGATATATCTCCGGGTGTTGCTCCGTCACCGTGGCGAAGTGGTGGAGGATGCGGGCCCGGGTGCCATTCGGGTCCTGGAGGTGGACGTATAGTCTCGATGGGTTGCTGACTTGGATGACTGTAACCCCAGGGTGATGCGGACATAAATGTGGGGCAATGGGGGTCACACATTGTGGACGAGCGCTCGAGCCCTGAAAAGCGTTGACAGTGCGTTACCACAATGTGCCCGGAGCGTACTCTTTATGTTAAACGGGCGGCATAAGCGAAACTTATAGCCACTGTGCGCCAAGTCTGTGATCTGGCCTTCGAGGGGCTCGCGTCGATAATCTCTCTTCGGAGAGAGCAAAATGGATCCCAGGCGTTAAAACCCAGTGTGCCCATATCCGCGGGTGTGTTCTAGGAGCGATCGCATTAATTGCGAATCGTGAGTTCACGCCTGGTTTACGAGTCGCTGGTCAGCGATCTCATGGTTCGAATGTGCATGAGATTGTCTGGAAGCAGGCCCGGACGAAGCCAATCGTTCTGATGTCATCCTGATGCTTAAATCAGGTGCCCTCATCCCCGCGGGGTATCAAATAAAGGTTCTGGAATATGCCTTGTTCCGAAAGGAGTGGGCTGACCAGCTAGCCCATGTGGTTCATATATTTTTGGGGACCTACGTGTGATAGACGACGTGGTTGGTGACGCGTCCGACGAGAGAAGGGGACTCTCGCTTTGGCTTACCCCGGGTGGTTAACCAGCACCCGTAAGAGGTGTCAGTGAAAGGTATCGCAGGGGAGGTGCTTGCCAGCCGATTGTTGGTGGTCAATCGTGCGCACCTCTATTGAGGTTGGCCTCTGCGGGGCAAAATATATCGCAACATGGAAGTAGGTGGGCTTCGTTGCGTATGCTCTTAATGGGCGAGAGACCTTCGGGTCGAGCATGGATTGACGGTCTCGTGCCGGATTTCCTCACATTAGTTGTAACCCCAGGGTAGCACGAAGAGGAAAGAAGATCGAAGAAGAATGAAGAACGCGGAACGAAGGGAAGACGGAGAAAGAAGAAAGAAGAGTGAAGAAAAATTAGAATTAAGACCGCGCGAAATTTCTTTTCAGAAGAAATTTATATCCGTCAAAATCGCGTTAGATTCTGGTATCACTCGGCCGGGATGTGTCGGAACTCCCGGAAATGAGTGAATGGGCCGAAACCTTCTCGGACCACCCATTCACTCGAGTGATATAGGCAGGGCTTTTGTAACTAATAAAATCTTTATTCCATACAGCTTGCAGCTGCACTTGAACTGCGCAGGCGTCGTTCTGTTTTACGACTTGTTCAAGGCAGCTACCGTGGGGTTCCATTCCCCCGACAATCGCCTGGATATTTTCCGGGCATCCTGTAAGTGGACTGAGCAAGTTGCTCACGACTCCGCCTCCCCGTTTGGCCCCCGCTGGAAATGACTTCGAGGGATTCGACTTCGGTCGGATCGCTGGAAGCCCAACCAGGTGAGTCGCTACCCGATGCAGGGCAGGGTAGGTCCATCTGTTCGATGATCCTTGATTAATTGATCGATCGATCAACTAGTCAACGGTGAGAGCAGGGTTTTTCCAAGCCTAGTCCCCCCTTGTCAGCGTTTTCAACGGAAAGTAGGGGAATCTTTGTTGCGTTTGCTCTTGATGGGCGAGAGACCTTCGGGTCGAGCATAAGAGGAGGGTTTCGTGCCTGACTCTTTATACATTAAATGTAACCCCAGGGTAGGTTCCCTCGAGTACCCGCGCCGGATAGTTCTTGAAGGTTGCCATCTCTATTTTTTTTCTTTTTTTTTTTCACTTAAAGTCTTCTTTTTTTTCACTTAAGTCTTCTTTTTTTTCACTTAAAGTCCCTTTTTTTTCACTACTCTTCTTTAATTTGTCCTCTTTTTTTTTCGTTGTTTTTTTTTCCGCTTTCACCACTTTTCTTCCTGCTTTCTGCCACGTGGTTACTCCGGTCGGTTAGCTTTTTTCTCTGCGCTTCCTTTGTTCTCCGGCGGTGCGGAGCCTCTTTGCCCTCTCCCTTTGGCCTTCTTTTTAGCTTCTTGTTTATCTTTGAAGTGTTTTTTGGGCTTTGCCCGCGGCCTTGATCTTGTAATCTCGTTGCTTTGGATTTTATTGGCGGGTAACCTGCTCTGGGTGGCCGTGATGGGTCCGCCGGCGTCATCTTTCCGGTTATCTTCCCCATTATCGACCGTCGCATCGATCATCGATATTGCGCGCGTGCCGGCCTTTCGTATTACCCTAGGTCGCGCCTGGTGGTGGGGTTACCGTCTTGGCGCCGGGCGGTCTCGTCGTCGCTTCAGCGGCGCCTGTCTGGGGGGGCCCTCCGAATATTTGCGGTTCTCGCCGCTGTGCCCGGCGGTGCGAGACCAGGTTCCGCCTATGCTGCCGCTATCCTCGTCGAGCGCCTCTGTTCGGGTGTTGCTGTGCTGCTCTGGCCACCACTGGCTCGCTCCCCCGGCCTCCTCGTCCCGTTCTCGGCCCGTCCGCTTTGTGCTGATCTTCGTCCGTGCCGATCGACGGTCTCTCGGGGGGGTCTTCCTTCGCCAGTCGTGCTTGCCGTTCCGGCAGTCTTCCCGCGGCGGGCGGCGCGTGTGGTGCCTTCCCGTCGCGGTCGCTCTCGGCTATGCTCGTCCTTGTTCTTGTTCTTGTTGTTCTTACTTTTTCCATCCTTAGGTTTCTTCTTATCTTTCTCCTTCTTACGATTATTTTCTTTCTATGATTATTTTTTTTTTCCGGCGCTTATTATTATTCCTATGATTATTATTATTTTTTTTTTCTTATTAATTTTCCTCTCCTGATTCTTTTTCTTTGTATTATTACCTTTCTTACGATTATATATATATATATATATATTTTTTTTTTTTCTTAGCTTTATTTTTCTTCTTGTCACTTTTCTTTTATTATTACCTTTCTTCTTACTATTTCTATTATTATTATTTTTCTTATTGTTATTTCTCCTATCACCATTTTCCTTCTTAATTTTTTTTTTTTTTTTTTTTTTTTTTTTTCATGCCTCTTCCTCGGACTCGTCTTCGGCCTTCTTCGGGTCGTTTTTTGCCTTATATTTTTTTAGCAGAGTCGCGTGAAATTTCCCTCGGCTTTTCTTCGTTTCAGGATCCTCGAGTAGATACGTGGCCAGTCCGACGCAGCGCTCGATCCTGTACGGCCCTTCGTATAGCGGTAGGAATTTCGCCGCGACTTTATCGTCCTGGCTGGAGACATTTAGTGCTTTAACCAACACTAGCTCTCCTTCCTCGTACGCCACTAGTCCGTGGCAGTCGTCGAATTTTTCCGCCCTTTTTCTGCCCTTTTTCAGTATGCGGAGCTGCGTTTTTTCAAGCTTCTTGGCGTAGTCCCCGAGCTCGGCGGACTTCTCCCGTAACGCCGGGATCCAGTTTTTCCACGGGCGATGCGGCGGTTTTTTTGTCTGCAGCTCAGTCGGGGTGTACTCGGTGGTATCGTGCGGCGAGTCGTTGATACAGTCCTGTATTATCGGCACCCACCTTGCCCATGCCGTGTGCTTGTCGGTTAGGAATGTTCGAAAGAATCGTCCTAATTCCCGGTTTACTCGCTCGACGATGTTTCCTTGTGGGTGTCGGATCGAGGAAAACACTCCCCGTATGTTTTCTTTTTCCAACCATTTTTTCCAGGCTTTGGCTGTGAATTGCGTTCCGTGGTCGAACTGTAATCTCTTCGGCTTCCCTTGCCTTGGGATGTAGTCTGTGCTCAGCTTGTTGATTACCGTTTTCGTGTTCGCCTTTCGCATCGAGTACATGACCACGTACTTAGTAAAAGCGTCCAGGGTGACCAGGATATGCCTCACTCCTCCCGTGGACTGGGGTAAGGGTCCAAAAAAATCGATCGACACTAGATCTCCCGGTCCTTCCGGCACGATCGTATGCATGCATGCGTAACTCCTCTGGACCGCACATTTCGTCCGCTGACAGGAGTCGCATGTTGCAAGTTGATGCCTGACACTCTTCGCGAACCGAGGGCACGTGAAATCTTCGTTGAGCATGTGGAATACCTTGCTCGCCCCAATGTGTCCGTACATGAGATGGCATTCCTCTGTTAACGTTTCTCGCAGCTCTTCTGGCAGCACTACCTTCCATCGTCCCGTTTTCGCTGCTTTCTGTAGCACGCCGTCGCTGAGTCGATAATTCTTCTGGGTATATGCATCCTCCGTTTCTTCTTCCAATTTGGCGATAATTTCTTTCAAATTCCCTTGATTCCTCTGGATTTTGCCGATTGTTCGCATCTTTCTTGACAGTTCCTTCGAGGGTTTTCGTGCGAGGGCCGCGATTATCATTTTTCCCGGCGTCGTTTCCCCGGGCTCGTACTCGTGATCTCTTAATCGGCTGAGTGTATCTGCCACCTGATTTGATTTTCCCGGTCGATGTTCTACGGTCAGATCATATCCTTGCAGCAGCCAGCGCCCATCTCAACAATCTGTCGCTAGCGAACCGGCAGCTTTTGAGGAACGTCAATGCTTTATGGTCGGTTATCACCGTTATCTTCGCCCCCTTGAGGTAACTCTGAAATTTCTGAAGCGCCCAGACAATCGCGAGTAATTCCTTTTCGGTGGTCACGTATCCTACTTCGGCTCCCTTCAGCGTTCGACTCGCGAATGCGATGACTCCGATCTCGCCGTTTTCGTCCGTCTGTGCGAGCGTCGCCCCGAGTGCGTAATCGCTCGCGTCCGTCGTAAGGACGTACGGCTTTGTCACGTCGGGGTGTTCGAGGACGACCGACTCGCAAAATAATTCCTGCACTCTTTCGAATGCCCTTTCGTGTTCGTCCGTCCAGTTCCAGGTTTTTCCCTTTTTCAACAGTGCCAGTAGGGGCACCGTTTCCTCGGCGTGTCGGCTGGTAAATTTCGTATAGAAATTCACCAAACCGAGGAAACCCCGTAACTGCTTTATGTTGCGTGGTCTTGGGAATTCCTTGATGGACTTAATCTTGTCGGGTTGTGGTTGTATGCCCTTCGTCGTTACGATGTGCCCGAGGAATTTCACTTCGTTACGAAAAAAATGGGATTTCTCCATTTTCAGCGTCATGCCATGCTCGCGAATTCTTGAAAATAACTGCCGGAGATGTTGCAGATGTTGACTCGTGTCTGCGGAGACACACAGGAGGTCGTCTACAAAATTGATGATGAAATCCCCCGTATTTCGCAGGACGATGTCTAATCCCCGAACCAAGGCAGCCGTGCTCGTTTTTAATCCGAACGGGGTTACTGTGAATTCGTAACATTTGTTTTCGTGTCGGAACGCAGTGTATTTTCTCGAGTCCGGATGCAGCGGAATTTGCCAGAAACTGCTGGTCAAATCTAGTGTCGACATGACCTTTGCACCCCCACATTTTTGAAAAATTTCCTCTGTCGGTAACGAGGAGTCGTAATCTTCTTCGAGATGCTCGTTCAGTTGTCTCGCATCGAGGCACAACCGAACCTCCCCGTTAGGCTTAATCACGGTTACCACAGGGTTTATGTACGTGCTCGTCGACCGCTGGATAATGCCTTGGGCGAGCATTTTGTGTATCTCGTCCGTTACTTTTCCCCGATAAGCCATGGGGACCGGATACGACCGTGCGACGAACGGTTTTTCGTCCTTCAGTACGAGTCGATGTTCGTAAGCCTGCATCCGCCCTGGTCGCTTACGGAATACGTCCCTGTATTCGAAAATTAGGGCCTTGAAGGCCTGCTGCACTTCGATCCCTACGTCCGTGCATTCCCGAAGCTTTTCATCAACCTCCGCTTCTCTTAAGCACTCGTCGGCCGGGTCTCGGATTTCCCCGCTCATTATGTGTTTCGTCTCGGCGGCGTCCATGTCTTCGCCCTCATCAGCCCCCTCGACTCGTGCGAGGATCGCTCGGCTCTCCCCCATTTGCTTTTGTTCTTCCACACCTTCCATATGGCACTCCTCCATCTGCCAATATCCTTTCTCCAGCCGTCCCACAACTTTATCTCGCACCCGGACGACCTTTTCGTGCGTATCGACGAAGACCTCGAGCTTATCCATCGCGTCGATACCGAGAAGCACCGATTTTTGCAATCTCGGTATCACTAACAGGTTAATCTCTCCTTCGGAACCGTACACGTTCGCCCTTATCATCATTTGTTGTCTCACTCTTCCCGAACTTCCTCCGAATGCTCCCACCACGTTCAGCGATGTTACCGGCAAGGCCGGACAATTTTTAAACGCCTCCCGATTTTGCAAGTGGAACTCCTCCGAGATGCAGGACACCTCGCTACCACTGTCGACTAATGCACTCGCCACTGTTCCCTCGAGGCCGATCGGCACCTCAGGGCACATGGGTCGCGCTTCGTCGTAAGCGACGCTACCTCCGGGATTTTCCATGTCGAGGAGGTAATCCTGTGGACTCTCGAAAATCGTTCGAACGCTTTTCTCGGTTGTTTTCGGGGTTGCTCCTTGTCCAAAAGTGCTGACTTCCTTATTTCCGGCCGACGTTGGCATCGAAACCGGTCCAGGTTCGAGATGGGGTTGACGATCCTTCCCTCCGCCCTCCTTGGGCCCGACCTTCTCCTGGTCCATTTCTTCCTTCTCCTCCCCCTTCCTAGGATCCGTCTCTCCCCCGTTCCTCGTTAACCCTTTCCGTTCTTCCAACGGTTCGGCCGACTGGAAGGTTGTCGGTTTCTTTTCGACATTGGCCGCTTCTTCCCCCGAGTTCCTTGCCGCTTCTCTCTCTCTTTCTCTCTTCTCTCGCCTGACTCTCCAACACTCGTCCCTTCGCCTCTTCCGTTCCGTTTCTTGTCTCTCTCTCTCTTCCTTCATTCTTTGGTCTTCGGTTTTTCTTTGTTCTTCTTCTCTTCTCTTCTCCTCCCGTTCCTTCTTTTCCTCTCCTTTTTTCTGTATCTCCTCCTGTTTCTTTCTTTCTTCTTCTCTTTTCTGTCTCTCCTCCTTTTTCTTCCTTTCTTGCCTCTCTCTCTTTTCTCGTCGTTTCTTCTCTTCTTTCTCCGAGTTCGCCGCCGTTGCGTCTCGTGGCCTTTCCTCGTACCTTGCGGACGCAACGTTTACGCGTTTCCCTGGCTCACGCCTTGCGAGCCAGCCATCGCTCCTTGCGCCTGCTGCGTCGCCGGCGCTGGTGTCGAAGGCGGGGTCACAGGAAAAAATGGCGGCGGTATCGAAAAATTTGGTGTTGGCGCCGCCCCGGGGGGCCCCTGCCAGTAATTTGCCTGTTGCTGCTGTGGCAGAGGTCGGCCGTATGGATGGGCCGGGGACTGTTGAGGGCCGTTTTGCTGCCAACCGCGTTGCCCTCCACCATTTCCCCGACCATTTCCCCGATTCACGTTGTTCCCTCGGCCGTACGATCTCTCGCTGTCGTTTCGGGCATTTACCGTGCCACCGAGGTCGCTGCTCTCCAGCAGCTCGATCAGTTCGCTTACCTTCCCGATATTTCGTACGAGAATCGCCGTCCGGATGTTCTCGTCGAAATGTTTCGCGAGCCGACGGATCGTCTCCGGGTCGCCGATCGGTTCACTTAGATCGCGGACGTTTCCGATCACTCGCGTTGCGTACTCGGCGTTCGTGAGGCTCTGTCCTTCGATGAAATATGTGCCGAATTCCAAGTGCCGTTTGACCTTGTCTTGCATGTCACGGCCCCAATACCTCGCTCGGAACGCCTCTTCAAATTGCTGGATATTTGAAACCTCGGGTGCTACCAGCAGCCACCAGTCCAGTGCCTTCCCGACCATCGCATCGCCCATTATGCACCGGAACTCCAGGCCTTCAGGTTCGATGGCGTTGAAATGATCTTTCAGGGTGTTCAAATAGCGCATCGGCCTTTCGACACCGTCGCCTCGGAATGTGGGTGGTTTTCTTGACGCGACGTACGCCTTACTCGCATTCAGGCTTCCATACATCGTCGTACCCAATATCGTCTGTGACACCGCGTTTCTTGCCTGTGCGGCATATTCGCGAATTTTCCTCGCGTTGGCTTCGGCTGCTTGTAACGCCCTCATGGAGGTTTCCGTGACGCTCTCTACGCGGTCGGTCAATTCCCCCACCGTCACGTCCTGTGCTGCCAATCGTTCCCGCGTGTGTGTGTTGATCGCACCTTGCTCATCTCTGATGCTCTTACGCACCGTCGCGATTTTCCGATCGGTCTCGGCCTCGCTCTCGGTCACCGCTCGCGATAACGCTGTCAGCATTTGACCCTGGATTTCCCTGGTCTTCGCGGCGCACGCGGCTGATAGCTTCTCCTGCGTCCTCTCGAGGCTATCGAAACGTTGCTGATGCTCCGCCTTCATCTGCATAAGGGTCATCAGAATGGCTCGGTTGCTGTCATCTCCGATCTCGATGGTCTTTTGTTGCCGCCGGGGTTGTTCCTCCCCATTTTTCTCTGCTGTCGAGTCCTTGGGGTGCGCTGGCGGAACGATCGACAGTCGGTTCATTTCCCCTTGCCTCCTAATTCCCCCTTGGCCGATCATCCCATCCGCGGTTGTCGACTCCCAGGCGAGGGTGAGATTCGGGAGGTTCGCGTCGATAATGCTGCCCTCCCCCGATTCCTCGGCCTCTCTGGAGTTTCCCTCATCCAGCGTGACTTCTTCCGGTGCTCTTCCCTGTGCGTCCTCGAGGGCGTGCTGTGCCCTTAACCGATCCCGACGCTCTCGCTCGGCTCGGTGGGCCTGTTCCTCGCTCTCCATGAGTTCCAGCTCCCGCCGTTCCTGGGCGAGGGATTTTTCAGGCATCTTTTTGTTTAATTTTTCCGCTCTGACGCGGCCAATTCCTTTTTTCTCGGGCCCCACGTTGGGCGCCAAATGTAACAGGAGCAAGCTTCCTTACAATATTTTCTCCGAATTCGTGCACTTCCTGTAGAAGAATGGGCGCTCAAGCGGAGGGATTCGTGTGCTCGAGTGTCCAGGAATTATGGGTTGGCGTATCAGAGACGGTGGTTATGTGGAAATATTGATTTTATTTGTAACCGGATAAGTTTTCAAGTAATTACAGCTCTTTCCCTCTCTTAAATTGCTTCTTTTTATTTATTCTTTGTGCGATAATTCCTTACTTGTTACCTAATTTGGTGAAAAAAAATGCTTATTCTTATTTTCTTATCGTGTTTCCCCTTTTACTGGCGCTTTTCTTGCTTGAGGTTGCGAGTATTCTCGATCTGCGTTATTATCACGCTTTGACCGTTTTCCGGTTATATTACCGTCGACACATGCGAACGCCCTATGATTTCGGGTCGGCGGCTCGATAGCTCGGGTTCCCAAGATGGCCGCCGCTCGCGGCTGGCCGCGCTGTGACGTCACGGGGCTGCGTCGGTAGTGACAGCTCGCTCACCTCGCGAATTACACTTTGTGTTTCTGCGACCACGGACTGTTTTTACCTGGTTTTGTTGTTATGGGTAAATGCAGTGGCCGTGAAGGAAGCCCTGTGAGTGGTTTTCTCGGGTCCTCGGTGTTGGGATTTTTGCTCACCCGTCACTTCGGCTCTTCTGACCGGTCACCTCGGTCACTTTACCGCTTCGCGCCAATCGTTGCACCAGAGTATAATTTCGAACTGGGCACGCGATTTCGACGTGTCCCGAGTTTTGCGAGTCCGTGTCACAATTTTTTAATGAGTTCTCGGCACTAATATTACTAGTCCTGCGTGGCTAATTTTTGTAAGTCCACGTTCACACTTTTTCGGAGTCCGAGATTAGCCCGGAGACGTACAAGTCCGGTTCCGGCACGAATTTCGTAAGTTCACTCGGCACAAAATTTTTATAAGTCCGAATATTTTTATAAGTCCGATTTTTGCACGAGTTTTATAAGTCCCATTCTTGCCTGAATTTTATAAGTCCACCGTAGCACAAATTTTTTATAAGTCCGATTTCTGCACGAATTCTATAAGTTCAATTCGGCACAGAATTTTATAAGTCCACAGTCGCACAAAATTTTATAAGTTCTTTTTGGCACTGTTTCACTTTAGTCACTTTTATTCCCGTTTACTCACTTTTACTTTTTACTTTTCACTTTTCACTATAAGTCCTTGGAGAGCTGGTGTAGACCCGGTGAGATGATTAACTGATTTCCGGTCGATTTCGTGCCTTTTTATATGCTAATTTTTGCCTCCCACTCGCGAAAATTGCATCTTTTTGGCGGACTCGCGCACGCGTATTTCGTTCTTGGTGTTTAATTTTCCTATTGGTCCTTCAAGGTTCTTCTCCCTTGTTCTCCAATTACCGGTGGGTTCTCCAGTGACGTCATTGCCCTTCTTGGCTTATCTCTAATCGGGTGCCTTTCTTGGTAGCGGTTGCGTCATTTTTGTCCAATCGTTTGTTCTCCTTTTCCCTCGCTTTTTCGCTCTGGTTGGCCTTGATCGATATGGCCTCTCGTTTCCTTTCCGCGGCGCTGGGTGGCGCTTGCGGAATGTGCTTGTGTTCTCTGGCCCTTGTGGTTTCGGCGCATGCGTGGCTTCGGTATCGATCGGGTCGTCCCGGATACCGTCCGATGGCGCCACTTGGCCTGTTTGCGTGCCTCGGCGATGTCGTGCGCGCTGTTTCGTTCCGGTGCTTCGCCTTGTCGGGTGCGCGGGGTTAGACGGGGGGGGGGGGGGGGGGGGGGGCGTTGCAACCTCAATTTAGAGTCATTACAATTTTGGGGTCGATAAAAAAAAAAATGCTTCGATACATGAATAAAGATCGTAATCTCGTTGTGTTATTTTTCAGGTACCCCGGTACCAACATATCTCATCGCGCAGCAAACAGGTACGAGAGAGACTTAAAAGTTACAGTCTTTCCTCGGGCCTGCATCCTGTAGACGAGGAAAGGATTCCAATTACCGTCATATGGTGAGAAATCGTCGGACTCTAGAGAACAATCAACACATGAAAGGTAAGTCTCGTCAGATATACTTTACTGTGTTCCGCGATCATAAAAAATATATATATTGATGGTAAAGTTACGCAGATGCCATCATGAGGGATATTTGTTAGTCCGTAGCACATCGTGATTCAGACATGAACGATACATAATAATATCTTTTATTAACGGAGGCTATGCATATTAAAGTGTGTGTGGTCAGATCTTGTTTGTCATGGAACGCGCGTTTGTATTTTTTGGACGTTGTGATGACAGTCTCATTCTCAACAGCGTCACATCTTCCTTATGTAGGGATTCATAACACCGACTCGTTGACTCGCTTGGCGCAAGGATTTTGTCCGAGCGTCGGCAGTCGCTCTGCGATATGTTTAGAGTCAAGGACACCTGGTAGCCATCTTGCTATTATACAACGGTTTTCGTAATCGCATACAATTTTCATAGTTCATTGACGTTGCAAGTTGCTGAGGAAACTAAATTACAATTCGTTTATGTACATGCATAGTAATATCATTTATTTGTTTTAAATTATTTTTCATACAACTGACATGCATTGGGAACAATATGTATATCGGTACCTCTAAATGCCGAATAAATTATAAGATATCTTTGCTGTAAAATTTTTTGTCGAATATATATTGCAAGCAACGACAAATGATACGACTATTGTCTTTTCCAATGAATATCCATATAATGAAATCTGCGATAATAATTATTGAAGTTTCAATATTTAATTTGCAACGCTGTTGGGGAGTTGGTCGTTTCTGCTTGTTTCTTTCTATATCTATTTTGTAGGTCAATTGCTCTACATAGAATCACTCCTTCGATACCATAAGAAGAATGTCAAAGCAGCTTACAACCGATTCACCAAAATAGCCGGTGTCATCGCCGTCATCAACAGTATCATCGCTGTCGCCGGTACAATCGATAGCTGTTCCACCTTCATCGGACCCGTCCTTGTCGGAGCCGGTACCGGCGTTACCAAGACCCTCAACAGAGACTGTATCAAGGTCAGCTTATGGCACATCACAAGAACGCTCAGCTCTTCGGAAGAGGAAGAAAAGATTTTTGAATAAAACTCTGAGACATTATCCATTAGAGCATTTGCCAACGGAAACTATAGCCAGCTTTTTCAAAAATGTAAGTACACAAGTATAAGTGTGTAATCGATTGTATGATTAATAATGGTTATTATTATTAGAAATTGGAGCCCTCTCCGAAACGCAAAAGAATGATCGTGGAAAATGTTGACGATATCAGCAACGTGAACATCTCAATGAAAGTCGAAAAGAACCTTGCAGAGTTTGATAACAATAAGATTGTCCATAATGACAGTTCGTCTGATGCTGGCCTAAACCAAGTTATCCATAGTATTGTTGAAGATAATGCCAACGATATTAAAATAATGAACGATAAGGACATGCGAGTATATAACATTTTGAATACCGATGAGGACTACGTCAGCAACGACAGCGAGAATGATGAAGACGGGATTGTCAACAATTCCGATGAAGATTCAGAAATATCAGCGGATACCGATAATGACGAATCGTGTACCGAAAAAGAATCGAACGAGACCCAGGAGGACAGTCGTACCAATGATGGGCCGATTAAAATGTTTTCGATTGATTTCGAAGATCCGGAATGGTCTCGTGAAATGAAATTTAAGAACGGGATTACAAAACTATTCATGATTGTGAGAACCATCGCTACAGTGATTCGTGGCAATATTACATACGCAGTAATGCAAGCTATGATGCGAAGTATGAAAATGATGACCGTAAATAGCGGCTTGCCCGCTAAAGTAACGTATCTATGGAAGATTTTAAATCGAAATGACGATGCGACGACTACACGTCACTATTATTGTCAAGTGTGCGGTGGATACCTGGGTAAAAGTAAAATACCGACACGTTCCTATGCGTGTGGCAAGTGCGGACCGACAGACGTTAACTCGACAACTTCGTATTTCATGGAAGCGAAGATCACGCCGCAGCTACATCAGCTATTTGCGGATCCATCAATTGTTGAATCTCTTGATTATCGATTTGATCGTAAAAAAAAAATCCCGATGGTATAGAAGACATATATGACGGCGCCAAATATCGAGAAGAATGTTTGGAAAATGGTTTTTTGGAAGATAAAAATAATTTTCATTCACATTGTACACGGACGGCTGTTCCATGTCGAATTCTTCGAACGCGAGTGCATGGCCCATATTTCTTCAAATTAACGAGTTTTCGCCACATGCACGAAAACGGTATATTATACTCGCCGGCATATGGGTAGACAAGATACACCCGAATTTGAATATATTCCTTCTACCAACGATTGAGGAGCTGCAAACATTGTACGAGGATGGAATCGAATGGACGCATCCGACGAATGGAAATATCTCCAAGAGTAAATTCAAATTACTCATCTGTACGGTCGATTCGGTAGCCAGATCGATGATAACAAATATGACTAAATTCAACGGAAAATATGGCTGCACATTTTGCTATGCGGAAGGAAAGTCGGTACCAAAGGAGGACATCATCGTGTATATACTCTCGACGAAACAGCCACCACCGCCTCTCTTCGAACTAACGGTGAAATTCGAAAGACTATGAGAGAAGCCCACAGTAGCGGGAAAACAATACAGGGTGTCAAAGGAATGGCTGCAATAGCGGCTCTATTAGAATTCGACTTTCAGTCCGGCATGGCAATCGACAGCATGCACAACATGTACATGGGTGTCGTCAAAGGTCACACGAAGTTATTACTCGATTGAAAGAATACAGACAAATGGTATGCAGGCAGTGCTAGCAACATCATAAAAATCGATTTACGACTGACACGTTTGAGACCACTGAATAGAATCTCAAGAATGCCACGAAGTATAAAAGACAGAAAGCAATGGAAAGCATCAGAATGGAAAAATTAGATACAATTCGACGCGGTACCTTGTTTGGATGGCATAATTGACAATTAAGATCGTGCACTCTTATCAATATTATCTTCGGCTGCATATATCCTAAACAAAAATAACATCCGGCACGCCGATGAACTGGACACAGCGCAAACACTTCTGCAGCGATATGTAACGGGGTACCAAAGAAGATATGGTATCACAAACATGTCGTATAATGTCCATTTATTAACGCATTTGAAGAATTCGGTTAAAAATTGGGGACCTTTTTGGACCCACTCTGCGTTCCCATTCGAATCTTGGAACAAAAAAATTGTGGATAAAGTTACAAGCGCTAACTCGAGACCTCTTCAAATCGTGACTAGATTCTGGATGGCACGATTTATTCAAGGCTTCTTCAACGAGGAAAAAGTACCACTGGCCTTGAAGAAAAACATTAATATGATTCTCAACGCCGGCTTGAAAAGACACAAGTGGAACACTACTACGTTCGGTCGTATGCAGATAGAATCATCGACACTGAAAGCTATTGGAAAGATAATTACGCGAAAACCGGAAGAATGGGAATTGCAAGTTTTGCGACGTGAAAGCTACGAACGAAAAACGGTATCCTGTATGAAGGCTGCAGTATTAAGGAATATCGAATACAGAACTCGTCACTTTGCCGCAAAAACCAAGTTCTGTAATAAATATATTGTAGCGCTTTTCCCGGATGGGCAAAAGCCTACCAAAACTCCCACGATCTTTCCCCTTAATTTCTCCCTCGATCAGGGATGGGCGCCAGGTACGTCGAAACGTACCGGGGAAAAACTGTACATGATTACCCTTCCAAATATTTGGGAGACTGCCTAAGCCACGTCTTGACGATGAGTAAGCAATTTGCTCAAAAATTAATTAAAAAAAAATGTCGACAAAGATTTTTGACGGAGAGATATGCGGCGAGCACTGGAAGACGTTCACCGATGCCTAAGTTACGCGAGACTGTTGTACCCGAAGAGACTCGAAGTAACGCACGATCTTTTGGTACAACGATATAAGTACGTCACATAATGCCGCTGGTAACTGAAGATATGCGAAGTAACACGCACACACGTGCAGGTACGACGATAAGAAACTCATTTGACATACTTTTTTTTTTACCAAAGATGTATCATTCTGTTCGACTGCATAAAAAAAAATAATTGTTTTAGAAAAATAAACATTAAAAAAATACTTGCTTCACAGGATTTCATGGAGATATATTCGATGATGACACTAGAGAACGTTTACCGCAAGATGAAATCGCGACGATGAAGATACTCCCGGTGTACAGAATATTCCGGTACGACGATAAGCACGTCATATAATGCTGATGGCACCTGAAAACTCGCGAAGTAACGCAGACGTTCGAGTAGGGTAACAATAAACTCGGATTGAAAGTACATTTTTTTTGCCAAAAATTCCTTATTCTATTCAATCGATTCGACTGTATTAAATAATAATCTGTTTAAAAAAAGGAAGATTAAAAAAATTGTATTACAGGATCTCCAGGAGAGGTATATGACGATGACACTGGAGGACGTTCGCCGAAGACAAAGTCGCAACAGTGGGAACCGACACGATACAAGCCGACAACTGGGACGTCATTATAAAAGTTTCAAGTGTTACTTGAAACTCGAAGAAACGCACATTCGAGTACAACGATAAAATCTCGGACCTAAATTTTTTTTTGTCAACAATATATTATTCTATTATTGGGTTTATTCTATTCTGTATTATACATCTGAATATACTATTTTATTTCTGTATTAAAAAACAAAACTGTAAAAAAATTGTTACCTACAAAAATTTCAAGCCTCACTGTTCACGGTGCTTGTAGCTGAAGGTATTGAAAAATTACCAAAAACCAGTGCTTTCTGCCAAAACCACTAAATCATCACCGAAAAGCAGTACATTCTACCGAAATGTAGGCACGGAAAATTCACCAAAAAATCACCGAAAATTTACCGGAAATCGGCACATTAGGCTGAGAGGTAGGCACTGAAAATTCACCAAAAAATCACCGAAAATTTACCGGAAATCGGCACATTAAGCTGAGAGGTAGGCACTGAAAATTCACCAAAAAATTACCGAAAATTTACCGGAAATCGGCACATTAGGCTGAGAGGTAGGCACTGAAAAATCACCGACAATAACGAAAAAATCACCGAACCACCATCACCTTTTATTAATAAAGGGTGACAGTAGACGTAACGCATTAGGTTATTTTTCGGTAATTAGGCCCGTTTTTTTCGGTTCTGCAACGTCCCAAATTAACTGAGATATTTTTCGGTAAAACTTTCGGTTGCCGAGGTTGCCAGGGCATATTCGCCGAAGCAGCGGTCGAGGTCGGCCTATACGGCCAGTGTATAGTGCGTGTGAATAAAAAAAAAGTAGTTTGGTGCTCCGCGAGTTTTTATTGTGTGTGGATATTTTTAAGGAATGAGTGAGTAATATAATTTTAAGAACAATATTATTGTTTAACGTCGATGGGGGCATCGACGATTCTAAAAGGGGAGGGGTGATACGTCCCGATCTCGTGTCATTTTCGAGTCTATCTGGGATTCATGGGTGACAGCGTCTCCGAGTCGCGACGTGACACGCCGAGTGTTGGGTTGCGCCGCCGAGCTCATCCGTGGCGTGATTTCACGCCTCGGGTGTGCTCACGCGGTGCAACCTCAGCATCACCCGATATGGATAGCCATTCTTGTTAATATTAAGTATCGTTGCCGAGCTCGGATTTTTGAGGATCAGCGGGTCTGAAGTTCACGACACGCGCAGCGATTTTGAATCGCTGTACGTGCCGGGAAACTCACACCCGCTGCTGCTGAGTTGCGGAAACTGAGCTTCGCCGCGACCGTTCGCGGAGCCGAGAGGATCCCCGAGCGGCGTAGGAGAATCAGTCTCCTGATAGCAACGATCAAAGTCAGATCGGTTCGGATGATCTCCACAAAATTCGTAGCTCGCGCAGGTCTGTGAATCTCGAGAGTGAACCACGCGATTTAGCCTCAAAGATAGAGTGCAAAGAGATCGCGGCGATACTCCCGAGTGTGTTCCGTAGCGGCGGTAAAATCGAGTTGTGCTAAATTTCGTAACAAGTAATAATAATTGAAAGACAATTTAGAGACAATAGTGACTCACGACCCGTGTTCGGGAACCGAAAATAGTGCTTAAGTCTAAGAACCCCCGCCAGGGAAATTGTTCAACTTAAAGAGTGAGTATGAGTATGGACGGATGAGAGGCGAACGCTAGTTTAATCCTTACTGTGTATTTAGTTTTAGTAATACAGCTATCTTGAGTGTTTAACCCTATTTTATCTTTTATTTCTTCGCGCGAACCTTTTGTTTTCTCCCCCTCTTAGGTACTCGCGGACCGGGCCTGTATAGGACGGAGCAAAGCGGCCCACGAAATATAAATATAAACTCCGCGCTTCACGCGGAGGTTGATTTGTGACGTTCGAGAACGAGCACTGCTCTACCCCGGACGTAACACTACTTCCTCGGCCGGCACCATGCGCTATCAGTCACACCACGGAGTTCTCATACCACCCTCGGATCGACTACCGGTGCGGACTATGCAGGACCGCTCACGCACAACATCAACGGTAGCGCTTCATCTCGAAACGGAATCAACATCTCAACCGGCTCATCGATCATCTCATCATCGACGCCGTTGCTGATGGCGGGCGGAATGTTCGAGAATCAGCGCGGCGACGTGCGCAAGCTCGAGCGACCGCTGTTCGGCAGCACCTCCCGACCGAGTCCGGCGTGGACGACGCGCGTCGTCGACTTACGCGCACCGGCTCTCATCCGAGGCGGCACGGGTTACGTGCTGCGTGCAACAGGTTTCGCGCGCATCTACGCCTAATGGCTGACACGGGTCACCATGCGGTCGGGTAGATCGCCGATTTTGTTCGGTTTTCTCAGCACGGTTAAGCTCACGGTTGCGCTCAGGTTCGGTATATTTCACTGTGGGAAACGTATCTTCGATTTCGGGATATCGTTCAGCTCATCCGGAGCATAGCGCGAGTGTACGTTCTCAGTTACGCGATACGTCGGTACACTGGATCTGCTCGCGTTCTCAACGGCTACCTCGCGGCGATACAGCGCCGCGGGTAGAGCTCACTTGTCGGTTAACTCGCGGCGGTCCACAGCCGCAAGTATTTTCTCATCCGGTCGGCTCGAGCGATTAATATAATTTAACGGGCACCGGGATTGCTCGTACCGGACTTACTCATCATAAACGATTATTGTTATTCGGAACAGCTCAAGCGCAACGGTCTACTCATTGTACAGTGTTTTTCGCGCACGTTTTCATCGTAATGTGTTATTTAATAAAGAGTCTAATTTTTACTGTGAACATCGGCAGTGTTCATTTATTTACCCCCGTTCCGCTATATCTCATCCTGTCAATTCTCAAACACTGTTGTTAATAAATTGAACTCTGGAAAGCGAATAAACTATTGCGCTAAGAATTCATTTCAAATGCGAGTTCACGGCGGAGCAATCCAACACAACACGCAGGAACTTGTCTCACGCGTTCATCTATCCGCCGGAATGGAAGTAGCTGTTTCAGTATCGAAAATGGAAAAAAGGCGGCAACTTCAAATTTCGATGAACAAGCAGATACAAGGTGTCCGCAAGCCTCAAATATGGCATGGTACGGACAAGGACTATGGCCCATCGGCTAAAAAACCAGACATGGCGGAGGATGCCTTTGACGTTTGCGTTCAAATTCATTTCACTAAATTAAAAGAATGGCAAAACAATCGTCATCAAATTGAGCGGGATACTGTATTGCAGAGCAAATCCGATCTTTGGCATCAGCTTCGCAGTGAAATAATAACTGCCTCCAAATTTGGATCGATATGTCGCATGCTGGAGTCCACTTCGTGTTCGAAAATGGTTACGAGCATTCGTTATCCAAAAGTCCTCGACACAGCAGCCATTCATTTTGGCTTAGATAATGAACAGGTTGCAATAAAAGATCTCGAAGTTAAACTTGGCAAACAGATCACAGCGTGCGGACTTTTCATGGATGCGGAAATTCCCTACTTAGGGGCAACGCCGGATGATCTCATCGATGATGATGGCATCGTCGAGATTAAATGTCCGCTTTCCGCCAAAGATGTCACTCCGAAAATAGCCATACAGCAGATCCCGCATCTGAAATCAATCTTTGACAAAAAAAAACGATGAACTCATGAATAAGAATCATGTGTATTATTATCAAGTACAGGGTCAATTGCATGTTACGGAACGAAAATATTGTATTTTTGCACTTTGGACCACAGTAGACGTGAAATATGTCAAAGTTATAAAAGACGATGAGTTCTGGAGTTCCAAAATGGAACGTTTCTTTACTCGATTTTATCTGCAATGTTTGCTTCCGGAAATCGTGGATAGTCGGCGTAACAGAAGTATGCCGATAAGAGAGCCTGACTATATTATGCTCGCTAAAGCTAACCTAACTCTAAAAAAAACGGAAAAAGGTAAGCGCGCACGCGCACCTGATCTAGATCAAACAGGCGGCAACTGCTGTAAAACCTCTAACCATCCGACGATTGAAATCGATCAAATTGTTCTGTTGGCAGAACAAAAAAAGCATGCCCCGATGCTGATTGGGTAACAATCGCTATGGACGAGGACCTTGAACCTTCCGAACAGGATAGAGGCATGCTCGAGGTAGTACGACAAAATATTAGTGTGCCAGAAGTTGTGGCGGATATATTACCGCCTACTAACATATTGAATGACACAAGCATCGACTTGTTTCAAACAATCGTGCACGAAAATACTGATTTTTGTTTTCACCCCACGAGTTAGTTTGCATATCATACGTTTATCAAACCATGTACGTCTAATAAAGATATGCACATAATTGGTGGCAATGTTAACAGGCATTGGTGTTGCGTCTATTATGATGGTTCATCGGTCATGATTTATGACAGTTTGAACAGGTGCGATTACGTGCGGTTGAATGAGGAAGAGAAAAGGTATCTTCATAGTCGTTATCCTAATGTTAAAAACAAGGATATCGTTCTACAGCCTGTTACCAAACAACCTGATCAGTATACTTGTGGAGTTTACGCCGCTGCTTTTGCTACCACTATAGCATTAGGAGGGGACCCCGTTAATGTAGAGTATTCGCGTGATGGTCAGAAAATGAGAGCGCATTTGGTGTCTATTACTGAAAATCGAAAATTGTCTTTGTTTCCAATGGCATAGGCGCATCTGTGAATTACAGGTGCCATTCCACTATGGAGCGCGCAATGAAAGTTTTTTTTATTCAATAGCGTAGTAACGTTAAGGGAGCTTTCCAGTGTGACAGCCCGAAAAATCGCTGTTTTTCGCGATTTTTTTTTTAAAGAAAAAATAATCTAATCGGTCTGGTTTTTTTTTGTATATTAATTGGGTATTGAAGAATACAAAACAATTTTTTAAAGATTGATTTATTTATTAATTAATATCTATAAAAATGATGAAACAATTGTTGCAGAAAATGCACTTGGATGTGGTGTCTACGTTGGGGGGTCACAATTTTGATCTGAAACAAAAAACACGAAAAGATTATTGATCGGTATATAATTGGCTTTCGTGCTATGGAGGCTTTTTTTTTTGCAAAAATGGCGCCGGTTTGAACAAAAAGTATCGATTTTAGCTTTTTTTTTGGCAGTTTTTTTTACAAAAAAAATAGGAAGATGTCAAAAAAAAAGCTTCCATAGCACGATAAACAATGACGTTAAGAATATTGTGTAAAAAATTCAACTCGATAGATTTAAAACTCTGCCCTCCAAGTTGGACACCGTTTTGAAAAATGCTGTTTCGAGAAAAACGCGTTCAAAGTTTCAAGTGAGGAAATTTTAGGTAAAT
Organism: Stenichneumon culpator; assembly: GCA_964017025.1. Classification (NCBI taxonomy): domain Eukaryota; kingdom Metazoa; phylum Arthropoda; class Insecta; order Hymenoptera; family Ichneumonidae; genus Stenichneumon; species Stenichneumon culpator. Next base: position 928,324 of record OZ024781.1, on the reverse strand, counting down.
CGTTTACTTACGGTCAATCAGCGATGCCAGGTCCATACAATATCCCTTCTGCTTCTTCGAAAAGATCGTGCTCAATGGATTGTTCAGTCTGACGAGCTGTCCTCGCCTCTTTGCTATCCAGGGACGCCCGGCGGTTTGCTTGGGTGATGCGCGCATTCTTGTACTTAGCGGCGAAATCTGCGGCGCTCGGCCCTATCGTGCATCCCATCGTCTCCAAAATTTTTAAAATTGGGTCGTAACCTTCATTGAAGGTGCACACAGCACACTGCGTAGCGATTTCTACTATCTGCTTGCCGCAGAATGCGTGCTTTGGGGCTAGTTGCCACACACAGTGATTGAAGCTCTCGTTATTGTTTTGAGTGTGCAAATGCACGTGCAAAATGCATTCCTTTTTTTTTACCGTCCAATCGTCACCGTACGGCTTGGCTTCTAATAACATCTTGAATGTTTTTGTATCGCCGTCTCCTATATAGAAACCGTATTTCGCGTTGTGCAATTCTTCTGATCTCTTGAATATTTCGATTATACCGTCGGCTTCCATTTTTCCCGCGCTGCCTTCGTGATTGGCGTTGCATTCGGATTCATGCGTCTCAAACCACGCCTCGTACTCGGGTGTTCCCTCTTGTCCTTTCCAGAATGCACAGGCCTTGCAGAAGCTTGATTTGACAGCAACATCCAAAACTTTGTTGGTATATTTTCCAATCACGGACACGATACCCATGCGCGACGTGAAACCGCGTTTCGAACACGATCCATCACCGGACACCGTCAGAATATCGCCCCGATTTTCTGCTTCCAAAGTTTTTTCCTTCTCTTCGGTACCTGCTTTTTTCACGACGGCCTCGTATATTGATTTCGCTGCAATCTGCAGGATTTTCACGATTCCATAATAGGTGTTATTATTGAAGTTTGCAATTAAATCCATCAAGGCGATAAAATTTCTAATGCCATTTATGCCGATGCCGACCAATCGCATGGCAAAGCAGAAACGACGATTGATTTCATAAGCATTTTTTATCAAAGGACAAGAATCTATCTCGGCCGGATCTGGACACGAACACTGAACACAAATTTTAAAGCCCAATCCGCGAATCGATTTTTTTAAAAACTTCACGTCGCTATTACACTTTTTGCACTTCAACAGTTCCTGAAGAGCGCCGAAAACCAAAAAGAACTCCAAAATCACATAGCTAAACGTTTGATCGATTCGGACTTCAAACTCTGAACTCTTTTTCAAGATTTTTGCTGCCGAAGTGCTCGCAAACGTTAGATCCGTTTCGATATCGTGTCGATTTGTTCCCTTGAAACCCGCGGATCTTTTTCATTCATTTCGCGGATGTCCGCTTCTCGAGCCTTTTCTATCCTGCCACGCACATTTCTCTTTCGTAGATCGATCCATTTTGAATGTCGAAACCGAACTGAAAGACGAACCGGACTCACGTTGAAAGGTACACGAGCAGGTAGGAACGAGACAATAGAAATAACGGTCGCACGGGCAAACGGCCGACGCGGCAGCTGTAGCGCTCCTTCTTCCAAGAAATGCTGTACAGTAACCGAAATAATCTGAATTTCGGCATGAAAATTTCAGGGAATATTCGGAAGAGTATATACTATTCGATAAAGCAAAAAAAAATCGATTTTTTGAAAATTTCACACTGGAAAGCTCCCTTAAGAAAACAATTTCACGTAAATGACAGCCGTTTGCACCTCAGATCGGAACATCACGGAAATGTGCTCACACATACATCGTAAGAATGGTAAGTGCCGGGGCGCGTTTCCTTGGCGCTTTTGAAAATGCCGTAGATACTTGTGGCCATTTATAATTCCGTTGAAATTGCATCACTAATTAGAAATGATACTGAAAAAACGAGTTCGTATTGCGGCTGTGAAATGTTTGAACGGCTGAGGGTTCACGTTTTTTCATTCACATCTGGATGTCTGGAATACTCGATTGTACAATTCACGGCTCAAATATCAATGAATGTTGGTGCAAAATCTTGATATTCTCAGATTTTTTTGGAAATCTTTTTGTATTGACTGGCTTTTGTGAACGATCGAGGTTTCCTAATTGGCGATTTTCCTTTCCGATAAAGTAGTCTGCTTAATTTAAATGTCTGGAAAACTTTATATCATGCTTTAAGACTAAAATATTAAGGAATACCGACGACAAATCTCGAAGTCCGCAGATTTTTGGCCGTCTTTCTGTATTGTCTGGCTATTATGAGCGATCAAGGTTTTCTGATTGGTAATTTTCTTCATGATTGAGTAGTCTGCTCAGTACGAATGTAAGGTTTTTTTTAAATTCGTTACAGTAACATTGGAAATAAGTTGACATAAATAACAGTCATCCACTTCTCAGATTGGAATGTCACGGAAACGAGCTCATATATTACTATGAGTGGGTAAGTGCGGGTGGGTATTTCCGTGGAGTTTCTAAAAACGCCGTTGATACTTGTGGCCATTTTTAAGTCTGCTAAAACTGCATCACTAAGTGGAAATTATGCTGAAATAATGAGCTCGTATCAACTGCAGTAGATGAAAATCTAACCGGCTGAGGCCTAACGTTTTTTCAATCACATGTGATGCCTGGTATACTCGATCGTACATTTCATGGTTCAGATATCAATAAATATAAGTTCCAAATATTGATATTCCCACAGTGTCTGGACGTCTCTGTGGGAATATCAATATGGCTCTGTCAGAATATCAATATGGACTGGCTGTTGTGAACGATCGAGATTTAGTAATTGGCAATTTTCCTTTCCGATAAAGTAGTCTGCTAATTTAAATGATTGGAAAACTTAATATCATGCTTTAAGACTAAAATATTAATTAATGTTGACGTGAAATCTCGAAGTGCGCAGATTTTTTACCGTCTTTCTGTATTGTCTGGCTATTATAACGGATCAAGGTTTTCTGATTGATTATTTTCCTTCATAATTAAGAAGTTCACTCAATTCGAATGGAAGGTTTTTAAATGTATTATCATACGTAACGTTGGAAATGAGTTGACATAAATGACAGTCAGCTACACCTTAGATCGAAACGTCATAGAAACGAACTCATATGTTAGTATGAGTGGGTAAGTGTGGGCGGGCGTTTCCTTGGCGTTTCTAAAAAATGCCGTAAATACTTGTTCATTAGGCCGTTTATAATTTTGCTGAAACTGCATCATTAAGTGCAAATAATGCCGAAAAATGAACTCGTATTAAATGTAGACCTGGTGTTTTTCTATCACATCTAATGCCTCGACTACTTGATTATATAGGTCATGGCGTAAGAGCATGTGAAACACCTTCTCAGCGTGTCTCTCTCGCTGAGCCGGGAGTGCCAGTGATGCTATCTCTCTTGCACTCCATAGTGTTTCACATGCTCTTAAGTACACATTTTGCGTCAAATCTCCAACTTAATTGGAGAAAAGTGTGTCTTTTCACCGAGTGTGAAGTTTGATGACATTTACACGAAGTGAAAATGCACTTCCTCCTGAGTGGCATACGCTATTTTATTTTTCAACCCTACTAAAAAGTGATCATATTTCTATGCTTGCAACGGAGATGGAAAGTGGCCGATTCTTGACGAGCGGGAGGAAAAGTAATTTGTATGAAATAGGCTCTTTTTTGCGTAGTCGGGAAAAAAGTTTTATCTTCGTTCAGCTAATCTAAGTTTTCATCTACCGACTCAACGAAGTTACGGGTTTAGAGTTTCTCCTACGAAAATACGATTACTCTTGTAGCAACAAAATTCAGTCTCTCTGTTTTTTTATCTAATTACTTCCATCGGTTAATAGAAAATTGTTTAGCATCGCCGCAGATGAAATATATCAATCGCGCACTTTTCCGTCGTACACGCGTAAACAACAACGCCTTTCTTTTGTATTTTCGGGGAGCCCCGTTTCACATTATTAACGCTATTGTTCTACCGGACTTGCATTTTGTGGCATATCTGTTTTCATTTGTTTTTTTTCATACAATTTGCAATTTATTATTTGTATAAATAAAAATCATTTTTGAAATTAGGAAAATTCATTGAATTGTTTTATTAATAATAAAAAAATCATGTCATGATTATTGCGGAAATCGAACGGTCGTTTATACGTAACAAATTTATACATATATTGCGACCGCCAACTTTTCCTCAGGTTCCAAAAAAAATCTTGTTCGGCCACCAACGGCGTGCTCCTCGACCGCTTTATTTATTTAAGTGGGCGCCAGCCGATTACCAATTAATCGGCACGGTCGGTACCGGTGTTCGTGACAAGCACGCGCTCTCACTGCTCCGGCAGCTGCAGCTAGGCGAGGGTAGAGGGGTGAGGGCGGTGAAAATTTGCTACTCCAAAAAAAATATCAAATGCGGAAAATAATCGGCCGAAGCCACCCGATTTATTACAATTCAATACAATGGAAAAAAAACCGCGTACAAAATCAGTCCCTACTGAATTCGCCCCAGCTACTCAGTTCACCGGTTTGAATTTTTCTACGCGTTACAGAGATCCTGGCCCGGGAAAAAGAATAGCAATAAAAATTCGTAAAATAAATTTCGAAGAAGATACGGTACCGGAAGAAGTCCGGAATATCTAACGACGGGCCAGTCCTATTATTCCCTACTAAATCTCGCACTCGTAAAATGGACGGACTGTACCGCTGTCCGATCGTCGTCGTCGCGCGAAGGGCGATGTTTCGCCGCGCACACACACACACACCCGATCTCGGCGTGCAGGCTGCGCCTCGCAGGCGATTCCGAAGCGGTACGTTCCCGAAAAAAAAATGAACACCAATCGACAAACAAAACAAACGAACACAGGAAACGATATCGGCGACAGTCTCGAGACCCGTTAATTTTTTTCCGCGATGCTTTTTCGACGTCCTCAGCCGCGAAAGAAAGCCTACGTTTAATTACCCGCGCGAGCTCGAAACCTGCACGCCACGCCAAACACTCACTCTCCCCCACTCAACGCAAATCACGCGCAGGCGATCTCCACGATTTTCACGGTGCCGGTGCGGCGAGAGGCCGTCCAATTCCCGGCACTTATTATTTCCGAAAAACTCAAAAGAAAAAGAAATAATTCCCCAGAAAAAAAAACAAAACACAAAAAAGAATAATCGACGGAAAAACAAGCTTTTGGTTCGCCCCGGGACGGAAATCCACGCCGCGATCGAGTCGCGGGCAGGCTCGACAACAATGCGCGCAAACCGGTAACGAACGCGTGTCCAACGATTTTCCCGAAAATCAGAAGTCTTACCGCAAGAGATGGTGGTGACGGAAATACTCCTTGCCGGTACCGATTTCCTCCGTCCTTCCCAGGTAACGCGGTCACGGATAATCCGCCGAACGGCCTGGTCAGTGACTTCTCCGCCTCGCACAGCCAAAACCTTCGTAAATTCGCACGCGAATCGACACGAAAAATTTTCTCGGCGAGCACACGCGTCATATCACCGTCGCTTCACAGAAGAGAGTCCCGACCTAATTTTCGGAGTCGTGCTCGCTGCCTCGCTCGCGTTCCCTCTCGCTCCCCACTTTTCCCGATTTTCGGCCGGTGTCCGGTACCTGGCGACACCCTACGATTCTCGCGAACTGTCGTACGCGCGAAATTAATATTCGAACGACAGCTACGCTGATGCTCCGTTCGAAATCTTACGCGACGTTTCGCCTGAATCGTAGTTTACGAGGATCTGTGACGCGACCAAAAAATACCGCTTCACAATATATATTTTTTGTCATGACAACGTTGAACGCCCATTTGTTAACGAGAACATATTTGCTTGGCGAGTGCATGACTCGCGAGGACATAAGCGTCGCCACGATGCTCCTTCATGTTTATCAGTACGTTCTCGTGCTGATTCGTCGGGCTCCCTATAAGAACGTAAGGAGATGGTTCCAAACTTGAATCGCTGTCATCGGTAACTTCCAATTGGCCGACAAGGCCTTCGATACCATTCTAAGAAGATCGTCGGTCATCAACAAGGCGAAGGCTCGAAGAACGAGGAAGATTCGAAGAAGGAATTCAAGAAGGAAACTCAGGGGAAGCCGCCGAACATATATGATCCCGCTAATTCGACAGAAATACGTCGTTTCCGGTTTCAAAATCAAGCTTATCTAAAATGCAGAAAAATCCTACACAGCTTGGAATGTTTGCCGCACAATGGATTATGCACAGTTGGAATCATAAATTGATTCCAACTGTGCATAATCCATTGCAGTGCAGCATCGATCGGTAAGGAAAAATAAAAATTGAAAATTAAACGCAATCGTTTAAATATATTTATATATGTATTTTTCACATATTATTAGCGACGATATAAAATATAATAAAGGCCAATCCAATAATAATAATAATAATAATAATAATAATAATAATAATAATAATAATAATAATAATAATAATAATAATAATCTATTCTGTTGTTACGTTTAATTGCGTACATAATAAAATGAAATAAAACAAAATAAAATAAAAGTTGCATGTACGATTTTCTTGTGCCGTATTAACGTAAAACTAAGTTTGATGGCTTCAATATTTTTTACTCTCGCCCGCAAGACTGATTAGTTCAACTTAAAAAAAAATCTCGAAGAAATTTGTCGTTAAACAAAAGTCATAAATAAAAAAAAAACTCAATTACTGGCCTCGTAATTTGTCTCTGTGTGTTATTATATATCGCAGCATTAAAAATATCTGCCCCTCCAATATTGTGATGATGACATCGATGACATCGATGGGTCATATGCTGCCGGAGCGATTGTTCCTATTGATGGACCATATGGCGCCGGAGCTATTGGTGCCATCGATGGCATCGGTGTCAGCGGTGCTATGGGTGCCGTCGCCATTGCAGAGATGTGCTGACGTCTGGTTGCCGGTGTGGTAGAAGCCGCAGTAGTGGAGGTGGTGCTAGCCCGGCTTGAAAAGGCGGCCTTCACTGCAGTCTCGATTTTCTAAAACAGAACAATCGCCATTATAAATAACAATTATATTTCTTTGTTAAATTAACTCATAAATAGTTATTGATGTAAGTACTCACTTCGTTCGAAGTCAGTTTCCGGCGCTTTGACTCAGGCGGAACCGTTTCTGGTCGCTGTTGCTGCTGTTGCCACTGTTGCCACTGTAGCTGCTGTTGTCGTTGTTGCTGTGACTCCCTCTGCTGCTGCTGTTGTTGTTGCCGCTTACTTTTACGGCCATGCCACCATGCCGGCCGCAATAGTGGCCTAGCCGGCGTTAGCAGCTCACCTGCCGCCACCGGCAGATCCGTTCGCCATCTGAGCTGCCGCTCCAGCTCCTCGATCCGGTTTCTATAATTGTTATTGATTACACCCAGTTGATACACCTGCGAATACAATTCCGTATTTCGCTGTTGTAACCCCTGGATGTAATCAGTAATCTTGAATTTATTGTTCAGTGGTAGTGACGGCGGCGGTGGTGGTGGAAGCTGCTGGTGCAGCAGCTGTAGTGGTGGCAGCGGCGTTGGTGGCGGAAGCTGTTGGTGCAGCAGCTGTGGTGGCGGCAGCGTAAACTGTTGCGGTTGTTGCTGCTGTTGTTGTGCTTGTTGTTGCAGCAGGTGTTGTGCTTGTTGTTGTATCTGTTGCGCTTGTTGTTGTATCTGTTGCGCTTGTCGTTGTATCTGTTGCGCTTGTTGTTGTATCTGTTGCGCTTGTTGTTGTATCTGTTGCGCTTGTTGTTGTATCTGTTGCGCTTGTTGTTGTGCCTGTTGCTCTGCCTGTAGTCGTGCCTGTTCTGCTTGTCGTGCTTGTTTCTCTGCCTGTTGTCGTGCCTGTTGTCGTACCTGTTCTGCTTGTCGTGCTTGTTGCTCTGCCTGTTGTCGTGCCTGTTCTGCTTGTCGTGCCTCTTGCTCTGCTCGTTGTCGTGCCTGTTCTGCTTGTCGTGCTTGTTGCTCTGCCTGTTGTCGTGCCTGTTGCTCTGCTTGTTGTCGTGCCTCTTCTGCTTGTCGTGCCTCTTGCTCTGCTTGTTGTCGTGCCTCTTCTGCTTGTCGTGCCTCTTGCTCTGCTTGTTGTCGTGCCTCTTCTGCTTGTCGTGCATGCTCTGCGTGTCGTACCTGTTCTGATTGTCGTGCCTGTTCTGCCTGTGCCTGTTGTGCGTGTAGTGCTTGTTGCCGCAGCGGCGGAAACTCAACGAGGCTGTTGATGAACGGCGGCGTTGACGGGAGTGGCGGCTGCTGTTGTTCCTGTAGTGACTGTTGTTGTATTTGTTGTGCCTGTTGTTGTATTTGTTGTACCTGTTGGTGTATTTGTTGTGCCTGTTGTGCCTGCTGTGCCTGTTGTTTTATTTGTTGTGCCTGCTGTGCCTGTTGTTGTATTTGTTGTGCCTGTTGTTGTATTTGTTGTGCCTTTTGTTCTAGTTGTTGTGCCTATTCTGTTCGTTGTTGGTCTCGTCGCGGCGGCGGCTGTCGTCGCTTTCGCGCCTGCGACTGCCGTGTCTGCGGCGGCGGTGGTGGCTTAAAATGCCGTTTTGGATTACCTGAAATCCATAACATTATTGAGATCACGTAATCTTAATGCGAACAGAACAGCAAAAGGTAAGAATGCGAAGTAAAGGACCGATAATGACAATTAGGATTTACGTGATTGACAGTAAATTTACGGAACAAAATGATTGGTATTATTACATGACAAAATTGTGTGAAAAGAAATTACAGTAAAATACCGTGAAACGGAATCTTTGCGGTAATTTTACACGGAAAATAGCAACAGAAAAACTTTTTGCTTTATGAAATTACCGGAAGAATCTCGTTTTTGGATGGTATTTTATCGTAATTTTTGTTTCACATAATTATGTGATAAAATGAGTGAAAATTATGTGAAATTTTTCACATAACCCAGATTACATCATAAAATGATGTGAAAAAAGTGCGATACCATACCCTTAAAAACCACTCTTCCGATAATTTCATAAGATGTAAAAAATTACCGAGCAAAATTACCGCAGATTCCGTTTTTACGATATTTTACTACAGTTTCTTTCTACATAATTTTGTTATGTAACGATAATAGATGAAGCTGAAGTTTTGTCTACATTTTTTTTTAATAATTAAAAAACCAAAAGTTGTGAAATCATTTTTTCCAAATGATATTAACACAGTCCGCTGAGTAAAAAAAAAATCGAAATAAGAAAACAATTAAATATATTAATGTATATAAAAGTCAGAAATGAAATATCGCAAAAATGAACTATTCACGATTAAAAAATGACGATAGTTTATCGAATCGTTGAAGGCGATTGAATGTTCATCGAACAAAGTACCGTCGTAACAGCAGTTCGTTGAGACTCAGTAAACGAATTTATTTTCGTTGCTCCGTGCGGAGATAATACTTTGTACGAAAGAAATCTTTGATAGAAACAGACAACTAACACAATAGACCAGTGTTCCGCTTGCGGGAGAGCGCGCTCTCGGTTCACTCCCGGTGATACACAAAAACAAAAAGGTCAAGCTCTAACCTTGGATACGTCTTTGTAGCTTCTGTTTACATTTCGATCGGTCCAGTTGCCGCTAGCTCGACCGAAACACGAACATGCTAACTACGTCGTAATCACGAGACTGATAAAATTTACATTTACACCGGGTACGTAGAACCAATTAAAAAAAGTATATAAATCATCGATATTTCGGTAGGAACACTTCAAAGAGTATAATAATTTTTTCTTCTAAAGCTGAAAAACTTGCGCGATATATTGCGGGCTAGCATTATCGCTTGGTATTGTTTACGAGACGCTGTCGCGTCTCTTGATACCGATTAATTTTTTTTCATAAGTGTACTGTCAATTGCGTAAAATCAAAATGTCATTCTCCTTTACCTCGCATTCTTACCTTTTACTTTGAAAAGGTTTTTACACCTCTCATAGTCGCGGTTTCATTATTACAGGAACAATTCCGCGCGTTTCTTTTTTTAATTGTCGGGGTCTACAAATAATTACGCTATACAAGAACAATGGTGACGCGGAAATAAACTGCATAGAGCAGTCTGTTTCTTTGTTGGTTCCACCCGCCGTTTTTCTGCATCACCATTCTTGTTTTATAGCCCAATGAACCCGCAGCCCTCGATAATGAAAAAAGAAACACGTGGCTTCTATGGTGACTATAGAACTATGATAAAACGATGATAATTCGCGGTACGTTCAGAAAACTTCACCGAAATACGAAAGAAATGTACTTACGTGTCCGTTTTTCTTTCATTTCGTTTTTCATATTATTCATATAGAAGCACGACACTCGGCGGATGGTCACCTACTAATCACTTCGATCTGCAACCGATCGATGCGTAGGACTAGATCACGCGTATTGGTCGCCAGGGTCTGGTCGAGCAAGAGAGCGGCAAGAGAGCGCCAAAGTCGCTCGCGCGAATATTGCCGCTCACATGAGTGTCTGACGTGAGGTTCCAACTAATTGGAAGAAGAAGAAGAAGTGTGTCTGACGTTTAAATTGTTGACTTAGAGAAGTGTCAAATGTGTACTCTGTTGACATTACTCTCGAGCTGTTCTTATCCCGTTTGTTCGCCGATTCAATCGTGTGTTGTTATTGTGTTTTCTGTAGATTTTCCAGCGTCACTTACAACGGATAAATACACGTGCGGCACGGTTCGTCGTGTATAGCCCGTGGAAATTTAATCTCATATGTCATTGTTCGGGAATGAGAAATTGCGTCGGGATAAGGCTATTATTTATATACATTGCGTCGGTGAAGTTCGACGATGGGCCATCGAGAGTCAGTCAATGTGACCCGTGTGACGAAAGTGCTTTTTTAAGAACTGGACAGCTTAAACAATAACTCAACATTATTTTGTTTGATTTCTTTGTTATGTGAATAAATAAATATAGTCAAGTTTTTCTTGTATGTCCACAGCCAATTATTATGTGCACTGGGAGAAGGTTCATTGTGGCAAGTATCCCGAAATGAAGCATAGGATTCGTGCTGATAGTGTGTTGATCGAGTCGCTAATTCGTACAGAATCTTCAGTGCGAAATAGCCAACAGTACCCACAATGAACAACGAAGAGGACCGACGAAACCCTATTAGATCACCGATGACCAGTGACAACCGGTGGAGAATGTTTCGCCTGTAGTCTCGATCAGCTATAGCAACGAGGCCTGGATATTGAATGTCAAACTCCTCAACAAAGTTACATCGTGTCACATGGAGTTTTTAAGCTCTACACAGGTAAGCGAGAGCTTCAAAAGATGTTCTTAAGAGCATGGGAAACACTATGGAGTGTGAGAGAGATAGCATCAGTAGCGCTCTCAGTGGAGTGAGAGAGACAGGCTGAGAACGTGTTTCACATGCTCTTAAGATTTTCCTGTCGTATTTATATTCTTTCATCATATTGCATGCGAATGTAATCTTACAAAAGAATTTATTTCCTTTCGACATCGTGTCGCATTTCGTGAGAAACATCGAGACGATAATTAGTTCAACAACGATGACTGGAGTATGCGAGTCATCCAAAATGTAAGCCGACAGCTATGCTGCGAAGCAACCATCCTCTGATGCGAGCTGCTGCCTCATGAAATGTCGGCTGTCATATTGATTGATTGATTGATTAATTGATTAATTGATTGATTGATTGATTGATTGATTGATTGATTGATTGATTGATTGATTGATTGATTGATTGATTGATTGATTGATTGATTGATTGATTGATTGATTGATTGATTGATTGATTGATTGATTGATTGATTGATTGATTGATTGATTGATTGATTGATTGATTGATTGATTGATTGATTGATTGATTGATTGATTGATTGATTGATTGATTGATTGATTGATTGATTGATTGATTGATTGATTGATTGATTGATTGATTGATTGATTGATTGATTGATTGATTGATTGATTGATTGATTGATTGATTGATTGATTGATTGATTGATTGATTGATTGATTGATTGATTGATTGATTGATTGATTGATTGATTGATTGATTGATTGATTGATTGATTGATTGATTGATTGATTGATTGATTGATTGATTGATTGATTGATTGATTGATTGATTGATTGATTGATTGATTGATTGATTGATTGATTGATTGATTGATTGATTGATTGATTGATTGATTGATTGATTGATTGATTGATTGATTGATTGATTGATTGATTGATTGATTGATTGATTGATTGATTGATTGATTGATTGATTGATTGATTGATTGATTGATTGATTGATTGATTGATTGATTGATTGATTGATTGATTGATTGATTGATTGATTGATTGATTGATTGATTGATTGATTGATTGATTGATTGATTGATTGATTGATTGATTGATTGATTGATTGATTGATTGATTGATTGATTGATTGATTGATTGATTGATTGATTGATTGATTGATTGATTGATTGATTGATTGATTGATTGATTGATTGATTGATTGATTGATTGATTGATTGATTGATTGATTGATTGATTGATTGATTGATTGATTGATTGATTGATTGATTGATTGATTGATTGATTGATTGATTGATTGATTGATTGATTGATTGATTGATTGATTGATTGATTGATTGATTGATTGATTGATTGATTGATTGATTGATTGATTGATTGATTGATTGATTGATTGATTGATTGATTGATTGATTGATTGATTGATTGATTGATTGATTGATTGATTGATTGATTGATTGATTGATTGATTGATTGATTGATTGATTGATTGATTGATTGATTGATTGATTGATTGATTGATTGATTGATTGATTGATTGATTGATTGATTGATTGATTGATTGATTGATTGATTGATTGATTGATTGATTGATTGATTGATTGATTGATTGATTGATTGATTGATTGATTGATTGATTGATTGATTGATTGATTGATTGATTGATTGATTGATTGATTGATTGATTGATTGATTGATTGATTGATTGATTGATTGATTGATTGATTGATTGATTGATTGATTGATTGATTGATTGATTGATTGATTGATTGATTGATTGATTGATTGATTGATTGATTGATTGATTGATTGATTGATTGATTGATTGATTGATTGATTGATTGATTGATTGATTGATTGATTGATTGATTGATTGATTGATTGATTGATTGATTGATTGATTGATTGATTGATTGATTGATTGATTGATTGATTGATTGATTGATTGATTGATTGATTGATTGATTGATTGATTGATTGATTGATTGATTGATTGATTGATTGATTGATTGATTGATTGATTGATTGATTGATTGATTGATTGATTGATTGATTGATTGATTGATTGATTGATTGATTGATTGATTGATTGATTGATTGATTGATTGATTGATTGATTGATTGATTGATTGATTGATTGATTGATTGATTGATTGATTGATTGATTGATTGATTGATTGATTGATTGATTGATTGATTGATTGATTGATTGATTGATTGATTGATTGATTGATTGATTGATTGATTGATTGATTGATTGATTGATTGATTGATTGATTGATTGATTGATTGATTGATTGATTGATTGATTGATTGATTGATTGATTGATTGATTGATTGATTGATTGATTGATTGATTGATTGATTGATTGATTGATTGATTGATTGATTGATTGATTGATTGATTGATTGATTGATTGATTGATTGATTGATTGATTGATTGATTGATTGATTGATTGATTGATTGATTGATTGATTGATTGATTGATTGATTGATTGATTGATTGATTGATTGATTGATTGATTGATTGATTGATTGATTGATTGATTGATTGATTGATTGATTGATTGATTGATTGATTGATTGATTGATTGATTGATTGATTGATTGATTGATTGATTGATTGATTGATTGATTGATTGATTGATTGATTGATTGATTGATTGATTGATTGATTGATTGATTGATTGATTGATTGATTGATTGATTGATTGATTGATTGATTGATTGATTGATTGATTGATTGATTGATTGATTGATTGATTGATTGATTGATTGATTGATTGATTGATTGATTGATTGATTGATTGATTGATTGATTGATTGATTGATTGATTGATTGATTGATTGATTGATTGATTGATTGATTGATTGATTGATTGATTGATTGATTGATTGATTGATTGATTGATTGATTGATTGATTGATTGATTGATTGATTGATTGATTGATTGATTGATTGATTGATTGATTGATTGATTGATTGATTGATTGATTGATTGATTGATTGATTGATTGATTGATTGATTGATTGATTGATTGATTGATTGATTGATTGATTGATTGATTGATTGATTGATTGATTGATTGATTGATTGATTGATTGATTGATTGATTGATTGATTGATTGATTGATTGATTGATTGATTGATTGATTGATTGATTGATTGATTGATTGATTGATTGATTGATTGATTGATTGATTGATTGATTGATTGATTGATTGATTGATTGATTGATTGATTGATTGATTGATTGATTGATTGATTGATTGATTGATTGATTGATTGATTGATTGATTGATTGATTGATTGATTGATTGATTGATTGATTGATTGATTGATTGATTGATTGATTGATTGATTGATTGATTGATTGATTGATTGATTGATTGATTGATTGATTGATTGATTGATTGATTGATTGATTGAGGGCACAACTGCTGCACAACTGCTCTCCTTGTAATTGCCCTCTTCTTCTTCTTCTTCTACCCAGTTTGGTTGGACCCTCGGTACCGATAGACCCTCGGTACCGCTAGTTGTAATGGCACTCGAAACGGAGTTTGGGGCCGTGCACAGCAATGAGGAAGCTCCCTCCTATCGCCATCTATGGACGGCATGCGTCTCTTCGTACCTAAATCAAACGTTTGCAAACGTTTGCAAACGTTTGCAAACGTTTGCAAACGTGCAAACTGAGAAAGATAGAATAGTAATTTACGATGCTAGTACATAAAATTGTCATTTTCTCACGGAGTGTAATAAATGGACAAATCGCTTCTTCCGCACCGATCCAATGGAAATAAAGGGTGAGGACCGACTGTACACCTCCCAAGTCTACACGAAGATAGGTCTATACTAAAAGTGTGCACCGAACGACTCTACACGAGGGTAGGTCTACACCAAATAACTTCGCACTGAAAAACGAACAGCATATAACTGTACACATTGACGGTCTGCACTAAACGTGCGCACCGGTCGACTGTACACGCTGGCATGTCTATACTTAATAACTCTACACTGAAAACTGCATACCGCATAACTGGCCGCGTCGACGGGGTACATAAAAGGTGTACACCGATCGACTGTGCACGGAGCCATGTCTATGCCAAATAACTCGACACTGGAAACCGAACACCACCTCATTATAGAAACTGTACACAAAGCCACTGTACACGGCGAAAAAAAACACTGCACGGTGAAAAGTCGACACCAAAAACTCGACACGACGAAAGGTCGACACCGAAAACTCGACACGGCGAAAAGTCGACACCGAAAACTCGACACGGTGAATGGTCGACGCCGAAAGCTCGACAACATATGACGAAAGAAAGAATGAGTGTACGCAGTTCTGAATAAATAGACATATATCACATTTTTTACTGATTACAAATTAAATGTAACATATTAATTATTGTTCAGAATCGGGAAGAGTGAAAGGTTTGGAACAGTACTTAACTGTAGGATCGAGCAAGAAGATCATGATTTTCCGTCGAAAAGTTGCACGGGTTCTTTGACGAAAACGAACCTTTTCTTCCTTCACTAGACCACAGCCCGTGCCTGATGTATGGATGGATGGATCGGTGGATGGATGCGTGGGCTGATGGCTTAATGGGTGGGACGATGGACGATGGACCCATGGACCCATAGACACATGGACAATGAACCCATGGACATGTTTTTTAATTTAAAAAATCCCAAAAAAATCCAAACTTTTTTTTACATAAAAAAAATTGTATGTAAAAAACGGTTTTTTTGTTTTAATCCTAAAAATTAAAAAAATTATATTTAAAAAGATCCGAAAAAATCAAAAAATCTGTAATACAAGATTCTTGTATCATAATTTTTTGATTCCTTTAGAATTTTTTTGGATTAAAAGTTTTTTGTTAACTTTTGGATTAATTTTTTTTTACGTTTTTCGTTTTTAAAATGTTCTTAAACATTTTTCTGGATTTTTTTTTAATTTGTTGCCTTTTTATTGATTATCAACTAATTACTTTTTTGTTTTTACATTTCTTGAACTTGAACAATTTTTTTTTTGTATTTTTTATGCCTTTTTTTCCCCACCCAATCATTTTTCCTCCTCCTGGTCAAGAATCACCCACTTTTAACCCCCACTGCAGGCATGAAATAGGGCCTTTTTAGCATGGTCGAGGTAAAATACTACATAGAATTATGCCATATAGAATTGATTCTGTCATACCTTACTTCCGACAACCGCCATTCCATTGCCTTTTACGAAGTATTTTAAAAAGTACTTCAACGAAGTACTTATTTATATATTTCAAGTACAAAAAGTGTTGTGTATTTTAAATACATGTTATGTTATGTATTTCTTTAATAGTTCCCCTAAGGGTTACATGGACTTCGTTCCGTTTTCTTTTTTTTTCCCCTTCTGTCTTCACAATATTTTACAAGGCTTTTCCACATCTTCCTCCCTCTTTCTCACACTCCTTCTCGCTCTCTCTCTCTCACTCTCGCTCCCGCATAACCGCACGCTTACATCTTTTCTTATATCTATTGTCATTCCTTCTCACCTCTCTCTCCTGCCCGCTCACATATTTTCTTACCTCTATTGTTGCTCGCTCTCCCACACTCTCTCTCTCTCGCTCCCGCTCGCTTACATATTTCCTTACGTCTATTGTCACTCCTTCTCACGCATACTCTCTCCCTCTCTTTCGTTCCCGTACGCTTACATTTTTTCTTACCTCTATTTTCACTCCTTCTCACTCTCTCTCGCACCCCACACGCCCGCACGCTTACATATTTTCTTACACTATTGTCGCCTCGCCCATCGCCGTTTTACTGTCCTCCTCTCTTTGTTTCCATTCGTCTCTGTGCCACCGTCCTCGCCTTTTAGTTTTTCGCGCTTCTCGCCATACCGATCGATCTCGCTCGCCCTACGCCGTTCTGTTAACTTTTATTTTTATTTTCTTCGTATCTCTGCTCTTTTTATCCTCTTTCTCTCTCTCCCTCTCTCTCTCTCTCTCTCTCCCTCCACCGCTTTTTCCTCTCTCTCCACTTCCTCTTTTTCTTGTCGGCTACCGCTAGAGTAATTCCTTACTCTAACGGTCTCCCCCGCTTCCGTTTCCTTTTCATGCGCTCCACTCCTTTCTTCCCTCCAACCTAATCTTCGTCCACTCATCTGCATTCGCACCTCTTGCTTCCATTCTCTCCTTCCTCATCTTTTCTAGTTCTTTCATCCATCTCTCTCCCGTACCCCTTTCATCCAGTATTTCCCTTATTCTTTCCCCTATGCCTCTCTCTTCTTCGCTTCCCCCTCTACATCTATCTAGGACGTGTTCCCACGACTCACTCTCTTCTCCACATATTCGACATTCTCTCTCTTCGTCCATCGCCCAGTATCTGCCTTCTCTCATTTCATTTCCTAGCCTGAACCTTGCTATCCTCCTACATCTCTCCTCCCCCCACCCTGACCTTAAGTATCTTGGAACCTCTTGTGTTCTTATTTCCCTGTACCATTTGTTGTACCTTGAGTGCTCTATTTTCTCCATCCTTTCCCTTTTCTGCTCCAATATATCTTCTTTTTCTTTATTCTCGTATCGCTCTCTTCCCTCCTCCCATCGACGTCCCCCTCCTTCTCCAGCCTGCACTCCTCTGAGCTTTCTCCTCTCTCTTTCCCATTTCGACAGCTCTTCTTCTTCTTTCCTCTCTCTATTTATAATTTCCTCTAAGCACGCTCTCGCTATCTCACTGCCATCCCCTCTTCTTAGCTTTTCCTCAAAGTTCCATGCTCTTCTTCCAGCCCTCGTCCTCATTTTATCCCTTTTCGCTCTTCCCTTATCATATAGCCCGGCGTTCTCCAATCCACCCCTAACGTCCATCTTATATATCTTTCCTGCATGGCCTTTATTTCCTTTCTCTCCTCTCCACCCCATATCTCTACGCCGTATCCCATCACCGTCCACACCAGTGTGTCGAACAGCCACATCCTCCTCTTCCAATCCTTACCAAACTTTCTTTTTCCTATTCCCCACACTTGTCTCATTACCGCGCCTGCTTTTCTTAATCTGTCTTTTATATGCGCTTCCTGGCCCCCATTCCTCGTAAACACATATCCCAGATACTTGAATTCCTTTACTTCCTCTATCTTTTTTCCCCTCCATTTCCATTCCACCCGCTTGCTCTTTCCTCCACCTTTCCTAAACCTTAAACTTTGGTTTTCCCTACATTCACCTCTAGCTTCTTTTTTTCGAAATACTTCTCTAACCTCCTAATCATACTCTCCATCTCCTCTTCCCTTTCTGCCAGCACCACGACATCGTCCGCGTATGCTAGTGTGCAGATTCTTCTTTCTCCTACCTTTACCCCTCCCCATCTGCCTTTCCTGAGCTCTTCCTCCATGTCTGCGGTCAGCAGGTTAAAGAGTGCGGGGCTAATCGGACACCCCTGTCTGACTCCTGTGCCGTCCAAAATCTCTCCCCTGTCTCTCCCCTCACCTTCACTCTGCTTATTGTCTCATCGTATATTTCTTCTATTCTTTCCCTTAGCCCTTTCCTCACCTCTCTCCTCTCCAACGCTTCCCACAACACCTGCCTGTCTACCGAATCAAAAGCTGCCCTTAGGTCCACGAAAAGTGCAATTACTTTGCCCTTCTCTTTCGTTACCTCTCTATTTACTATATAGTTCAACGTGTACACATTGTCTATTGTTCCTACCCCTTTTCGAAATCCCGTCTGATTTTCTGGTATCATCCGTTTTTCCTCGACTTCCTTTTCTAATCTCTTCGCCAAAATCATCGTATATATCTTATATATCGATGGCATTAGCGTTATTTCTCTATAATCGTCAACCTTCCTACCTTCTCCTTTTTTGACTATCGGCACTATTATTCCCTCCTTCCACTCTTCCGGCCACCCGTCCCCTCTCCACACTCTCCTGCAAATTTCCCATGCTATCTCCTCTGTTCCCTGTCCTCCACACTTCCATGCCTCATTTGGGATCTCGTCTCCTCCCACTGCCTTCTCTTCTTTTAGCTTTCTCACCGCTCTCTTTACCTCTTCTTTGCTTAGTTCCTCTTCGTCCCCCTCTCTTACCCCTCCGCCCCTTCCGCTCCTCACTCTTTCTTCTACCCCTCCCAAAAGCCTCATAAAGTATTCCTTCCATTCTTGCTTCTCTATACTTTCATTAACTCTCTTCCTTCCTTTTCGTCCTCTGTTCATTATTTCCCATACCTCGTTTTCCGTTCTCGCATCTGCTACTTCTCTTGCCAACCTTTCCTGTTCCTCATTCTTCTTTCTCTCACATAATTCTTTATACTCTTTCTTCTTCTCTATGTACACTTCTCTTGTCCCCCTTCTTCCTCTCCATTCCCTTAGGCTCTTTCTTAGTTCTCCTTTTTTCGCTCCGCATTCCTCGTCCCACCATCCTTCCTTCCTAAACCTCTCCTCTCTTCCTCCTTCTTCTTCGCTTCTATTTATTTCCACTTTGATTTTCTCCATTGTCTTCTTTATCATATCTTCACATCTCCGCGAGTCTAGCTCCGTGCTACGACTTATTGTACGCGCACGTTAATAAAATACGAGTTCTTCTACGACTCTCATCACCGGCGGTCAACTCATAGAGATCCCTCGAGGAGACTCTCGCGATCCCGGTATATCATTCGAATAATTGCTCTTTGTCAAAGTGAGACACTCGCGACGTGGCGAATATTTTCTGAAATAATTCAGTCTTTGTTTCTATCGGACCTTAGGGATCCGTAATAATAATTATTCAACTATTACTAGCGCGATAAATACCTGGCTGCGACCAGGCGGTATTTCACCGAAATAATATATCTTTGCGAATAGTTTTCATACTCAAATAAATATAAAATATCCCTTTTCGAATCCTATCAATCCGAATAAATAAAAGAAATAAATATAATAATCCGTACAACCCGTTTCTCGACAATAAACGATAATCGACGATCGGGCAGAGGCACCGCGCCTCAATTCAACAAGAAATTACCACGTAAGTAAGAATAAGGCAAACCACAGCACTGGACATAACTTCACAAAAGCGAGTATTTCACATTTGTTGCCATAACCGCCATACTCTTTATTCCATTATCACCTCAATACCGATTAATTAAGGTTTTAGATAAGGAAAATAGATAAGTGTTACGCTTAAAAACCATTGAATCTTATAAAATCAGTCTCGTCGCAGAGCGATTCTGATATAAATGAGATTGCAAGCTTTTAGATAAGGACAATAGATAAGTGTTACGCTTAAAAACCATTGAATCTTATAAAATCAGTCTCGTCGCAGAGCGATTCTGATATAAATGAGATTGCAAGCTTTTAGATAAGGACAATAGATAAGTGTTACGCTTAAAAACCATTGAATCTTATAAAAATCAGTGTCGCCACAGAGCGATTCTGATATAAATGAGATTGCAAGCTTTTAGATAAGGACCATAGCATAAATAAGTTAAGGTTAAACCCTTTCCTAACCCTCCAAAATGAAAAGCAACAAATGTGAACTGGTCGTATCTCATTATATTTAATGGACCATAGACCCGTCAAACAGAAAGTCCAATCGTGTGGAGGCCAAGTTCTTGCTGTACCAAACGTAAATTCACGTCGGAGAGTTCACCAGGTGAAAGACCAGGTTCCTCCGATTTCCATCGTGCCCACGTCGGGCACAGAACCTCAGAACGATATAGTGGACGTCGCTGGTGAACCTTTCATTCCTGTCGAGAACAGAATCGCTACGAAAAATCTACCGAACATCGTATCCGACGTCATCTTAATCAACCATAAAATCTTCATAATCCGCGACGATCCTCTCGGCAACCGACCAGTGAAAACGCAAATTCGGGGTCTTCCGGCACATCCTGTGCCAGCTATCGAGGACGGCGACACTTCAGACGCCTCCACGGTCATCAACGAGGACAGGCCATCGCCTGCGTCTTCCCCGGAATTGATACTTGGCATCTAGCGTTTCCAACCCGCTACGCCCAATAGCTCATCACCTGCCAAGCAAAACATCAAGAATCAAGGTACGTATCAATAAAATCCTCATAATACCCATCCAGTACTGCTCCGATCCCTAACCGGCGCATTCCGGTTTAAACCACGGAGCATCCTCATATAACCAGCTACCAGTCGCTCGAATGTTAAATCTGGATTTTTGTAAAAAGGAAAGGAAAAATCAATTAAAATCAACCCGCGACGTAACAGGTTATATATTTTCTGGTGACAGCGGTGGGATCTGTTACTGGATGTGTATAATGTATAGTTAACCAAAATCAGTGAAATTCTTTGCAAAATTAGCGTAAAATCAGTGTAAAATCGCGTAAAACCAGTTTATAATTATAGTAAAATCAGTGTCAAAACGTAAAATCGTTATTGAGTCAGGTACAAAATCGCGTTAGAACGACGCGAAATAATTGCAAAATTGTTGAAAACTAGTGTAAAATCAAAATAGATTCAGTGTAAATTCGTTTCGTACCGGTGCCTAAAAATCAGTATATAATCACGCGAATCCAGTATAAAATCGCGTAAAATCAGTGTAGAATCATTGCTAATCGTTGAAAACCGCGCAAAATCTTTTTTAAATAATTGCAAATCAGTGTAGAATCATTGCTAATCGTTGAAAACCGCGCAAAATCATTTTTAAATAATTGCAAATCAGTGTAGAATCATTGCAAAATCATCTTGAAATCAGTGTAAAATTAGTATACTTTTTGTGAAAATCGGTAGATTTATAGAAACGTCTGTCGGTTTAGACATATCATTTTGACAGGACAATATCATTTTGAAATATTTATTCGCAACAAAATCACGCGCGACACTCCGAGTAAAATCATCCAATCAGTCTTTCAAGTGTCGTTAAATTATTCATATTTAGAGCAATCAATCATAAATAAATAAATATCTAAATGCAGGGCCTCAATAAAGAGGAACTCCGTAAATTATACGGGCAATTAATAGCGGTAAAGCAGAAGCTGCAGGAAATAGAAGTAGATCTAGCTACCCGCGAACTTAAGTTACAAAGTCAAAATATTTTAAATCAAAGTGAGCCTAATCTCGTGTTAGCCTATTCAAACGCGGTCAAAATCGAAACAGAAATCGAAAAAGATCGCGGTAATATCAGAAAAACGCGCTTTGAAAACACAAATTCGTCACTGACGCACGTCAAAACGATCACGGCCCGCGATTCCCCATCGTGTAATTATTGTAACAAAAGGGGTCATATATCAGATAATTGTTGGTCGAGATTCCCTGAAAAACGACCTCAACGCGTAAAAAATAAAATTAGTCCGGAAAAACCTTACGAAACACAATACAAATCGCAATCAAATATGGATAAAAATCGGAACGGTAAACCTTATCTATCGTGCGATTATTGCGCCAAATTAGGACACGTAGTCGCACAATGTTTCAAAAGACGAACCGCCGAAAAACGCAACGCGGGAAACGCGAATCCCCGCTCGGAAAACCCTGTCGCGAACCGAGTGGAAAAAGCTTCAGAGCGCCCGGTGCGCACAGTGCACATCGCGAGTGAAATCGTCCCCTCAAATTAAAAATAAAATCGATTTTCTCGTCGAGTCCGGTTCCAATCCAAATCTCGTAAAAATAAATGTTCATGTCCGGACGTCTAAATAAACGGAAGCGAAATATTAAAGCTCAGAGGTACATCGGAAAAACCCGTATTTACAATGGGTTCAACATCAATTAATATCAACGGAACGGAATTTGAATTTCGTGTGGTCAAAACGAATTCTCTATCGAATAGGACGCTACTCTCGGTTCGGAATTCCACGCGGAAAAATCGGATGATAATCGACTGGAATAAAGAGTACGTTCGGTGGAAAAATAAAACAGTTTCGCTTAAAAATCGCGAAGCAGTAGTGATACCTTAAGCTCTCGAGCATTTTTTTTATGTCAGGGTAAAGAATCCCGAAATATAAGAGGGTTATATCCCCCGTTTAGATGCCGGAAACAGAGTTTACTTAGGAAACACGTCCGCATCGAATAAAATTGGCGTAGCGTGTCTGATGGCGATAAATACCAACGGGTAGGACGTAGAGCCCGCTGTTCCGGCAGTGGCCTTAGAGGCTTCTGAGCTCTACGATCCCAGTTCGGGGTATATTTCGCAAGATTGCTGCAAATCCGGTGAAATACTTAGCGTACAGGATCCGGATTGTCGCAAAATCATTCAGCAGAAGCACGACCACCTTGTTTTGCGGGTCAAGAGCAAACGCGTAAAACAAATCAAAGTCTTATTACGACTCAAGGATTTACAAAAGCCGAAGAGCGGGTAAGGGTCAATCAACTAATGGAAGAGAACGGCCGATCTCTTCCATATTCCGGGACAAATTTTTGGATCACGCAAACGCGAACAAACGTAAAAATTTCCACGACTGACGACCAACCAGTCTTTACCCGCCAATATCTGTTGGCTTATACTCACAGGGGTGAGATTGAGGATTGAGGTTGACTCGATAAAAATCGAGGGAAAAATCATAGAACCCTCCCATTTTCCATACAGCTCGCCGCTTTGGATCGAGCCCGAACGGGCCGATTCACAGGGGAGGCCCAGATGGAAAATCTTAATGGATTACAGAAAAAAAAATAAATAAAAAAAAAATCGGAGACGCCTGCCCACTTCCAAACATAATCGAAATTTTTACCAATTGGGTAGTGCGAAATAATTTTCTGTTTCCAATTTAGCAAGTGGATTTCATAAAAATCCGTACGCATCCCTCAGATGCTCATAAAACTGCGTTCACATGTCATTAGGGCCCTATCAATTCGTTTACGTTCCATTTGGGCAGTATCAGTTCATTCGCATGTTATTTGGGCATATGCTATTTGGGCACTATTAATTCAATCACATGCCATTTGGGCAATATTAATTCAATCACATGCCATTTGGGTAAAATTAATTCAATCACATGCCATTTGGGCACTATTAATTCTATCGTATGCCGTTTAGGCTCAAAAACGCTCCGGCAACTTTCCAACTACGGGGTAAAAAGTATTTAGTATACCTCGACGATGTAGTTACATACACTAGCTCACTTAGGGAGCACGAAATAAAATTAAAATATACAACCGATGCTTCGAATGTTCACAAGGTGGCACTCTTAGCCCGGGAAAAATCGAGCGACAAGCCAATATCGTACGCATCACGAACACTGTCAAAAGCCGAAATGAGCCACTCCGCCATCGAAAAGGAGTTATTAGCAATCATTTATTGCATAGGGCATTTCAGATCCTACATTTACGACCGAGAATTCACTCTCGCGACCGATCAGATGCCATTAATATGGCTCCATTCAGTGAAAGACCCCTTCGAATAGATTGGTTCATTACCGCTTAAAACTCGCGAGTTATAAATATAAAATTATATACAAACCAGGTAGGGTAAATAGTAGAATCGACGTTTTGTTGCGAAATCCGCCTAAAATAAAAAAAAAAACAGCAAACGAAAAATTAGTATTGGTAGTCATGCCTATAGTTCAGAGCAAATAGGGATCAGTCTAGTGACCAATAATTAAAATTCGAAATTGAATTATTTATTACTCTGATTCAGCATAATTAAAAACGTCAGTTTAGCGTTTGAAAACAAATAGGCTAAATATAAAAAATATTTGGACTATATAATAAATCGCAAACTTAAAATACAACATTGAATAACACTCACTCGGCAAACACGAGTAATCATTCGAACATTCAATTTCTACGTAAAGTAATAAAATGTGCGCAAGTGTATAAATCGACTAAAACAAATATTACAGCGACAAATCGTCGGTGGCCAAACACAAAGCAATTCTGACAAATTTCAGTGGTGATATGGACGCTATGAGAACATTAGACTCTCCACAAAGTGCATCGAAGTGAAATAAATTTTATTTGAGAACATTTAGTAAAACGCTCGCTCCATAAAATTTCGAAATACAAAATTAGTACAACTGCGGTTAACTGCATCGGTTATATGGACTCTACGAGAACATTTACGTCGCCACAAAGTGCATCTTTATAGAATAAATCCATTTGGAAATATTTATTAAAACGCTCGCGTCATAAAAATCATAATACCAAATTATTACAATTGCGGTTAACTGCATCGATAATATGGACGGACATGTTAAACGGAACCTCTGAACTACTGTCGAACATGTCACATGGAATCTCTGAGTTGACAGATGGACACGTCCGCGAGAACCTCTGAATCGTCACATAAACCATCGATGAGTGATCGCGAAAGTGCATACAGTCAATTAGTTCGCAAGAAATCAAGGCGAATAACTTTTCTGAACAATTATATAAAAATGTGCGCGAGTGTTAGAACGTTTGAATAATACAAAATTAAATAAAACAATTTTGCCTGGCGAGGCTATAATACGTAAACTAAATAAAATTAAATCAAATAATTTTGCCTGACGAGGCGATAATACGTAATAAAAAATAATGAAACAATTTTTGCCTGGCGAGGCTATAATACGTAAACTAAATAAAATTAAACCAAATAATTTCGCCTGACGAGGCTATAATACGTGAACAAAACTAAATTAACAATTCCATAAGTCACTCGACTAAATTTAAATGCGAGTGGTGTAACTTCAAACGAGCAAGGTGAAATATTTGGACATTATTGAAAAAATATTCGATCGGTAAAACTTCGCAATACAAAATCGTACCAAACGCGATTTACGTAATCGGACATATGAACGGACACGTTACACGGAACCTCTGAACCACTGTCGAACATGTCAATCGTAAACTTCTGAGTTGACAGATGGACACGTACGCGGGAACCTCTGAGCCGTTACATAGATCATCGATAAGTGGTTGCAACGGTTTACGGTTAATTAATCCAGAGACAATAAATGCGCATAATTTTTCTGGACAACTGAATAAATTGTGTGCGAGTGTTAAAACATCGAATACTAAAATACAATATAATCGAACAATTTTGCCTGGCGAGGCTAATATACGTAATCAAAATTAAATCGAATAATTTCTCTTGACGAGGCTATAGTACATAAACAAAGTCAAATTGAACAATTCCCTAATTCACTCGACAAAATCATAAATACGAGTGTACCTTCAACAAGCAAGTTACAAACATTTAAACATTTTTGATAAAATATTTAATTCCGTAAAACTAAATTACACCAAACGTGATTTACGTAATCGGATGTATGGACGGACACGTTTGCACGGAACTTCTGAGCCACTGTCGAATATGTCAATTGAAGACCGCTGAGTCGACAAGCGGACACGTCTCGCGAACCTCTGAGACGCTACCACTTCATCACGAAATCACTCAGGCTGAATAATCAATAACGTCCGATCAACAAATAATCGGATCGTAAACAACGGACACACGCAGTCGTGTCTTTCATCATTATCACCATTCATCAAAACAACTTGACGGCGAGGGATGCCGCAAGATTTTCAACAGCGTGGAACGGGTAGAATTAATTAGCTACCAACTTGACGGCGAGGGAAGACACAAGATTTCCAACGCCGATACCACGGCTCGACCCAGCACTCATCCGACGCCTTCACGCTGGTCCTACGCAGAGCCTCGGCACTGCTTCGGACTTAAGGGGGGAAGTGTTACGTCCTGGGTCGAATTTAGGACAGAAAGAGTGACGACGCTCACTCACAAATTTTTTTTTTTGAGACAATTAGTTACTAAGCATAATGGCAAAACAATATAACAATCCCATTTCACGTTATCATTTTATTGTTAATAATAATCAACAACAATTGATCTGAACAAATAATAATAAAAAAATCAACTAAATACACATTAAACCAACGCGCAACAGTAATAAACTCCGATACGGGCTGCGCACATCATTAAGCCGAAGACCGAGGAAATTCAACAAAATTTAAGACGCAATAAAAACATAACTGCGCGATTTTATCAAAATCTGAGCACGCTACCGAAAGCGGAAAATCCTCACGAGCGACTTAGGTGCCAATAAATTTTTCACCCTCCGGGGCGTATTTTCGCCACTGTTAGCGGTTTTCTAAAAAGGCGCGTGACCTTGGAAAATTTGAGAATTAATTCCCCAGCGCGAACAGAAAGCGCAAACCAGATCAAAATCATCATAAAAATTGAAAATGCGACTAACAATCAATTCAGAACAGATAAAAATTATTAACAATAAATAGAATTGTTAATAAATAAATTCAAAACAGTTTTCTTTCTTTTCACGTAATGCCGGAGTGTCGTAAGGGAAGCGACACTCGTCGGCACAAAAAGGGTAATAAATAAACATTACTAAAAATAAATAAACATTATTAGCAATAAATAAAATCATTAACAAATAATTTCCAAATATTTTAATACACGCAACGCCGGAGTGTCGTGTAGACACGACACTCGACGGCAATAATAAATGAGTACCATTTAATAATAAACAAATAAAATTATTAACGAATAATGCCGGAAACATTTAATATGTGCGCATCGCCCGAATATCACCATGAAATCGATAATCTGATGGCGTTAAAATTATAATAATGGGATACCATTTTTTATTAAATATTAAAGTAACAATTATGAATAATTA
This sequence comes from Stenichneumon culpator, assembly GCA_964017025.1. Classification (NCBI taxonomy): domain Eukaryota; kingdom Metazoa; phylum Arthropoda; class Insecta; order Hymenoptera; family Ichneumonidae; genus Stenichneumon; species Stenichneumon culpator. The sequence goes on along the minus strand of OZ024781.1, from coordinate 900,606 downwards.
ATTATTATTCCAAACTAAGTACACGCACCATCCGAAAAATCGGGATGGGCGCATTTCTGATATCAATAAACAACAAATCATGTCTTTATTATTAAACAATAATAACAATTGTAACCGAATATTCATATGTAATAATACGAATACTTGCACTAGGGATTTGGGATAATTATGCATTATATCGATCATGTAATAGGCCGCGATAGCTAAAAAATTAGCATTAATAATAAATATGCCATAAGTTAATAATGTATCGGATGGCGAAGCGAGCGTGAGACCGGACGCAGCTCCGACAAACAACTCCGAGAATCGTCATCGATAAGCGCTCTCTAAGAAGCGAGACCGTGGGATGCTGCATAGGCACGGCTACCGTGAGACCGGACGCAGCTCCGACAGCGACTCCAAGAATCGCCAGCGATAAGGCGATCCCGAGAAGCCCTTCGCCGTTGGGACTCGAGCTCGTGGGATGCTGCGACAGCACACCCACCGCGAGACCGGACGGGGCTCCGAGAATCGCCACCGATAAGGCGATCCCGAGAAGCCCTTCGCCGTTGGGACTCGAGCTCGTGGGATGCTGCGACAGCACGGCTACCGTGAGACCGGACGCAGCTCCGAGAATCGCCAGCGATAAGGCGATCCCGAGAAGCCCTTCGCCGTTGGGACTCGAGCTCGTGGGATGCTGCGCCAGCACAGCCACCGCGAGACCGGACAAGACTCCGCGAATCGCCACCGATAAGGCGATCCCAAGAAACTCTTCGCCGTTGGAACTTGGAGCCGTGGGATGCTGCATCAGCATAGGGCTCCACGGAGGCGGCTGCCCCACCATCGGACGGCGCGATTCCACGAAGCCGCACCGCTATCCGCTGCACTGCTGTGGGACAAAGGAGTCCCCCACTCAGGGAACAGCACGGGCACAAAGCGGCTGCCCCCGCCATCACCTACCAGGGAGCCGCAAGACAACGGCGGCCCCCCACTCGGAGGACAGCACGGATGCTGCAAGCGGCGGCCCCCACTCAGAGAACAGCACGGATGCTGCGAGCGCCAGCCCCCACTCAGAGGACAGCACGGCTACGGGCGGCTGCCCCACCTTCATACATTGCGCTGCCGCGAGACAACGGCAGCCCCCACTTCACGGGACAGCACGGCTACAGCGAGCGGCTGCTCCCACCACCAGCACTCATCAGGGTGCCGCGAGACAACTGCGGCCCCCACTCAAGGGACAGCACGGCTACGGGCGGCTGCCCCACCATGACCATCGCGCTGTCGCGAGCGCATGCCCCACCACAGAGCGGCACACTGGGAGCGACGCGCCATTGGCCAGAGCAGCGGAGCGAATCCGCGAGGGCCTCCCACCGCCACCAACTACGGGACTCGGGAGACTCGCGGGTCCAGAGCGCTCCGACGGATCTTCAGTTCAGACTCGGCGCTTCAACTATTCACATCTCCGCGAGTCTAGCTCCGTGCTACGACTTATTGTACGCGCACGTTAATAAAATACGAGTTCTTCTACGACTCTCATCACCGGCGGTCAACTCATAGAGATCCCTCGAGGAGACTCTCGCGATCCCGGTATATCATTCGAATAATTGCTCTTTGTCAAAGTGAGACACTCGCGACGTGGCGAATATTTTCTGAAATAATTCAGTCTTTGTTTCTATCGGACCTTAGGGATCCGTAATAATAATTATTCAACTATTACTAGCGCGATAAATACCTGGCTGCGACCAGGCGGTATTTCACCGAAATAATATATCTTTGCGAATAGTTTTCATACTCAAATAAATATAAAATATCCCTTTTCGAATCCTATCAATCCGAATAAATAAAAGAAATAAATATAATAATCCGTACAACCCGTTTCTCGACAATAAACGATAATCGACGATCGGGCAGAGGCACCGCGCCTCAATTCAACAAGAAATTACCACGTAAGTAAGAATAAGGCAAACCACAGCACTGGACATAACTTCACAAAAGCGAGTATTTCACATTTGTTGCCATAACCGCCATACTCTTTATTCCATTATCACCTCAATACCGATTAATTAAGGTTTTAGATAAGGAAAATAGATAAGTGTTACGCTTAAAAACCATTGAATCTTATAAAATCAGTCTCGTCGCAGAGCGATTCTGATATAAATGAGATTGCAAGCTTTTAGATAAGGACAATAGATAAGTGTTACGCTTAAAAACCATTGAATCTTATAAAATCAGTCTCGTCGCAGAGCGATTCTGATATAAATGAGATTGCAAGCTTTTAGATAAGGACAATAGATAAGTGTTACGCTTAAAAACCATTGAATCTTATAAAAATCAGTGTCGCCACAGAGCGATTCTGATATAAATGAGATTGCAAGCTTTTAGATAAGGACCATAGCATAAATAAGTTAAGGTTAAACCCTTTCCTAACCCTCCAAAATGAAAAGCAACAAATGTGAACTGGTCGTATCTCATTATATTTAATGGACCATAGACCCGTCAAACAGAAAGTCCAATCGTGTGGAGGCCAAGTTCTTGCTGTACCAAACGTAAATTCACGTCGGAGAGTTCACCAGGTGAAAGACCAGGTTCCTCCGATTTCCATCGTGCCCACGTCGGGCACAGAACCTCAGAACGATATAGTGGACGTCGCTGGTGAACCTTTCATTCCTGTCGAGAACAGAATCGCTACGAAAAATCTACCGAACATCGTATCCGACGTCATCTTAATCAACCATAAAATCTTCATAATCCGCGACGATCCTCTCGGCAACCGACCAGTGAAAACGCAAATTCGGGGTCTTCCGGCACATCCTGTGCCAGCTATCGAGGACGGCGACACTTCAGACGCCTCCACGGTCATCAACGAGGACAGGCCATCGCCTGCGTCTTCCCCGGAATTGATACTTGGCATCTAGCGTTTCCAACCCGCTACGCCCAATAGCTCATCACCTGCCAAGCAAAACATCAAGAATCAAGGTACGTATCAATAAAATCCTCATAATACTCATCCAGTACTGCTCCGATCCCTAACCGGCGCATTCCGGTTTAAACCACGGAGCATCCTCATATAACCAGCTACCAGTCGCTCGAATGTTAAATCTGGATTTTTGTAAAAAGGAAAGGAAAAATCAATTAAAATCAACCCGCGACGTAACACATTAGCCTTTTGCTTTGGCTGTAGGTGTTCCAGCTCGTAATATTAGATCAAAAAGCCTTAGTTTTATGCAAATACGCAAGATTCATGCGTTTCGAGCCGCCAAACAAGCCCCCATCGAATGCAAAGTCGCTTTATATCGAAATCGAACATTAGCGTTTTGCTTTGGCTGTAGGCGCTCCAGCTCGTAATATGAGATCAAAAAGCCTTAGTTTTACGTAATTACGCAAGATTCATGCGTTTCGAGCCACCAAACAAGCCCCCATCGAATGCAAAGTCGCTTTATATCGAAATCGAACATTAGCGTTTTGCTTCGGCTGTAGGCGTTCCAGCTCGTGATATGAGATCAAAAAGCCTTAGTTTTACGTAATTACGCAAGATTCATGCGTTTCGAGCCACCAAACAAGCCCCCATCGAATGCAAATTCGCCTTATATCGAAATGGAACATTAGCGTTTTGCTTCGGCTGTAGGTCTTCCAGCTCGTAATATTAGATCAATAAGCCTTCGTTTTATATAAATACGCAAGATTCATGCGTTTCGAACCGCCAAACAAGCCCCCACCGAATGCAAATTCGCTTTATATCGAAATCGAATACTTGCGTTTTGCGTTGGCTGTAGGCGTCCCGGCTCGTAATAAGAGATAGAAAAGCCTTAGTTTTACGTAAATACGCAAGATTTATGTGTTTCGAGCCACCAAACAAGCCCCCATCGAATGCAAATTCGCTTTATGTCGAAATCGAACATTAGCGTTTTGCTTTAGCTGTAGGTCTTCCAGCTCGTAATATTAGATCAAAAAGCCTTCGTTTTATATGAATACGCAAGATTCATGCGTTTCGAGCCGCCAAACAAGCCCCCACCGAATGCAAATTCGCTTTATATCGAAATCGAACACTTGCGTTTTGCGTAGGCTGTAGGCGTTCCGGCTCGTAATAAGAGATAGAAAAGCCTTATTTTTACGTAAATACGCGAGATTTATGCGTTTCGAGCCGCCAAACAAGCTCCCATCGAATGCAAATTCGCTTTATATCGAAATCGAACATTAGCCTTTTGCTTTGGCTGTAGGTGTTCCAGCTCGTAATATTGGATCAAAAAGCCTCAGTTTTATGCAAATACGCAAGATTCATGCGTTTCGAGGCGCCAAACAAGCCCCCATCGAATGCAAAGTCGCTTTATATCGAAATCGAACATTAGCGTTTTGCTTCTGCTGTAGGAGTTCCAGCTCGTAATATAAGATAAAAAAGCCTTAGTTTTACGTAAATACGCAAGATTCATGCGTTTCGAGCTGCCAAACAAGCCCCCATCGAATGCAAAGTCGCTTTATATCGAAATCGAACATTAGCGTTTTGCTTCGGCTGTAGGCGTTCCAGCTCGTAATATGAGATCAAAAAGCCTTAGTTTTACGTAATTACGCAAGATTTATGCGTTTCGAGCCACCAAACAAGCCCCCATCGAATGCAAATTCGCTTTATATCGAAATCGAACATTAGCGTTTTGCTTTAGCTGTAGGTCTTCCAGCTCGTAATATTAGATCAAAAAGCCTTCATTTTATATGAATACGCAAGATTCATGCGTTTCGAGCCGCCAAACAAGCCCCCACCGAATGCAAATTTGCTTTATATCGAAATCGAACACTTGCGTTTTGCGTTGGCTGTAGGCGTTCCGGCTCGTAATAAGAGATAGAAAAGCCTTAGTTTTACGTAAATACGCAAGATTTATGCGTTTCGAGCCACCAAACAAGCCCCCATCGAATGCAAATTCGCCTTATATCGAAATCGAACATTAGCGTTTTGCTTTAGCTGTAGGTCTTCCAGCTCGTAATATTAGATCAATAAGCATTCGTTTTATATAAATACGCAAGATTCATGCGTTTCAAACCGCCAAACAAGCCCCCACCGAATGCAAATTCGCTTTATATCGAAATCGAATACTTGCGCTTTGCGTTGGCTGTAGGCGTCCCGGCTCGTAATAAGAGATAGAAAAGCCTTAGTTTTACGTAAATACGCAAGATTTATGCGTTTCGAGCCACCAAACAAGCCCCCATCGAATGCAAAGTCTCTTTATATCGAAATCGAACATTAGCGTTTTGCTTCGGCTGTAGGTGTTCCAGCTCGTAATATGAGATCATAAAGCCTTAGTTTTATGCAAATACGCAAGATTGATGCGTTTCGAGCCGCCAAACAAGCCCCCATCGAATGCAATGTCGCTTTATATCGAAATCGAACACTTGCGTTTTGCGTTGGCTGTAGGCGTTCGGGCTCGTAATAAGAGATAGAAAAGCCTTATTTTTACGTAAATACGCGAGATTTATGCGTTTCGAGCCGCCAAACAAGCTCCCATCGAATGCAAATTCGCTTTATATCGAAATCGAACATTAGCCTTTTGCTTTAGCTGTAGGTGTTCCAGCTCGTAATATTAGATCAAAAAGCCTCAGTTTTATGCAAATACGCAAGATTCATGCGTTTCGAGCCGCCAAACAAGCCCCCATCGAATGCAAAGTCGCTTTATATCGAAATCGAACATTAGCGTTTTGCTTCTGCTGTAGGAGTTCCAGCTCGTAATATGAGATAAAAAAGCCTTAGTTTTACGTAAATACGCAAAATTCATACGTTTCGAGCCGCCAAACAAGCCCCCATCGAATGCAAAGTCGCTTTATATCGAAATCGAACATTAGCGTTTTGCTTCTGCTGTAGGAGTTCCAGCTCGTAATATAAGATAAAAAAGCCTTAGTTATACGTAAATACGCAAGATTCATGCGTTTCGAGCTGCCAAACAAGCCCCCATCGAATGCAAAGTCGCTTTATATCGAAATCGAACATTAGCGTTTTGTTTCGGCTGTAGGCGTTCCAGCTCGTAATATGAGATCAAAAAGCCTTAGTTTTACGTAATTACGCAAGATTCATGCGTTTCGAGCCACCAAACAAGCCCCCATCGAATGCAAATTCGCTTTATATCGAAATCGAACATTAGCGTTTTGCTTTAGCTGTAGGTCTTCCAGCTCGTAATATTAGATCAATAAGCCTTCGTTTTATATAAATACGCAAGATTCATGCGTTTCGAGCCGCCAAACAAGCCCCCACCGAATGCAAATTCGCTTTATATCGAAATCGAACACTTGCGTTTTGCGTTGGCTGTAGGCGTTCCGGCTCGTAATTAGAGATAGAAAAGCCTTAGTTTTACGTAAATACGCCAGATTTATGCGGTTCGAGCCGCCAAACAAGCTCCCATCGAATGCAAATTCGCTTTATATCGAAATCGAACATTAGCCTTTTGCTTTGGCTGTAGGTGTTCCAGCTCGTAATATTAGATCAAAAAGCCTTAGTTTTATGCAAATACGCAAGATTCATGCGTTTCGAGCCGCCAAACAAGCCCCCATCGAATGCAAAGTCGCTTTATATCGAAATCGAACATTAGCGTTTAGCTTTGGCTGTAGGCGCTCCAGCTCGTAATATGAGATCAAAAAGCCTTAGTTTTACGTAATTACGCAAGATTCATGCGTTTCGAGCCACCAAACAAGCCCCCATCGAATGCAAAGTCGCTTTATATCGAAATCGAACATTAGCGTTTTGCTTCGGCTGTAGGCGTTCCAGCTCGTGATATGAGATCAAAAAGCCTTAGTTTTACGTAATTACGCAAGATTCATGCGTTTCGAGCCACCAAACAAGCCCCCATCGAATGCAAATTCGCTTTATATCGAAATCGAACATTAGCGTTTTGCTTTAGCTGTAGGTCTTCCAGCTCGTAATATTAGATCAATAAGCCTTCGTTTTATATAAATACGCAAGATTCATGCGTTTCGAGCCGCCAAACAAGCCCCCACCGAATGCAAATTCGCTTTATATCGAAATCGAACACTTGCGTTTTGCGTTGGCTGTAGGCGTTCCGGCTCGTAATTAGAGATAGAAAAGCCTTAGTTTTACGTAAATACGCCAGATTTATGCGGTTCGAGCCGTCAAACAAGCTCCCATCGAATGCAAATTCGCTTTATATCGAAATCGAACATTTGTTACGTCCTGGGTCGAATTTAGGACAGAAAGAGTGACGACGCTCACTCACAAATTTTTTTTTTTGAGACAATTAGTTACTAAGCATAATGGCAAAACAATATAACAATCCCATTTCACGTTATCATTTTATTGTTAATAATAATCAACAACAATTGATCTGAACAAATAATAATAAAAAAATCAACTAAATACACATTAAACCAACGCGCAACAGTAATAAACTCCGATACGGGCTGCGCACATCATTAAGCCGAAGACCGAGGAAATTCAACAAAATTTAAGACGCAATAAAAACATAACTGCGCGATTTTATCAAAATCTGAGCACGCTACCGGAAGCGGAAAATCCTCACGAGCGACTTAGGTGCCAATAAATTTTTCACCCTCCGGGGCGTATTTTCGCCACTGTTAGCGGTTTTCTAAAAAGGCGCGTGACCTTGGAAAATTTGAGAATTAATTCCCCAGCGCGAACAGAAAGCGCAAACCAGATCAAAATCATCATAAAAATTGAAAATGCGACTAACAATCAATTCAGAACAGATAAAAATTATTAACAATAAATAGAATTGTTAATAAATAAATTCAAAACAGTTTTCTTTCTTTTCACGTAATGCCGGAGTGTCGTAAGGGAAGCGACACTCGTCGGCACAAAAAGGGTAATAAATAAACATTACTAAAAATAAATAAACATTATTAGCAATAAATAAAATCATTAACAAATAATTTCCAAATATTTTAATACACGCAACGCCGGAGTGTCGTGTAGACACGACACTCGACGGCAATAATAAATGAGTACCATTTAATAATAAACAAATAAAATTATTAACGAATAATGCCGGAAACATTTAATATGTGCGCATCGCCCGAATATCACCATGAAATCGATAATCTGATGGCGTTAAAATTATAATAATGGGATACCATTTTTTATTAAATATTAAAGTAACAATTATGAATAATTAATTATTATTCCAAACTAAGTACACGCACCATCCGAAAAATCGGGATGGGCGCATTTCTGATATCAATAAACAACAAATCATGTCTTTATTATTAAACAATAATAACAATTGTAACCGAATATTCATATGTAATAATACGAATACTTGCACTAGGGATTTGGGATAATTATGCATTATATCGATCATGTAATAGGCCGCGATAGCTAAAAAATTAGCATTAATAATAAATATGCCATAAGTTAATAATGTATCGGATGGCGAAGCGAGCGTGAGACCGGACGCAGCTCCGACAAACAACTCCGAGAATCGTCATCGATAAGCGCTCTCTAAGAAGCGAGACCGTGGGATGCTGCATAGGCACGGCTACCGTGAGACCGGACGCAGCTCCGACAGCGACTCCAAGAATCGCCAGCGATAAGGCGATCCCGAGAAGCCCTTCGCCGTTGGGACTCGAGCTCGTGGGATGCTGCGACAGCACACCCACCGCGAGACCGGACGGGGCTCCGAGAATCGCCACCGATAAGGCGATCCCGAGAAGCCCTTCGCCGTTGGGACTCGAGCTCGTGGGATGCTGCGACAGCACGGCTACCGTGAGACCGGACGCAGCTCCGAGAATCGCCAGCGATAAGGCGATCCCGAGAAGCCCTTCGCCGTTGGGACTCGAGCTCGTGGGATGCTGCGCCAGCACAGCCACCGCGAGACCGGACAAGACTCCGCGAATCGCCACCGATAAGGCGATCCCAAGAAACTCTTCGCCGTTGGAACTTGGAGCCGTGGGATGCTGCATCAGCATAGGGCTCCACGGAGGCGGCTGCCCCACCATCGGACGGCGCGATTCCACGAAGCCGCACCGCTATCCGCTGCACTGCTGTGGGACAAAGGAGTCCCCCACTCAGGGAACAGCACGGGCACAAAGCGGCTGCCCCCGCCATCACCTACCAGGGAGCCGCAAGACAACGGCGGCCCCCCACTCGGAGGACAGCACGGATGCTGCAAGCGGCGGCCCCCACTCAGAGAACAGCACGGATGCTGCGAGCGCCAGCCCCCACTCAGAGGACAGCACGGCTACGGGCGGCTGCCCCACCTTCATACATTGCGCTGCCGCGAGACAACGGCAGCCCCCACTTCACGGGACAGCACGGCTACAGCGAGCGGCTGCTCCCACCACCAGCACTCATCAGGGTGCCGCGAGACAACTGCGGCCCCCACTCAAGGGACAGCACGGCTACGGGCGGCTGCCCCACCATGACCATCGCGCTGTCGCGAGCGCATGCCCCACCACAGAGCGGCACACTGGGAGCGACGCGCCATTGGCCAGAGCAGCGGAGCGAATCCGCGAGGGCCTCCCACCGCCACCAACTACGGGACTCGGGAGACTCGCGGGTCCAGAGCGCTCCGACGGATCTTCAGTTCAGACTCGGCGCTTCAACTATTCACATCTCCGCGAGTCTAGCTCCGTGCTACGACTTATTGTACGCGCACGTTAATAAAATACGAGTTCTTCTACGACTCTCATCACCGGCGGTCAACTCATAGAGATCCCTCGAGGAGACTCTCGCGATCCCGGTATATCATTCGAATAATTGCTCTTTGTCAAAGTGAGACACTCGCGACGTGGCGAATATTTTCTGAAATAATTCAGTCTTTGTTTCTATCGGACCTTAGGGATCCGTAATAATAATTATTCAACTATTACTAGCGCGATAAATACCTGGCTGCGACCAGGCGGTATTTCACCGAAATAATATATCTTTGCGAATAGTTTTCATACTCAAATAAATATAAAATATCCCTTTTCGAATCCTATCAATCCGAATAAATAAAAGAAATAAATATAATAATCCGTACAACCCGTTTCTCGACAATAAACGATAATCGACGATCGGGCAGAGGCACCGCGCCTCAATTCAACAAGAAATTACCACGTAAGTAAGAATAAGGCAAACCACAGCACTGGACATAACTTCACAAAAGCGAGTATTTCACATTTGTTGCCATAACCGCCATACTCTTTATTCCATTATCACCTCAATACCGATTAATTAAGGTTTTAGATAAGGAAAATAGATAAGTGTTACGCTTAAAAACCATTGAATCTTATAAAATCAGTCTCGTCGCAGAGCGATTCTGATATAAATGAGATTGCAAGCTTTTAGATAAGGACAATAGATAAGTGTTACGCTTAAAAACCATTGAATCTTATAAAATCAGTCTCGTCGCAGAGCGATTCTGATATAAATGAGATTGCAAGCTTTTAGATAAGGACAATAGATAAGTGTTACGCTTAAAAACCATTGAATCTTATAAAAATCAGTGTCGCCACAGAGCGATTCTGATATAAATGAGATTGCAAGCTTTTAGATAAGGACCATAGCATAAATAAGTTAAGGTTAAACCCTTTCCTAACCCTCCAAAATGAAAAGCAACAAATGTGAACTGGTCGTATCTCATTATATTTAATGGACCATAGACCCGTCAAACAGAAAGTCCAATCGTGTGGAGGCCAAGTTCTTGCTGTACCAAACGTAAATTCACGTCGGAGAGTTCACCAGGTGAAAGACCAGGTTCCTCCGATTTCCATCGTGCCCACGTCGGGCACAGAACCTCAGAACGATATAGTGGACGTCGCTGGTGAACCTTTCATTCCTGTCGAGAACAGAATCGCTACGAAAAATCTACCGAACATCGTATCCGACGTCATCTTAATCAACCATAAAATCTTCATAATCCGCGACGATCCTCTCGGCAACCGACCAGTGAAAACGCAAATTCGGGGTCTTCCGGCACATCCTGTGCCAGCTATCGAGGACGGCGACACTTCAGACGCCTCCACGGTCATCAACGAGGACAGGCCATCGCCTGCGTCTTCCCCGGAATTGATACTTGGCATCTAGCGTTTCCAACCCGCTACGCCCAATAGCTCATCACCTGCCAAGCAAAACATCAAGAATCAAGGTACGTATCAATAAAATCCTCATAATACTCATCCAGTACTGCTCCGATCCCTAACCGGCGCATTCCGGTTTAAACCACGGAGCATCCTCATATAACCAGCTACCAGTCGCTCGAATGTTAAATCTGGATTTTTGTAAAAAGGAAAGGAAAAATCAATTAAAATCAACCCGCGACGTAACAGGTTATATATTTTCTGGTGACAGCGGTGGGATCTGTTACTGGATGTGTATAATGTATAGTTAACCAAAATCAGTGAAATTCTTTGCAAAATTAGCGTAAAATCAGTGTAAAATCGCGTAAAACCAGTTTATAATTATAGTAAAATCAGTGTCAAAACGTAAAATCGTTATTGAGTCAGGTACAAAATCGCGTTAGAACGACGCGAAATAATTGCAAAATTGTTGAAAACTAGTGTAAAATCAAAATAGATTCAGTGTAAATTCGTTTCGTACCGGTGCCTAAAAATCAGTATATAATCACGCGAATCCAGTATAAAATCGCGTAAAATCAGTGTAGAATCATTGCTAATCGTTGAAAACCGCGCAAAATCTTTTTTAAATAATTGCAAATCAGTGTAGAATCATTGCTAATCGTTGAAAACCGCGCAAAATCATTTTTAAATAATTGCAAATCAGTGTAGAATCATTGCAAAATCATCTTGAAATCAGTGTAAAATTAGTATACTTTTTGTGAAAATCGGTAGATTTATAGAAACGTCTGTCGGTTTAGACATATCATTTTGACAGGACAATATCATTTTGAAATATTTATTCGCAACAAAATCACGCGCGACACTCCGAGTAAAATCATCCAATCAGTCTTTCAAGTGTCGTTAAATTATTCATATTTAGAGCAATCAATCATAAATAAATAAATATCTAAATGCAGGGCCTCAATAAAGAGGAACTCCGTAAATTATACGGGCAATTAATAGCGGTAAAGCAGAAGCTGCAGGAAATAGAAGTAGATCTAGCTACCCGCGAACTTAAGTTACAAAGTCAAAATATTTTAAATCAAAGTGAGCCTAATCTCGTGTTAGCCTATTCAAACGCGGTCAAAATCGAAACAGAAATCGAAAAAGATCGCGGTAATATCAGAAAAACGCGCTTTGAAAACACAAATTCGTCACTGACGCACGTCAAAACGATCACGGCCCGCGATTCCCCATCGTGTAATTATTGTAACAAAAGGGGTCATATATCAGATAATTGTTGGTCGAGATTCCCTGAAAAACGACCTCAACGCGTAAAAAATAAAATTAGTCCGGAAAAACCTTACGAAACACAATACAAATCGCAATCAAATATGGATAAAAATCGGAACGGTAAACCTTATCTATCGTGCGATTATTGCGCCAAATTAGGACACGTAGTCGCACAATGTTTCAAAAGACGAAACGCCGAAAAACGCAACGCGGGAAACGCGAATCCCCGCTCGGAAAACCCTGTCGCGAACCGAGTGGAAAAAGCTTCAGAGCGCCCGGTGCGCACAGTGCACATCGCGAGTGAAATCGTCCCCTCAAATTAAAAATAAAATCGATTTTCTCGTCGAGTCCGGTTCCAATCCAAATCTCGTAAAAATAAATGTTCATGTCCGGACGTCTAAATAAACGGAAGCGAAATATTAAAGCTCAGAGGTACATCGGAAAAACCCGTATTTACAATGGGTTCAACATCAATTAATATCAACGGAACGGAATTTGAATTTCGTGTGGTCAAAACGAATTCTCTATCGAATAGGACGCTACTCTCGGTTCGGAATTCCACGCGGAAAAATCGGATGATAATCGACTGGAATAAAGAGTACGTTCGGTGGAAAAATCAAACAGTTTCGCTTAAAAATCGCGAAGCAGTAGTGATACCTTAAGCTCTCGAGCATTTTTTTTATGTCAGGGTAAAGAATCCCGAAATATAAGAGGGTTATATCCCCCGTTTAGATGCCGGAAACAGAGTTTACTTAGGAAACACGTCCGCATCGAATAAAATTGGCGTAGCGTGTCTGATGGCGATAAATACCAACGGGTAGGACGTAGAGCCCGCTGTTCCGGCAGTGGCCTTAGAGGCTTCTGAGCTCTACGATCCCAGTTCGGGGTATATTTCGCAAGATTGCTGCAAATCCGGTGAAATACTTAGCGTACAGGATCCGGATTGTCGCAAAATCATTCAGCAGAAGCACGACCACCTTGTTTTGCGGGTCAAGAGCAAACGCGTAAAACAAATCAAAGTCTTATTACGACTCAAGGATTTACAAAAGCCGAAGAGCGGGTAAGGGTCAATCAACTAATGGAAGAGAACGGCCGATCTCTTCCATATTCCGGGACAAATTTTTGGATCACGCAAACGCGAACAAACGTAAAAATTTCCACGACTGACGACCAACCAGTCTTTACCCGCCAATATCTGTTGGCTTATACTCACAGGGGTGAGATTGAGGATTGAGGTTGACTCGATAAAAATCGAGGGAAAAATCATAGAACCCTCCCATTTTCCATACAGCTCGCCGCTTTGGATCGAGCCCGAACGGGCCGATTCACAGGGGAGGCCCAGATGGAAAATCTTAATGGATTACAGAAAAAAAAATAAATAAAAAAAAAATCGGAGACGCCTGCCCACTTCCAAACATAATCGAAATTTTTACCAATTGGGTAGTGCGAAATAATTTTCTGTTTCCAATTTAGCAAGTGGATTTCATAAAAATCCGTACGCATCCCTCAGATGCTCATAAAACTGCGTTCACATGTCATTAGGGCCCTATCAATTCGTTTACGTTCCATTTGGGCAGTATCAGTTCATTCGCATGTTATTTGGGCATATGCTATTTGGGCACTATTAATTCAATCACATGCCATTTGGGCAATATTAATTCAATCACATGCCATTTGGGTAAAATTAATTCAATCACATGCCATTTGGGCACTATTAATTCTATCGTATGCCGTTTAGGCTCAAAAACGCTCCGGCAACTTTCCAACTACGGGGTAAAAAGTATTTAGTATACCTCGACGATGTAGTTACATACACTAGCTCACTTAGGGAGCACGAAATAAAATTAAAATATACAACCGATGCTTCGAATGTTCACAAGGTGGCACTCTTAGCCCGGGAAAAATCGAGCGACAAGCCAATATCGTACGCATCACGAACACTGTCAAAAGCCGAAATGAGCCACTCCGCCATCGAAAAGGAGTTATTAGCAATCATTTATTGCATAGGGCATTTCAGATCCTACATTTACGACCGAGAATTCACTCTCGCGACCGATCAGATGCCATTAATATGGCTCCATTCAGTGAAAGACCCCTTCGAATAGATTGGTTCATTACCGCTTAAAACTCGCGAGTTATAAATATAAAATTATATACAAACCAGGTAGGGTAAATAGTAGAATCGACGTTTTGTTGCGAAATCCGCCTAAAATAAAAAAAAAAACAGCAAACGAAAAATTAGTATTGGTAGTCATGCCTATAGTTCAGAGCAAATAGGGATCAGTCTAGTGACCAATAATTAAAATTCGAAATTGAATTATTTATTACTCTGATTCAGCATAATTAAAAACGTCAGTTTAGCGTTTGAAAACAAATAGGCTAAATATAAAAAATATTTGGACTATATAATAAATCGCAAACTTAAAATACAACATTGAATAACACTCACTCGGCAAACACGAGTAATCATTCGAACATTCAATTTCTACGTAAAGTAATAAAATGTGCGCAAGTGTATAAATCGACTAAAACAAATATTACAGCGACAAATCGTCGGTGGCCAAACACAAAGCAATTCTGACAAATTTCAGTGGTGATATGGACGCTATGAGAACATTAGACTCTCCACAAAGTGCATCGAAGTGAAATAAATTTTATTTGAGAACATTTAGTAAAACGCTCGCTCCATAAAATTTCGAAATACAAAATTAGTACAACTGCGGTTAACTGCATCGGTTATATGGACTCTACGAGAACATTTACGTCGCCACAAAGTGCATCTTTATAGAATAAATCCATTTGGAAATATTTATTAAAACGCTCGCGTCATAAAAATCATAATACCAAATTATTACAATTGCGGTTAACTGCATCGATAATATGGACGGACATGTTAAACGGAACCTCTGAACTACTGTCGAACATGTCACATGGAATCTCTGAGTTGACAGATGGACACGTCCGCGAGAACCTCTGAATCGTCACATAAACCATCGATGAGTGATCGCGAAAGTGCATACAGTCAATTAGTTCGCAAGAAATCAAGGCGAATAACTTTTCTGAACAATTATATAAAAATGTGCGCGAGTGTTAGAACGTTTGAATAATACAAAATTAAATAAAACAATTTTGCCTGGCGAGGCTATAATACGTAAACTAAATAAAATTAAATCAAATAATTTTGCCTGACGAGGCGATAATACGTAATAAAAAATAATGAAACAATTTTTGCCTGGCGAGGCTATAATACGTAAACTAAATAAAATTAAACCAAATAATTTCGCCTGACGAGGCTATAATACGTGAACAAAACTAAATTAACAATTCCATAAGTCACTCGACTAAATTTAAATGCGAGTGGTGTAACTTCAAACGAGCAAGGTGAAATATTTGGACATTATTGAAAAAATATTCGATCGGTAAAACTTCGCAATACAAAATCGTACCAAACGCGATTTACGTAATCGGACATATGAACGGACACGTTACACGGAACCTCTGAACCACTGTCGAACATGTCAATCGTAAACTTCTGAGTTGACAGATGGACACGTACGCGGGAACCTCTGAGCCGTTACATAGATCATCGATAAGTGGTTGCAACGGTTTACGGTTAATTAATCCAGAGACAATAAATGCGCATAATTTTTCTGGACAACTGAATAAATTGTGTGCGAGTGTTAAAACATCGAATACTAAAATACAATATAATCGAACAATTTTGCCTGGCGAGGCTAATATACGTAATCAAAATTAAATCGAATAATTTCTCTTGACGAGGCTATAGTACATAAACAAAGTCAAATTGAACAATTCCCTAATTCACTCGACAAAATCATAAATACGAGTGTACCTTCAACAAGCAAGTTACAAACATTTAAACATTTTTGATAAAATATTTAATTCCGTAAAACTAAATTACACCAAACGTGATTTACGTAATCGGATGTATGGACGGACACGTTTGCACGGAACTTCTGAGCCACTGTCGAATATGTCAATTGAAGACCGCTGAGTCGACAAGCGGACACGTCTCGCGAACCTCTGAGACGCTACCACTTCATCACGAAATCACTCAGGCTGAATAATCAATAACGTCCGATCAACAAATAATCGGATCGTAAACAACGGACACACGCAGTCGTGTCTTTCATCATTATCACCATTCATCAAAACAACTTGACGGCGAGGGATGCCGCAAGATTTTCAACAGCGTGGAACGGGTAGAATTAATTAGCTACCAACTTGACGGCGAGGGAAGACACAAGATTTCCAACGCCGATACCACGGCTCGACCCAGCACTCATCCGACGCCTTCACGCTGGTCCTACGCAGAGCCTCGGCACTGCTTCGGACTTAAGGGGGGAAGTGTTACGTCCTGGGTCGAATTTAGGACAGAAAGAGTGACGACGCTCACTCACAAATTTTTTTTTTTGAGACAATTAGTTACTAAGCATAATGGCAAAACAATATAACAATCCCATTTCACGTTATCATTTTATTGTTAATAATAATCAACAACAATTGATCTGAACAAATAATAATAAAAAAATCAACTAAATACACATTAAACCAACGCGCAACAGTAATAAACTCCGATACGGGCTGCGCACATCATTAAGCCGAAGACCGAGGAAATTCAACAAAATTTAAGACGCAATAAAAACATAACTGCGCGATTTTATCAAAATCTGAGCACGCTACCGGAAGCGGAAAATCCTCACGAGCGACTTAGGTGCCAATAAATTTTTCACCCTCCGGGGCGTATTTTCGCCACTGTTAGCGGTTTTCTAAAAAGGCGCGTGACCTTGGAAAATTTGAGAATTAATTCCCCAGCGCGAACAGAAAGCGCAAACCAGATCAAAATCATCATAAAAATTGAAAATGCGACTAACAATCAATTCAGAACAGATAAAAATTATTAACAATAAATAGAATTGTTAATAAATAAATTCAAAACAGTTTTCTTTCTTTTCACGTAATGCCGGAGTGTCGTAAGGGAAGCGACACTCGTCGGCACAAAAAGGGTAATAAATAAACATTACTAAAAATAAATAAACATTATTAGCAATAAATAAAATCATTAACAAATAATTTCCAAATATTTTAATACACGCAACGCCGGAGTGTCGTGTAGACACGACACTCGACGGCAATAATAAATGAGTACCATTTAATAATAAACAAATAAAATTATTAACGAATAATGCCGGAAACATTTAATATGTGCGCATCGCCCGAATATCACCATGAAATCGATAATCTGATGGCGTTAAAATTATAATAATGGGATACCATTTTTTATTAAATATTAAAGTAACAATTATGAATAATTAATTATTATTCCAAACTAAGTACACGCACCATCCGAAAAATCGGGATGGGCGCATTTCTGATATCAATAAACAACAAATCATGTCTTTATTATTAAACAATAATAACAATTGTAACCGAATATTCATATGTAATAATACGAATACTTGCACTAGGGATTTGGGATAATTATGCATTATATCGATCATGTAATAGGCCGCGATAGCTAAAAAATTAGCATTAATAATAAATATGCCATAAGTTAATAATGTATCGGATGGCGAAGCGAGCGTGAGACCGGACGCAGCTCCGACAAACAACTCCGAGAATCGTCATCGATAAGCGCTCTCTAAGAAGCGAGACCGTGGGATGCTGCATAGGCACGGCTACCGTGAGACCGGACGCAGCTCCGACAGCGACTCCAAGAATCGCCAGCGATAAGGCGATCCCGAGAAGCCCTTCGCCGTTGGGACTCGAGCTCGTGGGATGCTGCGACAGCACACCCACCGCGAGACCGGACGGGGCTCCGAGAATCGCCACCGATAAGGCGATCCCGAGAAGCCCTTCGCCGTTGGGACTCGAGCTCGTGGGATGCTGCGACAGCACGGCTACCGTGAGACCGGACGCAGCTCCGAGAATCGCCAGCGATAAGGCGATCCCGAGAAGCCCTTCGCCGTTGGGACTCGAGCTCGTGGGATGCTGCGCCAGCACAGCCACCGCGAGACCGGACAAGACTCCGCGAATCGCCACCGATAAGGCGATCCCAAGAAACTCTTCGCCGTTGGAACTTGGAGCCGTGGGATGCTGCATCAGCATAGGGCTCCACGGAGGCGGCTGCCCCACCATCGGACGGCGCGATTCCACGAAGCCGCACCGCTATCCGCTGCACTGCTGTGGGACAAAGGAGTCCACCACTCAGGGAACAGCACGGGCACAAAGCGGCTGCCCCCGCCATCACCTACCAGGGAGCCGCAAGACAACGGCGGCCCCCCACTCGGAGGACAGCACGGATGCTGCAAGCGGCGGCCCCCACTCAGAGAACAGCACGGATGCTGCGAGCGCCAGCCCCCACTCAGAGGACAGCACGGCTACGGGCGGCTGCCCCACCTTCATACATTGCGCTGCCGCGAGACAACGGCAGCCCCCACTTCACGGGACAGCACGGCTACAGCGAGCGGCTGCTCCCACCACCAGCACTCATCAGGGTGCCGCGAGACAACTGCGGCCCCCACTCAAGGGACAGCACGGCTACGGGCGGCTGCCCCACCATGACCATCGCGCTGTCGCGAGCGCATGCCCCACCACAGAGCGGCACACTGGGAGCGACGCGCCATTGGCCAGAGCAGCGGAGCGAATCCGCGAGGGCCTCCCACCGCCACCAACTACGGGACTCGGGAGACTCGCGGGTCCAGAGCGCTCCGACGGATCTTCAGTTCAGACTCGGCGCTTCAACTATTCACATCTCCGCGAGTCTAGCTCCGTGCTACGACTTATTGTACGCGCACGTTAATAAAATACGAGTTCTTCTACGACTCTCATCACCGGCGGTCAACTCATAGAGATCCCTCGAGGAGACTCTCGCGATCCCGGTATATCATTCGAATAATTGCTCTTTGTCAAAGTGAGACACTCGCGACGTGGCGAATATTTTCTGAAATAATTCAGTCTTTGTTTCTATCGGACCTTAGGGATCCGTAATAATAATTATTCAACTATTACTAGCGCGATAAATACCTGGCTGCGACCAGGCGGTATTTCACCGAAATAATATATCTTTGCGAATAGTTTTCATACTCAAATAAATATAAAATATCCCTTTTCGAATCCTATCAATCCGAATAAATAAAAGAAATAAATATAATAATCCGTACAACCCGTTTCTCGACAATAAACGATAATCGACGATCGGGCAGAGGCACCGCGCCTCAATTCAACAAGAAATTACCACGTAAGTAAGAATAAGGCAAACCACAGCACTGGACATAACTTCACAAAAGCGAGTATTTCACATTTGTTGCCATAACCGCCATACTCTTTATTCCATTATCACCTCAATACCGATTAATTAAGGTTTTAGATAAGGAAAATAGATAAGTGTTACGCTTAAAAACCATTGAATCTTATAAAATCAGTCTCGTCGCAGAGCGATTCTGATATAAATGAGATTGCAAGCTTTTAGATAAGGACAATAGATAAGTGTTACGCTTAAAAACCATTGAATCTTATAAAATCAGTCTCGTCGCAGAGCGATTCTGATATAAATGAGATTGCAAGCTTTTAGATAAGGACAATAGATAAGTGTTACGCTTAAAAACCATTGAATCTTATAAAAATCAGTGTCGCCACAGAGCGATTCTGATATAAATGAGATTGCAAGCTTTTAGATAAGGACCATAGCATAAATAAGTTAAGGTTAAACCCTTTCCTAACCCTCCAAAATGAAAAGCAACAAATGTGAACTGGTCGTATCTCATTATATTTAATGGACCATAGACCCGTCAAACAGAAAGTCCAATCGTGTGGAGGCCAAGTTCTTGCTGTACCAAACGTAAATTCACGTCGGAGAGTTCACCAGGTGAAAGACCAGGTTCCTCCGATTTCCATCGTGCCCACGTCGGGCACAGAACCTCAGAACGATATAGTGGACGTCGCTGGTGAACCTTTCATTCCTGTCGAGAACAGAATCGCTACGAAAAATCTACCGAACATCGTATCCGACGTCATCTTAATCAACCATAAAATCTTCATAATCCGCGACGATCCTCTCGGCAACCGACCAGTGAAAACGCAAATTCGGGGTCTTCCGGCACATCCTGTGCCAGCTATCGAGGACGGCGACACTTCAGACGCCTCCACGGTCATCAACGAGGACAGGCCATCGCCTGCGTCTTCCCCGGAATTGATACTTGGCATCTAGCGTTTCCAACCCGCTACGCCCAATAGCTCATCACCTGCCAAGCAAAACATCAAGAATCAAGGTACGTATCAATAAAATCCTCATAATACTCATCCAGTACTGCTCCGATCCCTAACCGGCGCATTCCGGTTTAAACCACGGAGCATCCTCATATAACCAGCTACCAGTCGCTCGAATGTTAAATCTGGATTTTTGTAAAAAGGAAAGGAAAAATCAATTAAAATCAACCCGCGACGTAACACATTAGCCTTTTGCTTTGGCTGTAGGTGTTCCAGCTCGTAATATTAGATCAAAAAGCCTTAGTTTTATGCAAATACGCAAGATTCATGCGTTTCGAGCCGCCAAACAAGCCCCCATCGAATGCAAAGTCGCTTTATATCGAAATCGAACATTAGCGTTTTGCTTTGGCTGTAGGCGCTCCAGCTCGTAATATGAGATCAAAAAGCCTTAGTTTTACGTAATTACGCAAGATTCATGCGTTTCGAGCCACCAAACAAGCCCCCATCGAATGCAAAGTCGCTTTATATCGAAATCGAACATTAGCGTTTTGCTTCGGCTGTAGGCGTTCCAGCTCGTGATATGAGATCAAAAAGCCTTAGTTTTACGTAATTACGCAAGATTCATGCGTTTCGAGCCACCAAACAAGCCCCCATCGAATGCAAATTCGCCTTATATCGAAATGGAACATTAGCGTTTTGCTTCGGCTGTAGGTCTTCCAGCTCGTAATATTAGATCAATAAGCCTTCGTTTTATATAAATACGCAAGATTCATGCGTTTCGAACCGCCAAACAAGCCCCCACCGAATGCAAATTCGCTTTATATCGAAATCGAATACTTGCGTTTTGCGTTGGCTGTAGGCGTCCCGGCTCGTAATAAGAGATAGAAAAGCCTTAGTTTTACGTAAATACGCAAGATTTATGTGTTTCGAGCCACCAAACAAGCCCCCATCGAATGCAAATTCGCTTTATGTCGAAATCGAACATTAGCGTTTTGCTTTAGCTGTAGGTCTTCCAGCTCGTAATATTAGATCAAAAAGCCTTCGTTTTATATGAATACGCAAGATTCATGCGTTTCGAGCCGCCAAACAAGCCCCCACCGAATGCAAATTCGCTTTATATCGAAATCGAACACTTGCGTTTTGCGTAGGCTGTAGGCGTTCCGGCTCGTAATAAGAGATAGAAAAGCCTTATTTTTACGTAAATACGCGAGATTTATGCGTTTCGAGCCGCCAAACAAGCTCCCATCGAATGCAAATTCGCTTTATATCGAAATCGAACATTAGCCTTTTGCTTTGGCTGTAGGTGTTCCAGCTCGTAATATTGGATCAAAAAGCCTCAGTTTTATGCAAATACGCAAGATTCATGCGTTTCGAGGCGCCAAACAAGCCCCCATCGAATGCAAAGTCGCTTTATATCGAAATCGAACATTAGCGTTTTGCTTCTGCTGTAGGAGTTCCAGCTCGTAATATAAGATAAAAAAGCCTTAGTTTTACGTAAATACGCAAGATTCATGCGTTTCGAGCTGCCAAACAAGCCCCCATCGAATGCAAAGTCGCTTTATATCGAAATCGAACATTAGCGTTTTGCTTCGGCTGTAGGCGTTCCAGCTCGTAATATGAGATCAAAAAGCCTTAGTTTTACGTAATTACGCAAGATTTATGCGTTTCGAGCCACCAAACAAGCCGCCATCGAATGCAAATTCGCTTTATATCGAAATCGAACATTAGCGTTTTGCTTTAGCTGTAGGTCTTCCAGCTCGTAATATTAGATCAAAAAGCCTTCATTTTATATGAATACGCAAGATTCATGCGTTTCGAGCCGCCAAACAAGCCCCCACCGAATGCAAATTTGCTTTATATCGAAATCGAACACTTGCGTTTTGCGTTGGCTGTAGGCGTTCCGGCTCGTAATAAGAGATAGAAAAGCCTTAGTTTTACGTAAATACGCAAGATTTATGCGTTTCGAGCCACCAAACAAGCCCCCATCGAATGCAAATTCGCCTTATATCGAAATCGAACATTAGCGTTTTGCTTTAGCTGTAGGTCTTCCAGCTCGTAATATTAGATCAATAAGCCTTCGTTTTATATAAATACGCAAGATTCATGCGTTTCAAACCGCCAAACAAGCCCCCACCGAATGCAAATTCGCTTTATATCGAAATCGAATACTTGCGCTTTGCGTTGGCTGTAGGCGTCCCGGCTCGTAATAAGAGATAGAAAAGCCTTAGTTTTACGTAAATACGCAAGATTTATGCGTTTCGAGCCACCAAACAAGCCCCCATCGAATGCAAAGTCTCTTTATATCGAAATCGAACATTAGCGTTTTGCTTCGGCTGTAGGTGTTCCAGCTCGTAATATGAGATCATAAAGCCTTAGTTTTATGCAAATACGCAAGATTGATGCGTTTCGAGCCGCCAAACAAGCCCCCATCGAATGCAATGTCGCTTTATATCGAAATCGAACACTTGCGTTTTGCGTTGGCTGTAGGCGTTCGGGCTCGTAATAAGAGATAGAAAAGCCTTATTTTTACGTAAATACGCGAGATTTATGCGTTTCGAGCCGCCAAACAAGCTCCCATCGAATGCAAATTCGCTTTATATCGAAATCGAACATTAGCCTTTTGCTTTAGCTGTAGGTGTTCCAGCTCGTAATATTAGATCAAAAAGCCTCAGTTTTATGCAAATACGCAAGATTCATGCGTTTCGAGCCGCCAAACAAGCCCCCATCGAATGCAAAGTCGCTTTATATCGAAATCGAACATTAGCGTTTTGCTTCTGCTGTAGGAGTTCCAGCTCGTAATATGAGATAAAAAAGCCTTAGTTTTACGTAAATACGCAAAATTCATACGTTTCGAGCCGCCAAACAAGCCCCCATCGAATGCAAAGTCGCTTTATATCGAAATCGAACATTAGCGTTTTGCTTCTGCTGTAGGAGTTCCAGCTCGTAATATAAGATAAAAAAGCCTTAGTTATACGTAAATACGCAAGATTCATGCGTTTCGAGCTGCCAAACAAGCCCCCATCGAATGCAAAGTCGCTTTATATCGAAATCGAACATTAGCGTTTTGTTTCGGCTGTAGGCGTTCCAGCTCGTAATATGAGATCAAAAAGCCTTAGTTTTACGTAATTACGCAAGATTCATGCGTTTCGAGCCACCAAACAAGCCCCCATCGAATGCAAATTCGCTTTATATCGAAATCGAACATTAGCGTTTTGCTTTAGCTGTAGGTCTTCCAGCTCGTAATATTAGATCAATAAGCCTTCGTTTTATATAAATACGCAAGATTCATGCGTTTCGAGCCGCCAAACAAGCCCCCACCGAATGCAAATTCGCTTTATATCGAAATCGAACACTTGCGTTTTGCGTTGGCTGTAGGCGTTCCGGCTCGTAATTAGAGATAGAAAAGCCTTAGTTTTACGTAAATACGCCAGATTTATGCGGTTCGAGCCGCCAAACAAGCTCCCATCGAATGCAAATTCGCTTTATATCGAAATCGAACATTAGCCTTTTGCTTTGGCTGTAGGTGTTCCAGCTCGTAATATTAGATCAAAAAGCCTTAGTTTTATGCAAATACGCAAGATTCATGCGTTTCGAGCCGCCAAACAAGCCCCCATCGAATGCAAAGTCGCTTTATATCGAAATCGAACATTAGCGTTTAGCTTTGGCTGTAGGCGCTCCAGCTCGTAATATGAGATCAAAAAGCCTTAGTTTTACGTAATTACGCAAGATTCATGCGTTTCGAGCCACCAAACAAGCCCCCATCGAATGCAAAGTCGCTTTATATCGAAATCGAACATTAGCGTTTTGCTTCGGCTGTAGGCGTTCCAGCTCGTGATATGAGATCAAAAAGCCTTAGTTTTACGTAATTACGCAAGATTCATGCGTTTCGAGCCACCAAACAAGCCCCCATCGAATGCAAATTCGCCTTATATCGAAATGGAACATTAGCGTTTTGCTTCGGCTGTAGGCGTTCCAGCTCGTAATATGAGATCAAAAAGCCTTAGTTTTACGTAATTACGCAAGATTCATGCGTTTCGAGCCACCAAACAAGCCCCCATCGAATGCAAATTCGCCTTATATCGAAATCGAACATTAGCGTTTTGCTTTAGCTGTAGGTCTTCCAGCTCGTAATATTAGATCAATAAGCCTTCGTTTTATATAAATACGCAAGATTCATGCGTTTCGAACCGCCAAACAAGCCCCCACCGAATGCAAATTCGCTTTATATCGAAATCGAATACTTGCGTTTTGCGTTGGCTGTAGGCGTCCCGGCTCGTAATAAGAGATAGAAAAGCCTTAGTTTTACGTAAATACGCAAGATTTATGCGTTTCGAGCCACCAAACAAGCCCCCATCGAATGCAAAGTCTCTTTATATCGAAATCGAACATTAGCGTTTTGCTTCGGCTGTAGGTGTTCCAGCTCGTAATATGAGATCATAAAGCCTTAGTTTTATGCAAATACGCAAGATTGATGCGTTTCGAGCCGCCAAACAAGCCCCCATCGAATGCAATGTCGCTTTATATCGAAATCGAACACTTGCGTTTTGCGTTGGCTGTAGGCGTTCCGGCTCGTAATAAGAGATAGAAAAGCCTTATTTTTACGTAAATACGCGAGATTTATGCGTTTCGAGCCGCCAAACAAGCTCCCATCGAATGCAAATTCGCTTTATATCGAAATCGAACATTAGCTTTTTGCTTTAGCTGTAGGTGTTCCAGCTCGTAATATTAGATCAAAAAGCCTCAGTTTTATGCAAATACGCAAGATTCATGCGTTTCGAGCCGCCAAACAAGCCCCCATCGAATGCAAAGTCGCTTTATATCGAAATCGAACATTAGCGTTTTGCTTCTGCTGTAGGAGTTCCAGCTCGTAATATAAGATAGAAAAGCCTTAGTTTCACGTAAATACGCGAGATTTATGCGTTTCGAGCCGCCAAACAAGCTCCCATCGAATGCAAATTCGCTTTAGATCGAAATCGAACATTAGCCTTTTGCTTTGGCTGTAGGTGTTCCAGCTCGTAATATTAGATCAAAAAGCCTTAGTTTTATGCAAATACGCAAGATTCATGCGTTTCGAGCCGCCAAACAAGCCCCCATCGAATGCAAAGTCGCTTTATATCGAAATCGAACATTAGCGTTTTGCTTCGGCTGTAGGCGTTCCAGCTCGTAATATGAGATCAAAAAGCCTTAGTTTTATGCAAATACGCAAGATTCATGCGTTTCGAGCCGCCAAACAAGGCCCCATCGAATGCAAAGTCGCTTTATATCGAAATCGAACATTAGCGTTTTGCTTTAGCTGTAGGTCTTCCAGCTCGTAATATTAGATCAATAAGCCTTCTTTTTATATAAATACGCAAGATTCATGCGTTTCGAGTCGCCAAACAAGCCCCCACCGAATGCAAATTCGCTTTATATCGAAATCGAACACTTGCGTTTTGCGTTGGCTGTAGGCGTTCCGGCTCGTAATAAGAGATAGAAAAGCCTTAGTTTTACGTAAATACGCCAGATTTATGCGGTTCGAGCCGCCAAACAAGCTCCCATCGAATGCAAATTCGCTTTATATCGAAATCGAACATTAGCCTTTTGCTTTGGCTGTAGGTGTTCCAGCTCGTAATATTAGATCAAAAAGCCTTAGTTTTATGCAAATACGCAAGATTCATGCGTTTCGAGCCGCCAAACAAGCCCCCATCGAATGCAAAGTCGCTTTATATCGAAATCGAACATTAGCGTTTTGCTTTGGCTGTAGGCGCTCCAGCTCGTCATATGAGATCAAAAAGCCTTAGTTTTACGTAATTACGCAAGATTCATGCGTTTCGAGCCACCAAACAAGCCCCCATCGAATGCAAAGTCGCTTTATATCGAAATCGAACATTAGCGTTTTGCTTCGGCTGTAGGCGTTCCAGCTCGTAATATGAGATCAAAAAGCCCTAGTTTTATGCAAATACGCAAGATTCATGCGTTTCGAGCCGCCAAACAAGCCCCCATCGAATGCAATGTCGCTTTATATCGAAATCGAACATTAGCGTTTTGCTTCGGCTGTAAGCGTTCCAGCTCGTAATATGAGATCAAAAAGCCTTAGTTTTACGTAATTACGCAAGATTTATGCTTTTCGAGCCACCAAACAAGCCCCCATCGAATGCAAATTCGCTTTATATCGAAATCGAACATTAGCGTTTTGCTTTAGCTGTAGGTCTTCCAGCTCGTAATATTAGATCAAAAAGCCTTCGTTTTATATGAATACGCAAGATTCATGCGTTTCGAGCCGCCAAACAAGCCCCCACCGAATGCAAATTTGCTTTATATCGAAATCGAACACTTGCGTTTTGCGTTGGCTGTAGGCGTACCGGCTCGTAGTAAGAGATAGAAAAGCCTTAGTTTTACGTAAATACGCGAGATTTATGCGTTTCGAGCCGCCAAACAAGCTCCCATCGAATGCAAAGTCGCTTTATATCGAAATCGAACATTAGCGTTTTGCTTTAGCTGTAGGTCTTCCAGCTCGTAATATAAGATAAAAACGCCTTAGTTTTACGTAAATACGCAAGATTCATGCGTTTCGAGCTGCCAAACAAGCCCCCATCGAATGCAAATTTGCTTTATATCGAAATCGAAAATTAGCCTGTTGCTTTGGCTGTAGGTGTTCCAGCTCGTAATATGAGATCAAAAAGCCTTAGTTTTACGTAATTACGCAAGATTCATGCGTTTCGAGCCACCAAACAAGCCCCCATCGAATACAAAGTCGCTTTATATCGAAATCGAACATTAGCGTTTTGCTTCGGCTGTAGGCGTTCCAGCTCGTAATATGAGATCAAAAAGCCTTAGTTTTACGTAATTACGCAAGATTCATGCGTTTCGAGCCACCAAACAAGCCCCCATCGAATGCAAATTCGCTTTATATCGAAATCGAACATTAGCGTTTTGCTTTAGCTGTAGGTCTTCTAGCTCGTAATATTAGATCAATAAGCCTTCGTTTTATATAAATACGCAAGATTCATGCGTTTCGAGCCGCCAAACAAGCCCCCACCGAATGCAAATTCGCTTTATATCGAAATCGAACACTTGCGTTTTGCGTTGGCTGTAGGCGTTCCGGCTCGTAATAAGAGATAGAAAAGCCTTAGTTTTACGTAAATACGCGAGATTTATGCGTTTCGAGCCGCCAAACAAGCTCCCATCGAATGCAAAGTCGCTTTATATCGAAATCGAACATTAGCGTTTTGCTTTAGCTGTAGGTCTTCCAGCTCGTAATATAAGATAAAAACGCCTTAGTTTTACGTAAATACGCAAGATTCATGCGTTTCGAGCTGCCAAACAAGCCCCCATCGAATGCAAATTTGCTTTATATCGAAATCGAAAATTAGCGTGTTGCTTTGGCTGTAGGTGTTCCAGCTCGTAATATGAGATCAAAAAGCCTTAGTTTTACGTAATTACGCAAGATTCATGCGTTTCGAGCCACCAAACAAGCCCCCATCGAATGCAAATTCGCCTTATATCGAAATCGAACATTAGCGTTTTGCTTTAGCTGTAGGTCTTCCAGCTCGTAATATTAGATCAATAAACCTTCGTTTTATATAAATACGCAAGATTCATGCGTTTCGAGCCGCCAAACAAGCCCCCACCGAATGCAAATTCGCTTTATATCGAAATCGAATACTTGCGTTTTGCGTTGGCTGTAGGCGTTCCGGCTCGTAATAAGAGATAGAAAAGCCTTAGTTTTACGTAAATACGCGAGATTTATGCGTTTCGAGCCGCCAAACAAGCTCCCATCGAATGCAAAGTCGCTTTATATCGAAATCGAACATTAGCGTTTTGCTTTAGCTGTAGGTCTTGCAGCTCGTAATGAAAGATAAAAACGCCTTAGTTTTACGTAAATACGCAAGATTCATGCGTTTCGAGCTGCCAAACAAGCCCCCATCGAATGCAAATTCGCTTTATATCGAAATCGAAAATTAGCGTTTTGCTTTAGCTGTAGGTCTTCCAGCTCGTAATATTAGATCAAAAAGCCTTCGTTTTATATGAATATGCAAGATTCATGCGTTTCGAGCCACCAAACAAGCCCCCATCGAAAGCAAATTCGCTTTATATCGAAATTGAACATTAGCCTTTTGCTTTGGCTGTAGGTGTTCCAGCACGTAATATTAGATCAAAAAGCCTTAGTTCTATGCAAATACGCAAAATTCATGCGTTTCGAGCCGCCAAAAAAGCCCCCATCGAATGCAATGTCGCTTTATATCGAAATCGAACATTAGCGTTTTGCTTCGGCTGTAGGCGTTCCAGCTCGTAATATGAGATCCAAAAGCCTTAGTTTTATGCAAATACGCAAGATTCATGCGTTTCGAGCCGCCAAACAAGCCCCCATCGAATGCAAAGTCGCTTTATATCGAAATCGAACATTAGCGTTTTGCTTTGGCTGTAGGCGCTCCAGCTCGTAATATGAGATCAAAAAGCCTTAGTTTTACGTAATTACGCAAGATTCATGCGTTTCGAGCCACCAAACAAGCCCCCATCGAATGCAAAGTCGCTTTATATCGAAATCGAACATTAGCGTTTTGCTTCGGCTGTAGGCGTTCCAGCTCGTAATATGAGATCAAAAAGCCTTAGTTTTACGTAATTACGCAAGATTCATGCGTTTCGAGCCATCAAACAAGCCCCCATCGAATGCAAATTCGCTTTATATCGAAATCGAACATTAGCGTTTTGCTTTAGCTGTAGGTCTTCCAGCTCGTAATATTAGATCAAAAAGCCTTCGTTTTATATAAATACGCAAGATTCATGCGTTTCGAGCCGCCAAACAAGCCCCCACCGAATGCAAATTCGCTTTATATCGAAATCGAACACTTGCGTTTTGCGTTGGCTGTAGGCGTTCCGGCTCGTAATAAGAGATAGAAAAGCCTTAGTTTCACGTAAATACGCGAGATTTATGCGTTTCGAGCCGCCAAACAAGCTCCCATCGAATGGAAATTCGCTTTATATCGAAATCGAACATTAGCGTTTTGCTTCGGCTGTAGGTGTTCCAGCTCGTAATATGAGATCAAAAAGCCTTAGTTTTATGCAAATACGCAAGATTCATGCGTTTCGAGCCGCCAAACAAGCCCCCATCGAATGCAATGTCGCTTTATATCGAAATCGAACATTAGCGTTTTGCTTCTGCTGTAGGAGTTCCAGCTCGTAATATAAGATAAAAAAAGCCTTAGTTTTACGTAAATACGCAAGATTCATGCGTTTCGAGCTGCCAAACAAGCCCCCATCGAATGCAAAGTCGCTTTATATCGAAATCGAACATTAGCGTTTTGCTTCGGCTGTAGGCGTTCCAGCTCATAATATGAGATCAAAAAGCCTTAGTTTTATGCAAATACGCAAGATTCATGCGTTTCGAGCCGCCAATCAAGCCCCCATCGTATGCAAAGTCGCTTTATATCGTAATCGAACATTAGCGTTTTGCTTCGGCTGTAGGCGTTCCAGCTCATAATATGAGATCAAAAAGCCTTAGTTTTATGCAAATACGCAAGATTCATGCGTTTCGAGCCGCCAAACAAGCCCCCATCGAATGCAAAGTCGCTTTATATCGAAATCGAACATTAGCGTTTTGCTTCTGCTGTAGGAGTTCCAGCTCGTAATATAAGATAAAAACGCCTTAGTTTTACGTAAATACGCAAGATTCATGCGTTTCGAGCTGCCAAACAAGCCCCCATCGAATGCAAATTCGCTTTATATCGAAATCGAAAATTAGCCTTTTGCTTTGGCTGTAGGTGTTCCAGCTCCTAATATTAGATCAAAAAGCCTTAGTTTTATGCAAATACGCAAGATTCATGCGTTTCGAGCCGCCAAACAAGCCCCCATCGAATGCAAAGTCGCTTTATATCGAAATCGAACATTAGCGTTTTGCTTCGGCTGTAGGTGTTCCAGCTCGTAATATGAGATCAAAAAGCCTTAGTTTTATGCAAATACGCAAGATTCATGCGTTTCGAGCCGCCAAACAAGCCCCCATCGAATGCAAAGTCGCTTTATATCGAAATCGAACATTAGCGTTTTGCTTCGGCTGTAGGTGTTCCAGCTCGTAATATGAGATCAAAAAGCCTTAGTTTTATGTAAATACGCAATGTTTTTGCATTTCGAGCTGCCAAACAAGCCCTCATCGAATGCAAATTCGCTTTATATCGAAATCGAACATTAGCGTTTTGCTTTAGCTGTAGGTCTTCCAGCTCGTAATATGAGATCAAAAAGCCTTAGTTTTATGCAAATACGCATGATTCGTGCGTTTCGAGCCGCCAAACAAGCCCCCATCGAATGCAAAGTCGCTTTATATCGAAATCGAACATTAGCGTTTTGCTTCTGCTGTAGGAGTTCCAGCTCGTAATATAAGATAAAAACGCCTTAGTTTTATGTAAATACGCAAGATTCATGCGTTTCGAGCTGCCAAACAAGCCCCCATCGAATGCAAATTCGCTTTATATCGAAATCGAAAATTAGCCTTTTGCTTTGGCTGTAGGTGTTCCAGCTCCTAATATTAGATCAAAAAGCCTTAGTTTTATGCAAATACGCAAGATTCATGCGTTTCGAGCCGCCAAACAAGCCCCCATCGAATGCAAAGTCGCTTTATATCGAAATCGAACATTAGCGTTTTGCTTCGGCTGTAGGTGTTCCAGCTCGTAATATGAGATCAAAAAGCCTTAGTTTTATGCAAATACGCAAGATTCATGCGTTTCGAGCCGCCAAACAAGCCCCCATCGAATGCAAAGTCGCTTTATATCGAAATCGAACATTAGCATTTTGCTTCGGCTGTAGGTGTTCCAGCTCGTAATATGAGATCAAAAAGCCTTAGTTTTATGTAAATACGCAATGTTTTTGCATTTCGAGCTGCCAAACAAGCCCTCATCGAATGCAAATTCGCTTTATATCGAAATCGAACATTAGCGTTTTGCTTTAGCTGTAGGTCTTCCAGCTCGTAATATGAGATCAAAAAGCCTTAGTTTTATGCAAATACGCATGATTCGTGCGTTTCGAGCCGCCAAACAAGCCCCCATCGAATGCAAAGTCGCTTTATATCGAAATCGAACATTAGCGTTTTGCTTCTGCTGTAGGAGTTCCAGCTCGTAATATAAGATAAAAACGCCTTAGTTTTATGTAAATACGCAAGATTCATGCGTTTCGAGCTGCCAAACAAGCCCCCATCGAATGCAAATTCGCTTTATATCGAAATCGAAAATTAGCCTTTTGCTTTGGCTGTAGGTGTTCCAGCTCCTAATATTAGATCAAAAAGCCTTAGTTTTATGCAAATACGCAAGATTCATGCGTTTCGAGCCGCCAAACAAGCCCCCATCGAATGCAAAGTCGCTTTATATCGAAATCGAACATTAGCGTTTTGCTCCTGCTGTAGGAGTTCCAGCTCGTAATATGAGATCAAAAAGCCTTAGTTTTATGCAAATACGCAAGATTCATGCGTTTCGAGCCGCCAAACAAGCCCCCATCGAATGCAAAGTCGCTTTATATCGAAATCGAACATTAGCGTTTTGCTTCGGCTGTAGGTGTTCCAGCTCGTAATATGAGATCAAAAAGCCTTAGTTTTATGTAAATACGCAATGTTTTTGCATTTCGAGCTGCCAAACAAGCCCTCATCGAATGCAAATTCGCTTTATATCGTAATCGAACATTAGCGTTTTGCGTTGGCTGTAGGCGTTCCGGCTCGTAATAAGAGATAGAAAAGCCTTACTTTTACGTAAATACGCGAGATTTATGCGTTTCGAGCCGCCAAACAAGCTCCCATCGAATGCAAATTCGCTTTATATCGAAATCGAACATTAGCCTTTTGCTTTGGCTGTAGGTGTTCCAGCTCGTAATATTCGATCAAAAAGCCTTAGTTTTATGCAAATACGCAAGATTCATGCGTTTCGAACCGTCAAACAAGCCCCCATCGAATGCAAAGTCGCTTTATATCGAAATCGAACATTAGTGTTTTGCTTCGGCTGTAGGTGTTCCAGCTCGTAATATGAGATCAAAAAGCCTTAGTTTTATGCAAATACGCAAGATTCATGCGTTTCGAGCCGCCAAACAAGCCCCCACCGAATGCAAAGTCGCTTTATGTCGAAATCGAACATTGGCGTTTTGCTTCGGCTGTAGGTGTTCCAGCTCGTAATATGAGATCAAAAAGCCTTAGTTTTATGCAAATACACAAGATTCGTGCGTTTCGAGCCGCCAAACAAGCCCCCATCGAATGCAAAGTCGCTTTATATCGAAATCGAACATTAGCGTTTTGCTTCGGCTGTAGGCGTTCCAGCTCATAATATGAGATCAAAAAGCCTTAGTTTTATGCAAATACGCAAGATTCATGCGTTTCGAGCCGCCAATCAAGCCCCCATCGTATGCAAAGTCGCTTTATATCGTAATCGAACATTAGCGTTTTGCGTTGGCTGTAGGCGTTCCGGCTCGTAATAAGAGATAGAAAAGCCTTATTTTTACGTAAATACGCGAGATTTATGCGTTTCGAGCCGCCAAACAAGCTCCCATCGAATGCAAATTCGCTTTATATCGAAATCGAACATTAGCCTTTTGCTTTGGCTGTAGGTGTTCCAGCTCGTAATATTAGATCAAACAGCCTCAGTTTTATGCAAATACGCAAGATTCATGCGTTTCGAGCCGCCAAACAAGCCCCCATCGAATGCAAAGTCGCTTTATATCGAAATCGAACATTAGCGTTTTGCTTCTGCTGTAGGAGTTCCAGCTCGTAATATAAGATAAAAAAGCCTTAGTTTTACGTAAATACGCAAGATTCATGCGTTTCGAGCCGCCAAACAAGCCCCATCGAATGCAAAGTCGCTTTATATCGAAATCGAACATTAGCGTTTTGCTTCGGCTGTAGGCGTTCCAGCTCGTAATATGAGATCAAAAAGCCTTAGTTTTACGTAATTACGCAAGATTCATGCGTTTCGAGCCATCAAACAAGCCCCCATCGAATGCAAATTCGCTTTATATCGAAATCGAACATTAGCGTTTTGCTTTAGCTGTAGGTCTTCCAGCTCGTAATATTAGATCAAAAAGCCTTCGTTTTATATAAAAACGCAAGATTCATGCGTTTCGAGCCGCCAAACAAGCCCCCACCGAATGCAAATTCGCTTTATATCGAAATCGAACACTTGCGTTTTGCGTTGGCTGTAGGCGTTCCGGCTCGTAATAAGAGATAGAAAAGCCTTAGTTTCACGTAAATACGCGAGATTTATGCGTTTCGAGCCGCCAAACAAGCTCCCATCGAATGCAAATTCGCTTTAGATCGAAATCGAACATTAGCCTTTTGCTTTGGCTGTAGGTGTTCCAGCTCGTAATATTAGATCAAAAAGCCTTAGTTTTATGCAAATTCGCAAGATTCATGCGTTTCGAGCCGCCAAACAAGCCCCCATCGAATGCAATGTCGCTTTATATCGAAATCGAACATTAGCGTTTTGCTTCTGCTGTAGGAGTTCCAGCTCGTAATATAAGATAAAAAAAGCCTTAGTTTTACGTAAATACGCAAGATTCATGCGTTTCGAGCTGCCAAACAAGCCCCCATCGAATGCAAAGTCGCTTTATATCGAAATCGAACATTAGCGTTTTGCTTCGGCTGTAGGCGTTCCAGCTCATAATATGAGATCAAAAAGCCTTAGTTTTATGCAAATACGCAAGATTCATGCGTTTCGAGCCGCCAATCAAGCCCCCATCGTATGCAAAGTCGCTTTATATCGTAATCGAACATTAGCGTTTTGCGTTGGCTGTAGGCGTTCCGGCTCGTAATAAGAGATAGAAAAGCCTTATTTTTACGTAAATACGCGAGATTTATGCGTTTCGAGCCGCCAAACAAGCTCCCATCGAATGCAAATTCGCTTTATATCGAAATCGAACATTAGCCTTTTGCTTTGGCTGTAGGTGTTCCAGCTCGTAATATTAGATCAAACAGCCTCAGTTTTAAGCAAATACGCAAGATTCATGCGTTTCGAGCCGCCAAACAAGCCCCCATCGAATGCAAAGTCGCTTTATATCGAAATCGAACATTAGCGTTTTGCTTCTGCTGTAGGAGTTCCAGCTCGTAATATAAGATAAAAAAGCCTTAGTTTTACGTAAATACGCAAGATTCATGCGTTTCGAGCCGCCAAACAAGCCCACATCGAATGCAAAGTCGCTTTATATCGAAATCGAACATTAGCGGTTTGCTTCGGCTGTAGGCGTTCCAACTCGTAATATGAGATCAAAAAGCCTTAGTTTTACGTAAATACGCAAGATTTATGCGTTTCGAGCCACCAAACAAGCCCCCATCGAATGCAAATTCGCTTTATATCGAAATCGAACATTAGCGTTTTGCTTTAGCTGTAGGTCTTCCAGCTCGTAATATTAGATCAAAAAGCCTTCGTTTTATATGAATACGCAAGATTCATGCGTTTCGAGCCGCCAAACAAGCCCCCACCGAATGCAAATTTGCTTTATATCGAAATCGAACACTTGCGTTTTGCGTTGGCTGTAGGCGTTCCGGCTCGTAATAAGAGATAGAAAAGCCTTAGTTTTACGTAAATACGCCAGATTTATGCGTTTCGAGCCGCCAAACAAGCTCCCATCGAATGCAAAGTCGCTTTATATCGAAATCGAACATTAGCGTTTTGCTTCGGCTGTAGGTGTTCCAGCTCGTAATATGAGATCATAAAGCCTTAGTTTTATGCAAATACGCAAGATTGATGCGTTTCGAGCCGCCAAACAAGCCCCCATCGAATGCAATGTCGCTTTATATCGAAATCGAACACTTGCGTTTTGCGTTGGCTGTAGGCGTTCCGGCTCGTAATAAGAGATAGAAAAGCCTTATTTTTACGTAAATACGCGAGATTTATGCGTTTCGAGCCGCCAAACAAGCTCCCATCGAATGCAAATTCGCTTTATATCGAAATCGAACATTAGCCTTTTGCTTTAGCTGTAGGTGTTCCAGCTCGTAATATTAGATCAAAAAGCCTCAGTTTTATGCAAATACGCAAGATTCATGCGTTTCGAGCCGCCAAACAAGCCCCCATCGAATGCAAAGTCGCTTTATATCGAAATCGAACATTAGCGTTTTGCTTCTGCTGTAGGAGTTCCAGCTCGTAATATGAGATAAAAAAGCCTTAGTTTTACGTAAATACGCAAAATTCATACGTTTCGAGCCGCCAAACAAGCCCCCATCGAATGCAAAGTCGCTTTATATCGAAATCGAACATTAGCGTTTTGTTTCGGCTGTAGGCGTTCCAGCTCGTAATATGAGATCAAAAAGCCTTAGTTTTACGTAATTACGCAAGATTCATGCGTTTCGAGCCACCAAACAAGCCCCCATCGAATGCAAATTCGCTTTATATCGAAATCGAACATTAGCGTTTTGCTTTAGCTGTAGGTCTTCCAGCTCGTAATATTAGATCAATAAGCCTTCGTTTTATATAAATACGCAAGATTCATGCGTTTCGAGCCGCCAAACAAGCCCCCACCGAATGCAAATTCGCTTTATATCGAAATCGAACACTTGCGTTTTGCGTTGGCTGTAGGCGTTCCGGCTCGTAATAAGAGATAGAAAAGCCTTAGTTTTACGTAAATACGCCAGATTTGTGCGGTTCGAGCCGCCAAACAAGCTCCCATCGAATGCAAATTCGCTTTATATCGAAATCGAACATTAGCCTTTTGCTTTGGCTGTAGGCGTTCCAGCTCGTAATATGAGATCAAAAAGCCCTAGTTTTATGCAAATACGCAAGATTTATGCGTTTCGAGCCACCAAACAAGCCCCCATCGAATACAAAGTCGCTTTATATCGAAATCGAACATTAGCGTTTTGCTTCGGCTGTAGGCGTTCCAGCTCGTAATATGAGATCAAAAAGCCTTAGTTTTACGTAAATATGCAAGATTTATGCGTTTCGAGCCACCAAACAAGCCCCCATCGAATACAAAGTCGCTTTATATCGAAATCGAACATTAGCGTTTTGCTTCGGCTGTAGGTGTTCCAGCTCGTAATATGAGATCAAAAAGCCTTAGTTTTACGTAATTACGCAAGATTCATGCGTTTCGAGCCACCAAACAAGCCCCCATCGAATGCAAATTCGCCTTATATCGAAATCGAACATTAGCGTTTTGCTTTAGCTGTAGGTCTTCCAGCTCGTAATATTAGATCAATAAGCCTTCGTTTTATATAAATACGCAAGATTCATGCGTTTCGAACCGCCAAACAAGCCCCCACCGAATGCAAATTCGCTTTATATCGAAATCGAATACTTGCGTTTTGCGTTGGCTGTAGGCGTCCCGGCTCGTAATAAGAGATAGAAAAGCCTTATTTTTACGTAAATACGCGAGATTTATGCGTTTCGAGCCGCCAAACAAGCTCCCATCGAATGCAAATTCGCTTTATATCGAAATCGAACATTAGCCTTTTGCTTTGGCTGTAGGTGTTCCAGCTCGTAATATTGGATCAAAAAGCCTCAGTTTTATGCAAATACGCAAGATTCATGCGTTTCGAGGCGCCAAACAAGCCCCCATCGAATGCAAAGTCGCTTTATATCGAAATCGAACATTAGCGTTTTGCTTCTGCTGTAGGAGTTCCAGCTCGTAATATAAGATAAAAAAGCCTTAGTTTTACGTAAATACGCAAGATTCATGCGTTTCGAGCTGCCAAACAAGCCCCCATCGAATGCAAAGTCGCTTTATATCGAAATCGAACATTAGCGTTTTGCTTCGGCTGTAGGCGTTCCAGCTCGTAATATGAGATCAAAAAGCCTTAGTTTTACGTAATTACGCAAGATTTATGCGTTTCGAGCCACCAAACAAGCCCCCATCGAATGCAAAGTCTCTTTATATCGAAATCGAACATTAGCGTTTTGCTTCGGCTGTAGGTGTTCCAGCTCGTAATATGAGATCATAAAGCCTTAGTTTTATGCAAATACGCAAGATTGATGCGTTTCGAGCCGCCAAACAATCCCCCATCGAATGCAATGTCGCTTTATATCGAAATCGAACACTTGCGTTTTGCGTTGGCTGTAGGCGTTCGGGCTCGTAATAAGAGATAGAAAAGCCTTATTTTTACGTAAATACGCGAGATTTATGCGTTTCGAGCCGCCAAACAAGCTCCCATCGAATGCAAATTCGCTTTATATCGAAATCGAACATTAGCCTTTTGCTTTAGCTGTAGGTGTTCCAGCTCGTAATATTAGATCAAAAAGCCTCAGTTTTATGCAAATACGCAAGATTCATGCGTTTCGAGCCGCCAAACAAGCCCCCATCGAATGCAAAGTCGCTTTATATCGAAATCGAACATTAGCGTTTTGCTTCTGCTGTAGGAGTTCCAGCTCGTAATATGAGATAAAAAAGCCTTAGTTTTACGTAAATACGCAAAATTCATACGTTTCGAGCCGCCAAACAAGCCCCCATCGAATGCAAAGTCGCTTTATATCGAAATCGAACATTAGCGTTTTGCTTCTGCTGTAGGAGTTCCAGCTCGTAATATAAGATAAAAAAGCCTTAGTTATACGTAAATACGCAAGATTCATGCGTTTCGAGCTGCCAAACAAGCCCCCATCGAATGCAAAGTCGCTTTATATCGAAATCGAACATTAGCGTTTTGTTTCGGCTGTAGGCGTTCCAGCTCGTAATATGAGATCAAAAAGCCTTAGTTTTACGTAATTACGCAAGATTCATGCGTTTCGAGCCACCAAACAAGCCCCCATCGAATGCAAATTCGCTTTATATCGAAATCGAACATTAGCGTTTTGCTTTAGCTGTAGGTCTTCCAGCTCGTAATATTAGATCAATAAGCCTTCGTTTTATATAAATACGCAAGATTCATGCGTTTCGAGCCGCCAAACAAGCCCCCACCGAATGCAAATTCGCTTTATATCGAAATCGAACACTTGCGTTTTGCGTTGGCTGTAGGCGTTCCGGCTCGTAATTAGAGATAGAAAAGCCTTAGTTTTACGTAAATACGCCAGATTTATGCGGTTCGAGCCGTCAAACAAGCTCCCATCGAATGCAAATTCGCTTTATATCGAAATCGAACATTTGTTACGTCCTGGGTCGAATTTAGGACAGAAAGAGTGACGACGCTCACTCACAAATTTTTTTTTTTGAGACAATTAGTTACTAAGCATAATGGCAAAACAATATAACAATCCCATTTCACGTTATCATTTTATTGTTAATAATAATCAACAACAATTGATCTGAACAAATAATAATAAAAAAATCAACTAAATACACATTAAACCAACGCGCAACAGTAATAAACTCCGATACGGGCTGCGCACATCATTAAGCCGAAGACCGAGGAAATTCAACAAAATTTAAGACGCAATAAAAACATAACTGCGCGATTTTATCAAAATCTGAGCACGCTACCGGAAGCGGAAAATCCTCACGAGCGACTTAGGTGCCAATAAATTTTTCACCCTCCGGGGCGTATTTTCGCCACTGTTAGCGGTTTTCTAAAAAGGCGCGTGACCTTGGAAAATTTGAGAATTAATTCCCCAGCGCGAACAGAAAGCGCAAACCAGATCAAAATCATCATAAAAATTGAAAATGCGACTAACAATCAATTCAGAACAGATAAAAATTATTAACAATAAATAGAATTGTTAATAAATAAATTCAAAACAGTTTTCTTTCTTTTCACGTAATGCCGGAGTGTCGTAAGGGAAGCGACACTCGTCGGCACAAAAAGGGTAATAAATAAACATTACTAAAAATAAATAAACATTATTAGCAATAAATAAAATCATTAACAAATAATTTCCAAATATTTTAATACACGCAACGCCGGAGTGTCGTGTAGACACGACACTCGACGGCAATAATAAATGAGTACCATTTAATAATAAACAAATAAAATTATTAACGAATAATGCCGGAAACATTTAATATGTGCGCATCGCCCGAATATCACCATGAAATCGATAATCTGATGGCGTTAAAATTATAATAATGGGATACCATTTTTTATTAAATATTAAAGTAACAATTATGAATAATTAATTATTATTCCAAACTAAGTACACGCACCATCCGAAAAATCGGGATGGGCGCATTTCTGATATCAATAAACAACAAATCATGTCTTTATTATTAAACAATAATAACAATTGTAACCGAATATTCATATGTAATAATACGAATACTTGCACTAGGGATTTGGGATAATTATGCATTATATCGATCATGTAATAGGCCGCGATAGCTAAAAAATTAGCATTAATAATAAATATGCCATAAGTTAATAATGTATCGGATGGCGAAGCGAGCGTGAGACCGGACGCAGCTCCGACAAACAACTCCGAGAATCGTCATCGATAAGCGCTCTCTAAGAAGCGAGACCGTGGGATGCTGCATAGGCACGGCTACCGTGAGACCGGACGCAGCTCCGACAGCGACTCCAAGAATCGCCAGCGATAAGGCGATCCCGAGAAGCCCTTCGCCGTTGGGACTCGAGCTCGTGGGATGCTGCGACAGCACACCCACCGCGAGACCGGACGGGGCTCCGAGAATCGCCACCGATAAGGCGATCCCGAGAAGCCCTTCGCCGTTGGGACTCGAGCTCGTGGGATGCTGCGACAGCACGGCTACCGTGAGACCGGACGCAGCTCCGAGAATCGCCAGCGATAAGGCGATCCCGAGAAGCCCTTCGCCGTTGGGACTCGAGCTCGTGGGATGCTGCGCCAGCACAGCCACCGCGAGACCGGACAAGACTCCGCGAATCGCCACCGATAAGGCGATCCCAAGAAACTCTTCGCCGTTGGAACTTGGAGCCGTGGGATGCTGCATCAGCATAGGGCTCCACGGAGGCGGCTGCCCCACCATCGGACGGCGCGATTCCACGAAGCCGCACCGCTATCCGCTGCACTGCTGTGGGACAAAGGAGTCCCCCACTCAGGGAACAGCACGGGCACAAAGCGGCTGCCCCCGCCATCACCTACCAGGGAGCCGCAAGACAACGGCGGCCCCCCACTCGGAGGACAGCACGGATGCTGCAAGCGGCGGCCCCCACTCAGAGAACAGCACGGATGCTGCGAGCGCCAGCCCCCACTCAGAGGACAGCACGGCTACGGGCGGCTGCCCCACCTTCATACATTGCGCTGCCGCGAGACAACGGCAGCCCCCACTTCACGGGACAGCACGGCTACAGCGAGCGGCTGCTCCCACCACCAGCACTCATCAGGGTGCCGCGAGACAACTGCGGCCCCCACTCAAGGGACAGCACGGCTACGGGCGGCTGCCCCACCATGACCATCGCGCTGTCGCGAGCGCATGCCCCACCACAGAGCGGCACACTGGGAGCGACGCGCCATTGGCCAGAGCAGCGGAGCGAATCCGCGAGGGCCTCCCACCGCCACCAACTACGGGACTCGGGAGACTCGCGGGTCCAGAGCGCTCCGACGGATCTTCAGTTCAGACTCGGCGCTTCAACTATTCACATCTCCGCGAGTCTAGCTCCGTGCTACGACTTATTGTACGCGCACGTTAATAAAATACGAGTTCTTCTACGACTCTCATCACCGGCGGTCAACTCATAGAGATCCCTCGAGGAGACTCTCGCGATCCCGGTATATCATTCGAATAATTGCTCTTTGTCAAAGTGAGACACTCGCGACGTGGCGAATATTTTCTGAAATAATTCAGTCTTTGTTTCTATCGGACCTTAGGGATCCGTAATAATAATTATTCAACTATTACTAGCGCGATAAATACCTGGCTGCGACCAGGCGGTATTTCACCGAAATAATATATCTTTGCGAATAGTTTTCATACTCAAATAAATATAAAATATCCCTTTTCGAATCCTATCAATCCGAATAAATAAAAGAAATAAATATAATAATCCGTACAACCCGTTTCTCGACAATAAACGATAATCGACGATCGGGCAGAGGCACCGCGCCTCAATTCAACAAGAAATTACCACGTAAGTAAGAATAAGGCAAACCACAGCACTGGACATAACTTCACAAAAGCGAGTATTTCACATTTGTTGCCATAACCGCCATACTCTTTATTCCATTATCACCTCAATACCGATTAATTAAGGTTTTAGATAAGGAAAATAGATAAGTGTTACGCTTAAAAACCATTGAATCTTATAAAATCAGTCTCGTCGCAGAGCGATTCTGATATAAATGAGATTGCAAGCTTTTAGATAAGGACAATAGATAAGTGTTACGCTTAAAAACCATTGAATCTTATAAAATCAGTCTCGTCGCAGAGCGATTCTGATATAAATGAGATTGCAAGCTTTTAGATAAGGACAATAGATAAGTGTTACGCTTAAAAACCATTGAATCTTATAAAAATCAGTGTCGCCACAGAGCGATTCTGATATAAATGAGATTGCAAGCTTTTAGATAAGGACCATAGCATAAATAAGTTAAGGTTAAACCCTTTCCTAACCCTCCAAAATGAAAAGCAACAAATGTGAACTGGTCGTATCTCATTATATTTAATGGACCATAGACCCGTCAAACAGAAAGTCCAATCGTGTGGAGGCCAAGTTCTTGCTGTACCAAACGTAAATTCACGTCGGAGAGTTCACCAGGTGAAAGACCAGGTTCCTCCGATTTCCATCGTGCCCACGTCGGGCACAGAACCTCAGAACGATATAGTGGACGTCGCTGGTGAACCTTTCATTCCTGTCGAGAACAGAATCGCTACGAAAAATCTACCGAACATCGTATCCGACGTCATCTTAATCAACCATAAAATCTTCATAATCCGCGACGATCCTCTCGGCAACCGACCAGTGAAAACGCAAATTCGGGGTCTTCCGGCACATCCTGTGCCAGCTATCGAGGACGGCGACACTTCAGACGCCTCCACGGTCATCAACGAGGACAGGCCATCGCCTGCGTCTTCCCCGGAATTGATACTTGGCATCTAGCGTTTCCAACCCGCTACGCCCAATAGCTCATCACCTGCCAAGCAAAACATCAAGAATCAAGGTACGTATCAATAAAATCCTCATAATACTCATCCAGTACTGCTCCGATCCCTAACCGGCGCATTCCGGTTTAAACCACGGAGCATCCTCATATAACCAGCTACCAGTCGCTCGAATGTTAAATCTGGATTTTTGTAAAAAGGAAAGGAAAAATCAATTAAAATCAACCCGCGACGTAACAGGTTATATATTTTCTGGTGACAGCGGTGGGATCTGTTACTGGATGTGTATAATGTATAGTTAACCAAAATCAGTGAAATTCTTTGCAAAATTAGCGTAAAATCAGTGTAAAATCGCGTAAAACCAGTTTATAATTATAGTAAAATCAGTGTCAAAACGTAAAATCGTTATTGAGTCAGGTACAAAATCGCGTTAGAACGACGCGAAATAATTGCAAAATTGTTGAAAACTAGTGTAAAATCAAAATAGATTCAGTGTAAATTCGTTTCGTACCGGTGCCTAAAAATCAGTATATAATCACGCGAATCCAGTATAAAATCGCGTAAAATCAGTGTAGAATCATTGCTAATCGTTGAAAACCGCGCAAAATCTTTTTTAAATAATTGCAAATCAGTGTAGAATCATTGCTAATCGTTGAAAACCGCGCAAAATCATTTTTAAATAATTGCAAATCAGTGTAGAATCATTGCAAAATCATCTTGAAATCAGTGTAAAATTAGTATACTTTTTGTGAAAATCGGTAGATTTATAGAAACGTCTGTCGGTTTAGACATATCATTTTGACAGGACAATATCATTTTGAAATATTTATTCGCAACAAAATCACGCGCGACACTCCGAGTAAAATCATCCAATCAGTCTTTCAAGTGTCGTTAAATTATTCATATTTAGAGCAATCAATCATAAATAAATAAATATCTAAATGCAGGGCCTCAATAAAGAGGAACTCCGTAAATTATACGGGCAATTAATAGCGGTAAAGCAGAAGCTGCAGGAAATAGAAGTAGATCTAGCTACCCGCGAACTTAAGTTACAAAGTCAAAATATTTTAAATCAAAGTGAGCCTAAT
Source organism: Stenichneumon culpator (assembly GCA_964017025.1). Taxonomy (NCBI): domain Eukaryota; kingdom Metazoa; phylum Arthropoda; class Insecta; order Hymenoptera; family Ichneumonidae; genus Stenichneumon; species Stenichneumon culpator. The sequence continues at coordinate 857,158 of OZ024781.1, read as the reverse complement.
CTCGTGTTAGCCTATTCAAACGCGGTCAAAATCGAAACAGAAATCGAAAAAGATCGCGGTAATATCAGAAAAACGCGCTTTGAAAACACAAATTCGTCACTGACGCACGTCAAAACGATCACGGCCCGCGATTCCCCATCGTGTAATTATTGTAACAAAAGGGGTCATATATCAGATAATTGTTGGTCGAGATTCCCTGAAAAACGACCTCAACGCGTAAAAAATAAAATTAGTCCGGAAAAACCTTACGAAACACAATACAAATCGCAATCAAATATGGATAAAAATCGGAACGGTAAACCTTATCTATCGTGCGATTATTGCGCCAAATTAGGACACGTAGTCGCACAATGTTTCAAAAGACGAAACGCCGAAAAACGCAACGCGGGAAACGCGAATCCCCGCTCGGAAAACCCTGTCGCGAACCGAGTGGAAAAAGCTTCAGAGCGCCCGGTGCGCACAGTGCACATCGCGAGTGAAATCGTCCCCTCAAATTAAAAATAAAATCGATTTTCTCGTCGAGTCCGGTTCCAATCCAAATCTCGTAAAAATAAATGTTCATGTCCGGACGTCTAAATAAACGGAAGCGAAATATTAAAGCTCAGAGGTACATCGGAAAAACCCGTATTTACAATGGGTTCAACATCAATTAATATCAACGGAACGGAATTTGAATTTCGTGTGGTCAAAACGAATTCTCTATCGAATAGGACGCTACTCTCGGTTCGGAATTCCACGCGGAAAAATCGGATGATAATCGACTGGAATAAAGAGTACGTTCGGTGGAAAAATCAAACAGTTTCGCTTAAAAATCGCGAAGCAGTAGTGATACCTTAAGCTCTCGAGCATTTTTTTTATGTCAGGGTAAAGAATCCCGAAATATAAGAGGGTTATATCCCCCGTTTAGATGCCGGAAACAGAGTTTACTTAGGAAACACGTCCGCATCGAATAAAATTGGCGTAGCGTGTCTGATGGCGATAAATACCAACGGGTAGGACGTAGAGCCCGCTGTTCCGGCAGTGGCCTTAGAGGCTTCTGAGCTCTACGATCCCAGTTCGGGGTATATTTCGCAAGATTGCTGCAAATCCGGTGAAATACTTAGCGTACAGGATCCGGATTGTCGCAAAATCATTCAGCAGAAGCACGACCACCTTGTTTTGCGGGTCAAGAGCAAACGCGTAAAACAAATCAAAGTCTTATTACGACTCAAGGATTTACAAAAGCCGAAGAGCGGGTAAGGGTCAATCAACTAATGGAAGAGAACGGCCGATCTCTTCCATATTCCGGGACAAATTTTTGGATCACGCAAACGCGAACAAACGTAAAAATTTCCACGACTGACGACCAACCAGTCTTTACCCGCCAATATCTGTTGGCTTATACTCACAGGGGTGAGATTGAGGATTGAGGTTGACTCGATAAAAATCGAGGGAAAAATCATAGAACCCTCCCATTTTCCATACAGCTCGCCGCTTTGGATCGAGCCCGAACGGGCCGATTCACAGGGGAGGCCCAGATGGAAAATCTTAATGGATTACAGAAAAAAAAATAAATAAAAAAAAAATCGGAGACGCCTGCCCACTTCCAAACATAATCGAAATTTTTACCAATTGGGTAGTGCGAAATAATTTTCTGTTTCCAATTTAGCAAGTGGATTTCATAAAAATCCGTACGCATCCCTCAGATGCTCATAAAACTGCGTTCACATGTCATTAGGGCCCTATCAATTCGTTTACGTTCCATTTGGGCAGTATCAGTTCATTCGCATGTTATTTGGGCATATGCTATTTGGGCACTATTAATTCAATCACATGCCATTTGGGCAATATTAATTCAATCACATGCCATTTGGGTAAAATTAATTCAATCACATGCCATTTGGGCACTATTAATTCTATCGTATGCCGTTTAGGCTCAAAAACGCTCCGGCAACTTTCCAACTACGGGGTAAAAAGTATTTAGTATACCTCGACGATGTAGTTACATACACTAGCTCACTTAGGGAGCACGAAATAAAATTAAAATATACAACCGATGCTTCGAATGTTCACAAGGTGGCACTCTTAGCCCGGGAAAAATCGAGCGACAAGCCAATATCGTACGCATCACGAACACTGTCAAAAGCCGAAATGAGCCACTCCGCCATCGAAAAGGAGTTATTAGCAATCATTTATTGCATAGGGCATTTCAGATCCTACATTTACGACCGAGAATTCACTCTCGCGACCGATCAGATGCCATTAATATGGCTCCATTCAGTGAAAGACCCCTTCGAATAGATTGGTTCATTACCGCTTAAAACTCGCGAGTTATAAATATAAAATTATATACAAACCAGGTAGGGTAAATAGTAGAATCGACGTTTTGTTGCGAAATCCGCCTAAAATAAAAAAAAAAACAGCAAACGAAAAATTAGTATTGGTAGTCATGCCTATAGTTCAGAGCAAATAGGGATCAGTCTAGTGACCAATAATTAAAATTCGAAATTGAATTATTTATTACTCTGATTCAGCATAATTAAAAACGTCAGTTTAGCGTTTGAAAACAAATAGGCTAAATATAAAAAATATTTGGACTATATAATAAATCGCAAACTTAAAATACAACATTGAATAACACTCACTCGGCAAACACGAGTAATCATTCGAACATTCAATTTCTACGTAAAGTAATAAAATGTGCGCAAGTGTATAAATCGACTAAAACAAATATTACAGCGACAAATCGTCGGTGGCCAAACACAAAGCAATTCTGACAAATTTCAGTGGTGATATGGACGCTATGAGAACATTAGACTCTCCACAAAGTGCATCGAAGTGAAATAAATTTTATTTGAGAACATTTAGTAAAACGCTCGCTCCATAAAATTTCGAAATACAAAATTAGTACAACTGCGGTTAACTGCATCGGTTATATGGACTCTACGAGAACATTTACGTCGCCACAAAGTGCATCTTTATAGAATAAATCCATTTGGAAATATTTATTAAAACGCTCGCGTCATAAAAATCATAATACCAAATTATTACAATTGCGGTTAACTGCATCGATAATATGGACGGACATGTTAAACGGAACCTCTGAACTACTGTCGAACATGTCACATGGAATCTCTGAGTTGACAGATGGACACGTCCGCGAGAACCTCTGAATCGTCACATAAACCATCGATGAGTGATCGCGAAAGTGCATACAGTCAATTAGTTCGCAAGAAATCAAGGCGAATAACTTTTCTGAACAATTATATAAAAATGTGCGCGAGTGTTAGAACGTTTGAATAATACAAAATTAAATAAAACAATTTTGCCTGGCGAGGCTATAATACGTAAACTAAATAAAATTAAATCAAATAATTTTGCCTGACGAGGCGATAATACGTAATAAAAAATAATGAAACAATTTTTGCCTGGCGAGGCTATAATACGTAAACTAAATAAAATTAAACCAAATAATTTCGCCTGACGAGGCTATAATACGTGAACAAAACTAAATTAACAATTCCATAAGTCACTCGACTAAATTTAAATGCGAGTGGTGTAACTTCAAACGAGCAAGGTGAAATATTTGGACATTATTGAAAAAATATTCGATCGGTAAAACTTCGCAATACAAAATCGTACCAAACGCGATTTACGTAATCGGACATATGAACGGACACGTTACACGGAACCTCTGAACCACTGTCGAACATGTCAATCGTAAACTTCTGAGTTGACAGATGGACACGTACGCGGGAACCTCTGAGCCGTTACATAGATCATCGATAAGTGGTTGCAACGGTTTACGGTTAATTAATCCAGAGACAATAAATGCGCATAATTTTTCTGGACAACTGAATAAATTGTGTGCGAGTGTTAAAACATCGAATACTAAAATACAATATAATCGAACAATTTTGCCTGGCGAGGCTAATATACGTAATCAAAATTAAATCGAATAATTTCTCTTGACGAGGCTATAGTACATAAACAAAGTCAAATTGAACAATTCCCTAATTCACTCGACAAAATCATAAATACGAGTGTACCTTCAACAAGCAAGTTACAAACATTTAAACATTTTTGATAAAATATTTAATTCCGTAAAACTAAATTACACCAAACGTGATTTACGTAATCGGATGTATGGACGGACACGTTTGCACGGAACTTCTGAGCCACTGTCGAATATGTCAATTGAAGACCGCTGAGTCGACAAGCGGACACGTCTCGCGAACCTCTGAGACGCTACCACTTCATCACGAAATCACTCAGGCTGAATAATCAATAACGTCCGATCAACAAATAATCGGATCGTAAACAACGGACACACGCAGTCGTGTCTTTCATCATTATCACCATTCATCAAAACAACTTGACGGCGAGGGATGCCGCAAGATTTTCAACAGCGTGGAACGGGTAGAATTAATTAGCTACCAACTTGACGGCGAGGGAAGACACAAGATTTCCAACGCCGATACCACGGCTCGACCCAGCACTCATCCGACGCCTTCACGCTGGTCCTACGCAGAGCCTCGGCACTGCTTCGGACTTAAGGGGGGAAGTGTTACGTCCTGGGTCGAATTTAGGACAGAAAGAGTGACGACGCTCACTCACAAATTTTTTTTTTTGAGACAATTAGTTACTAAGCATAATGGCAAAACAATATAACAATCCCATTTCACGTTATCATTTTATTGTTAATAATAATCAACAACAATTGATCTGAACAAATAATAATAAAAAAATCAACTAAATACACATTAAACCAACGCGCAACAGTAATAAACTCCGATACGGGCTGCGCACATCATTAAGCCGAAGACCGAGGAAATTCAACAAAATTTAAGACGCAATAAAAACATAACTGCGCGATTTTATCAAAATCTGAGCACGCTACCGGAAGCGGAAAATCCTCACGAGCGACTTAGGTGCCAATAAATTTTTCACCCTCCGGGGCGTATTTTCGCCACTGTTAGCGGTTTTCTAAAAAGGCGCGTGACCTTGGAAAATTTGAGAATTAATTCCCCAGCGCGAACAGAAAGCGCAAACCAGATCAAAATCATCATAAAAATTGAAAATGCGACTAACAATCAATTCAGAACAGATAAAAATTATTAACAATAAATAGAATTGTTAATAAATAAATTCAAAACAGTTTTCTTTCTTTTCACGTAATGCCGGAGTGTCGTAAGGGAAGCGACACTCGTCGGCACAAAAAGGGTAATAAATAAACATTACTAAAAATAAATAAACATTATTAGCAATAAATAAAATCATTAACAAATAATTTCCAAATATTTTAATACACGCAACGCCGGAGTGTCGTGTAGACACGACACTCGACGGCAATAATAAATGAGTACCATTTAATAATAAACAAATAAAATTATTAACGAATAATGCCGGAAACATTTAATATGTGCGCATCGCCCGAATATCACCATGAAATCGATAATCTGATGGCGTTAAAATTATAATAATGGGATACCATTTTTTATTAAATATTAAAGTAACAATTATGAATAATTAATTATTATTCCAAACTAAGTACACGCACCATCCGAAAAATCGGGATGGGCGCATTTCTGATATCAATAAACAACAAATCATGTCTTTATTATTAAACAATAATAACAATTGTAACCGAATATTCATATGTAATAATACGAATACTTGCACTAGGGATTTGGGATAATTATGCATTATATCGATCATGTAATAGGCCGCGATAGCTAAAAAATTAGCATTAATAATAAATATGCCATAAGTTAATAATGTATCGGATGGCGAAGCGAGCGTGAGACCGGACGCAGCTCCGACAAACAACTCCGAGAATCGTCATCGATAAGCGCTCTCTAAGAAGCGAGACCGTGGGATGCTGCATAGGCACGGCTACCGTGAGACCGGACGCAGCTCCGACAGCGACTCCAAGAATCGCCAGCGATAAGGCGATCCCGAGAAGCCCTTCGCCGTTGGGACTCGAGCTCGTGGGATGCTGCGACAGCACACCCACCGCGAGACCGGACGGGGCTCCGAGAATCGCCACCGATAAGGCGATCCCGAGAAGCCCTTCGCCGTTGGGACTCGAGCTCGTGGGATGCTGCGACAGCACGGCTACCGTGAGACCGGACGCAGCTCCGAGAATCGCCAGCGATAAGGCGATCCCGAGAAGCCCTTCGCCGTTGGGACTCGAGCTCGTGGGATGCTGCGCCAGCACAGCCACCGCGAGACCGGACAAGACTCCGCGAATCGCCACCGATAAGGCGATCCCAAGAAACTCTTCGCCGTTGGAACTTGGAGCCGTGGGATGCTGCATCAGCATAGGGCTCCACGGAGGCGGCTGCCCCACCATCGGACGGCGCGATTCCACGAAGCCGCACCGCTATCCGCTGCACTGCTGTGGGACAAAGGAGTCCACCACTCAGGGAACAGCACGGGCACAAAGCGGCTGCCCCCGCCATCACCTACCAGGGAGCCGCAAGATAACGGCGGCCCCCCACTCGGAGGACAGCACGGATGCTGCAAGCGGCGGCCCCCACTCAGAGAACAGCACGGATGCTGCGAGCGCCAGCCCCCACTCAGAGGACAGCACGGCTACGGGCGGCTGCCCCACCTTCATACATTGCGCTGCCGCGAGACAACGGCAGCCCCCACTTCACGGGACAGCACGGCTACAGCGAGCGGCTGCTCCCACCACCAGCACTCATCAGGGTGCCGCGAGACAACTGCGGCCCCCACTCAAGGGACAGCACGGCTACGGGCGGCTGCCCCACCATGACCATCGCGCTGTCGCGAGCGCATGCCCCACCACAGAGCGGCACACTGGGAGCGACGCGCCATTGGCCAGAGCAGCGGAGCGAATCCGCGAGGGCCTCCCACCGCCACCAACTACGGGACTCGGGAGACTCGCGGGTCCAGAGCGCTCCGACGGATCTTCAGTTCAGACTCGGCGCTTCAACTATTCACATCTCCGCGAGTCTAGCTCCGTGCTACGACTTATTGTACGCGCACGTTAATAAAATACGAGTTCTTCTACGACTCTCATCACCGGCGGTCAACTCATAGAGATCCCTCGAGGAGACTCTCGCGATCCCGGTATATCATTCGAATAATTGCTCTTTGTCAAAGTGAGACACTCGCGACGTGGCGAATATTTTCTGAAATAATTCAGTCTTTGTTTCTATCGGACCTTAGGGATCCGTAATAATAATTATTCAACTATTACTAGCGCGATAAATACCTGGCTGCGACCAGGCGGTATTTCACCGAAATAATATATCTTTGCGAATAGTTTTCATACTCAAATAAATATAAAATATCCCTTTTCGAATCCTATCAATCCGAATAAATAAAAGAAATAAATATAATAATCCGTACAACCCGTTTCTCGACAATAAACGATAATCGACGATCGGGCAGAGGCACCGCGCCTCAATTCAACAAGAAATTACCACGTAAGTAAGAATAAGGCAAACCACAGCACTGGACATAACTTCACAAAAGCGAGTATTTCACATTTGTTGCCATAACCGCCATACTCTTTATTCCATTATCACCTCAATACCGATTAATTAAGGTTTTAGATAAGGAAAATAGATAAGTGTTACGCTTAAAAACCATTGAATCTTATAAAATCAGTCTCGTCGCAGAGCGATTCTGATATAAATGAGATTGCAAGCTTTTAGATAAGGACAATAGATAAGTGTTACGCTTAAAAACCATTGAATCTTATAAAATCAGTCTCGTCGCAGAGCGATTCTGATATAAATGAGATTGCAAGCTTTTAGATAAGGACAATAGATAAGTGTTACGCTTAAAAACCATTGAATCTTATAAAAATCAGTGTCGCCACAGAGCGATTCTGATATAAATGAGATTGCAAGCTTTTAGATAAGGACCATAGCATAAATAAGTTAAGGTTAAACCCTTTCCTAACCCTCCAAAATGAAAAGCAACAAATGTGAACTGGTCGTATCTCATTATATTTAATGGACCATAGACCCGTCAAACAGAAAGTCCAATCGTGTGGAGGCCAAGTTCTTGCTGTACCAAACGTAAATTCACGTCGGAGAGTTCACCAGGTGAAAGACCAGGTTCCTCCGATTTCCATCGTGCCCACGTCGGGCACAGAACCTCAGAACGATATAGTGGACGTCGCTGGTGAACCTTTCATTCCTGTCGAGAACAGAATCGCTACGAAAAATCTACCGAACATCGTATCCGACGTCATCTTAATCAACCATAAAATCTTCATAATCCGCGACGATCCTCTCGGCAACCGACCAGTGAAAACGCAAATTCGGGGTCTTCCGGCACATCCTGTGCCAGCTATCGAGGACGGCGACACTTCAGACGCCTCCACGGTCATCAACGAGGACAGGCCATCGCCTGCGTCTTCCCCGGAATTGATACTTGGCATCTAGCGTTTCCAACCCGCTACGCCCAATAGCTCATCACCTGCCAAGCAAAACATCAAGAATCAAGGTACGTATCAATAAAATCCTCATAATACTCATCCAGTACTGCTCCGATCCCTAACCGGCGCATTCCGGTTTAAACCACGGAGCATCCTCATATAACCAGCTACCAGTCGCTCGAATGTTAAATCTGGATTTTTGTAAAAAGGAAAGGAAAAATCAATTAAAATCAACCCGCGACGTAACACATTAGCCTTTTGCTTTGGCTGTAGGTGTTCCAGCTCGTAATATTAGATCAAAAAGCCTTAGTTTTATGCAAATACGCAAGATTCATGCGTTTCGAGCCGCCAAACAAGCCCCCATCGAATGCAAAGTCGCTTTATATCGAAATCGAACATTAGCGTTTTGCTTTGGCTGTAGGCGCTCCAGCTCGTAATATGAGATCAAAAAGCCTTAGTTTTACGTAATTACGCAAGATTCATGCGTTTCGAGCCACCAAACAAGCCCCCATCGAATGCAAAGTCGCTTTATATCGAAATCGAACATTAGCGTTTTGCTTCGGCTGTAGGCGTTCCAGCTCGTGATATGAGATCAAAAAGCCTTAGTTTTACGTAATTACGCAAGATTCATGCGTTTCGAGCCACCAAACAAGCCCCCATCGAATGCAAATTCGCCTTATATCGAAATGGAACATTAGCGTTTTGCTTCGGCTGTAGGTCTTCCAGCTCGTAATATTAGATCAATAAGCCTTCGTTTTATATAAATACGCAAGATTCATGCGTTTCGAACCGCCAAACAAGCCCCCACCGAATGCAAATTCGCTTTATATCGAAATCGAATACTTGCGTTTTGCGTTGGCTGTAGGCGTCCCGGCTCGTAATAAGAGATAGAAAAGCCTTAGTTTTACGTAAATACGCAAGATTTATGTGTTTCGAGCCACCAAACAAGCCCCCATCGAATGCAAATTCGCTTTATGTCGAAATCGAACATTAGCGTTTTGCTTTAGCTGTAGGTCTTCCAGCTCGTAATATTAGATCAAAAAGCCTTCGTTTTATATGAATACGCAAGATTCATGCGTTTCGAGCCGCCAAACAAGCCCCCACCGAATGCAAATTCGCTTTATATCGAAATCGAACACTTGCGTTTTGCGTAGGCTGTAGGCGTTCCGGCTCGTAATAAGAGATAGAAAAGCCTTATTTTTACGTAAATACGCGAGATTTATGCGTTTCGAGCCGCCAAACAAGCTCCCATCGAATGCAAATTCGCTTTATATCGAAATCGAACATTAGCCTTTTGCTTTGGCTGTAGGTGTTCCAGCTCGTAATATTGGATCAAAAAGCCTCAGTTTTATGCAAATACGCAAGATTCATGCGTTTCGAGGCGCCAAACAAGCCCCCATCGAATGCAAAGTCGCTTTATATCGAAATCGAACATTAGCGTTTTGCTTCTGCTGTAGGAGTTCCAGCTCGTAATATAAGATAAAAAAGCCTTAGTTTTACGTAAATACGCAAGATTCATGCGTTTCGAGCTGCCAAACAAGCCCCCATCGAATGCAAAGTCGCTTTATATCGAAATCGAACATTAGCGTTTTGCTTCGGCTGTAGGCGTTCCAGCTCGTAATATGAGATCAAAAAGCCTTAGTTTTACGTAATTACGCAAGATTTATGCGTTTCGAGCCACCAAACAAGCCGCCATCGAATGCAAATTCGCTTTATATCGAAATCGAACATTAGCGTTTTGCTTTAGCTGTAGGTCTTCCAGCTCGTAATATTAGATCAAAAAGCCTTCATTTTATATGAATACGCAAGATTCATGCGTTTCGAGCCGCCAAACAAGCCCCCACCGAATGCAAATTTGCTTTATATCGAAATCGAACACTTGCGTTTTGCGTTGGCTGTAGGCGTTCCGGCTCGTAATAAGAGATAGAAAAGCCTTAGTTTTACGTAAATACGCAAGATTTATGCGTTTCGAGCCACCAAACAAGCCCCCATCGAATGCAAATTCGCCTTATATCGAAATCGAACATTAGCGTTTTGCTTTAGCTGTAGGTCTTCCAGCTCGTAATATTAGATCAATAAGCCTTCGTTTTATATAAATACGCAAGATTCATGCGTTTCAAACCGCCAAACAAGCCCCCACCGAATGCAAATTCGCTTTATATCGAAATCGAATACTTGCGCTTTGCGTTGGCTGTAGGCGTCCCGGCTCGTAATAAGAGATAGAAAAGCCTTAGTTTTACGTAAATACGCAAGATTTATGCGTTTCGAGCCACCAAACAAGCCCCCATCGAATGCAAAGTCTCTTTATATCGAAATCGAACATTAGCGTTTTGCTTCGGCTGTAGGTGTTCCAGCTCGTAATATGAGATCATAAAGCCTTAGTTTTATGCAAATACGCAAGATTGATGCGTTTCGAGCCGCCAAACAAGCCCCCATCGAATGCAATGTCGCTTTATATCGAAATCGAACACTTGCGTTTTGCGTTGGCTGTAGGCGTTCGGGCTCGTAATAAGAGATAGAAAAGCCTTATTTTTACGTAAATACGCGAGATTTATGCGTTTCGAGCCGCCAAACAAGCTCCCATCGAATGCAAATTCGCTTTATATCGAAATCGAACATTAGCCTTTTGCTTTAGCTGTAGGTGTTCCAGCTCGTAATATTAGATCAAAAAGCCTCAGTTTTATGCAAATACGCAAGATTCATGCGTTTCGAGCCGCCAAACAAGCCCCCATCGAATGCAAAGTCGCTTTATATCGAAATCGAACATTAGCGTTTTGCTTCTGCTGTAGGAGTTCCAGCTCGTAATATGAGATAAAAAAGCCTTAGTTTTACGTAAATACGCAAAATTCATACGTTTCGAGCCGCCAAACAAGCCCCCATCGAATGCAAAGTCGCTTTATATCGAAATCGAACATTAGCGTTTTGCTTCTGCTGTAGGAGTTCCAGCTCGTAATATAAGATAAAAAAGCCTTAGTTATACGTAAATACGCAAGATTCATGCGTTTCGAGCTGCCAAACAAGCCCCCATCGAATGCAAAGTCGCTTTATATCGAAATCGAACATTAGCGTTTTGTTTCGGCTGTAGGCGTTCCAGCTCGTAATATGAGATCAAAAAGCCTTAGTTTTACGTAATTACGCAAGATTCATGCGTTTCGAGCCACCAAACAAGCCCCCATCGAATGCAAATTCGCTTTATATCGAAATCGAACATTAGCGTTTTGCTTTAGCTGTAGGTCTTCCAGCTCGTAATATTAGATCAATAAGCCTTCGTTTTATATAAATACGCAAGATTCATGCGTTTCGAGCCGCCAAACAAGCCCCCACCGAATGCAAATTCGCTTTATATCGAAATCGAACACTTGCGTTTTGCGTTGGCTGTAGGCGTTCCGGCTCGTAATTAGAGATAGAAAAGCCTTAGTTTTACGTAAATACGCCAGATTTATGCGGTTCGAGCCGCCAAACAAGCTCCCATCGAATGCAAATTCGCTTTATATCGAAATCGAACATTAGCCTTTTGCTTTGGCTGTAGGTGTTCCAGCTCGTAATATTAGATCAAAAAGCCTTAGTTTTATGCAAATACGCAAGATTCATGCGTTTCGAGCCGCCAAACAAGCCCCCATCGAATGCAAAGTCGCTTTATATCGAAATCGAACATTAGCGTTTAGCTTTGGCTGTAGGCGCTCCAGCTCGTAATATGAGATCAAAAAGCCTTAGTTTTACGTAATTACGCAAGATTCATGCGTTTCGAGCCACCAAACAAGCCCCCATCGAATGCAAAGTCGCTTTATATCGAAATCGAACATTAGCGTTTTGCTTCGGCTGTAGGCGTTCCAGCTCGTGATATGAGATCAAAAAGCCTTAGTTTTACGTAATTACGCAAGATTCATGCGTTTCGAGCCACCAAACAAGCCCCCATCGAATGCAAATTCGCCTTATATCGAAATGGAACATTAGCGTTTTGCTTCGGCTGTAGGCGTTCCAGCTCGTAATATGAGATCAAAAAGCCTTAGTTTTACGTAATTACGCAAGATTCATGCGTTTCGAGCCACCAAACAAGCCCCCATCGAATGCAAATTCGCCTTATATCGAAATCGAACATTAGCGTTTTGCTTTAGCTGTAGGTCTTCCAGCTCGTAATATTAGATCAATAAGCCTTCGTTTTATATAAATACGCAAGATTCATGCGTTTCGAACCGCCAAACAAGCCCCCACCGAATGCAAATTCGCTTTATATCGAAATCGAATACTTGCGTTTTGCGTTGGCTGTAGGCGTCCCGGCTCGTAATAAGAGATAGAAAAGCCTTAGTTTTACGTAAATACGCAAGATTTATGCGTTTCGAGCCACCAAACAAGCCCCCATCGAATGCAAAGTCTCTTTATATCGAAATCGAACATTAGCGTTTTGCTTCGGCTGTAGGTGTTCCAGCTCGTAATATGAGATCATAAAGCCTTAGTTTTATGCAAATACGCAAGATTGATGCGTTTCGAGCCGCCAAACAAGCCCCCATCGAATGCAATGTCGCTTTATATCGAAATCGAACACTTGCGTTTTGCGTTGGCTGTAGGCGTTCCGGCTCGTAATAAGAGATAGAAAAGCCTTATTTTTACGTAAATACGCGAGATTTATGCGTTTCGAGCCGCCAAACAAGCTCCCATCGAATGCAAATTCGCTTTATATCGAAATCGAACATTAGCTTTTTGCTTTAGCTGTAGGTGTTCCAGCTCGTAATATTAGATCAAAAAGCCTCAGTTTTATGCAAATACGCAAGATTCATGCGTTTCGAGCCGCCAAACAAGCCCCCATCGAATGCAAAGTCGCTTTATATCGAAATCGAACATTAGCGTTTTGCTTCTGCTGTAGGAGTTCCAGCTCGTAATATAAGATAGAAAAGCCTTAGTTTCACGTAAATACGCGAGATTTATGCGTTTCGAGCCGCCAAACAAGCTCCCATCGAATGCAAATTCGCTTTAGATCGAAATCGAACATTAGCCTTTTGCTTTGGCTGTAGGTGTTCCAGCTCGTAATATTAGATCAAAAAGCCTTAGTTTTATGCAAATACGCAAGATTCATGCGTTTCGAGCCGCCAAACAAGCCCCCATCGAATGCAAAGTCGCTTTATATCGAAATCGAACATTAGCGTTTTGCTTCGGCTGTAGGCGTTCCAGCTCGTAATATGAGATCAAAAAGCCTTAGTTTTATGCAAATACGCAAGATTCATGCGTTTCGAGCCGCCAAACAAGGCCCCATCGAATGCAAAGTCGCTTTATATCGAAATCGAACATTAGCGTTTTGCTTTAGCTGTAGGTCTTCCAGCTCGTAATATTAGATCAATAAGCCTTCTTTTTATATAAATACGCAAGATTCATGCGTTTCGAGTCGCCAAACAAGCCCCCACCGAATGCAAATTCGCTTTATATCGAAATCGAACACTTGCGTTTTGCGTTGGCTGTAGGCGTTCCGGCTCGTAATAAGAGATAGAAAAGCCTTAGTTTTACGTAAATACGCCAGATTTATGCGGTTCGAGCCGCCAAACAAGCTCCCATCGAATGCAAATTCGCTTTATATCGAAATCGAACATTAGCCTTTTGCTTTGGCTGTAGGTGTTCCAGCTCGTAATATTAGATCAAAAAGCCTTAGTTTTATGCAAATACGCAAGATTCATGCGTTTCGAGCCGCCAAACAAGCCCCCATCGAATGCAAAGTCGCTTTATATCGAAATCGAACATTAGCGTTTTGCTTTGGCTGTAGGCGCTCCAGCTCGTCATATGAGATCAAAAAGCCTTAGTTTTACGTAATTACGCAAGATTCATGCGTTTCGAGCCACCAAACAAGCCCCCATCGAATGCAAAGTCGCTTTATATCGAAATCGAACATTAGCGTTTTGCTTCGGCTGTAGGCGTTCCAGCTCGTAATATGAGATCAAAAAGCCCTAGTTTTATGCAAATACGCAAGATTCATGCGTTTCGAGCCGCCAAACAAGCCCCCATCGAATGCAATGTCGCTTTATATCGAAATCGAACATTAGCGTTTTGCTTCGGCTGTAAGCGTTCCAGCTCGTAATATGAGATCAAAAAGCCTTAGTTTTACGTAATTACGCAAGATTTATGCTTTTCGAGCCACCAAACAAGCCCCCATCGAATGCAAATTCGCTTTATATCGAAATCGAACATTAGCGTTTTGCTTTAGCTGTAGGTCTTCCAGCTCGTAATATTAGATCAAAAAGCCTTCGTTTTATATGAATACGCAAGATTCATGCGTTTCGAGCCGCCAAACAAGCCCCCACCGAATGCAAATTTGCTTTATATCGAAATCGAACACTTGCGTTTTGCGTTGGCTGTAGGCGTACCGGCTCGTAGTAAGAGATAGAAAAGCCTTAGTTTTACGTAAATACGCGAGATTTATGCGTTTCGAGCCGCCAAACAAGCTCCCATCGAATGCAAAGTCGCTTTATATCGAAATCGAACATTAGCGTTTTGCTTTAGCTGTAGGTCTTCCAGCTCGTAATATAAGATAAAAACGCCTTAGTTTTACGTAAATACGCAAGATTCATGCGTTTCGAGCTGCCAAACAAGCCCCCATCGAATGCAAATTTGCTTTATATCGAAATCGAAAATTAGCCTGTTGCTTTGGCTGTAGGTGTTCCAGCTCGTAATATGAGATCAAAAAGCCTTAGTTTTACGTAATTACGCAAGATTCATGCGTTTCGAGCCACCAAACAAGCCCCCATCGAATACAAAGTCGCTTTATATCGAAATCGAACATTAGCGTTTTGCTTCGGCTGTAGGCGTTCCAGCTCGTAATATGAGATCAAAAAGCCTTAGTTTTACGTAATTACGCAAGATTCATGCGTTTCGAGCCACCAAACAAGCCCCCATCGAATGCAAATTCGCTTTATATCGAAATCGAACATTAGCGTTTTGCTTTAGCTGTAGGTCTTCTAGCTCGTAATATTAGATCAATAAGCCTTCGTTTTATATAAATACGCAAGATTCATGCGTTTCGAGCCGCCAAACAAGCCCCCACCGAATGCAAATTCGCTTTATATCGAAATCGAACACTTGCGTTTTGCGTTGGCTGTAGGCGTTCCGGCTCGTAATAAGAGATAGAAAAGCCTTAGTTTTACGTAAATACGCGAGATTTATGCGTTTCGAGCCGCCAAACAAGCTCCCATCGAATGCAAAGTCGCTTTATATCGAAATCGAACATTAGCGTTTTGCTTTAGCTGTAGGTCTTCCAGCTCGTAATATAAGATAAAAACGCCTTAGTTTTACGTAAATACGCAAGATTCATGCGTTTCGAGCTGCCAAACAAGCCCCCATCGAATGCAAATTTGCTTTATATCGAAATCGAAAATTAGCGTGTTGCTTTGGCTGTAGGTGTTCCAGCTCGTAATATGAGATCAAAAAGCCTTAGTTTTACGTAATTACGCAAGATTCATGCGTTTCGAGCCACCAAACAAGCCCCCATCGAATGCAAATTCGCCTTATATCGAAATCGAACATTAGCGTTTTGCTTTAGCTGTAGGTCTTCCAGCTCGTAATATTAGATCAATAAACCTTCGTTTTATATAAATACGCAAGATTCATGCGTTTCGAGCCGCCAAACAAGCCCCCACCGAATGCAAATTCGCTTTATATCGAAATCGAATACTTGCGTTTTGCGTTGGCTGTAGGCGTTCCGGCTCGTAATAAGAGATAGAAAAGCCTTAGTTTTACGTAAATACGCGAGATTTATGCGTTTCGAGCCGCCAAACAAGCTCCCATCGAATGCAAAGTCGCTTTATATCGAAATCGAACATTAGCGTTTTGCTTTAGCTGTAGGTCTTGCAGCTCGTAATGAAAGATAAAAACGCCTTAGTTTTACGTAAATACGCAAGATTCATGCGTTTCGAGCTGCCAAACAAGCCCCCATCGAATGCAAATTCGCTTTATATCGAAATCGAAAATTAGCGTTTTGCTTTAGCTGTAGGTCTTCCAGCTCGTAATATTAGATCAAAAAGCCTTCGTTTTATATGAATATGCAAGATTCATGCGTTTCGAGCCACCAAACAAGCCCCCATCGAAAGCAAATTCGCTTTATATCGAAATTGAACATTAGCCTTTTGCTTTGGCTGTAGGTGTTCCAGCACGTAATATTAGATCAAAAAGCCTTAGTTCTATGCAAATACGCAAAATTCATGCGTTTCGAGCCGCCAAAAAAGCCCCCATCGAATGCAATGTCGCTTTATATCGAAATCGAACATTAGCGTTTTGCTTCGGCTGTAGGCGTTCCAGCTCGTAATATGAGATCCAAAAGCCTTAGTTTTATGCAAATACGCAAGATTCATGCGTTTCGAGCCGCCAAACAAGCCCCCATCGAATGCAAAGTCGCTTTATATCGAAATCGAACATTAGCGTTTTGCTTTGGCTGTAGGCGCTCCAGCTCGTAATATGAGATCAAAAAGCCTTAGTTTTACGTAATTACGCAAGATTCATGCGTTTCGAGCCACCAAACAAGCCCCCATCGAATGCAAAGTCGCTTTATATCGAAATCGAACATTAGCGTTTTGCTTCGGCTGTAGGCGTTCCAGCTCGTAATATGAGATCAAAAAGCCTTAGTTTTACGTAATTACGCAAGATTCATGCGTTTCGAGCCATCAAACAAGCCCCCATCGAATGCAAATTCGCTTTATATCGAAATCGAACATTAGCGTTTTGCTTTAGCTGTAGGTCTTCCAGCTCGTAATATTAGATCAAAAAGCCTTCGTTTTATATAAATACGCAAGATTCATGCGTTTCGAGCCGCCAAACAAGCCCCCACCGAATGCAAATTCGCTTTATATCGAAATCGAACACTTGCGTTTTGCGTTGGCTGTAGGCGTTCCGGCTCGTAATAAGAGATAGAAAAGCCTTAGTTTCACGTAAATACGCGAGATTTATGCGTTTCGAGCCGCCAAACAAGCTCCCATCGAATGGAAATTCGCTTTATATCGAAATCGAACATTAGCGTTTTGCTTCGGCTGTAGGTGTTCCAGCTCGTAATATGAGATCAAAAAGCCTTAGTTTTATGCAAATACGCAAGATTCATGCGTTTCGAGCCGCCAAACAAGCCCCCATCGAATGCAATGTCGCTTTATATCGAAATCGAACATTAGCGTTTTGCTTCTGCTGTAGGAGTTCCAGCTCGTAATATAAGATAAAAAAAGCCTTAGTTTTACGTAAATACGCAAGATTCATGCGTTTCGAGCTGCCAAACAAGCCCCCATCGAATGCAAAGTCGCTTTATATCGAAATCGAACATTAGCGTTTTGCTTCGGCTGTAGGCGTTCCAGCTCATAATATGAGATCAAAAAGCCTTAGTTTTATGCAAATACGCAAGATTCATGCGTTTCGAGCCGCCAATCAAGCCCCCATCGTATGCAAAGTCGCTTTATATCGTAATCGAACATTAGCGTTTTGCGTTGGCTGTAGGCGTTCCGGCTCGTAATAAGAGACAGAAAAGCCTTATTTTTACGTAAATACGCGAGATTTATGCGTTTCGAGCCGCCAAACAAGCTCCCATCGAATGCAAATTCGCTTTATATCGAAATCGAACATTAGCCTTTTGCTTTGGCTGTAGGTGTTCCAGCTCGTAATATTAGATCAAACAGCCTCAGTTTTATGCAAATACGCAAGATTCATGCGTTTCGAGCCGCCAAACAAGCCCCCATCGAATGCAAAGTCGCTTTATATCGAAATCGAACATTAGCGTTTTGCTTCTGCTGTAGGAGTTCCAGCTCGTAATATAAGATAAAAAAGCCTTAGTTTTACGTAAATACGCAAGATTCATGCGTTTCGAGCCGCCAAACAAGCCCACATCGAATGCAAAGTCGCTTTATATCGAAATCGAACATTAGCGGTTTGCTTTGGCTGTAGGCGTTCCAGCTCGTAATATGAGATCAAAAAGCCTTAGTTTTACGTAAATACGCAAGATTTATGCGTTTCGAGCCACCAAACAAGCCCCCATCGAATGCAAATTCGCTTTATATCGAAATCGAACATTAGCGTTTTGCTTTAGCTGTAGGTCTTCCAGCTCGTAATATTAGATCAAAAAGCCTTCGTTTTATATGAATACGCAAGATTCATGCGTTTCGAGCCGCCAAACAAGCCCCCACCGAATGCAAATTTGCTTTATATCGAAATCGAACACTTGCGTTTTGCGTTGGCTGTAGGCGTTCCGGCTCGTAATAAGAGATAGAAAAGCCTTAGTTTTACGTAAATACGCCAGATTTATGCGTTTCGAGCCGCCAAACAAGCTCCCATCGAATGCAAAGTCGCTTTATATCGAAATCGAACATTAGCGTTTTGCTTTAGCTGTAGGTCTTGCAGCTCGTAATGAAAGATAAAAACGCCTTAGTTTTACGTAAATACGCAAGATTCATGCGTTTCGAGCTGCCAAAGAAGCCCCCATCGAATGCAAATTCGCTTTATATCGAAATCGAAAATTAGCGTTTTGCTTTAGCTGTAGGTCTTCCAGCTCGTAATATTAGATCAAAAAGCCTTCGTTTTATATAAATATGCAAGATTCATGCGTTTCGAGCCACCAAACAAGCCCCCATCGAAAGCAAATTCGCTTTATATCGAAATTGAACATTAGCCTTTTGCTTTGGCTGTAGGTGTTCCAGCACGTAATATTAGATCAAAAAGCCTTAGTTCTATGCAAATACGCAAAATTCATGCGTTTCGAGCCGCCAAAAAAGCCCCCATCGAATGCAATGTCGCTTTATATCGAAATCGAACATTAGCGTTTTGCTTCGGCTGTAGGCGTTCCAGCTCGTAATATGAGATCCAAAAGCCTTAGTTTTATGCAAATACGCAAGATTCATGCGTTTCGAGCCGCCAAACAAGCCCCCATCGAATGCAAAGTCGCTTTATATCGAAATCGAACATTAGCGTTTTGCTTTGGCTGTAGGCGCTCCAGCTCGTAATATGAGATCAAAAAGCCTTAGTTTTACGTAATTACGAAAGATTCATGCGTTTCGAGCCACCAAACAAGCCCCCATCGAATGCAAAGTCGCTTTATATCGAAATCGAACATTAGCGTTTTGCTTCGGTTGTAGGCGTTCCAGCTCGTAATATGAGATCAAAAAGCCTTAGTTTTACGTAATTACGCAAGATTCATGCGTTTCGAGCCATCAAACAAGCCCCCATCGAATGCAAATTCGCTTTATATCGAAATCGAACATTAGCGTTTTGCTTTAGCTGTAGGTCTTCCAGCTCGTAATATTAGATCAAAAAGCCTTCGTTTTATATAAATACGCAAGATTCATGCGTTTCGAGCCGCCAAACAAGCCCCCACCGAATGCAAATTCGCTTTATATCGAAATCGAACACTTGCGTTTTGCGTTGGCTGTAGGCGTTCCGGCTCGTAATAAGAGATAGAAAAGCCTTAGTTTCACGTAAATACGCGAGATTTATGCGTTTCGAGCCGCCAAACAAGCTCCCATCGAATGGAAATTCGCTTTATATCGAAACCGAACATTAGCCTTTTGCTTTGGCTGTAGGTGTTCCAGCTCGTAATATGAGATCAAAAAGCCTTAGTTTTATGCAAATACGCATGATTCATGCGTTTCGAGCCGCCAAACAAGCCCCCATCGAATGCAGAGTCGCTTTATATCGAAATCGAACATTAGCGTTTTGCTTCTGCTGTAGGAGTTCCAGCTCGTAATATAAGATAAAAACGCCTTAGTTTTACGTAAATACGCAAGATTCATGCGTTTCGAGCTGCCAAACAAGCCCCCATCGAATGCAAATTCGCTTTATATCGAAATCGAAAATTAGCCTTTTGCTTTGGCTGTAGGTGTTCCAGCTCCTAATATTAGATCAAAAAGCCTTAGTTTTATGCAAATACGCAAGATTCATGCGTTTCGAGCCGCCAAACAAGCCCCCATCGAATGCAAAGTCGCTTTATATCGAAATCGAACATTAGCGTTTTGCTTCGGCTGTAGGTGTTCCAGCTCGTAATATGAGATCAAAAAGCCTTAGTTTTATGCAAATACGCAAGATTCATGCGTTTCGAGCCGCCAAACAAGCCCCCATCGAATGCAAAGTCGCTTTATATCGAAATCGAACATTAGCGTTTTGCTTCGGCTGTAGGTGTTCCAGCTCGTAATATGAGATCAAAAAGCCTTAGTTTTATGTAAATACGCAATGTTTTTGCATTTCGAGCTGCCAAACAAGCCCTCATCGAATGCAAATTCGCTTTATATCGAAATCGAACATTAGCGTTTTGCTTTAGCTGTAGGTCTTCCAGCTCGTAATATGAGATCAAAAAGCCTTAGTTTTATGCAAATACGCATGATTCGTGCGTTTCGAGCCGCCAAACAAGCCCCCATCGAATGCAAAGTCGCTTTATATCGAAATCGAACATTAGCGTTTTGCTTCTGCTGTAGGAGTTCCAGCTCGTAATATAAGATAAAAACGCCTTAGTTTTATGTAAATACGCAAGATTCATGCGTTTCGAGCTGCCAAACAAGCCCCCATCGAATGCAAATTCGCTTTATATCGAAATCGAAAATTAGCCTTTTGCTTTGGCTGTAGGTGTTCCAGCTCCTAATATTAGATCAAAAAGCCTTAGTTTTATGCAAATACGCAAGATTCATGCGTTTCGAGCCGCCAAACAAGCCCCCATCGAATGCAAAGTCGCTTTATATCGAAATCGAACATTAGCGTTTTGCTTCGGCTGTAGGTGTTCCAGCTCGTAATATGAGATCAAAAAGCCTTAGTTTTATGCAAATACGCAAGATTCATGCGTTTCGAGCCGCCAAACAAGCCCCCATCGAATGCAAAGTCGCTTTATATCGAAATCGAACATTAGCATTTTGCTTCGGCTGTAGGTGTTCCAGCTCGTAATATGAGATCAAAAAGCCTTAGTTTTATGTAAATACGCAATGTTTTTGCATTTCGAGCTGCCAAACAAGCCCTCATCGAATGCAAATTCGCTTTATATCGAAATCGAACATTAGCGTTTTGCTTTAGCTGTAGGTCTTCCAGCTCGTAATATGAGATCAAAAAGCCTTAGTTTTATGCAAATACGCATGATTCGTGCGTTTCGAGCCGCCAAACAAGCCCCCATCGAATGCAAAGTCGCTTTATATCGAAATCGAACATTAGCGTTTTGCTTCTGCTGTAGGAGTTCCAGCTCGTAATATAAGATAAAAACGCCTTAGTTTTATGTAAATACGCAAGATTCATGCGTTTCGAGCTGCCAAACAAGCCCCCATCGAATGCAAATTCGCTTTATATCGAAATCGAAAATTAGCCTTTTGCTTTGGCTGTAGGTGTTCCAGCTCCTAATATTAGATCAAAAAGCCTTAGTTTTATGCAAATACGCAAGATTCATGCGTTTCGAGCCGCCAAACAAGCCCCCATCGAATGCAAAGTCGCTTTATATCGAAATCGAACATTAGCGTTTTGCTCCTGCTGTAGGAGTTCCAGCTCGTAATATGAGATCAAAAAGCCTTAGTTTTATGCAAATACGCAAGATTCATGCGTTTCGAGCCGCCAAACAAGCCCCCATCGAATGCAAAGTCGCTTTATATCGAAATCGAACATTAGCGTTTTGCTTCGGCTGTAGGTGTTCCAGCTCGTAATATGAGATCAAAAAGCCTTAGTTTTATGTAAATACGCAATGTTTTTGCATTTCGAGCTGCCAAACAAGCCCTCATCGAATGCAAATTCGCTTTATATCGTAATCGAACATTAGCGTTTTGCGTTGGCTGTAGGCGTTCCGGCTCGTAATAAGAGATAGAAAAGCCTTACTTTTACGTAAATACGCGAGATTTATGCGTTTCGAGCCGCCAAACAAGCTCCCATCGAATGCAAATTCGCTTTATATCGAAATCGAACATTAGCCTTTTGCTTTGGCTGTAGGTGTTCCAGCTCGTAATATTCGATCAAAAAGCCTTAGTTTTATGCAAATACGCAAGATTCATGCGTTTCGAACCGTCAAACAAGCCCCCATCGAATGCAAAGTCGCTTTATATCGAAATCGAACATTAGTGTTTTGCTTCGGCTGTAGGTGTTCCAGCTCGTAATATGAGATCAAAAAGCCTTAGTTTTATGCAAATACGCAAGATTCATGCGTTTCGAGCCGCCAAACAAGCCCCCACCGAATGCAAAGTCGCTTTATATCGAAATCGAACATTGGCGTTTTGCTTCGGCTGTAGGTGTTCCAGCTCGTAATATGAGATCAAAAAGCCTTAGTTTTATGCAAATACACAAGATTCGTGCGTTTCGAGCCGCCAAACAAGCCCCCATCGAATGCAAAGTCGCTTTATATCGAAATCGAACATTAGCGTTTTGCTTCGGCTGTAGGCGTTCCAGCTCATAATATGAGATCAAAAAGCCTTAGTTTTATGCAAATACGCAAGATTCATGCGTTTCGAGCCGCCAATCAAGCCCCCATCGTATGCAAAGTCGCTTTATATCGTAATCGAACATTAGCGTTTTGCGTTGGCTGTAGGCGTTCCGGCTCGTAATAAGAGATAGAAAAGCCTTATTTTTACGTAAATACGCGAGATTTATGCGTTTCGAGCCGCCAAACAAGCTCCCATCGAATGCAAATTCGCTTTATATCGAAATCGAACATTAGCCTTTTGCTTTGGCTGTAGGTGTTCCAGCTCGTAATATTAGATCAAACAGCCTCAGTTTTATGCAAATACGCAAGATTCATGCGTTTCGAGCCGCCAAACAAGCCCCCATCGAATGCAAAGTCGCTTTATATCGAAATCGAACATTAGCGTTTTGCTTCTGCTGTAGGAGTTCCAGCTCGTAATATAAGATAAAAAAGCCTTAGTTTTACGTAAATACGCAAGATTCATGCGTTTCGAGCCGCCAAACAAGCCCCATCGAATGCAAAGTCGCTTTATATCGAAATCGAACATTAGCGTTTTGCTTCGGCTGTAGGCGTTCCAGCTCGTAATATGAGATCAAAAAGCCTTAGTTTTACGTAATTACGCAAGATTCATGCGTTTCGAGCCATCAAACAAGCCCCCATCGAATGCAAATTCGCTTTATATCGAAATCGAACATTAGCGTTTTGCTTTAGCTGTAGGTCTTCCAGCTCGTAATATTAGATCAAAAAGCCTTCGTTTTATATAAAAACGCAAGATTCATGCGTTTCGAGCCGCCAAACAAGCCCCCACCGAATGCAAATTCGCTTTATATCGAAATCGAACACTTGCGTTTTGCGTTGGCTGTAGGCGTTCCGGCTCGTAATAAGAGATAGAAAAGCCTTAGTTTCACGTAAATACGCGAGATTTATGCGTTTCGAGCCGCCAAACAAGCTCCCATCGAATGCAAATTCGCTTTAGATCGAAATCGAACATTAGCCTTTTGCTTTGGCTGTAGGTGTTCCAGCTCGTAATATTAGATCAAAAAGCCTTAGTTTTATGCAAATTCGCAAGATTCATGCGTTTCGAGCCGCCAAACAAGCCCCCATCGAATGCAATGTCGCTTTATATCGAAATCGAACATTAGCGTTTTGCTTCTGCTGTAGGAGTTCCAGCTCGTAATATAAGATAAAAAAAGCCTTAGTTTTACGTAAATACGCAAGATTCATGCGTTTCGAGCTGCCAAACAAGCCCCCATCGAATGCAAAGTCGCTTTATATCGAAATCGAACATTAGCGTTTTGCTTCGGCTGTAGGCGTTCCAGCTCATAATATGAGATCAAAAAGCCTTAGTTTTATGCAAATACGCAAGATTCATGCGTTTCGAGCCGCCAATCAAGCCCCCATCGTATGCAAAGTCGCTTTATATCGTAATCGAACATTAGCGTTTTGCGTTGGCTGTAGGCGTTCCGGCTCGTAATAAGAGATAGAAAAGCCTTATTTTTACGTAAATACGCGAGATTTATGCGTTTCGAGCCGCCAAACAAGCTCCCATCGAATGCAAATTCGCTTTATATCGAAATCGAACATTAGCCTTTTGCTTTGGCTGTAGGTGTTCCAGCTCGTAATATTAGATCAAACAGCCTCAGTTTTAAGCAAATACGCAAGATTCATGCGTTTCGAGCCGCCAAACAAGCCCCCATCGAATGCAAAGTCGCTTTATATCGAAATCGAACATTAGCGTTTTGCTTCTGCTGTAGGAGTTCCAGCTCGTAATATAAGATAAAAAAGCCTTAGTTTTACGTAAATACGCAAGATTCATGCGTTTCGAGCCGCCAAACAAGCCCACATCGAATGCAAAGTCGCTTTATATCGAAATCGAACATTAGCGGTTTGCTTCGGCTGTAGGCGTTCCAACTCGTAATATGAGATCAAAAAGCCTTAGTTTTACGTAAATACGCAAGATTTATGCGTTTCGAGCCACCAAACAAGCCCCCATCGAATGCAAATTCGCTTTATATCGAAATCGAACATTAGCGTTTTGCTTTAGCTGTAGGTCTTCCAGCTCGTAATATTAGATCAAAAAGCCTTCGTTTTATATGAATACGCAAGATTCATGCGTTTCGAGCCGCCAAACAAGCCCCCACCGAATGCAAATTTGCTTTATATCGAAATCGAACACTTGCGTTTTGCGTTGGCTGTAGGCGTTCCGGCTCGTAATAAGAGATAGAAAAGCCTTAGTTTTACGTAAATACGCCAGATTTATGCGTTTCGAGCCGCCAAACAAGCTCCCATCGAATGCAAAGTCGCTTTATATCGAAATCGAACATTAGCGTTTTGCTTTAGCTGTAGGTCTTGCAGCTCGTAATGAAAGATAAAAACGCCTTAGTTTTACGTAAATACGCAAGATTCATGCGTTTCGAGCTGCCAAACAAGCCCCCATCGAATGCAAATTCGCTTTATATCGAAATCGAAAATTAGCGTTTTGCTTTAGCTGTAGGTCTTCCAGCTCGTAATATTAGATCAAAAAGCCTTCGTTTTATATAAATATGCAAGATTCATGCGTTTCGAGCCACCAAACAAGCCCCCATCGAATGCAAATTCGCTTTATATCGAAATTGAACATTAGCCTTTTGCTTTGGCTGTAGGTGTTCCAGCACGTAATATTAGATCAAAAAGCCTTAGTTCTATGCAAATACGCAAAATTCATGCGTTTCGAGCCGCCAAACAAGCCCCCATCGAATGCAATGTCGCTTTATATCGAAATCGAACATTAGCGTTTTGCTTCGGCTGTAGGCGTTCCAGCTCGTAATATGAGATCCAAAAGCCTTAGTTTTATGCAAATACGCAAGATTCATGCGTTTCGAGCCGCCAAACAAGCCCCCATCGAATGCAAAGTCGCTTTATATCGAAATCGAACATTAGCGTTTTGCTTTGGCTGTAGGCGCTCCAGCTCGTAATATGAGATCAAAAAGCCTTAGTTTTACGTAATTACGCAAGATTCATGCGTTTCGAGCCACCAAACAAGCCCCCATCGAATGCAAAGTCGCTTTATATCGAAATCGAACATTAGCGTTTTGCTTCGGCTGTAGGCGTTCCAGCTCGTAATATGAGATCAAAAAGCCTTAGTTTTATGCAAATACGCAAGATTCATGCGTTTCGACCCGCCAAACAAGCCCCATCGAATGCAAAGTCGCTTTATATCGAAATCGAACATTAGCGTTTTGCTTCGGCTGTAGGCGTTCCAGCTCGTAATATGAGATCAAAAAGCCTTAGTTTTACGTAAATACGCGAGATTTATGCGTTTCGAGCCGCCAAACAAGCTCCCATCGAATGCAAATTCGCTTTATATCGAAATCGAACATTAGCCTTTTGCTTTGGCTGTAGGTCTTCCAGCTCGTAATATTAGATCAAAAAGCCTTCGTTTTATATAAATACGCAAGATTCATGCGTTTCGAGCCGCCAAACAAGCCCCCATCGAATGCAAAGTCGCTTTATATCGAAATCGAACATTAGCGTTCTGCGTTGGCTGTAGGCGTTCCGGCTCGTAATAAGAGATAGAAAAGCCTTAGTTTTACGTAAATACGCGAGATTTATGCGTTTCGAACCGCCAAACAAGCTCCCATCGAATGGAAATTCGCTTTATATCGAAACCGAACATTAGCCTTTTGCTTTGGCTGTAGGTGTTCCAGCTCGTAATATGAGATCAAAAAGCCTTAGTTTTATGCAAATACGCAAGATTCATGCGTTTCGAGCCGCCAAACAAGCCCCCATCGAATGCAAAGTCGCTTTATATCGAAATCGAACATTAGCGTTCTGCGTTGGCTGTAGGCGTTCCGGCTCGTAATAAGAGATAGAAAAGCCTTAGTTTTACGTAAATACGCGAGATTTATGCGTTTCGAGCCGCCAAACAAGCTCCCATCGAATGCAAATTCGCTTTATATCGAAATCGAACATTAGCCTTTTGCTTTGGCTGTAGGTGTTCCAGCTCGTAATATTAGATCAAAAAGCCTTAGTTTTATGCAAATACGCAAGATTCATGCGTTTCGAGCCGTCAAACAAGCCCCCATCGAATGCAAAGTCGCTCTATATCGAAATCGAACATTAGCGTTTTGCTTCTGCTGTAGGAGTTCCAGCTCGTAATATAAGATAAAAAAGCCTTAGTTTCACGTAAATACGCAAGATTCATGCGTTTCGAGCCGCCAAACAAGCCCCCATCGAATGCAAAGTCGCTTTATATCGAAATCGAACATTAGCGTTCTGCGTTGGCTGTAGGCGTTCCGGCTCGTAATAAGAGATAGAAAAGCCTTAGTTTTATGTAAATACGCGAGATTTATGCGTTTCGAGCCGCCAAACAAGCTCCCATCGAATGCAAATTCGCTTTATATCGAAATCGAACATTAGCCTTTTGCTTTGGCTGTAGGTGTTCCAGCTCGTAATATTAGATCAAAAAGCCTTAGTTTTATGCAAATACGCAAGATTCATGCGTTTCGAGCCGCCAAACAAGCTCCCATCGAATGCAAAGTCGCTTTATATCGAAATCGAACATTAGCGTTTTGCTTTAGCTGTAGGTCTTGCAGCTCGTAATGAAAGATAAAAACGCCTTAGTTTTACGTAAATACGCAAGATTCATGCGTTTCGAGCCGCCAAACAAGCTCCCATCGAATGCAAATTCGCTTTATATCGAAATCGAACATTAGCCTTTTGCTTTGGCTGTAGGTGTTCCAGCTCGTAATATTAGATCAAAAAGCCTTAGTTTTATGCAAATACGCAAGATTCATGCGTTTCGAGCCGCCAAACAAGCTCCCATCGAATGCAAAGTCGCTTTATATCGAAATCGAACATTAGCGTTTTGCTTTAGCTGTAGGTCTTGCAGCTCGTAATGAAAGATAAAAACGCCTTAGTTTTACGTAAATACGCAAGATTCATGCGTTTCGAGCTGCCAAACAAGCCCCCATCGAATGCAAATTCGCTTTATATCGAAATCGAAAATTAGCGTTTTGCTTTAGCTGTAGGTCTTCCAGCTCGTAATATTAGATCAAAAAGCCTTCGTTTTATATAAATATGCAAGATTCATGCGTTTCGAGCCACCAAACAAGCCCCCATCGAATGCAAATTCGCTTTATATCGAAATTGAACATTAGCCTTTTGCTTTGGCTGTAGGTGTTCCAGCACGTAATATTAGATCAAAAAGCCTTAGTTTTATGCAAATACGCAAGATTCATGCGTTTCGAGCCGTCAAACAAGCCCCCATCGAATGCAAAGTCGCTCTATATCGAAATCGAACATTAGCGTTTTGCTTCTGCTGTAGGAGTTCCAGCTCGTAATATAAGATAAAAAAGCCTTAGTTTCACGTAAATACGCAAGATTCATGCGTTTCGAGCTGCCAAACAAGCCCCCATCGAATACAAAGTCGCTTTATATCGAAATCGAACATTAGCGTTTTGCTTCGGCTGTAGGTGTTCCAGCTCGTAATATGAGATCAAAAAGCCTTAGTTTTATGCAAATACGCAAGATTCATGCGTTTCGAGCCGCCAAACAAGCCCCCATCGAATGCAATGTCGCTTTATATCGAAATCGAACATTAGCGTTTTGCTTCTGCTGTAGGAGTTCCAGCTCGTAATATAAGATAAAAAAAGCCTTAGTTTTACGTAAATACGCAAGATTCATGCGTTTCGAGCTGCCAAACAAGCCCCCATCGAATGCAAAGTCGCTTTATATCGAAATCGAACATTAGCGTTTTGCTTCGGCTGTAGGCGTTCCAGCTCATAATATGAGATCAAAAAGCCTTAGTTTTATGCAAATACGCAAGATTCATGCGTTTCGAGCCGCCAATCAAGCCCCCATCGTATGCAAAGTCGCTTTATATCGTAATCGAACATTAGCGTTTTGCGTTGGCTGTAGGCGTTCCGGCTCGTAATAAGAGATAGAAAAGCGTTATTTTTACGTAAATACGCGAGATTTATGCGTTTCGAGCCGCCAAACAAGCTCCCATCGAATGCAAATTCGCTTTATATCGAAATCGAACATTAGCCTTTTGCTTTGGC
Source organism: Stenichneumon culpator (assembly GCA_964017025.1). NCBI lineage: Eukaryota > Metazoa > Arthropoda > Insecta > Hymenoptera > Ichneumonidae > Stenichneumon > Stenichneumon culpator. Next base: position 828,363 of record OZ024781.1, on the reverse strand, counting down.
TGTAGGTGTTCCAGCTCGTAATATTAGATCAAACAGCCTCAGTTTTATGCAAATACGCAAGATTCATGCGTTTCGAGCCGCCAAACAAGCCCCCATCGAATGCAAAGTCGCTTTATATCGAAATCGAACATTAGCGTTTTGCTTCTGCTGTAGGAGTTCCAGCTCGTAATATAAGATAAAAAAGCCTTAGTTTTACGTAAATACGCAAGATTCATGCGTTTCGAGCCGCCAAACAAGCCCACATCGAATGCAAAGTCGCTTTATATCGAAATCGAACATTAGCGGTTTGCTTCGGCTGTAGGCGTTCCAGCTCGTAATATGAGATCAAAAAGCCTTAGTTTTACGTAAATACGCAAGATTTATGCGTTTCGAGCCACCAAACAAGCCCCCATCGAATGCAAATTCGCTTTATATCGAAATCGAACATTAGCGTTTTGCTTTAGCTGTAGGTCTTCCAGCTCGTAATATTAGATCAAAAAGCCTTCGTTTTATATGAATACGCAAGATTCATGCGTTTCGAGCCGCCAAACAAGCCCCCACCGAATGCAAATTTGCTTTATATCGAAATCGAACACTTGCGTTTTGCGTTGGCTGTAGGCGTTCCGGCTCGTAATAAGAGATAGAAAAGCCTTAGTTTTACGTAAATACGCAAGATTCATGCGTTTCGAGCCGCCAAACAAGCCCCCATCGAATGCAATGTCGCTTTATATCGAAATCGAACATTAGCGTTTTGCTTCTGCTGTAGGAGTTCCAGCTCGTAATATAAGATAAAAAAAGCCTTAGTTTTACGTAAATACGCAAGATTCATGCGTTTCGAGCTGCCAAACAAGCCCCCATCGAATGCAAAGTCGCTTTATATCGAAATCGAACATTAGCGTTTTGCTTCGGCTGTAGGCGTTCCAGCTCATAATATGAGATCAAAAAGCCTTAGTTTTATGCAAATACGCAAGATTCATGCGTTTCGAGCCGCCAATCAAGCCCCCATCGTATGCAAAGTCGCTTTATATCGTAATCGAACATTAGCGTTTTGCGTTGGCTGTAGGCGTTCCGGCTCGTAATAAGAGATAGAAAAGCGTTATTTTTACGTAAATACGCGAGATTTATGCGTTTCGAGCCGCCAAACAAGCTCCCATCGAATGCAAATTCGCTTTATATCGAAATCGAACATTAGCCTTTTGCTTTGGCTGTAGGTGTTCCAGCTCGTAATATTAGATCAAACAGCCTCAGTTTTATGCAAATACGCAAGATTCATGCGTTTCGAGCCGCCAAACAAGCCCCCATCGAATGCAAAGTCGCTTTATATCGAAATCGAACATTAGCGTTTTGCTTCTGCTGTAGGAGTTCCAGCTCGTAATATAAGATAAAAAAGCCTTAGTTTTACGTAAATACGCAAGATTCATGCGTTTCGAGCCGCCAAACAAGCCCACATCGAATGCAAAGTCGCTTTATATCGAAATCGAACATTAGCGGTTTGCTTCGGCTGTAGGCGTTCCAGCTCGTAATATGAGATCAAAAAGCCTTAGTTTTACGTAAATACGCAAGATTTATGCGTTTCGAGCCACCAAACAAGCCCCCATCGAATGCAAATTCGCTTTATATCGAAATCGAACATTAGCGTTTTGCTTTAGCTGTAGGTCTTCCAGCTCGTAATATTAGATCAAAAAGCCTTCGTTTTATATGAATACGCAAGATTCATGCGTTTCGAGCCGCCAAACAAGCCCCCACCGAATGCAAATTTGCTTTATATCGAAATCGAACACTTGCGTTTTGCGTTGGCTGTAGGCGTTCCGGCTCGTAATAAGAGATAGAAAAGCCTTAGTTTTACGTAAATACGCCAGATTTATGCGTTTCGAGCCGCCAAACAAGCTCCCATCGAATGCAAAGTCGCTTTATATCGAAATCGAACATTAGCGTTTTGCTTTAGCTGTAGGTCTTGCAGCTCGTAATGAAAGATAAAAACGCCTTAGTTTTACGTAAATACGCAAGATTCATGCGTTTCGAGCTGCCAAACAAGCCCCCATCGAATGCAAATTCGCTTTATATCGAAATCGAACATTAGCCTTTTGCTTTGGCTGTAGGTGTTCCAGCTCGTAATATTAGATCAAACAGCCTCAGTTTTAAGCAAATACGCAAGATTCATGCGTTTCGAGCCGCCAAACAAGCCCCCATCGAATGCAAAGTCGCTTTATATCGAAATCGAACATTAGCGTTTTGCTTCTGCTGTAGGAGTTCCAGCTCGTAATATAAGATAAAAAAGCCTTAGTTTTACGTAAATACGCAAGATTCATGCGTTTCGAGCCGCCAAACAAGCCCACATCGAATGCAAAGTCGCTTTATATCGAAATCGAACATTAGCGGTTTGCTTCGGCTGTAGGCGTTCCAACTCGTAATATGAGATCAAAAAGCCTTAGTTTTACGTAAATACGCAAGATTTATGCGTTTCGAGCCACCAAACAAGCCCCCATCGAATGCAAATTCGCTTTATATCGAAATCGAACATTAGCGTTTTGCTTTAGCTGTAGGTCTTCCAGCTCGTAATATGAGATCAAAAAGCCTTCGTTTTATATGAATACGCAAGATTCATGCGTTTCGAGCCGCCAAACAAGCCCCCACCGAATGCAAATTTGCTTTATATCGAAATCGAACACTTGCGTTTTGCGTTGGCTGTAGGCGTTCCGGCTCGTAATAAGAGATAGAAAAGCCTTAGTTTTACGTAAATACGCCAGATTTATGCGTTTCGAGCCGCCAAACAAGCTCCCATCGAATGCAAAGTCGCTTTATATCGAAATCGAACAATAGCGTTTTGCTTTAGCTGTAGGTCTTGCAGCTCGTAATGAAAGATAAAAACGCCTTAGTTTTACGTAAATACGCAAGATTCATGCGTTTCGAGCTGCCAAACAAGCCCCCATCGAATGCAAAATCGCTTTATATCGAAATCGAAAATTAGCGTTTTGCTTTAGCTGTAGGTCTTCCAGCTCGTAATATTAGATCAAAAAGCCTTCGTTTTATATAAATATGCAAGATTCATGCGTTTCGAGCCACCAAACAAGCCCCCATCGAATGCAAATTCGCTTTATATCGAAATTGAACATTAGCCTTTTGCTTTGGCTGTAGGTGTTCCAGCACGTAATATTAGATCAAAAAGCCTTAGTTCTATGCAAATACGCAAAATTCATGCGTTTCGAGCCGCCAAACAAGCCCCCATCGAATGCAATGTCGCTTTATATCGAAATCGAACATTAGCGTTTTGCTTCGGCTGTAGGCGTTCCAGCTCGTAATATGAGATCCAAAAGCCTTAGTTTTATGCAAATACGCAAGATTCATGCGTTTCGAGCCGCCAAACAAGCCCCCATCGAATGCAAAGTCGCTTTATATCGAAATCGAACATTAGCGTTTTGCTTTGGCTGTAGGCGCTCCAGCTCGTAATATGAGATCAAAAAGCCTTAGTTTTACGTAATTACGCAAGATTCATGCGTTTCGAGCCACCAAACAAGCCCCCATCGAATGCAAAGTCGCTTTATATCGAAATCGAACATTAGCGTTTTGCTTCGGCTGTAGGCGTTCCAGCTCGTAATATGAGATCAAAAAGCCTTAGTTTTATGCAAATACGCAAGATTCATGCGTTTCGACCCGCCAAACAAGCCCCATCGAATGCAAAGTCGCTTTATATCGAAATCGAACATTAGCGTTTTGCTTCGGCTGTAGGCGTTCCAGCTCGTAATATGAGATCAAAAAGCCTTACTTTTACGTAAATACGCGAGATTTATGCGTTTCGAGCCGCCAAACAAGCTCCCATCGAATGCAAATTCGCTTTATATCGAAATCGAACATTAGCCTTTTGCTTTGGCTGTAGGTCTTCCAGCTCGTAATATTAGATCAAAAAGCCTTCGTTTTATATAAATACGCAAGATTCATGCGTTTCGAGCCGCCAAACAAGCCCCCATCGAATGCAAAGTCGCTTTATATCGAAATCGAACATTAGCGTTCTGCGTTGGCTGTAGGCGTTCCGGCTCGTAATAAGAGATAGAAAAGCCTTAGTTTTACGTAAATACGCGAGATTTATGCGTTTCGAGCCGCCAAACAAGCTCCCATCGAATGCAAATTCGCTTTATATCGAAATCGAACATTAGCCTTTTGCTTTGGCTGTAGGTGTTCCAGCTCGTAATATTAGATCAAAAAGCCTTAGTTTTATGCAAATACGCAAGATTCATGCGTTTCGAGCCGTCAAACAAGCCCCCATCGAATGCAAAGTCGCTCTATATCGAAATCGAACATTAGCGTTTTGCTTCTGCTGTAGGAGTTCCAGCTCGTAATATAAGATAAAAAAGCCTTAGTTTCACGTAAATACGCAAGATTCATGCGTTTCGAGCTGCCAAACAAGCCCCCATCGAATACAAAGTCGCTTTATATCGAAATCGAACATTAGCGTTTTGCTTCGGCTGTAGGTGTTCCAGCTCGTAATATGAGATCAAAAAGCCTTAGTTTTATGCAAATACGCAAGATTCATGCGTTTCGAGCCGCCAATCAAGCCCCCATCGTATGCAAAGTCGCTTTATATCGTAATCGAACATTAGCGTTTTGCGTTGGCTGTAGGCGTTCCGGCTCGTAATAAGAGATAGAAAAGCCTTATTTTTACGTAAATACGCGAGATTTATGCGTTTCGAGCCGCCAAACAAGCTCCCATCGAATGCAAATTCGCTTTATATCGAAATCGAACATTAGCCTTTTGCTTTGGCTGTAGGTGTTCCAGCTCGTAATATTAGATCAAACAGCCTCAGTTTTAAGCAAATACGCAAGATTCATGCGTTTCGAGCCGCCAAACAAGCCCCCATCGAATGCAAAGTCGCTTTATATCGAAATCGAACATTAGCGTTTTGCTTCTGCTGTAGGAGTTCCAGCTCGTAATATAAGATAAAAAAGCCTTAGTTTTACGTAAATACGCAAGATTCATGCGTTTCGAGCCGCCAAACAAGCCCACATCGAATGCAAAGTCGCTTTATATCGAAATCGAACATTAGCGGTTTGCTTCGGCTGTAGGCGTTCCAACTCGTAATATGAGATCAAAAAGCCTTAGTTTTACGTAAATACGCAAGATTTATGCGTTTCGAGCCACCAAACAAGCCCCCATCGAATGCAAATTCGCTTTATATCGAAATCGAACATTAGCGTTTTGCTTTAGCTGTAGGTCTTCCAGCTCGTAATATTAGATCAAAAAGCCTTCGTTTTATATGAATACGCAAGATTCATGCGTTTCGAGCCGCCAAACAAGCCCCCACCGAATGCAAATTTGCTTTATATCGAAATCGAACACTTGCGTTTTGCGTTGGCTGTAGGCGTTCCGGCTCGTAATAAGAGATAGAAAAGCCTTAGTTTTACGTAAATACGCCAGATTTATGCGTTTCGAGCCGCCAAACAAGCTCCCATCGAATGCAAAGTCGCTTTATATCGAAATCGAACATTAGCGTTTTGCTTTAGCTGTAGGTCTTGCAGCTCGTAATGAAAGATAAAAACGCCTTAGTTTTACGTAAATACGCAAGATTCATGCGTTTCGAGCTGCCAAACAAGCCCCCATCGAATGCAAATTCGCTTTATATCGAAATCGAAAATTAGCGTTTTGCTTTAGCTGTAGGTCTTCCAGCTCGTAATATTAGATCAAAAAGCCTTCGTTTTATATAAATATGCAAGATTCATGCGTTTCGAGCCACCAAACAAGCCCCCATCGAATGCAAATTCGCTTTATATCGAAATTGAACATTAGCCTTTTGCTTTGGCTGTAGGTGTTCCAGCACGTAATATTAGATCAAAAAGCCTTAGTTCTATGCAAATACGCAAAATTCATGCGTTTCGAGCCGCCAAACAAGCCCCCATCGAATGCAATGTCGCTTTATATCGAAATCGAACATTAGCGTTTTGCTTCGGCTGTAGGCGTTCCAGCTCGTAATATGAGATCCAAAAGCCTTAGTTTTATGCAAATACGCAAGATTCATGCGTTTCGAGCCGCCAAACAAGCCCCCATCGAATGCAAAGTCGCTTTATATCGAAATCGAACATTAGCGTTTTGCTTTGGCTGTAGGCGCTCCAGCTCGTAATATGAGATCAAAAAGCCTTAGTTTTACGTAATTACGCAAGATTCATGCGTTTCGAGCCACCAAACAAGCCCCCATCGAAAGCAAAGTCGCTTTATATCGAAATCGAACATTAGCGTTTTGCTTCGGCTGTAGGCGTTCCAGCTCGTAATATGAGATCAAAAAGCCTTAGTTTTATGCAAATACGCAAGATTCATGCGTTTCGACCCGCCAAACAAGCCCCATCGAATGCAAAGTCGCTTTATATCGAAATCGAACATTAGCGTTTTGCTTCGGCTGTAGGCGTTCCAGCTCGTAATATGAGATCAAAAAGCCTTAGTTTTACGTAAATACGCGAGATTTATGCGTTTCGAGCCGCCAAACAAGCTCCCATCGAATGCAAATTCGCTTTATATCGAAATCGAACATTAGCCTTTTGCTTTGGCTGTAGGTCTTCCAGCTCGTAATATTAGATCAAAAAGCCTTCGTTTTATATAAATACGCAAGATTCATGCGTTTCGAGCCGCCAAACAAGCCCCCATCGAATGCAAAGTCGCTTTATATCGAAATCGAACATTAGCGTTCTGCGTTGGCTGTAGGCGTTCCGGCTCGTAATAAGAGATAGAAAAGCCTTAGTTTTACGTAAATACGCGAGATTTATGCGTTTCGAACCGCCAAACAAGCTCCCATCGAATGGAAATTCGCTTTATATCGAAACCGAACATTAGCCTTTTGCTTTGGCTGTAGGTGTTCCAGCTCGTAATATGAGATCAAAAAGCCTTAGTTTTATGCAAATACGCAAGATTCATGCGTTTCGAGCCGCCAAACAAGCCCCCATCGAATGCAAAGTCGCTTTATATCGAAATCGAACATTAGCGTTCTGCGTTGGCTGTAGGCGTTCCGGCTCGTAATAAGAGATAGAAAAGCCTTAGTTTTACGTAAATACGCGAGATTTATGCGTTTCGAGCCGCCAAACAAGCTCCCATCGAATGCAAATTCGCTTTATATCGAAATCGAACATTAGCCTTTGCTTTGGCTGTAGGTGTTCCAGCTCGTAATATTAGATCAAAAAGCCTTAGTTTTATGCAAATACGCAAGATTCATGCGTTTCGAGCCGTCAAACAAGCCCCCATCGAATGCAAAGTCGCTCTATATCGAAATCGAACATTAGCGTTTTGCTTCTGCTGTAGGAGTTCCAGCTCGTAATATAAGATAAAAAAGCCTTAGTTTCACGTAAATACGCAAGATTCATGCGTTTCGAGCCGCCAAACAAGCCCCCATCGAATGCAAAGTCGCTTTATATCGAAATCGAACATTAGCGTTCTGCGTTGGCTGTAGGCGTTCCGGCTCGTAATAAGAGATAGAAAAGCCTTAGTTTTATGTAAATACGCGAGATTTATGCGTTTCGAGCCGCCAAACAAGCTCCCATCGAATGCAAATTCGCTTTATATCGAAATCGAACATTAGCCTTTTGCTTTGGCTGTAGGTGTTCCAGCTCGTAATATTAGATCAAAAAGCCTTAGTTTTATGCAAATACGCAAGATTCATGCGTTTCGAGCCGCCAAACAAGCTCCCATCGAATGCAAAGTCGCTTTATATCGAAATCGAACATTAGCGTTTTGCTTTAGCTGTAGGTCTTGCAGCTCGTAATGAAAGATAAAAACGCCTTAGTTTTACGTAAATACGCAAGATTCATGCGTTTCGAGCCGCCAAACAAGCTCCCATCGAATGCAAATTCGCTTTATATCGAAATCGAACATTAGCCTTTTGCTTTGGCTGTAGGTGTTCCAGCTCGTAATATTAGATCAAAAAGCCTTAGTTTTATGCAAATACGCAAGATTCATGCGTTTCGAGCCGCCAAACAAGCTCCCATCGAATGCAAAGTCGCTTTATATCGAAATCGAACATTAGCGTTTTGCTTTAGCTGTAGGTCTTGCAGCTCGTAATGAAAGATAAAAACGCCTTAGTTTTACGTAAATACGCAAGATTCATGCGTTTCGAGCTGCCAAACAAGCCCCCATCGAATGCAAATTCGCTTTATATCGAAATCGAAAATTAGCGTTTTGCTTTAGCTGTAGGTCTTCCAGCTCGTAATATTAGATCAAAAAGCCTTCGTTTTATATAAATATGCAAGATTCATGCGTTTCGAGCCACCAAACAAGCCCCCATCGAATGCAAATTCGCTTTATATCGAAATTGAACATTAGCCTTTTGCTTTGGCTGTAGGTGTTCCAGCACGTAATATTAGATCAAAAAGCCTTAGTTTTATGCAAATACGCAAGATTCATGCGTTTCGAGCCGTCAAACAAGCCCCCATCGAATGCAAAGTCGCTCTATATCGAAATCGAACATTAGCGTTTTGCTTCTGCTGTAGGAGTTCCAGCTCGTAATATAAGATAAAAAAGCCTTAGTTTCACGTAAATACGCAAGATTCATGCGTTTCGAGCTGCCAAACAAGCCCCCATCGAATACAAAGTCGCTTTATATCGAAATCGAACATTAGCGTTTTGCTTCGGCTGTAGGTGTTCCAGCTCGTAATATGAGATCAAAAAGCCTTAGTTTTATGCAAATACGCAAGATTCATGCGTTTCGAGCCGCCAAACAAGCCCCCATCGAATGCAATGTCGCTTTATATCGAAATCGAACATTAGCGTTTTGCTTCTGCTGTAGGAGTTCCAGCTCGTAATATAAGATAAAAAAAGCCTTAGTTTTACGTAAATACGCAAGATTCATGCGTTTCGAGCTGCCAAACAAGCCCCCATCGAATGCAAAGTCGCTTTATATCGAAATCGAACATTAGCGTTTTGCTTCGGCTGTAGGCGTTCCAGCTCATAATATGAGATCAAAAAGCCTTAGTTTTATGCAAATACGCAAGATTCATGCGTTTCGAGCCGCCAATCAAGCCCCCATCGTATGCAAAGTCGCTTTATATCGTAATCGAACATTAGCGTTTTGCGTTGGCTGTAGGCGTTCCGGCTCGTAATAAGAGATAGAAAAGCGTTATTTTTACGTAAATACGCGAGATTTATGCGTTTCGAGCCGCCAAACAAGCTCCCATCGAATGCAAATTCGCTTTATATCGAAATCGAACATTAGCCTTTTGCTTTGGCTGTAGGTGTTCCAGCTCGTAATATTAGATCAAACAGCCTCAGTTTTATGCAAATACGCAAGATTCATGCGTTTCGAGCCGCCAAACAAGCCCCCATCGAATGCAAAGTCGCTTTATATCGAAATCGAACATTAGCGTTTTGCTTCTGCTGTAGGAGTTCCAGCTCGTAATATAAGATAAAAAAGCCTTAGTTTTACGTAAATACGCAAGATTCATGCGTTTCGAGCCGCCAAACAAGCCCACATCGAATGCAAAGTCGCTTTATATCGAAATCGAACATTAGCGGTTTGCTTCGGCTGTAGGCGTTCCAGCTCGTAATATGAGATCAAAAAGCCTTAGTTTTACGTAAATACGCAAGATTTATGCGTTTCGAGCCACCAAACAAGCCCCCATCGAATGCAAATTCGCTTTATATCGAAATCGAACATTAGCGTTTTGCTTTAGCTGTAGGTCTTCCAGCTCGTAATATTAGATCAAAAAGCCTTCGTTTTATATGAATACGCAAGATTCATGCGTTTCGAGCCGCCAAACAAGCCCCCACCGAATGCAAATTTGCTTTATATCGAAATCGAACACTTGCGTTTTGCGTTGGCTGTAGGCGTTCCGGCTCGTAATAAGAGATAGAAAAGCCTTAGTTTTACGTAAATACGCAAGATTCATGCGTTTCGAGCCGCCAAACAAGCCCCCATCGAATGCAATGTCGCTTTATATCGAAATCGAACATTAGCGTTTTGCTTCTGCTGTAGGAGTTCCAGCTCGTAATATAAGATAAAAAAAGCCTTAGTTTTACGTAAATACGCAAGATTCATGCGTTTCGAGCTGCCAAACAAGCCCCCATCGAATGCAAAGTCGCTTTATATCGAAATCGAACATTAGCGTTTTGCTTCGGCTGTAGGCGTTCCAGCTCATAATATGAGATCAAAAAGCCTTAGTTTTATGCAAATACGCAAGATTCATGCGTTTCGAGCCGCCAATCAAGCCCCCATCGTATGCAAAGTCGCTTTATATCGTAATCGAACATTAGCGTTTTGCGTTGGCTGTAGGCGTTCCGGCTCGTAATAAGAGATAGAAAAGCGTTATTTTTACGTAAATACGCGAGATTTATGCGTTTCGAGCCGCCAAACAAGCTCCCATCGAATGCAAATTCGCTTTATATCGAAATCGAACATTAGCCTTTTGCTTTGGCTGTAGGTGTTCCAGCTCGTAATATTAGATCAAACAGCCTCAGTTTTATGCAAATACGCAAGATTCATGCGTTTCGAGCCGCCAAACAAGCCCCCATCGAATGCAAAGTCGCTTTATATCGAAATCGAACATTAGCGTTTTGCTTCTGCTGTAGGAGTTCCAGCTCGTAATATAAGATAAAAAAGCCTTAGTTTTACGTAAATACGCAAGATTCATGCGTTTCGAGCCGCCAAACAAGCCCACATCGAATGCAAAGTCGCTTTATATCGAAATCGAACATTAGCGGTTTGCTTCGGCTGTAGGCGTTCCAGCTCGTAATATGAGATCAAAAAGCCTTAGTTTTACGTAAATACGCAAGATTTATGCGTTTCGAGCCACCAAACAAGCCCCCATCGAATGCAAATTCGCTTTATATCGAAATCGAACATTAGCGTTTTGCTTTAGCTGTAGGTCTTCCAGCTCGTAATATTAGATCAAAAAGCCTTCGTTTTATATGAATACGCAAGATTCATGCGTTTCGAGCCGCCAAACAAGCCCCCACCGAATGCAAATTTGCTTTATATCGAAATCGAACACTTGCGTTTTGCGTTGGCTGTAGGCGTTCCGGCTCGTAATAAGAGATAGAAAAGCCTTAGTTTTACGTAAATACGCCAGATTTATGCGTTTCGAGCCGCCAAACAAGCTCCCATCGAATGCAAAGTCGCTTTATATCGAAATCGAACATTAGCGTTTTGCTTTAGCTGTAGGTCTTGCAGCTCGTAATGAAAGATAAAAACGCCTTAGTTTTACGTAAATACGCAAGATTCATGCGTTTCGAGCTGCCAAACAAGCCCCCATCGAATGCAAATTCGCTTTATATCGAAATCGAACATTAGCCTTTTGCTTTGGCTGTAGGTGTTCCAGCTCGTAATATTAGATCAAACAGCCTCAGTTTTAAGCAAATACGCAAGATTCATGCGTTTCGAGCCGCCAAACAAGCCCCCATCGAATGCAAAGTCGCTTTATATCGAAATCGAACATTAGCGTTTTGCTTCTGCTGTAGGAGTTCCAGCTCGTAATATAAGATAAAAAAGCCTTAGTTTTACGTAAATACGCAAGATTCATGCGTTTCGAGCCGCCAAACAAGCCCACATCGAATGCAAAGTCGCTTTATATCGAAATCGAACATTAGCGGTTTGCTTCGGCTGTAGGCGTTCCAACTCGTAATATGAGATCAAAAAGCCTTAGTTTTACGTAAATACGCAAGATTTATGCGTTTCGAGCCACCAAACAAGCCCCCATCGAATGCAAATTCGCTTTATATCGAAATCGAACATTAGCGTTTTGCTTTAGCTGTAGGTCTTCCAGCTCGTAATATGAGATCAAAAAGCCTTCGTTTTATATGAATACGCAAGATTCATGCGTTTCGAGCCGCCAAACAAGCCCCCACCGAATGCAAATTTGCTTTATATCGAAATCGAACACTTGCGTTTTGCGTTGGCTGTAGGCGTTCCGGCTCGTAATAAGAGATAGAAAAGCCTTAGTTTTACGTAAATACGCCAGATTTATGCGTTTCGAGCCGCCAAACAAGCTCCCATCGAATGCAAAGTCGCTTTATATCGAAATCGAACAATAGCGTTTTGCTTTAGCTGTAGGTCTTGCAGCTCGTAATGAAAGATAAAAACGCCTTAGTTTTACGTAAATACGCAAGATTCATGCGTTTCGAGCTGCCAAACAAGCCCCCATCGAATGCAAAATCGCTTTATATCGAAATCGAAAATTAGCGTTTTGCTTTAGCTGTAGGTCTTCCAGCTCGTAATATTAGATCAAAAAGCCTTCGTTTTATATAAATATGCAAGATTCATGCGTTTCGAGCCACCAAACAAGCCCCCATCGAATGCAAATTCGCTTTATATCGAAATTGAACATTAGCCTTTTGCTTTGGCTGTAGGTGTTCCAGCACGTAATATTAGATCAAAAAGCCTTAGTTCTATGCAAATACGCAAAATTCATGCGTTTCGAGCCGCCAAACAAGCCCCCATCGAATGCAATGTCGCTTTATATCGAAATCGAACATTAGCGTTTTGCTTCGGCTGTAGGCGTTCCAGCTCGTAATATGAGATCCAAAAGCCTTAGTTTTATGCAAATACGCAAGATTCATGCGTTTCGAGCCGCCAAACAAGCCCCCATCGAATGCAAAGTCGCTTTATATCGAAATCGAACATTAGCGTTTTGCTTTGGCTGTAGGCGCTCCAGCTCGTAATATGAGATCAAAAAGCCTTAGTTTTACGTAATTACGCAAGATTCATGCGTTTCGAGCCACCAAACAAGCCCCCATCGAATGCAAAGTCGCTTTATATCGAAATCGAACATTAGCGTTTTGCTTCGGCTGTAGGCGTTCCAGCTCGTAATATGAGATCAAAAAGCCTTAGTTTTATGCAAATACGCAAGATTCATGCGTTTCGACCCGCCAAACAAGCCCCATCGAATGCAAAGTCGCTTTATATCGAAATCGAACATTAGCGTTTTGCTTCGGCTGTAGGCGTTCCAGCTCGTAATATGAGATCAAAAAGCCTTACTTTTACGTAAATACGCGAGATTTATGCGTTTCGAGCCGCCAAACAAGCTCCCATCGAATGCAAATTCGCTTTATATCGAAATCGAACATTAGCCTTTTGCTTTGGCTGTAGGTCTTCCAGCTCGTAATATTAGATCAAAAAGCCTTCGTTTTATATAAATACGCAAGATTCATGCGTTTCGAGCCGCCAAACAAGCCCCCATCGAATGCAAAGTCGCTTTATATCGAAATCGAACATTAGCGTTCTGCGTTGGCTGTAGGCGTTCCGGCTCGTAATAAGAGATAGAAAAGCCTTAGTTTTACGTAAATACGCGAGATTTATGCGTTTCGAGCCGCCAAACAAGCTCCCATCGAATGCAAATTCGCTTTATATCGAAATCGAACATTAGCCTTTTGCTTTGGCTGTAGGTGTTCCAGCTCGTAATATTAGATCAAAAAGCCTTAGTTTTATGCAAATACGCAAGATTCATGCGTTTCGAGCCGTCAAACAAGCCCCCATCGAATGCAAAGTCGCTCTATATCGAAATCGAACATTAGCGTTTTGCTTCTGCTGTAGGAGTTCCAGCTCGTAATATAAGATAAAAAAGCCTTAGTTTCACGTAAATACGCAAGATTCATGCGTTTCGAGCTGCCAAACAAGCCCCCATCGAATACAAAGTCGCTTTATATCGAAATCGAACATTAGCGTTTTGCTTCGGCTGTAGGTGTTCCAGCTCGTAATATGAGATCAAAAAGCCTTAGTTTTATGCAAATACGCAAGATTCATGCGTTTCGAGCCGCCAATCAAGCCCCCATCGTATGCAAAGTCGCTTTATATCGTAATCGAACATTAGCGTTTTGCGTTGGCTGTAGGCGTTCCGGCTCGTAATAAGAGATAGAAAAGCGTTATTTTTACGTAAATACGCGAGATTTATGCGTTTCGAGCCGCCAAACAAGCTCCCATCGAATGCAAATTCGCTTTATATCGAAATCGAACATTAGCCTTTTGCTTTGGCTGTAGGTGTTCCAGCTCGTAATATTAGATCAAACAGCCTCAGTTTTATGCAAATACGCAAGATTCATGCGTTTCGAGCCGCCAAACAAGCCCCCATCGAATGCAAAGTCGCTTTATATCGAAATCGAACATTAGCGTTTTGCTTCTGCTGTAGGAGTTCCAGCTCGTAATATAAGATAAAAAAGCCTTAGTTTTACGTAAATACGCAAGATTCATGCGTTTCGAGCCGCCAAACAAGCCCACATCGAATGCAAAGTCGCTTTATATCGAAATCGAACATTAGCGGTTTGCTTCGGCTGTAGGCGTTCCAGCTCGTAATATGAGATCAAAAAGCCTTAGTTTTACGTAAATACGCAAGATTTATGCGTTTCGAGCCACCAAACAAGCCCCCATCGAATGCAAATTCGCTTTATATCGAAATCGAACATTAGCGTTTTGCTTTAGCTGTAGGTCTTCCAGCTCGTAATATTAGATCAAAAAGCCTTCGTTTTATATGAATACGCAAGATTCATGCGTTTCGAGCCGCCAAACAAGCCCCCACCGAATGCAAATTTGCTTTATATCGAAATCGAACACTTGCGTTTTGCGTTGGCTGTAGGCGTTCCGGCTCGTAATAAGAGATAGAAAAGCCTTAGTTTTACGTAAATACGCCAGATTTATGCGTTTCGAGCCGCCAAACAAGCTCCCATCGAATGCAAAGTCGCTTTATATCGAAATCGAACATTAGCGTTTTGCTTTAGCTGTAGGTCTTGCAGCTCGTAATGAAAGATAAAAACGCCTTAGTTTTACGTAAATACGCAAGATTCATGCGTTTCGAGCTGCCAAACAAGCCCCCATCGAATGCAAATTCGCTTTATATCGAAATCGAAAATTAGCGTTTTGCTTTAGCTGTAGGTCTTCCAGCTCGTAATATTAGATCAAAAAGCCTTCGTTTTATATAAATATGCAAGATTCATGCGTTTCGAGCCACCAAACAAGCCCCCATCGAATGCAAATTCGCTTTATATCGAAATTGAACATTAGCCTTTTGCTTTAGCTGTAGGTGTTCCAGCACGTAATATTAGATCAAAAAGCCTTAGTTCTATGCAAATACGCAAAATTCATGCGTTTCGAGCCGCCAAACAAGCCCCCATCGAATGCAATGTCGCTTTATATCGAAATCGAACATTAGCGTTTTGCTTCGGCTGTAGGCGTTCCAGCTCGTAATATGAGATCCAAAAGCCTTAGTTTTATGCAAATTGTTACGTCGCGATTTAATTTTAATTTATTTTTTTCTTTCTTTCGCAGAAATCTGAATTTAGCGTTCGAGCGACTGATAGCTGGTCATATGAGGATGCTCCGTGTTTAAACCGGAATGCGCCGGTTAGGGATCGGAGCAGTACTGGATGAGTATTGTGAGGTTTTTCCTTTTGGTACGTACCTTGATTTTGATTGTTTTCTTGGCAGGTGATGAGCTGCTGGGGCGTAGCGGGTTGGAAATGCTAGGCGCCAAGGATGAACTCTGGAGAAGACGGCGGAGTTATGGTGTCCTCGTAGAGCACCGTAGAAGCGTCGGAAATGTTGCCGTCTTCCTCGATCCGTTCGTTGGCAGGTTGAGCCCTGCTGTCGGCCTGATCGTCGGATTTTACGACGGGTGGTTTTGATCGATTTATAAAGACTCGGTGATGCCTCAATAGGCGCACGGAGGTGATGACTGGTCAGTTCGCCTTCCTGGGCGAGATCGAACTCGGGACGGTGCGTGAACTGTCTGATGTCACCAATTTAATTGTCGTGGTTTTAATAACTCGGGTTTCGGTGATCTGTTTAGCCGGAACTGAACTATTTTTACCCCGTCGTGACCCAAATTTTGATGTGCCGCATCTACGATCCATTATGAACCTTATAAATGGCGATCAATTCACACAAGATTCGTCCCATTATGGTGGAGGTAAGGAGGTGCCAGGAAAGGGTTTGCAATAGCTTATCTATTTTATATAGTAACATATACTAATATCAGTTCAAATTTTTATCGAACTCGATTCTGTTCGATTTACATATGACCTGATTTTGGGGTAATCCTAGTTAATTATCTCTAACTTAACTAGTTACATGAATCAGTTGGTTATCAGTCTCGATCTGTGTCGTGACTGGTTTTCAGATTCATTTCTAATTAGATTCTAGTTACTGCTACGGAATTACTTGAATCTATTGTGTATCAGACACGATTTGCACCGTGACTGATTTTTAGATTCACTTCTAACTACTTCTAGTTAAGAGTACGCAACTACTTGAATCTATTATTTATCAGACTCGACTTACGTCGTGACTGGTTTTTAGATTCAATTCTAACTACGCGAATCCGATGTTATCAGTCGCGGCTTATGACGTGACTGGTATTAAAGGATTCGTTTCTAATTAATTTAATTAATCCTACTTAGCAAGCGGTAGTAAAGGTTGGGCTTTATTGGGAAGATGTTTTTATGGGCAAAAGAAATGTGTGAACTGATCCCAGATATAATGCTCCTCTGTATCGTTACTTACGCGCTTGGTAGGAAAAGTCGTCGATGAGGACGGTTGTGACGGGTGACGAATGTTGGTTTATATGTTTATTAGTCGTAGAAAATTCGTACGGTTGTCGAGAACGATTTGTAATACGTTATAATTATCACGGAGTTGCGTATAGATTATTAGTTAGATTTATTCGATTTGTTTGAAGACGATGAATAATTATATTGATATTTATAATAGATGTAATAAATGTTTCGCGGATGATAAATTACAACGGTGAAATACCGCCTGGTCGCAGCCAGGTAACAACGCGAATTATGATTATTACCGAAGAAATACAATTGACACTTGTTACTTGTTAACAAAAGAAATACCGTGGTTCGCGAGAGTCTCCTCGAGAGTACTCTTTGAGTTGACCGCCGGTGATGAGAGTCGTAGAAGAACTCGTATTTTATTAACGTGCGCGTACAATAAGTCGTAGCACGGAGCTAGACTCGCGGAGATGTGAATAGTTGAAGCGCCGAGTCTGAACTGAAGATCCGTCGGAGCGCTCTGGACCCGCGAGTCTCCCGAGTCCCGTAAGTTGGTGGCGGTGGGAGGCCCTCGCGGATTCGCTCCGCTGCTCTGGCCAATGGCGCGTCGCTCCCAGTGTGCCGCTCTATGGTGGGGCATGCGCTCGCGACAGCGCGATGGTTATGGTGGGGCAGCCGCCCGTAGCCGTGCTGTCCCTTGAGTGGGGGCCGCCGTTGTCTCGCGGCACCCTGATGAGTGCTGGTGGTGGGAGCAGCCGCTCGCTGTAGCCGTGCTGTCCCGTGAAGTGGGGGCTGCCGTTGTCTCGCGGCAGCGCAATGTATGAAGGTGGGGCAGCCGCCCGTAGCCGTGCTGTCCTCTGAGTGGGGGCTGGCGCTCGCAGCATCCGTGCTGTTCTCTGAGTGGGGGCCGCCGCTTGCAGCATCCGTGCTGTCCTCCGAGTGGGGGGCCGCCGTTGTCTTGCGGCTCCCTGGTAGGTGATGGCGGGGGCAGCCGCTTTGTGCCCGTGCTGTTCCCTGAGTGGGGGACTCCTTTGTCCCACAGCAGTGCAGCGGATAGTGGTGCGGCTTCGTGGAATCGCGCCGTCCGATGGTGGGGCAGCCGCCTCCGTGGAGCCCTATGCTGATGCAGCATCCCACGGCTCCAAGTTCCAACGGCGAAGAGTTTCTTGGGATCGCCTTATCGGTGGCGATTCGCGGAGTCGCGTCCGGTCTCGCGGTGGCTGTGCTGGCGCAGCATCCCACGAGCTCGAGTCCCAACGGCGAAGGGCTTCTCGGGATCGCCTTATCGCTGGCGATTCTCGGAGCCGCGTCCGGTCTCGCGGTGGCTGTGCTGTCGCAGCATCCCACGAGCTCGAGTCCCAACGGCGAAGAGCTTCTCGGGATCGCCTTATCGCTGGCGATTCTCGGAGCCGCGTCCGGTCTCGCGGTGGCTGTGCTGTCGCAGCATCCCACGGTCTCGCTTCTTGGAGAGCGCTTATCGATGACGATTCTCGGAGTTGTTTGTCGGACGGCCGTCCGCTCTCATGGTAGCCAGGCCGATGCAGCATCCCACGGTCTCGCTTCTTGGAGAGCGCTTATCGATGACGATTCTCGGAGTTGTTTGTCGGAGCTGCGTCCGGTCTCACGCTCGCTTCGCCATCCGATCATTATTAACTTATGGCTTATTTATTATTAATGCTAATTATTTAACTATCGAGGCCTATTACATGATCAATATAATGCATAATTATCCCAAATCCCTAGTGCAAGTATTCGTATTATTACATATGAATATTCGGTTACAATTGTTATTATTGTTTAATAATAAAGACATGATTTGTTGTTTATTGATATCAGAAATGCGCCCATCCCGATTTTTCGGATGGTGCGTGTACTTAGTTTGGAATAATAATTAATTATTTATAATTGTTACTTTAACATTTAATAAAAAATGGTATCCCATTATTATAATTTTAACGCCATCAGATTATCGATTTCATGGTGATATTCGGGCGATGCGCACATATTAAATGTTTCCGGCATTATTCGTTAATAATTTTATTTGTTTATTATTAAATGGTACTCATTTATTATTGCCGTCGAGTGTCGTGTCTACACGACACTCCGGCGTTGCGTGTATTAAAATATTTGGAAATTATTTGTTAATGATTTTATTTATTGTTAATAATGTTTATTAATTTTTAGTAATGTTTATTTATTACCCTTGTTGTGCCGACGAGTGTCGCTTCCCTAACGACACTCCGGCATTACGTGAAAAGAAAGAAAACTGTTTTGAATTTATTTATTAACAATTCTATTTATTGTTAATAATTTTGTTCTTGTTAATAATCTGTTCTAAATTGATTGTTAGTCGCATTTTCAATTTTTATGATGATTTTGATCCGGTTTGCGCTTTCTATTCGCGCTGGGGAATTAATTCTCAAATTTTCCAAGGTCACGCGCCTTTTTAGAAAACCGCTAACAGTGGCGAAAATCCGCCCCGGAGGGTGAAAAATTTATTGGCACCTAAGTTGCTCGTGAGGATTTTCCGCTTCCGGTAGCGTGCTCAGATTTTGATAAAATCGCGCAGTTATGTTTTTATTGCGTCTTAAATTTTGTTGAATTTCCTCGGTTTTCGGCTTAATGATGTACGTAGCCCGTATCGGAGTTTATTACTGTTGCGCGTTGGTTTAATGTTTATTTAGTTAAATGTTTATTATTATTTGTTCAGATCAATTGTTGTTGATTATTATTAACAATAAAATGATAACGTGAAATGGGATTGTTATATTGTTTTGCCATTATGCTTAGTAACTAATTGTCTCAAAAAAAAAAATTTGTGTGTGAGCGTCGTCACTCTTTCTGTCCTGAATTCGACCCAGGACGTAACAAAATACGCAAGATTCATGCGTTTCGAGCCGCCAAACAAGCCCCCATCGAATGCAAAGTCGCTTTATATCGAAATCGAACATTAGCGTTTTGCTTTGGCTGTAGGCGCTCCAGCTCGTAATATGAGATCAAAAAGCCTTAGTTTTACGTAATTACGCAAGATTCATGCGTTTCGAGCCACCAAACAAGCCCCCATCGAATGCAAAGTCGCTTTATATCGAAATCGAACATTAGCGTTTTGCTTCGGCTGTAGGCGTTCCAGCTCGTAATATGAGATCAAAAAGCCTTAGTTTTATGCAAATACGCAAGATTCATGCGTTTCGACCCGCCAAACAAGCCCCATCGAATGCAAAGTCGCTTTATATCGAAATCGAACATTAGCGTTTTGCTTCGGCTGTAGGCGTTCCAGCTCGTAATATGAGATCAAAAAGCCTTAGTTTTACGTAATTACGCAAGATTCATGCGTTTCGAGCCATCAAACAAGCCCCCATCGAATGCAAATTCGCTTTATATCGAAATCGAACATTAGCGTTTTGCTTTAGCTGTAGGTCTTCCAGCTCGTAATATTAGATCAAAAAGCCTTCGTTTTATATAAATACGCAAGATTCATGCGTTTCGAGCCGCCAAACAAGCCCCCACCGAATGCAAATTCGCTTTATATCGAAATCGAACACTTGCGTTTTGCGTTGGCTGTAGGTGTTCCAGCTCGTAATATGAGATCAAAAAGCCTTAGTTTTATGCAAATACGCAAGATTCATGCGTTTCGAGCCGCCAAACAAGCCCCCATCGAATGCAATGTCGCTTTATATCGAAATCGAACATTAGCGTTTTGCTTCTGCTGTAGGAGTTCCAGCTCGTAATATAAGATAAAAAAAGCCTTAGTTTTACGTAAATACGCAAGATTCATGCGTTTCGAGCTGCCAAACAAGCCCCCATCGAATGCAAAGTCGCTTTATATCGAAATCGAACATTAGCGTTTTGCTTCGGCTGTAGGCGTTCCAGCTCATAATATGAGATCAAAAAGCCTTAGTTTTATGCAAATACGCAAGATTCATGCGTTTCGAGCCGCCAATCAAGCCCCCATCGTATGCAAAGTCGCTTTATATCGTAATCGAACATTAGCGTTTTGCGTTGGCTGTAGGCGTTCCGGCTCGTAATAAGAGATAGAAAAGCGTTATTTTTACGTAAATACGCGAGATTTATGCGTTTCGAGCCGCCAAACAAGCTCCCATCGAATGCAAATTCGCTTTATATCGAAATCGAACACTTGCGTTTTGCGTTGGCTGTAGGTGTTCCAGCTCGTAATATGAGATCAAAAAGCCTTAGTTTTATGCAAATACGCAAGATTCATGCGTTTCGAGCCGCCAAACAAGCCCCCATCGAATGCAATGTCGCTTTATATCGAAATCGAACATTAGCGTTTTGCTTCTGCTGTAGGAGTTCCAGCTCGTAATATAAGATAAAAAAAGCCTTAGTTTTACGTAAATACGCAAGATTCATGCGTTTCGAGCTGCCAAACAAGCCCCCATCGAATGCAAAGTCGCTTTATATCGAAATCGAACATTAGCGTTTTGCTTCGGCTGTAGGCGTTCCAGCTCATAATATGAGATCAAAAAGCCTTAGTTTTATGCAAATACGCAAGATTCATGCGTTTCGAGCCGCCAATCAAGCCCCCATCGTATGCAAAGTCGCTTTATATCGTAATCGAACATTAGCGTTTTGCGTTGGCTGTAGGCGTTCCGGCTCGTAATAAGAGATAGAAAAGCGTTATTTTTACGTAAATACGCGAGATTTATGCGTTTCGAGCCGCCAAACAAGCTCCCATCGAATGCAAATTCGCTTTATATCGAAATCGAACATTAGCCTTTTGCTTTGGCTGTAGGTGTTCCAGCTCGTAATATTAGATCAAACAGCCTCAGTTTTATGCAAATACGCAAGATTCATGCGTTTCGAGCCGCCAAACAAGCCCCCATCGAATGCAAAGTCGCTTTATATCGAAATCGAACATTAGCGTTTTGCTTCTGCTGTAGGAGTTCCAGCTCGTAATATAAGATAAAAAAGCCTTAGTTTTACGTAAATACGCAAGATTCATGCGTTTCGAGCCGCCAAACAAGCCCACATCGAATGCAAAGTCGCTTTATATCGAAATCGAACATTAGCGGTTTGCTTCGGCTGTAGGCGTTCCAGCTCGTAATATGAGATCAAAAAGCCTTAGTTTTACGTAAATACGCAAGATTTATGCGTTTCGAGCCACCAAACAAGCCCCCATCGAATGCAAATTCGCTTTATATCGAAATCGAACATTAGCGTTTTGCTTTAGCTGTAGGTCTTCCAGCTCGTAATATTAGATCAAAAAGCCTTCGTTTTATATGAATACGCAAGATTCATGCGTTTCGAGCCGCCAAACAAGCCCCCACCGAATGCAAATTTGCTTTATATCGAAATCGAACACTTGCGTTTTGCGTTGGCTGTAGGCGTTCCGGCTCGTAATAAGAGATAGAAAAGCCTTAGTTTTACGTAAATACGCCAGATTTATGCGTTTCGAGCCGCCAAACAAGCTCCCATCGAATGCAAAGTCGCTTTATATCGAAATCGAACATTAGCGTTTTGCTTTAGCTGTAGGTCTTGCAGCTCGTAATGAAAGATAAAAACGCCTTAGTTTTACGTAAATACGCAAGATTCATGCGTTTCGAGCTGCCAAACAAGCCCCCATCGAATGCAAATTCGCTTTATATCGAAATCGAAAATTAGCGTTTTGCTTTAGCTGTAGGTCTTCCAGCTCGTAATATTAGATCAAAAAGCCTTCGTTTTATATAAATATGCAAGATTCATGCGTTTCGAGCCACCAAACAAGCCCCCATCGAATGCAAATTCGCTTTATATCGAAATTGAACATTAGCCTTTTGCTTTAGCTGTAGGTGTTCCAGCACGTAATATTAGATCAAAAAGCCTTAGTTCTATGCAAATACGCAAAATTCATGCGTTTCGAGCCGCCAAACAAGCCCCCATCGAATGCAATGTCGCTTTATATCGAAATCGAACATTAGCGTTTTGCTTCGGCTGTAGGCGTTCCAGCTCGTAATATGAGATCCAAAAGCCTTAGTTTTATGCAAATACGCAAGATTCATGCGTTTCGAGCCGCCAAACAAGCCCCCATCGAATGCAAAGTCGCTTTATATCGAAATCGAACATTAGCGTTTTGCTTTGGCTGTAGGCGCTCCAGCTCGTAATATGAGATCAAAAAGCCTTAGTTTTACGTAATTACGCAAGATTCATGCGTTTCGAGCCATCAAACAAGCCCCCATCGAATGCAAATTCGCTTTATATCGAAATCGAACATTAGCGTTTTGCTTTAGCTGTAGGTCTTCCAGCTCGTAATATTAGATCAAAAAGCCTTCGTTTTATATAAATACGCAAGATTCATGCGTTTCGAGCCGCCAAACAAGCCCCCACCGAATGCAAATTCGCTTTATATCGAAATCGAACACTTGCGTTTTGCGTTGGCTGTAGGCGTTCCGGCTCGTAATAAGAGATAGAAAAGCCTTAGTTTCACGTAAATACGCGTGATTTATGCGTTTCGAGCCGCCAAACAAGCTCCCATCGAATGCAAATTCGCTTTAGATCGAAATCGAACATTAGCCTTTTGCTTCGGCTGTAGGCGTTCCAGCTCGTAATATGAGATCAAAAAGCCTTAGTTTTATGCAAATACGCAAGATTCATGCGTTTCGAGCCGCCAAACAAGCCCCCATCGAATGCAAAGTCGCTTTATATCGAAATCGAACATTAGCGTTTTGCTTCTGCTGTAGGAGTTCCAGCTCGTAATATAAGATAAAAACGCCTTAGTTTTACGTAAATACGCAAGATTCATGCGTTTCGAGCTGCCAAACAAGCCCCCATCGAATGCAAATTCGCTTTATATCGAAATCGAAAATTAGCCTTTTGCTTTGGCTGTAGGTGTTCCAGCTCGTAATATGAGATCAAAAAGCCTTAGTTTTATGTAAATACGCAATATTTTTGCATTTCGAGCTGCCAAACAAGTCCTCATCGAATGCAAATTCGCTTTATATTGAAATCGAACATTAGCGTTTTGCATCGGTTGTAGGTATTCCAGCTCGTAATATGAGATAGAAAAGCCTTAGTTTTACGTAAAACGCGAGATTTATGCGTTTCGTGACGCCAATCAAGCTCCCATCGAATGCAAAGTCGCTTTATTTCGAAATCGAACATTAGCCTTTTGCTTTGGCTGTAGGTGTTCCAGCTCGTAATATTAGATCAAGAAGCCTTAGTTTTATGCAAATACGCAAGATTCATGCTTTCGAGCCGCCAAACAAGCCCGCATCGAATGCAAAGTCGCTTCATATCGAAATCGAACATTAGCGTTTTGCTTCTGCTGTAGGAGTTCCAGCTCGTAATATAAGATAAAAAAGCCTTAGTTTTACGTAAATATGCAAGATTCATGCGTTTCGAACTGCCAAACAAGCCCCCATCGAATACAAAGTCGCTTTATATCGAAATCGAACATTAGCGTTTTGCTTTAGCTGTAGGTCTTCCAGCTCGTAATATTAGATCAAAAAGCCTTCGTTTTATATAAATATGCAAGATTCATGCGTTTCGAGCCACCAAACAAGCCCCCATCGAATGCAAATTCGCTTTATATCGAAATTGAACATTAGCCTTTTGCTTTAGCTGTAGGTGTTCCAGCACGTAATATTAGATCAAAAAGCCTTAGTTCTATGCAAATACGCAAAATTCATGCGTTTCGAGCCGCCAAACAAGCCCCCATCGAATGCAATGTCGCTTTATATCGAAATCGAACATTAGCGTTTTGCTTCTGCTGTAGGAGTTCCAGCTCGTAATATAAGATAAAAAAGCCTTAGTTTTACGTAAATATGCAAGATTCATGCGTTTCGAACTGCCAAACAAGCCCCCATCGAATACAAAGTCGCTTTATATCGAAATCGAACATTAGCGTTTTGCTTCGGCTGTAGGCGTTCCAGCTCGTAATATGAGATCAAAAAGCCTTAGTTTTATGCAAATACGAAAGATTCATGCGTTTCGAGCCGCCAAACAAGCCCACATCGAATGCAAAGTCGCTTTATATCGAAATCGAACATTAGCGTTTTGCTTCGGCTGTAGGCGTTCCAGCTGGTAATATGAGATCAAAAAGCCTTAGTTTTACGTAATTACGCAAGATTTATGCGTTTCGAGCCACCAAACAAGCCCCCATCGAATGCAAATTCGCTTTATATCGAAATCGAACATTAGCGTTTTGCTTTAGGTGTAGGTGTTCCAACTCGTAATATTAGATCAAGAAGCCTTAGTTCTATGCAAATACGCGAAATTCATGCGTTTCGAGGCGCCAAACAAGCCCCCATCGAATGCAAAGTCGCTTTATATCGAAATCGAACATTAGCGTTTTGCTTCGGCTGTAAGCGTTCCAGCTCGTAATATGAGATCAAAAAGCCTTAGTTTTACGTAATTACGCAAGATTTATGCGTTTCGAGCCACCAAACAAGCCCCCATCGAATGCAAAGTCGCTTTATATCGAAATCGAACATTAGCGTTTTGCTTCGGCTGTAGGTGTTCCAGCTCGTAATATGAGATCATAAAGCCTTAGTTTTATGCAAATACGCAAGATTCATGCGTTTCGAGCCGCCAAACAAGCCCCCATCGAATGCAATGTCGCTTTATATCGAAATCGAACATTAGCGTTTTGCTTCTGCTGTAGGAGTTCCAGCTCGTAATATAAGATAAAAAAGCGTTAGTTTTACGTAAATACGCAAGATTCATGCGTTTCGAGCCGCCAAACAAGCCCCCATCGAATGCAATGTCGCTTTATATCGAAATCGAACATTAGCGTTTTGCTTCTGCTGTAGGAGTTCCAGCTCGTAATATAAGATAAAAAAGCGTTAGTTTTACGTAAATACGCAAGATTCATGCGTTTCGAGCTGCCAAACAAGCCCCCACCGAATGCAAATTCGCTTTATATCGAAATCGAACACTTGCGTTTTGCGTAGGCTGTAGGCGTTCCGGCTCCTAATAAGAGATAGAGAAGCCTTATTTTTACGTAAATACGCGAGATTTATGCGTTTCGAGCCGCCAAACAAGCTCCCATCGAATGCAAATTCGCTTTATATCGAAATCGAACATTAGCGTTTTGCTTCGGCTGTAGGCGTTCCAGCTCGTAATATGAGATCAAAAAGCCTTAGTTTTATGCAAATACGCAAGATTCATGCGTTTCGAGCCGCCAAACAAGCCCACATCGAATGCAAAGTCGCTTTATATCGAAATCGAACATTAGCGTTTTGCTTCGGCTGTAGGCGTTCCAGCTCGTAATATGAGATCAAAAAGCCTTAGTTTTACGTAATTACGCAAGATTTATGCGTTTCGAGCCACCAAACAAGCCCCCATCGAATGCAAATTCGCTTTATATCGAAATCGAACATTAGCCTTTTGCTTTGGCTGTAGGTGTTCCAGCTCGTAATATTAGATCAAAAAGCCTTAGTTTTATGCAAATACGCAAGATTCATGCGTTTCGAGCCGCCAAACAAGCCCCCATCGAATGCAAAGTCGCTTTATATCGAAATCGAACATTAGCGTTTTGCTTCGGCTGTAGGCGTTCCAGCTCGTAATATGAGATCAAAAAGCCTTAGTTTTACGTAATTACGCAAGATTCATGCGTTTCGAGCCATCAAACAAGCCCCCATCGAATGCAAATTCGCTTTATATCGAAATCGAACATTAGCGTTTTGCTTTAGCTGTAGGTCTTCCAGCTCGTAATATTAGATCAAAAAGCCTTCGTTTTATATAAATACGCAAGATTCATGCGTTTCGAGCCACCAAACAAGCCCCCATCGAATGCAAAGTCGCTTTATATCGAAATCGAACATTAGCGTTTTGCTTTGGCTGTAGGCGCTCCAGCTCGTAATATGAGATCAAAAAGCCTTAGTTTTACGTAATTACGCAAGATTTATGCGTTTCGAGCCACCAAACAAGCCCCCATCGAATGCAAATTCGCTTTATATCGAAATCGAACATTAGCGTTTTGCTTTAGGTGTAGGTGTTCCAACTCGTAATATTAGATCAAGAAGCCTTAGTTCTATGCAAATACGCGAAATTCATGCGTTTCGAGGCGCCAAACAAGCCCCCATCGAATGCAAAGTCGCTTTATATCGAAATCGAACATTAGCGTTTTGCTTCGGCTGTAAGCGTTCCAGCTCGTAATATGAGATCAAAAAGCCTTAGTTTTACGTAATTACGCAAGATTTATGCGTTTCGAGCCACCAAACAAGCCCCCATCGAATGCAAAGTCGCTTTATATCGAAATCGAACATTAGCGTTTTGCTTCGGCTGTAGGTGTTCCAGCTCGTAATATGAGATCATAAAGCCTTAGTTTTATGCAAATACGCAAGATTCATGCGTTTCGAGCCGCCAAACAAGCCCCCATCGAATGCAATGTCGCTTTATATCGAAATCGAACATTAGCGTTTTGCTTCGGCTGTAGGCGTTCCAGCTCGTAATATTAGATCAAAAAGCCTTCGTTTTATATAAATACGCAAGATTCATGCGTTTTGTAGCCGCCAAACAAGCCCCCACCGAATGCAAATTCGCTTTATATCGAAATCGAACACTTGCGTTTTGCGTAGGCTGTAGGCGTTCCGGCTCCTAATAAGAGATAGAAAAGCCTTATTTTTACGTAAATACGCGAGATTTATGCGTTTCGAGCCGCCAAACAAGCTCCCATCGAATGCAAATTCGCTTTATATCGAAATCGAACATTAGCGTTTTGCTTCGGCTGTAGGCGTTCCAGCTCGTAATATGAGATCAAAAAGCCTTAGTTTTATGCAAATACGCAAGATTCATGCGTTTCGAGCCGCCAAACAAGCCCACATCGAATGCAAAGTCGCTTTATATCGAAATCGAACATTAGCGTTTTGCTTCGGCTGTAGGCGTTCCAGCTCGTAATATGAGATCAAAAAGCCTTAGTTTTACGTAATTACGCAAGATTTATGCGTTTCGAGCCACCAAACAAGCCCCCATCGAATGCAAATTCGCTTTATATCGAAATCGAACATTAGCGTTTTGCTTTAGGTGTAGGTGTTCCAACTCGTAATATTAGATCAAGAAGCCTTAGTTCTATGCAAATACGCAAAATTCATGCGTTTCGAGGCGCCAAACAAGCCCCCATCGAATGCAAAGTCGCTTTATATCGAAATCGAACATTAGCGTTTTGCTTCGGCTGTAGGTGTTCCAGCTCGTAATATGAGATCATAAAGCCTTAGTTTTATGCAAATACGCAAGATTCATGCGTTTCGAGCCGCCAAACAAGCCCCCATCGAATGCAATGTCGCTTTATATCGAAATCGAACATTAGCGTTTTGCTTCTGCTGTAGGAGTTCCAGCTCGTAATATAAGATAAAAAAGCGTTAGTTTTACGTAAATACGCAAGATTCATGCGTTTCGAGCTGCCAAACAAGCTCCCATCGAATGCAAATTCGCTTTATATCGAAATCGAACATTAGCCTTTTGCTTTGGCTGTAGGTGTTCCAGCTCGTAATATTAGATCAAAAAGCCTTAGTTTTATGCAAATACGCAAGATTCATGCGTTTCGAGCCGCCAAACAAGCCCCCATCGAATGCAAAGTCGCTTTATATCGAAATCGAACATTAGCGTTTTGCTCCTGCTGTAGGCGTTCCGGCTCGTAATATAAGATAAAAAAGCCTTAGTTTCACGTAAATACGCATGATTCATGCGTTTCGAGCTGCCAAACAAGCCCCCATCGAATACAAAGTCGCTTTATATCGGAATCGAACATTAGCGTTTTGCTTCGGCTGTAGGCGTTCCAGCTCGTAATATGAGATCAAAAAGCCTTAGTTTTATGCAAATACGCAAGATTCATGCGTTTCGAGCCGCCAAACAAGCCCCCATCGAATGCAAAGTCGCTTTATATCGAAATCGAACATTAGCGTTTTGCATCGGCTGTAGGCGTTCCAGCTCGTAATATGAGATCAAAAAGCCTTAGTTTTACGTAATTACGCAAGATTTATGCGTGTCGAGCCACCAAACAAGCCCCCATCGAATGCAAAGTCGCTTTATATCGAAATCGAACATTGGCGTTTTGCTTCGGCTGTAGGCGTTCCAGCTCGTAATATGAGATCAAAAAGCCTTAGTTTTATGCAAATACGCAAGATTCATGCGTTTCGAGCCGCCAAACAAGCCCCCATCGAATGCAATGTCGCTTTATATCGAAATCGAACATTAGCGTTTTGCTTCTGCTGTAGGAGTTCCAGCTCGTAATATAAGATAAAAAAGCGTTAGTTTTACGTAAATACGCAAGATTCATGCGTTTCGAGCTGCCAAACAAGCTCCCATCGAATGCAAATTCGCTTTATATCGAAATCGAACATTAGCCTTTTGCTTTGGCTGTAGGTGTTCCAGCTCGTAATATTAGATCAAAAAGCCTTAGTTTTATGCAAATACGCAAGATTCATGCGTTTCGAGCCGCCAAACAAGCCCCCATCGAATGCAAAGTCGCTTTATATCGAAATCGAACATTAGCGTTTTGCTCCTGCTGTAGGCGTTCCGGCTCGTAATATAAGATAAAAAAGCCTTAGTTTCACGTAAATACGCATGATTCATGCGTTTCGAGCTGCCAAACAAGCCCCCATCGAATACAAAGTCGCTTTATATCGGAATCGAACATTAGCGTTTTGCTTCGGCTGTAGGCGTTCCAGCTCGTAATATGAGATCAAAAAGCCTTAGTTTTATGCAAATACGCAAGATTCATGCGTTTCGAGCCGCCAAACAAGCCCCCATCGAATGCAAAGTCGCTTTATATCGAAATCGAACATTAGCGTTTTGCATCGGCTGTAGGCGTTCCAGCTCGTAATATGAGATCAAAAAGCCTTAGTTTTACGTAATTACGCAAGATTTATGCGTGTCGAGCCACCAAACAAGCCCCCATCGAATGCAAAGTCGCTTTATATCGAAATCGAACATTGGCGTTTTGCTTCGGCTGTAGGTGTTCCAGCTCGTAATATGAGATCAAAAAGCCTTAGTTTTATGCAAATACACAAGATTCGTGCGTTTCGAGCCGCCAAACAAGCCCCCATCGAATGCAATGTCGCTTTATATCGAAATCGAACATTAGCGTTTTGCTTCTGCTGTAGGAGTTCCAGCTCGTAATATAAGATAAAAAAGCCTTAGTTTTACGTAAATACGCAAGATTCATGCGTTTCGAGCTGCCAAACAAGCCCCCATCGAATGCAAAGTCGCTTTATATCGAAATCGAACATTAGCGTTTTGCTTCGGCTGTAGGCGTTCCAGCTCGTAATATGAGATCAAAAAGCCTTAGTTTTATGCAAATACGCAAGATTCATGAGTTTCGAGCCGCCAAACAAGCCCCCATCGAATGCAATGTCGCTTTATATCGAAATCGAACATTAGCCTTTTGCTTTGGCTGTAGGCGTTCCAGCTCGTAATATTAGATCAAAAAGCCTTCGTTTTATATAAATACGCAAGATTCATGCGTTTTGTAGCCGCCAAACAAGCCCCCACCGAATGCAAATTCGCTTTATATCGAAATCGAACACTTGCGTTTTGCGTAGGCTGTAGGCGTTCCGGCTCCTAATAAGAGATAGAAAAGCCTTATTTTTACGTAAATACGCGAGATTTATGCGTTTCGAGCCGCCAAACAAGCTCCCATCGAATGCAAATTCGCTTTATATCGAAATCGAACATTAGCGTTTTGCTTCGGCTGTAGGCGTTCCAGCTCGTAATATGAGATCAAAAAGCCTTAGTTTTATGCAAATACGCAAGATTCATGCGTTTCGAGCCGCCAAACAAGCCCACATCGAATGCAAAGTCGCTTTATATCGAAATCGAACATTAGCGTTTTGCTTCGGCTGTAGGCGTTCCAGCTCGTAATATGAGATCAAAAAGCCTTAGTTTTACGTAATTACGCAAGATTTATGCGTTTCGAGCCACCAAACAAGCCCCCATCGAATGCAAATTCGCTTTATATCGAAATCGAACATTAGCGTTTTGCTTTAGGTGTAGGTGTTCCAACTCGTAATATTAGATCAAGAAGCCTTAGTTCTATGCAAATACGCAAAATTCATGCGTTTCGAGGCGCCAAACAAGCCCCCATCGAATGCAAAGTCGCTTTATATCGAAATCGAACATTAGCGTTTTGCTTCGGCTGTAGGTGTTCCAGCTCGTAATATGAGATCATAAAGCCTTAGTTTTATGCAAATACGCAAGATTCATGCGTTTCGAGCCGCCAAACAAGCCCCCATCGAATGCAATGTCGCTTTATATCGAAATCGAACATTAGCGTTTTGCTTCTGCTGTAGGAGTTCCAGCTCGTAATATAAGATAAAAAAGCGTTAGTTTTACGTAAATACGCAAGATTCATGCGTTTCGAGCTGCCAAACAAGCTCCCATCGAATGCAAATTCGCTTTATATCGAAATCGAACATTAGCCTTTTGCTTTGGCTGTAGGTGTTCCAGCTCGTAATATTAGATCAAAAAGCCTTAGTTTTATGCAAATACGCAAGATTCATGCGTTTCGAGCCGCCAAACAAGCCCCCATCGAATGCAAAGTCGCTTTATATCGAAATCGAACATTAGCGTTTTGCTCCTGCTGTAGGCGTTCCGGCTCGTAATATAAGATAAAAAAGCCTTAGTTTCACGTAAATACGCATGATTCATGCGTTTCGAGCTGCCAAACAAGCCCCCATCGAATACAAAGTCGCTTTATATCGGAATCGAACATTAGCGTTTTGCTTCGGCTGTAGGCGTTCCAGCTCGTAATATGAGATCAAAAAGCCTTAGTTTTATGCAAATACGCAAGATTCATGCGTTTCGAGCCGCCAAACAAGCCCCCATCGAATGCAAAGTCGCTTTATATCGAAATCGAACATTAGCGTTTTGCATCGGCTGTAGGCGTTCCAGCTCGTAATATGAGATCAAAAAGCCTTAGTTTTACGTAATTACGCAAGATTTATGCGTGTCGAGCCACCAAACAAGCCCCCATCGAATGCAAAGTCGCTTTATATCGAAATCGAACATTGGCGTTTTGCTTCGGCTGTAGGCGTTCCAGCTCGTAATATGAGATCAAAAAGCCTTAGTTTTATGCAAATACGCAAGATTCATGAGTTTCGAGCCGCCAAACAAGCTCCCATCGAATGCAAATTCGCTTTATATCGAAATCGAACATTAGCCTTTTGCTTTGGCTGTAGGTGTTCCAGCTCGTAATATTAGATCAAAAAGCCTTAGTTTTATGCAAATACGCAAGATTCATGCGTTTCGAGCCGCCAAACAAGCCCCCATCGAATGCAATGTCGCTTTATATCGAAATCGAACATTAGCGTTTTGCTTCTGCTGTAGGAGTTCCAGCTCGTAATATAAGATAAAAAAGCGTTAGTTTTACGTAAATACGCAAGATTCATGCGTTTCGAGCTGCCAAACAAGCTCCCATCGAATGCAAATTCGCTTTATATCGAAATCGAACATTAGCCTTTTGCTTTGGCTGTAGGTGTTCCAGCTCGTAATATTAGATCAAAAAGCCTTAGTTTTATGCAAATACGCAAGATTCATGCGTTTCGAGCCGCCAAACAAGCCCCCATCGAATGCAAAGTCGCTTTATATCGAAATCGAACATTAGCGTTTTGCTCCTGCTGTAGGCGTTCCGGCTCGTAATATAAGATAAAAAAGCCTTAGTTTCACGTAAATACGCATGATTCATGCGTTTCGAGCTGCCAAACAAGCCCCCATCGAATACAAAGTCGCTTTATATCGGAATCGAACATTAGCGTTTTGCTTCGGCTGTAGGCGTTCCAGCTCGTAATATGAGATCAAAAAGCCTTAGTTTTATGCAAATACGCAAGATTCATGCGTTTCGAGCCGCCAAACAAGCCCCCATCGAATGCAAAGTCGCTTTATATCGAAATCGAACATTAGCGTTTTGCATCGGCTGTAGGCGTTCCAGCTCGTAATATGAGATCAAAAAGCCTTAGTTTTACGTAATTACGCAAGATTTATGCGTGTCGAGCCACCAAACAAGCCCCCATCGAATGCAAAGTCGCTTTATATCGAAATCGAACATTGGCGTTTTGCTTCGGCTGTAGGTGTTCCAGCTCGTAATATGAGATCAAAAAGCCTTAGTTTTATGCAAATACACAAGATTCGTGCGTTTCGAGCCGCCAAACAAGCCCCCATCGAATGCAATGTCGCTTTATATCGAAATCGAACATTAGCGTTTTGCTTCTGCTGTAGGAGTTCCAGCTCGTAATATAAGATAAAAAAGCCTTAGTTTTACGTAAATACGCAAGATTCATGCGTTTCGAGCTGCCAAACAAGCCCCCATCGAATGCAAAGTCGCTTTATATCGAAATCGAACATTAGCGTTTTGCTTCGGCTGTAGGCGTTCCAGCTCGTAATATGAGATCAAAAAGCCTTAGTTTTATGCAAATACGCAAGATTCATGAGTTTCGAGCCGCCAAACAAGCTCCCATCGAATGCAAATTCGCTTTATATCGAAATCGAACATTAGCCTTTTGCTTTGGCTGTAGGTGTTCCAGCTCGTAATATTAGATCAAAAAGCCTTAGTTTTATGCAAATACGCAAGATTCATGCGTTTCGAGCCGCCAAACAAGCCCCCATCGAATGCAATGTCGCTTTATATCGAAATCGAACATTAGCGTTTTGCTTCTGCTGTAGGAGTTCCAGCTCGTAATATAAGATAAAAAAGCCTTAGTTTTACGTAAATACGCAAGATTCATGCGTTTCGAGCTGCCAAACAAGCCCCCATCGAATGCAAAGTCGCTTTATATCGAAATCGAACATTAGCGTTTTGCTTCGGCTGTAGGCGTTCCAGCTCATAATATGAGATCAAAAAGCCTTAGTTTTATGCAAATACGCAAGATTCATGCGTTTCGAGCCGCCAAACAAGCCCCCATCGAATGCAAAGTCGCTTTATATCGAAATCGAACATTAGCGTTTTGCTTTGGCTGTAGGCGCTCCAGCTCGTAATATGAGATCAAAAAGCCTTAGTTTTACGTAATTACGCAAGATTCATGCGTTTCGAGCCACCAAACAAGCCCCCATCGAATGCAAAGTCGCTTTATATCGAAATCGAACATTAGCGTTTTGCTTCGGCTGTAGGCGTTCCAGCTCGTAATATGAGATCAAAAAGCCTTAGTTTTACGTAATTACGCAAGATTCATGCGTTTCGAGCCATCAAACAAGCCCCCATCGAATGCAAATTCGCTTTATATCGAAATCGAACATTAGCGTTTTGCTTTAGCTGTAGGTCTTCCAGCTCGTAATATTAGATCAAAAAGCCTTCGTTTTATATAAATACGCAAGATTCATGCGTTTCGAGCCGCCAAACAAGCCCCCACCGAATGCAAATTCGCTTTATATCTAAATCGAACACTTGCGTTTTGCGTTGGCTGTAGGCGTTCCGGCTCGTAATAAGAGATAGAAAAGCCTTAGTTTCACGTAAATACGCGAGATTTATGCGTTTCGAGCCGCCAAACAAGCTCCCATCGAATGCAAATTCGCTTTAGATCGAAATCGAACATTAGCCTTTTGCTTCGGCTGTAGGCGTTCCAGCTCGTAATATGAGATCAAAAAGCCTTAGTTTTATGCAAATACGCAAGATTCATGCGTTTCGAGCCGCCAAACAAGCCCCCATCGAATGCAAAGTCGCTTTATATCGAAATCGAACATTAGCGTTCTGCGTTGGCTGTAGGCGTTCCGGCTCGTAATAAGAGATAGAAAAGCGTTAGTTTTATGCAAATACGCAAGATTCATGCGTTTCGAGCCGCCAAACAAGCCCCCATCGAATGCAAAGTCGCTTTATATCGAAATCGAACATTAGCGTTTTGCTTCGGCTGTAGGCGTTCCAGCTCGTAATATGAGATCAAAAAGCCTTAGTTTTATGCAAATACGCAAGATTCATGCGTTTCGAGCCGCCAAACAAGCCCCCATCGAATGCAAAGTCGCTTTATATCGAAATCGAACATTAGCGTTTTGCTTCGGCTGTAGGCGTTCCAGCTCGTAATATGAGATCAAAAAGCCTTAGTTTTACGTAATTACGCAAGATTCATGCGTTTCGAGCCATCAAACAAGCCCCCATCGAATGCAAATTCGCTTTATATCGAAATCGAACATTAGCGTTTTGCTTTAGCTGTAGGTCTTCCAGCTCGTAATATTAGATCAAAAAGCCTTAGTTTTACGTAAATACGCAAGATTCATGCGTTTCGAGCTGCCAAACAAGCCCCCATCGAATGCAAAGTCGCTTTATATCGAAATCGAACATTAGCGTTTTGCTTCGGCTGTAGGCGTTCCAGCTCATAATATGAGATCAAAAAGCCTTAGTTTTATGCAAATACGCAAGATTCATGCGTTTCGAGCCGCCAAACAAGCCCCCATCGAATGCAAAGTCGCTTTATATAGAAATCGAACATTAGCGTTTTGCTTTGGCTGTAGGCGCTCCAGCTCGTAATATGAGATCAAAAAGCCTTAGTTTTACGTAATTACGCAAGATTCATGCGTTTCGAGCCACCAAACAAGCCCCCATCGAATGCAAAGTCGCTTTATATCGAAATCGAACATTAGCGTTTTGCTTCGGCTGTAGGCGTTCCAGCTCGTAATATGAGATCAAAAAGCCTTAGTTTTACGTAAATACGCAAGATTCATGCGTTTCGAGCCGCCAAACAAGCCCACATCGAATGCAAAGTCGCTTTATATCGAAATCGAACATTAGCGGTTTGCTTCGGCTGTAGGCGTTCCAGCTCGTAATATGAGATCAAAAAGCCTTAGTTTTACGTAAATACGCAAGATTTATGCGTTTCGAGCCACCAAACAAGCCCCCACCGAATGCAAAGTCGCTTTATATCGAAATCGAACATTGGCGTTTTGCTTCGGCTGTAGGTGTTCCAGCTCGTAATATGAGATCAAAAAGCCTTAGTTTTATGCAAATACACAAGATTCGTGCGTTTCGAGCCGCCAAACAAGTCCCCATCGAATGCAAAGTCGCTTTATATCGAAATCGAACATTAGCGTTTTGCTTCGGCTGTAGGCGTTCCAGCTCATAATATGAGATCAAAAAGCCTTAGTTTTATGCAAATACGCAAGATTCATGCGTTTCGAGCCGCCAATCAAGCCCCCATCGTATGCAAAGTCGCTTTATATCGTAATCGAACATTAGCGTTTTGCGTTGGCTGTAGGCGTTCCGGCTCGTAATAAGAGATAGAAAAGCCTTATTTTTACGTAAATACGCAAGATTCATGCGTTTCGACCCGCCAAACAAGCCCCATCGAATGCAAAGTCGCTTTATATCGAAATCGAACATTAGCGTTTTGCTTCGGCTGTAGGCGTTCCAGCTGGTAATATGAGATCAAAAAGCCTTAGTTT
This sequence comes from Stenichneumon culpator, assembly GCA_964017025.1. NCBI lineage: Eukaryota > Metazoa > Arthropoda > Insecta > Hymenoptera > Ichneumonidae > Stenichneumon > Stenichneumon culpator. Next base: position 792,641 of record OZ024781.1, on the reverse strand, counting down.
TACGTAATTACGCAAGATTCATGCGTTTCGAGCCATCAAACAAGCCCCCATCGAATGCAAAGTCGCTTTATATCGAAATCGAACATTAGCGTTTTGCTTTGGCTGTAGGCGCTCCAGCTCGTAATATGAGATCAAAAAGCCTTAGTTTTACGTAATTACGCAAGATTCATGCGTTTCGAGCCATCAAACAAGCCCCCATCGAATGCAAATTCGCTTTATATCGAAATCGAACATTAGCGTTTTGCTTTAGCTGTAGGTCTTCCAGCTCGTAATATTAGATCAAAAAGCCTTCGTTTTATATAAATACGCAAGATTCATGCGTTTCGAGCCGCCAAACAAGCCCCCACCGAATGCAAATTCGCTTTATATCGAAATCGAACACTTGCGTTTTGCGTTGGCTGTAGGCGTTCCGGCTCGTAATAAGAGATAGAAAAGCCTTAGTTTCACGTAAATACGCGAGATTTATGCGTTTCGAGCCGCCAAACAAGCTCCCATCGAATGCAAATTCGCTTTAGATCGAAATCGAACATTAGCCTTTTGCTTCGGCTGTAGGCGTTCCAGCTCGTAATATGAGATCAAAAAGCCTTAGTTTTATGCAAATACGCAAGATTCATGCGTTTCGAGCCGCCAAACAAGCCCCCATCGAATGCAAAGTCGCTTTATATCGAAATCGAACATTAGCGTTCTGCGTTGGCTGTAGGCGTTCCGGCTCGTAATAAGAGATAGAAAAGCGTTAGTTTTATGCAAATACGCAAGATTCATGCGTTTCGAGCCGCCAAACAAGCCCCCATCGAATGCAAAGTCGCTTTATATCGAAATCGAACATTAGCGTTTTGCTTCGGCTGTAGGTGTTCCAGCTCGTAATATGAGATCAAAAAGCCTTAGTTTTATGCAAATACACAAGATTCGTGCGTTTCGAGCCGCCAAACAAGCCCCCATCGAATGCAATGTCGCTTTATATCGAAATCGAACATTAGCGTTTTGCTTCTGCTGTAGGAGTTCCAGCTCGTAATATAAGATAAAAAAGCCTTAGTTTTACGTAAATACGCAAGATTCATGCGTTTCGAGCTGCCAAACAAGCCCCCATCGAATGCAAAGTCGCTTTATATCGAAATCGAACATTAGCGTTTTGCTTCGGCTGTAGGCGTTCCAGCTCGTAATATGAGATCAAAAAGCCTTAGTTTTATGCAAATACGCAAGATTCATGCGTTTCGAGCCGCCAAACAAGCCCCCATCGAATGCAAAGTCGCTTTATATCGAAATCGAACATTAGCGTTTTGCTTTGGCTGTAGGCGCTCCAGCTCGTAATATGAGATCAAAAAGCCTTAGTTTTACGTAATTACGCAAGATTCATGCGTTTCGAGCCACCAAACAAGCCCCCATCGAATGCAAAGTCGCTTTATATCGAAATCGAACATTAGCGTTTTGCTTCGGCTGTAGGCGTTCCAGCTCGTAATATGAGATCAAAAAGCCTTAGTTTTACGTAATTACGCAAGATTCATGCGTTTCGAGCCATCAAACAAGCCCCCATCGAATGCAAATTCGCTTTATATCGAAATCGAACATTAGCGTTTTGCTTTAGCTGTAGGTCTTCCAGCTCGTAATATTAGATCAAAAAGCCTTCGTTTTATATAAATACGCAAGATTCATGCGTTTCGAGCCGCCAAACAAGCCCCCACCGAATGCAAATTCGCTTTATATCGAAATCGAACACTTGCGTTTTGCGTTGGCTGTAGGCGTTCCGGCTCGTAATAAGAGATAGAAAAGCCTTAGTTTCACGTAAATACGCGAGATTTATGCGTTTCGAGCCGCCAAACAAGCTCCCATCGAATGCAAATTCGCTTTAGATCGAAATCGAACATTAGCCTTTTGCTTCGGCTGTAGGCGTTCCAGCTCGTAATATGAGATCAAAAAGCCTTAGTTTTATGCAAATACGCAAGATTCATGCGTTTCGAGCCGCCAAACAAGCCCCCATCGAATGCAAAGTCGCTTTATATCGAAATCGAACATTAGCGTTCTGCGTTGGCTGTAGGCGTTCCGGCTCGTAATAAGAGATAGAAAAGCGTTAGTTTTACGTAAATACGCGAGATTTATGCGTTTCGAGCCGCCAAACAAGCCCCCATCGAATGCAAAGTCGCTTTATATCGAAATCGAACATTAGCGTTTTGCTTCTGCTGTAGGAGTTCCAGCTCGTAATATAAGATAAAAACGCCTTAGTTTTACGTAAATACGCAAGGTTCATGCGTTTCGAGCTGCCAAACAAGCCCCCATCGAATGCAAATTCGCTTTATATCGAAATCGAACATTAGCCTTTTGCTTTGGCTGTAGGTGTTCCAGCTCGTAATATTAGATCAAAAAGCCTTAGTTTTATGCAAATACGCAAGATTCATGCGTTTCGAGCCGCCAAACAAGCCCCCATCGAATGCAAAGTCGCTTTATATCGAAATCGAACATTAGCGTTTTGCTCCTGCTGTAGGCGTTCCGGCTCGTAATATAAGATAAAAAAGCCTTAGTTTCACGTAAATACGCATGATTCATGCGTTTCGAGCTGCCAAACAAGCCCCCATCGAATACAAAGTCGCTTTATATCGGAATCGAACATTAGCGTTTTGCTTCGGCTGTAGGCGTTCCAGCTCGTAATATGAGATCAAAAAGCCTTAGTTTTATGCAAATACGCAAGATTCATGCGTTTCGAGCCGCCAAACAAGCCCCCATCGAATGCAAAGTCGCTTTATATCGAAATCGAACATTAGCGTTTTGCATCGGCTGTAGGCGTTCCAGCTCGTAATATGAGATCAAAAAGCCTTAGTTTTACGTAATTACGCAAGATTTATGCGTGTCGAGCCACCAAACAAGCCCCCATCGAATGCAAAGTCGCTTTATATCGAAATCGAACATTGGCGTTTTGCTTCGGCTGTAGGTGTTCCAGCTCGTAATATGAGATCAAAAAGCCTTAGTTTTATGCAAATACACAAGATTCGTGCGTTTCGAGCCGCCAAACAAGCCCCCATCGAATGCAATGTCGCTTTATATCGAAATCGAACATTAGCGTTTTGCTTCTGCTGTAGGAGTTCCAGCTCGTAATATAAGATAAAAAAGCCTTAGTTTTACGTAAATACGCAAGATTCATGCGTTTCGAGCTGCCAAACAAGCCCCCATCGAATGCAAAGTCGCTTTATATCGAAATCGAACATTAGCGTTTTGCTTCGGCTGTAGGCGTTCCAGCTCGTAATATGAGATCAAAAAGCCTTAGTTTTATGCAAATACGCAAGATTCATGAGTTTCGAGCCGCCAAACAAGCTCCCATCGAATGCAAATTCGCTTTATATCGAAATCGAACATTAGCCTTTTGCTTTGGCTGTAGGTGTTCCAGCTCGTAATATTAGATCAAAAAGCCTTAGTTTTATGCAAATACGCAAGATTCATGCGTTTCGAGCCGCCAAACAAGCCCCCATCGAATGCAATGTCGCTTTATATCGAAATCGAACATTAGCGTTTTGCTTCTGCTGTAGGAGTTCCAGCTCGTAATATGAGATCAAAAAGCCTTAGTTTTATGCAAATACACAAGATTCGTGCGTTTCGAGCCGCCAAACAAGTCCCCATCGAATGCAAAGTCGCTTTATATCGAAATCGAACATTAGCGTTTTGCTTCGGCTGTAGGCGTTCCAGCTCATAATATGAGATCAAAAAGCCTTAGTTTTATGCAAATACGCAAGATTCATGCGTTTCGAGCCGCCAATCAAGCCCCCATCGTATGCAAAGTCGCTTTATATCGTAATCGAACATTAGCGTTTTGCGTTGGCTGTAGGCGTTCCGGCTCGTAATAAGAGATAGAAAAGCCTTATTTTTACGTAAATACGCAAGATTCATGCGTTTCGACCCGCCAAACAAGCCCCATCGAATGCAAAGTCGCTTTATATCGAAATCGAACATTAGCGTTTTGCTTCGGCTGTAGGCGTTCCAGCTGGTAATATGAGATCAAAAAGCCTTAGTTTTACGTAATTACGCAAGATTCATGCGTTTCGAGCCATCAAACAAGCCCCCATCGAATGCAAAGTCGCTTTATATCGAAATCGAACATTAGCGTTTTGCTTTGGCTGTAGGCGCTCCAGCTCGTAATATGAGATCAAAAAGCCTTAGTTTTACGTAATTACGCAAGATTCATGCGTTTCGAGCCATCAAACAAGCCCCCATCGAATGCAAATTCGCTTTATATCGAAATCGAACATTAGCGTTTTGCTTTAGCTGTAGGTCTTCCAGCTCGTAATATTAGATCAAAAAGCCTTCGTTTTATATAAATACGCAAGATTCATGCGTTTCGAGCCGCCAAACAAGCCCCCACCGAATGCAAATTCGCTTTATATCGAAATCGAACACTTGCGTTTTGCGTTGGCTGTAGGCGTTCCGGCTCGTAATAAGAGATAGAAAAGCCTTAGTTTCACGTAAATACGCGAGATTTATGCGTTTCGAGCCGCCAAACAAGCTCCCATCGAATGCAAATTCGCTTTAGATCGAAATCGAACATTAGCCTTTTGCTTCGGCTGTAGGCGTTCCAGCTCGTAATATGAGATCAAAAAGCCTTAGTTTTATGCAAATACGCAAGATTCATGCGTTTCGAGCCGCCAAACAAGCCCCCATCGAATGCAAAGTCGCTTTATATCGAAATCGAACATTAGCGTTCTGCGTTGGCTGTAGGCGTTCCGGCTCGTAATAAGAGATAGAAAAGCGTTAGTTTTATGCAAATACGCAAGATTCATGCGTTTCGAGCCGCCAAACAAGCCCCCATCGAATGCAAAGTCGCTTTATATCGAAATCGAACATTAGCGTTTTGCTTCGGCTGTAGGTGTTCCAGCTCGTAATATGAGATCAAAAAGCCTTAGTTTTATGCAAATACACAAGATTCGTGCGTTTCGAGCCGCCAAACAAGCCCCCATCGAATGCAATGTCGCTTTATATCGAAATCGAACATTAGCGTTTTGCTTCTGCTGTAGGAGTTCCAGCTCGTAATATAAGATAAAAAAGCCTTAGTTTTACGTAAATACGCAAGATTCATGCGTTTCGAGCTGCCAAACAAGCCCCCATCGAATGCAAAGTCGCTTTATATCGAAATCGAACATTAGCGTTTTGCTTCGGCTGTAGGCGTTCCAGCTCGTAATATGAGATCAAAAAGCCTTAGTTTTATGCAAATACGCAAGATTCATGCGTTTCGAGCCGCCAAACAAGCCCCCATCGAATGCAAAGTCGCTTTATATCGAAATCGAACATTAGCGTTTTGCTTTGGCTGTAGGCGCTCCAGCTCGTAATATGAGATCAAAAAGCCTTAGTTTTACGTAATTACGCAAGATTCATGCGTTTCGAGCCACCAAACAAGCCCCCATCGAATGCAAAGTCGCTTTATATCGAAATCGAACATTAGCGTTTTGCTTCGGCTGTAGGCGTTCCAGCTCGTAATATGAGATCAAAAAGCCTTAGTTTTACGTAATTACGCAAGATTCATGCGTTTCGAGCCATCAAACAAGCCCCCATCGAATGCAAATTCGCTTTATATCGAAATCGAACATTAGCGTTTTGCTTTAGCTGTAGGTCTTCCAGCTCGTAATATTAGATCAAAAAGCCTTCGTTTTATATAAATACGCAAGATTCATGCGTTTCGAGCCGCCAAACAAGCCCCCACCGAATGCAAATTCGCTTTATATCGAAATCGAACACTTGCGTTTTGCGTTGGCTGTAGGCGTTCCGGCTCGTAATAAGAGATAGAAAAGCCTTAGTTTCACGTAAATACGCGAGATTTATGCGTTTCGAGCCGCCAAACAAGCTCCCATCGAATGCAAATTCGCTTTAGATCGAAATCGAACATTAGCCTTTTGCTTCGGCTGTAGGCGTTCCAGCTCGTAATATGAGATCAAAAAGCCTTAGTTTTATGCAAATACGCAAGATTCATGCGTTTCGAGCCGCCAAACAAGCCCCCATCGAATGCAAAGTCGCTTTATATCGAAATCGAACATTAGCGTTCTGCGTTGGCTGTAGGCGTTCCGGCTCGTAATAAGAGATAGAAAAGCGTTAGTTTTACGTAAATACGCGAGATTTATGCGTTTCGAGCCGCCAAACAAGCCCCCATCGAATGCAAAGTCGCTTTATATCGAAATCGAACATTAGCGTTTTGCTTCTGCTGTAGGAGTTCCAGCTCGTAATATAAGATAAAAACGCCTTAGTTTTACGTAAATACGCAAGATTCATGCGTTTCGAGCTGCCAAACAAGCCCCCATCGAATGCAAATTCGCTTTATATCGAAATCGAACATTAGCCTTTTGCTTTGGCTGTAGGTGTTCCAGCTCGTAATATTAGATCAAAAAGCCTTAGTTTTATGCAAATACGCAAGATTCATGCGTTTCGAGCCGCCAAACAAGCCCCCATCGAATGCAAAGTCGCTTTATATCGAAATCGAACATTAGCGTTTTGCTCCTGCTGTAGGCGTTCCGGCTCGTAATATAAGATAAAAAAGCCTTAGTTTCACGTAAATACGCATGATTCATGCGTTTCGAGCTGCCAAACAAGCCCCCATCGAATACAAAGTCGCTTTATATCGGAATCGAACATTAGCGTTTTGCTTCGGCTGTAGGCGTTCCAGCTCGTAATATGAGATCAAAAAGCCTTAGTTTTATGCAAATACGCAAGATTCATGCGTTTCGAGCCGCCAAACAAGCCCCCATCGAATGCAAAGTCGCTTTATATCGAAATCGAACATTAGCGTTTTGCATCGGCTGTAGGCGTTCCAGCTCGTAATATGAGATCAAAAAGCCTTAGTTTTACGTAATTACGCAAGATTTATGCGTGTCGAGCCACCAAACAAGCCCCCATCGAATGCAAAGTCGCTTTATATCGAAATCGAACATTGGCGTTTTGCTTCGGCTGTAGGTGTTCCAGCTCGTAATATGAGATCAAAAAGCCTTAGTTTTATGCAAATACACAAGATTCGTGCGTTTCGAGCCGCCAAACAAGCCCCCATCGAATGCAATGTCGCTTTATATCGAAATCGAACATTAGCGTTTTGCTTCTGCTGTAGGAGTTCCAGCTCGTAATATAAGATAAAAAAGCCTTAGTTTTACGTAAATACGCAAGATTCATGCGTTTCGAGCTGCCAAACAAGCCCCCATCGAATGCAAAGTCGCTTTATATCGAAATCGAACATTAGCGTTTTGCTTCGGCTGTAGGCGTTCCAGCTCGTAATATGAGATCAAAAAGCCTTAGTTTTATGCAAATACGCAAGATTCATGAGTTTCGAGCCGCCAAACAAGCTCCCATCGAATGCAAATTCGCTTTATATCGAAATCGAACATTAGCCTTTTGCTTTGGCTGTAGGTGTTCCAGCTCGTAATATTAGATCAAAAAGCCTTAGTTTTATGCAAATACGCAAGATTCATGCGTTTCGAGCCGCCAAACAAGCCCCCATCGAATGCAATGTCGCTTTATATCGAAATCGAACATTAGCGTTTTGCTTCTGCTGTAGGAGTTCCAGCTCGTAATATAAGATAAAAAAGCGTTAGTTTTACGTAAATACGCAAGATTCATGCGTTTCGAGCTGCCAAACAAGCTCCCATCGAATGCAAATTCGCTTTATATCGAAATCGAACATTAGCCTTTTGCTTTGGCTGTAGGTGTTCCAGCTCGTAATATTAGATCAAAAAGCCTTAGTTTTATGCAAATACGCAAGATTCATGCGTTTCGAGCCGCCAAACAAGCCCCCATCGAATGCAAAGTCGCTTTATATCGAAATCGAACATTAGCGTTTTGCTCCTGCTGTAGGCGTTCCGGCTCGTAATATAAGATAAAAAAGCCTTAGTTTCACGTAAATACGCATGATTCATGCGTTTCGAGCTGCCAAACAAGCCCCCATCGAATACAAAGTCGCTTTATATCGGAATCGAACATTAGCGTTTTGCTTCGGCTGTAGGCGTTCCAGCTCGTAATATGAGATCAAAAAGCCTTAGTTTTATGCAAATACGCAAGATTCATGCGTTTCGAGCCGCCAAACAAGCCCCCATCGAATGCAAAGTCGCTTTATATCGAAATCGAACATTAGCGTTTTGCATCGGCTGTAGGCGTTCCAGCTCGTAATATGAGATCAAAAAGCCTTAGTTTTACGTAATTACGCAAGATTTATGCGTGTCGAGCCACCAAACAAGCCCCCATCGAATGCAAAGTCGCTTTATATCGAAATCGAACATTGGCGTTTTGCTTCGGCTGTAGGTGTTCCAGCTCGTAATATGAGATCAAAAAGCCTTAGTTTTATGCAAATACACAAGATTCGTGCGTTTCGAGCCGCCAAACAAGCCCCCATCGAATGCAATGTCGCTTTATATCGAAATCGAACATTAGCGTTTTGCTTCTGCTGTAGGAGTTCCAGCTCGTAATATAAGATAAAAAAGCCTTAGTTTTACGTAAATACGCAAGATTCATGCGTTTCGAGCTGCCAAACAAGCCCCCATCGAATGCAAAGTCGCTTTATATCGAAATCGAACATTAGCGTTTTGCTTCGGCTGTAGGCGTTCCAGCTCGTAATATGAGATCAAAAAGCCTTAGTTTTATGCAAATACGCAAGATTCATGAGTTTCGAGCCGCCAAACAAGCTCCCATCGAATGCAAATTCGCTTTATATCGAAATCGAACATTAGCCTTTTGCTTTGGCTGTAGGTGTTCCAGCTCGTAATATTAGATCAAAAAGCCTTAGTTTTATGCAAATACGCAAGATTCATGCGTTTCGAGCCGCCAAACAAGCCCCCATCGAATGCAATGTCGCTTTATATCGAAATCGAACATTAGCGTTTTGCTTCTGCTGTAGGAGTTCCAGCTCGTAATATAAGATAAAAAAGCCTTAGTTTTACGTAAATACGCAAGATTCATGCGTTTCGAGCTGCCAAACAAGCCCCCATCGAATGCAAAGTCGCTTTATATCGAAATCGAACATTAGCGTTTTGCTTCGGCTGTAGGCGTTCCAGCTCATAATATGAGATCAAAAAGCCTTAGTTTTATGCAAATACGCAAGATTCATGCGTTTCGAGCCGCCAAACAAGCCCCCATCGAATGCAAAGTCGCTTTATATCTAAATCGAACATTAGCGTTTTGCTTTGGCTGTAGGCGCTCCAGCTCGTAATATGAGATCAAAAAGCCTTAGTTTTACGTAATTACGCAAGATTCATGCGTTTCGAGCCACCAAACAAGCCCCCATCGAATGCAAAGTCGCTTTATATCGAAATCGAACATTAGCGTTTTGCTTCGGCTGTAGGCGTTCCAGCTCGTAATATGAGATCAAAAAGCCTTAGTTTTACGTAATTACGCAAGATTCATGCGTTTCGAGCCATCAAACAAGCCCCCATCGAATGCAAATTCGCTTTATATCGAAATCGAACATTAGCGTTTTGCTTTAGCTGTAGGTCTTCCAGCTCGTAATATTAGATCAAAAAGCCTTCGTTTTATATAAATACGCAAGATTCATGCGTTTCGAGCCGCCAAACAAGCCCCCACCGAATGCAAATTCGCTTTATATCTAAATCGAACACTTGCGTTTTGCGTTGGCTGTAGGCGTTCCGGCTCGTAATAAGAGATAGAAAAGCCTTAGTTTCACGTAAATACGCGAGATTTATGCGTTTCGAGCCGCCAAACAAGCTCCCATCGAATGCAAATTCGCTTTAGATCGAAATCGAACATTAGCCTTTTGCTTCGGCTGTAGGCGTTCCAGCTCGTAATATGAGATCAAAAAGCCTTAGTTTTATGCAAATACGCAAGATTCATGCGTTTCGAGCCGCCAAACAAGCCCCCATCGAATGCAAAGTCGCTTTATATCGAAATCGAACATTAGCGTTTTGCTTCGGCTGTAGGCGTTCCAGCTCGTAATATGAGATCAAAAAGCCTTAGTTTTATGCAAATACGCAAGATTCATGCGTTTCGAGCCGCCAAACAAGCCCCCATCGAATGCAAAGTCGCTTTATATCGAAATCGAACATTAGCGTTTTGCTTCGGCTGTAGGCGTTCCAGCTCGTAATATGAGATCAAAAAGCCTTAGTTTTACGTAATTACGCAAGATTCATGCGTTTCGAGCCATCAAACAAGCCCCCATCGAATGCAAATTCGCTTTATATCGAAATCGAACATTAGCGTTTTGCTTTAGCTGTAGGTCTTCCAGCTCGTAATATTAGATCAAAAAGCCTTAGTTTTACGTAAATACGCAAGATTCATGCGTTTCGAGCTGCCAAACAAGCCCCCATCGAATGCAAAGTCGCTTTATATCGAAATCGAACATTAGCGTTTTGCTTCGGCTGTAGGCGTTCCAGCTCATAATATGAGATCAAAAAGCCTTAGTTTTATGCAAATACGCAAGATTCATGCGTTTCGAGCCGCCAAACAAGCCCCCATCGAATGCAAAGTCGCTTTATATAGAAATCGAACATTAGCGTTTTGCTTTGGCTGTAGGCGCTCCAGCTCGTAATATGAGATCAAAAAGCCTTAGTTTTACGTAATTACGCAAGATTCATGCGTTTCGAGCCACCAAACAAGCCCCCATCGAATGCAAAGTCGCTTTATATCGAAATCGAACATTAGCGTTTTGCTTCGGCTGTAGGCGTTCCAGCTCGTAATATGAGATCAAAAAGCCTTAGTTTTACGTAAATACGCAAGATTCATGCGTTTCGAGCCGCCAAACAAGCCCACATCGAATGCAAAGTCGCTTTATATCGAAATCGAACATTAGCGGTTTGCTTCGGCTGTAGGCGTTCCAGCTCGTAATATGAGATCAAAAAGCCTTAGTTTTACGTAAATACGCAAGATTTATGCGTTTCGAGCCACCAAACAAGCCCCCACCGAATGCAAAGTCGCTTTATATCGAAATCGAACATTGGCGTTTTGCTTCGGCTGTAGGTGTTCCAGCTCGTAATATGAGATCAAAAAGCCTTAGTTTTATGCAAATACACAAGATTCGTGCGTTTCGAGCCGCCAAACAAGTCCCCATCGAATGCAAAGTCGCTTTATATCGAAATCGAACATTAGCGTTTTGCTTCGGCTGTAGGCGTTCCAGCTCATAATATGAGATCAAAAAGCCTTAGTTTTATGCAAATACGCAAGATTCATGCGTTTCGAGCCGCCAATCAAGCCCCCATCGTATGCAAAGTCGCTTTATATCGTAATCGAACATTAGCGTTTTGCGTTGGCTGTAGGCGTTCCGGCTCGTAATAAGAGATAGAAAAGCCTTATTTTTACGTAAATACGCAAGATTCATGCGTTTCGACCCGCCAAACAAGCCCCATCGAATGCAAAGTCGCTTTATATCGAAATCGAACATTAGCGTTTTGCTTCGGCTGTAGGCGTTCCAGCTGGTAATATGAGATCAAAAAGCCTTAGTTTTACGTAATTACGCAAGATTCATGCGTTTCGAGCCATCAAACAAGCCCCCATCGAATGCAAAGTCGCTTTATATCGAAATCGAACATTAGCGTTTTGCTTTGGCTGTAGGCGCTCCAGCTCGTAATATGAGATCAAAAAGCCTTAGTTTTACGTAATTACGCAAGATTCATGCGTTTCGAGCCATCAAACAAGCCCCCATCGAATGCAAATTCGCTTTATATCGAAATCGAACATTAGCGTTTTGCTTTAGCTGTAGGTCTTCCAGCTCGTAATATTAGATCAAAAAGCCTTCGTTTTATATAAATACGCAAGATTCATGCGTTTCGAGCCGCCAAACAAGCCCCCACCGAATGCAAATTCGCTTTATATCGAAATCGAACACTTGCGTTTTGCGTTGGCTGTAGGCGTTCCGGCTCGTAATAAGAGATAGAAAAGCCTTAGTTTCACGTAAATACGCGAGATTTATGCGTTTCGAGCCGCCAAACAAGCTCCCATCGAATGCAAATTCGCTTTAGATCGAAATCGAACATTAGCCTTTTGCTTCGGCTGTAGGCGTTCCAGCTCGTAATATGAGATCAAAAAGCCTTAGTTTTACGTAATTACGCAAGATTCATGCGTTTCGAGCCATCAAACAAGCCCCCATCGAATGCAAATTCGCTTTATATCGAAATCGAACATTAGCGTTTTGCTTTAGCTGTAGGTCTTCCAGCTCGTAATATTAGATCAAAAAGCCTTCGTTTTATATAAATACGCAAGATTCATGCGTTTCGAGCCGCCAAACAAGCCCCCACCGAATGCAAATTCGCTTTATATCGAAATCGAACACTTGCGTTTTGCGTTGGCTGTAGGCGTTCCGGCTCGTAATAAGAGATAGAAAAGCCTTAGTTTCACGTAAATACGCGAGATTTATGCGTTTCGAGCCGCCAAACAAGCTCCCATCGAATGCAAATTCGCTTTAGATCGAAATCGAACATTAGCCTTTTGCTTCGGCTGTAGGCGTTCCAGCTCGTAATATGAGATCAAAAAGCCTTAGTTTTATGCAAATACGCAAGATTCATGCGTTTCGAGCCGCCAAACAAGCCCCCATCGAATGCAAAGTCGCTTTATATCGAAATCGAACATTAGCGTTCTGCGTTGGCTGTAGGCGTTCCGGCTCGTAATAAGAGATAGAAAAGCGTTAGTTTTACGTAAATACGCGAGATTTATGCGTTTCGAGCCGCCAAACAAGCTCCCATCGAATGGAAATTCGCTTTATATCGAAACCGAACATTAGCCTTTTGCTTTGGCTGTAGGTGTTCCAGCTCGTAATATGAGATCAAAAAGCCTTAGTTTTATGCAAATACGCATGATTCATGCGTTTCGAGCCGCCAAACAAGCCCCCATCGAATGCAAAGTCGCTTTATATCGAAATCGAACATTAGCGTTTTGCTTCTGCTGTAGGAGTTCCAGCTCGTAATATAAGATAAAAACGCCTTAGTTTTACGTAAATACGCAAGATTCATGCGTTTCGAGCTGCCAAACAAGCCCCCATCGAATGCAAATTCGCTTTATATCGAAATCGAAAATTAGCCTTTTGCTTTGGCTGTAGGTGTTCCAGCTCCTAATATTAGATCAAAAAGCCTTAGTTTTATGCAAATACGCAAGATTCATGCGTTTCGAGCCGCCAAACAAGCCCCCATCGAATGCAAAGTCGCTTTATATCGAAATCGAACATTAGCGTTTTGCTTCGGCTGTAGGTGTTCCAGCTCGTAATATGAGATCAAAAAGCCTTAGTTTTATGCAAATACGCAAGATTCATGCGTTTCGAGCCGCCAAACAAGCCCCCATCGAATGCAAAGTCGCTTTATATCGAAATCGAACATTAGCGTTTTGCTTCGGCTGTAGGTGTTCCAGCTCGTAATATGAGATCAAAAAGCCTTAGTTTTATGTAAATACGCAATGTTTTTGCATTTCGAGCTGCCAAACAAGCCCTCATCGAATGCAAATTCGCTTTATATCGAAATCGAACATTAGCGTTTTGCTTTAGCTGTAGGTCTTCCAGCTCGTAATATTAGATCAAAAAGCCTTCGTTTTATATAAATACGCAAGATTCATGCGTTTCGAGCCGCCAAACAAGCCCCCACCGAATGCAAATTCGCTTTAGATCGAAATCGAACATTAGCCTTTTGCTTTGGCTGTAGGTGTTCCAGCTCGTAATATTAGATCAAAAAGCCTTAGTTTTATGCAAATACGCAAGATTCATGCGTTTCGAGCCGCCAAACAAGCCCCCATCGAATGCAATGTCGCTTTATATCGAAATCGAACATTAGCGTTTTGCTTCTGCTGTAGGAGTTCCAGCTCGTAATATAAGATAAAAAAGCCTTAGTGTTACGTAAATACGCAAGATTCATGCGTTTCGAGCTGCCAAACAAGCCCCCATCGAATGCAGAGTCGCTTTATATCGAAATCGAACATTAGCGTTTTGCTTCGGCTGTAGGCGTTCCAGCTCGTAATATGAGATCAAAAAGCCTTAGTTTTATGCAAATACGCAAGATTCATGCGTTTCGAGCCGCCAAACAAGCCCCCATCGAATGCAAAGTCGCTTTATATCGAAATCGAACATTAGCGTTCTGCGTTGGCTGTAGGCGTTCCGGCTCGTAATAAGAGATAGAAAAGCCTTAGTTTTACGTAAATACGCGAGATTTATGCGTTTCGAGCCGCCAAACAAGCTCCCATCGAATGGAAATTCGCTTTATATCGAAACCGAACATTAGCCTTTTGCTTTGGCTGTAGGTGTTCCAGCTCGTAATATGAGATCAAAAAGCCTTAGTTTTATGCAAATACGCAAGATTCATGCGTTTCGAGCCGCCAAACAAGCCCCCATCGAATGCAAAGTCGCTTTATATCGAAATCGAACATTAGCGTTCTGCGTTGGCTGTAGGCGTTCCGGCTCGTAATAAGAGATAGAAAAGCCTTAGTTTTACGTAAATACGCGAGATTTATGCGTTTCGAGCCGCCAAACAAGCTCCCATCGAATGCAAATTCGCTTTATATCGAAATCGAACATTAGCGTTTTGCTTCGGCTGTAGGTGTTCCAGCTCGTAATATGAGATCAAAAAGCCTTAGTTTTATGCAAATACGCAAGATTCATGCGTTTCGAGCCGCCAAACAAGCCCCCATCGAATGCAATGTCGCTTTATATCGAAATCGAACATTAGCGTTTTGCTTCTGCTGTAGGAGTTCCAGCTCGTAATATAAGATAAAAAAAGCCTTAGTTTTACGTAAATACGCAAGATTCATGCGTTTCGAGCTGCCAAACAAGCCCCCATCGAATGCAAAGTCGCTTTATATCGAAATCGAACATTAGCGTTTTGCTTCGGCTGTAGGCGTTCCAGCTCATAATATGAGATCAAAAAGCCTTAGTTTTATGCAAATACGCAAGAATCATGCGTTTCGAGCCGCCAATCAAGCCCCCATCGTATGCAAAGTCGCTTTATATCGTAATCGAACATTAGCGTTTTGCGTTGGCTGTAGGCGTTCCGGCTCGTAATAAGAGATAGAAAAGCCTTAGTTTTACGTAATTACGCAAGATTCATGCGTTTCGAGCCACCAAACAAGCCCCCATCGAATGCAAAGTCGCTTTATATCGAAATCGAACATTAGCGTTTTGCTTCGGCTGTAGGCGTTCCAGCTCGTAATATGAGATCAAAAAGCCTTAGTTTTACGTAATTACGCAAGATTCATGCGTTTCGAGCCATCAAACAAGCCCCCATCGAATGCAAATTCGCTTTATATCGAAATCGAACATTAGCGTTTTGCTTTAGCTGTAGGTCTTCCAGCTCGTAATATTAGATCAAAAAGCCTTCGTTTTATATAAATACGCAAGATTCATGCGTTTCGAGCCGCCAAACAAGCCCCCACCGAATGCAAATTCGCTTTATATCTAAATCGAACACTTGCGTTTTGCGTTGGCTGTAGGCGTTCCGGCTCGTAATAAGAGATAGAAAAGCCTTAGTTTCACGTAAATACGCGAGATTTATGCGTTTCGAGCCGCCAAACAAGCTCCCATCGAATGCAAATTCGCTTTAGATCGAAATCGAACATTAGCCTTTTGCTTCGGCTGTAGGCGTTCCAGCTCGTAATATGAGATCAAAAAGCCTTAGTTTTATGCAAATACGCAAGATTCATGCGTTTCGAGCCGCCAAACAAGCCCCCATCGAATGCAAAGTCGCTTTATATCGAAATCGAACATTAGCGTTCTGCGTTGGCTGTAGGCGTTCCGGCTCGTAATAAGAGATAGAAAAGCGTTAGTTTTATGCAAATACGCAAGATTCATGCGTTTCGAGCCGCCAAACAAGCCCCCATCGAATGCAAAGTCGCTTTATATCGAAATCGAACATTAGCGTTTTGCTTCGGCTGTAGGCGTTCCAGCTCGTAATATGAGATCAAAAAGCCTTAGTTTTATGCAAATACGCAAGATTCATGCGTTTCGAGCCGCCAAACAAGCCCCCATCGAATGCAAAGTCGCTTTATATCGAAATCGAACATTAGCGTTTTGCTTCGGCTGTAGGCGTTCCAGCTCGTAATATGAGATCAAAAAGCCTTAGTTTTACGTAATTACGCAAGATTCATGCGTTTCGAGCCATCAAACAAGCCCCCATCGAATGCAAATTCGCTTTATATCGAAATCGAACATTAGCGTTTTGCTTTAGCTGTAGGTCTTCCAGCTCGTAATATTAGATCAAAAAGCCTTAGTTTTACGTAAATACGCAAGATTCATGCGTTTCGAGCTGCCAAACAAGCCCCCATCGAATGCAAAGTCGCTTTATATCGAAATCGAACATTAGCGTTTTGCTTCGGCTGTAGGCGTTCCAGCTCATAATATGAGATCAAAAAGCCTTAGTTTTATGCAAATACGCAAGATTCATGCGTTTCGAGCCGCCAAACAAGCCCCCATCGAATGCAAAGTCGCTTTATATAGAAATCGAACATTAGCGTTTTGCTTTGGCTGTAGGCGCTCCAGCTCGTAATATGAGATCAAAAAGCCTTAGTTTTACGTAATTACGCAAGATTCATGCGTTTCGAGCCACCAAACAAGCCCCCATCGAATGCAAAGTCGCTTTATATCGAAATCGAACATTAGCGTTTTGCTTCGGCTGTAGGCGTTCCAGCTCGTAATATGAGATCAAAAAGCCTTAGTTTTACGTAAATACGCAAGATTCATGCGTTTCGAGCCGCCAAACAAGCCCACATCGAATGCAAAGTCGCTTTATATCGAAATCGAACATTAGCGGTTTGCTTCGGCTGTAGGCGTTCCAGCTCGTAATATGAGATCAAAAAGCCTTAGTTTTACGTAAATACGCAAGATTTATGCGTTTCGAGCCACCAAACAAGCCCCCACCGAATGCAAAGTCGCTTTATATCGAAATCGAACATTGGCGTTTTGCTTCGGCTGTAGGTGTTCCAGCTCGTAATATGAGATCAAAAAGCCTTAGTTTTATGCAAATACACAAGATTCGTGCGTTTCGAGCCGCCAAACAAGTCCCCATCGAATGCAAAGTCGCTTTATATCGAAATCGAACATTAGCGTTTTGCTTCGGCTGTAGGCGTTCCAGCTCATAATATGAGATCAAAAAGCCTTAGTTTTATGCAAATACGCAAGATTCATGCGTTTCGAGCCGCCAATCAAGCCCCCATCGTATGCAAAGTCGCTTTATATCGTAATCGAACATTAGCGTTTTGCGTTGGCTGTAGGCGTTCCGGCTCGTAATAAGAGATAGAAAAGCCTTATTTTTACGTAAATACGCAAGATTCATGCGTTTCGACCCGCCAAACAAGCCCCATCGAATGCAAAGTCGCTTTATATCGAAATCGAACATTAGCGTTTTGCTTCGGCTGTAGGCGTTCCAGCTGGTAATATGAGATCAAAAAGCCTTAGTTTTACGTAATTACGCAAGATTCATGCGTTTCGAGCCATCAAACAAGCCCCCATCGAATGCAAAGTCGCTTTATATCGAAATCGAACATTAGCGTTTTGCTTTGGCTGTAGGCGCTCCAGCTCGTAATATGAGATCAAAAAGCCTTAGTTTTACGTAATTACGCAAGATTCATGCGTTTCGAGCCATCAAACAAGCCCCCATCGAATGCAAATTCGCTTTATATCGAAATCGAACATTAGCGTTTTGCTTTAGCTGTAGGTCTTCCAGCTCGTAATATTAGATCAAAAAGCCTTCGTTTTATATAAATACGCAAGATTCATGCGTTTCGAGCCGCCAAACAAGCCCCCACCGAATGCAAATTCGCTTTATATCGAAATCGAACACTTGCGTTTTGCGTTGGCTGTAGGCGTTCCGGCTCGTAATAAGAGATAGAAAAGCCTTAGTTTCACGTAAATACGCGAGATTTATGCGTTTCGAGCCACCAAACAAGCTCCCATCGAATGCAAATTCGCTTTAGATCGAAATCGAACATTAGCCTTTTGCTTCGGCTGTAGGTGTTCCAGCTCGTAATATGAGATCAAAAAGCCTTAGTTTTATGCAAATACGCAAGATTCATGCGTTTCGAGCCGCCAAACAAGCCCCCATCGAATGCAATGTCGCTTTATATCGAAATCGAACATTAGCGTTTTGCTTCTGCTGTAGGAGTTCCAGCTCGTAATATAAGATAAAAAAAGCCTTAGTTTTACGTAAATACGCAAGATTCATGCGTTTCGAGCTGCCAAACAAGCCCCCATCGAATGCAAAGTCGCTTTATATCGAAATCGAACATTAGCGTTTTGCTTCGGCTGTAGGCGTTCCAGCTCATAATATGAGATCAAAAAGCCTTAGTTTTATGCAAATACGCAAGAATCATGCGTTTCGAGCCGCCAATCAAGCCCCCATCGTATGCAAAGTCGCTTTATATCGTAATCGAACATTAGCGTTTTGCGTTGGCTGTAGGCGTTCCGGCTCGTAATAAGAGATAGAAAAGCCTTATTTTTACGTAAATACGCGAGATTTATGCGTTTCGAGCCGCCAAACAAGCTCCCATCGAATGCAAATTCGCTTTATATCGAAATCGAACATTAGCCTTTTGCTTTGGCTGTAGGTGTTCCAGCTCGTAATATTAGATCAAACAGCCTCAGTTTTAAGCAAATACGCAAGATTCATGCGTTTCGACCCGCCAAACAAGCCCCATCGAATGCAAAGTCGCTTTATATCGAAATCGAACATTAGCGTTTTGCTTCGGCTGTAGGCGTTCCAGCTCGTAATATGAGATCAAAAAGCCTTAGTTTTACGTAATTACGCAAGATTCATGCGTTTCGAGCCATCAAACAAGCCCCCATCGAATGCAAATTCGCTTTATATCGAAATCGAACATTAGCGTTTTGCTTTAGCTGTAGGTCTTCCAGCTCGTAATATTAGATCAAAAAGCCTTCGTTTTATATAAATACGCAAGATTCATGCGTTTCGAGCCGCCAAACAAGCCCCCATCGAATGCAAAGTCGCTTTATATCGAAATCGAACATTAGCGTTCTGCGTTGGCTGTAGGCGTTCCGGCTCGTAATAAGAGATAGAAAAGCCTTAGTTTCACGTAAATACGCGAGATTTATGCGTTTCGAGCCGCCAAACAAGCTCCCATCGAATGCAAATTCGCTTTAGATCGAAATCGAACATTAGCCTTTTGCTTTGGCTGTAGGTGTTCCAGCTCGTAATATTAGATCAAAAAGCCTTAGTTTTATGCAAATACGCAAGATTCATGCGTTTCGAGCCGCCAAACAAGCCCCCATCGAATGCAATGTCGCTTTATATCGAAATCGAACATTAGCGTTTTGCTTCTGCTGTAGGAGTTCCAGCTCGTAATATAAGATAAAAAAGCCTTAGTGTTACGTAAATACGCAAGATTCATGCGTTTCGAGCTGCCAAACAAGCCCCCATCGAATGCAGAGTCGCTTTATATCGAAATCGAACATTAGCGTTTTGCTTCGGCTGTAGGCGTTCCAGCTCGTAATATGAGATCAAAAAGCCTTAGTTTTATGCAAATACGCAAGATTCATGCGTTTCGAGCCGCCAAACAAGCCCCCATCGAATGCAAAGTCGCTTTATATCGAAATCGAACATTAGCGTTCTGCGTTGGCTGTAGGCGTTCCGGCTCGTAATAAGAGATAGAAAAGCCTTAGTTTTACGTAAATACGCGAGATTTATGCGTTTCGAGCCGCCAAACAAGCTCCCATCGAATGGAAATTCGCTTTATATCGAAACCGAACATTAGCCTTTTGCTTTGGCTGTAGGTGTTCCAGCTCGTAATATGAGATCAAAAAGCCTTAGTTTTATGCAAATACGCAAGATTCATGCGTTTCCAGCCGCCAAACAAGCCCCCATCGAATGCAAAGTCGCTTTATATCGAAATCGAACATTAGCGTTCTGCGTTGGCTGTAGGCGTTCCGGCTCGTAATAAGAGATAGAAAAGCCTTAGTTTTACGTAAATACGCGAGATTTATGCGTTTCGAGCCGCCAAACAAGCTCCCATCGAATGCAAATTCGCTTTATATCGAAATCGAACATTAGCCTTTTGCTTTGGCTGTAGGTGTTCCAGCTCGTAATATTAGATCAAAAAGCCTTAGTTTTATGCAAATACGCAAGATTCATGCGTTTCGAGCCGTCAAACAAGCCCCCATCGAATGCAAAGTCGCTCTATATCGAAATCGAACATTAGCGTTTTGCTTCTGCTGTAGGAGTTCCAGCTCGTAATATAAGATAAAAAAGCCTTAGTTTCACGTAAATACGCAAGATTCATGCGTTTCGAGCTGCCAAACAAGCCCCCATCGAATACAAAGTCGCTTTATATCGAAATCGAACATTAGCGTTTTGCTTCGGCTGTAGGTGTTCCAGCTCGTAATATGAGATCAAAAAGCCTTAGTTTTATGCAAATACGCAAGATTCATGCGTTTCGAGCCGCCAAACAAGCCCCCATCGAATGCAATGTCGCTTTATATCGAAATCGAACATTAGCGTTTTGCTTCTGCTGTAGGAGTTCCAGCTCGTAATATAAGATAAAAAAAGCCTTAGTTTTACGTAAATACGCAAGATTCATGCGTTTCGAGCTGCCAAACAAGCCCCCATCGAATGCAAAGTCGCTTTATATCGAAATCGAACATTAGCGTTTTGCTTCGGCTGTAGGCGTTCCAGCTCATAATATGAGATCAAAAAGCCTTAGTTTTATGCAAATACGCAAGAATCATGCGTTTCGAGCCGCCAATCAAGCCCCCATCGTATGCAAAGTCGCTTTATATCGTAATCGAACATTAGCGTTTTGCGTTGGCTGTAGGCGTTCCGGCTCGTAATAAGAGATAGAAAAGCCTTATTTTTACGTAAATACGCGAGATTTATGCGTTTCGAGCCGCCAAACAAGCTCCCATCGAATGCAAATTCGCTTTATATCGAAATCGAACATTAGCCTTTTGCTTTGGCTGTAGGTGTTCCAGCTCGTAATATTAGATCAAACAGCCTCAGTTTTAAGCAAATACGCAAGATTCATGCGTTTCGAGCCGCCAAACAAGCCCCCATCGAATGCAAAGTCGCTTTATATCGAAATCGAACATTAGCGTTTTGCTTCTGCTGTAGGAGTTCCAGCTCGTAATATAAGATAAAAAAGCCTTAGTTTTACGTAAATACGCAAGATTCATGCGTTTCGAGCCGCCAAACAAGCCCACATCGAATGCAAAGTCGCTTTATATCGAAATCGAACATTAGCGGTTTGCTTCGGCTGTAGGCGTTCCAGCTCGTAATATGAGATCAAAAAGCCTTAGTTTTACGTAAATACGCAAGATTTATGCGTTTCGAGCCACCAAACAAGCCCCCATCGAATGCAAATTCGCTTTATATCGATTTCGAACATTAGCGTTTTGCTTTAGCTGTAGGTCTTCCAGCTCGTAATATTAGATCAAAAAGCCTTCGTTTTATATGAATACGCAAGATTCATGCGTTTCGAGCCGCCAAACAAGCCCCCACCGAATGCAAATTTGCTTTATATCGAAATCGAACACTTGCGTTTTGCGTTGGCTGTAGGCGTTCCGGCTCGTAATAAGAGATAGAAAAGCCTTAGTTTTACGTAAATACGTCAGATTTATGCGTTTCGAGCCGCCAAACAAGCTCCCATCGAATGCAAAGTCGCTTTATATCGAAATCGAACATTAGCGTTTTGCTTTAGCTGTAGGTCTTGCAGCTCGTAATGAAAGATAAAAACGCCTTAGTTTTACGTAAATACGCAAGATTCATGCGTTTCGAGCTGCCAAACAAGCCCCCATCGAATGCAAATTCGCTTTATATCGAAATCGAAAATTAGCGTTTTGCTTTAGCTGTAGGTCTTCCAGCTCGTAATATTAGATCAAAAAGCCTTAGTTTTATGCAAATACGCAAGATTCATGCGTTTCGAGCCGCCAAACAAGCCCCCATCGAATGCAAAGTCGCTTTATATCGAAATCGAACATTAGCGTTTTGCTTCGGCTGTAGGTGTTCCAGCTCGTAATATGAGATCAAAAAGCCTTAGTTTTATGCAAATACGCAAGATTCATGCGTTTCGAGCCGCCAAACAAGCCCCCATCGAATGCAAAGTCGCTTTATATCGAAATCGAACATTAGCGTTTTGCTTCGGCTGTAGGTGTTCCAGCTCGTAATATGAGATCAAAAAGCCTTAGTTTTATGTAAATACGCAATGTTTTTGCATTTCGAGCTGCCAAACAAGCCCTCATCGAATGCAAATTCGCTTTATATCGAAATCGAACACTTGCGTTTTGCGTTGGCTGTAGGCGTTCCGGCTCGTAATAAGCGATAGAAAAGCCTTAGTTTTACGTACATACGCGAGATTTATGCGTTTCGAGCCGCCAAACAAGCTCCCATCGAATGCAAATTCGCTTTATATCGAAATCGAACATTAGCCTTTTGCTTCGGCTGTAGGTGTTCCAGCTCGTAATATTAGATCAAAAAGCCTTAGTTTTATGCAAATACGCAAGATTCATGCGTTTCGAGCCGCCAAACAAGCCCCCATCGAATGCAAAGTCGCTTTATATCGAAATCGAACATTAGCGTTTTGCTTCTGCTGTAGGAGTTCCAGCTCGTAATATAAGATAAAAACGCCTTAGTTTTACGTAAATACGCAAGATTCATGCGTTTCGAGCTGCCAAACAAGCCCCCATCGAATGCAAATTCGCTTTAAATCGAAATCGAAAATTAGCCTTTTGCTTTGACTGTAGGTGTTCCAGCTCGTAATATTAGATCAAAAAGCCTTAGTTTTATGCAAATACGCAAGATTCATGCGTTTCGAGCCGCCAAACAAGCCCCCATCGAATGCAAAGTCGCTTTATATCGAAATCGAACATTAGCGTTTTGCTTCGGCTGTAGGTGTTCCAGCTCGTAATATGAGATCAAAAAGCCTTAGTTTTACGTAATTACGCAAGATTTATGCGTTTCGAGCCACCAAACAAGCCCCCATCGAATGCAAAGTCGCTTTATATCGAAATCGAACATTAGCGTTTTGCTTCGGCTGTAGGTGTTCCAGCTCGTAATATGAGATCATAAAGCCTTAGTTTTATGCAAATACGCAAGATTCATGCGTTTCGAGCCGCCAAACAAGCCCCCATCGAATGCAATGTCGCTTTATATCGAAATCGAACATTAGCGTTTTGCTTCTGCTGTAGGAGTTCCAGCTCGTAATATAAGATAAAAAAGCGTTAGTTTTACGTAAATACGCAAGATTCATGCGTTTCGAGCTGCCAAACAAGCCCCCATCGAATGCAAAGTCGCTTTATATCGAAATCGAACATTAGCGTTTTGCTTCGGCTGTAGGCGTTCCAACTCGTAATATTAGATCAAAAAGCCTTCGTTTTATATAAATACGCAAGATTCATGCGTTTCGAGCCGCCAAACAAGCCCCCACCGAATGCAAATTCGCTTTATATCGAAATCGAACACTTGCGTTTTGCGTAGGCTGTAGGCGTTCCGGCTCGTAATAAGAGATAGAAAAGCCTTATTTTTACGTAAATACGCGAGATTTATGCGTTTCGAGCCGCCAAACAAGCTCCCATCGAATGCAAATTCGCTTTATATCGAAATCGAACATTAGCCTTTTGCTTCGGCTGTAGGTGTTCCAGCTCGTAATATTAGATCAAAAAGCCTTAGTTTTATGCAAATACGCAAGATTCATGCGTTTCGAGCCGCCAAACAAGCCCCCATCGAATGCAATGTCGCTTTATATCGAAATCGAACATTAGCGTTTTGCTTCTGCTGTAGGAGTTCCAGCTCGTAATATAAGATAAAAAAGCCTTAGTGTTACGTAAATACGCAAGATTCATGCGTTTCGAGCTGCCAAACAAGCCCCCATCGAATGCAGAGTCGCTTTATATCGAAATCGAACATTAGCGTTTTGCTTCGGCTGTAGGCGTTCCAGCTCGTAATATGAGATCAAAAAGCCTTAGTTTTATGCAAATACGCAAGATTCATGCGTTTCGAGCCGCCAAACAAGCCCCCATCGAATGCAAAGTCTGTAACGGCCGCAGCCTCATACTTTGTTTAAACCGACTTTAATATTTATCCGAGCGTATCGATACGGAGTTTCCGTTCGATACGCTCTTCAAAGAAGCCCTTAAGGCTATCGAGCATCCGGACCGCCGCGAGCGGCCACTTATCTCCTAGACTAAACACTCTGTGACTCTTTATTCCATTGTGAAGCGAGCGCGAAGCCCTCAGCTTCACGCCCGCTTCACGTCAGTCCAGCTCTAGCCTCCGAACGGTACACTCTCCCGATTAACACTCTTATTGCCACAATTAATAAAGACTCATATATTCAATCCGACTTGGACTTGATTCGAATACCTTAAGACCCAAGCGGCCATCCGTCACATTGGTGTCAGAAGTGTGCGAATCACACAAACACGCTCACGCTTAAAAAAAAAATAATTTTTTATAAAATTTTTTTTAACTTTTGAGACTCGTGTGTTCGAGCCGCAGCTCACACACACACCGGAACTAACAATTGTGCTCGAGCCGTGCTCGCACAAATAAAATCAACAAAGTGGAAAAAAAAAAGAGAACCAACAGTGAAAAAACGAACAGTGACACAGTGAAAAAAAAAAGCGAAGAAAAAGGAAAAAACAAACAATACAAAAACGAACAGTGATACAGTGAAAAAAAAAAGTGAAGAAAAAGGAAAAAACAAACAATACAGAAACGAACAATAAAGTGAAAAGACACTATAAACAAAAAAAAAAGTGAATAAACAATACAGTGACAAGACACTTTATAAATAATAATTTAGACATTAAATATATATATATACATATTAAATAATACTAATAAAATAATAAAACAGTGTGAAAAAGAAAAGGGACTAAAGCAACACAGAAAAAACAAAAAAAAAAACAGTTTTTGTGAGTGTCGAAAGGAGTGAGAGTGTGCGAAGCAAGTGTCGAGCGAGCGAACGACGTCGGGTGTACCGACCGCCGAAAAATCCTCGCGCAGCGGCAGCCGCCGACATTACCACCGGCGAGCCGTCATCGACCGCGGCATCGATTCACCGCGGCCGAGATCCGCCGCACCGACGTCTCGACGCCACCATCATCCACCGTCAAATACCATTAAATAGAAAGAAGGAAGGACGTCAAATACCATTAAATAGAAGGAAGGACGAAAAAAAAAAAGAAAGGATAAATAATAATCCGAAAACCGAATCCATGCTAATAGTGTTCCTTATAGGCGTGGTAATGTAAGTACCAACATATATATATATATATATTTTATTCTGTTTCCAAAAAAAAAAAAGCGTAGCAACAAAATTTAAAAAAAATATATATATAATACTTTTTCTCAGAAAGAGAAATAGTATCCCGCGGGAACCGAGCGCCGACAGCTGACGCGACGCGTGTCAGTGGCGTACGACCGTCGAGAGCATGCGACATATATATACATGCAGTAAAATTATAACAATTTCCCTACTCCCTCCTTAATAAAAAAAAAAACACACACACACATATTAATATAATAAATAAATAGAAAATAATAACGCGCCTCACACCAGACGGCAGCGAATATATATATGCAAAAATAAATAACGTTCGAAATTTTCTTTGTTCTCCCCTTTACAATTATACAACGAAATTTTTACATAAAAATAATAACAAATTAATTAAATTCATCTTTTGTTCAAAAAATATATATATATATAATAATAATACAATTCGAACGAACAAAAAAAAAAAAAAAAACTAGAAACAAATAAAAAATTAATTTCTCAGCCCATTCCTTTCAATTAATCCGAACAAACTAAAATACATATACAAAAAAAAAAGAACAACAAAATCCAGTATAGAAAATGTTATTTTATGTTTTCTCGCGATTTTCAAAAAAAAAAACACAACACTGATAACGTTTAGTTATTATTAAAAAAAAAGAGAGGAAAAAAAAAAGAGAAACAATAACTATTAATAATAATTCAGTCTTTTTTAAAAAAAAAAATATATATACATAAATAATAATAATAAGGGAAAAAAAAAACAAAGGAAGGACATTTCTTCTTTCCTCACTTCGACTCGATTAAAAATAAGTCCGCCGAAACGGCCTCGGCGCACACGAACAAATAGTGCGAATAGTTTTTTCCGCTCAGCATTGACTGAGGGATCAAAGGTAAGAATGGCCAATCAGGACAATAATCACCCCGTACCTAGCTCGATAACGCTCCGCGATGTGCAAAATCTTATACCTAATTTCAACGGGAAAAATGTACCGCTCAATGATTTCATACGCGCTTGTAAAAAAGCCGCGAAAATCATCTCAGAGCACGACCAGTTGCAGCTCCTCGAAATTATTCAACTTAAATTGTCAGGAGTCGCCGCCGATATCGCCGACGCGAAAACTTATAACACACTAGAGCCTCTTCTGAGAGATCTCAGAAATGCGCTCGAAAAACCGGTAGAATTATCGGATCTCGAATTAGAATTAAAATCAAATTCTCAAAATTACAACGAGTCAGTAGTCGATTATGCAACCCGGACGCGAAAAATTGCAACAAGAATCGAAAATAGACTAAAAGAAGTCTACCGCACGGAAGCCCAACAGCAGTATCTGCAAAACCGCACCGACGAAGTTCGACAAACCGTCATAAGAGCCTTTATTCGCGGTCTTTTCGACCAAATTGCGAATCTTATTATGCAAAAAGATTTTATAACCCTCGACAGCGCAATTGACGAAGCGCTTAACATCGAAAACGAACTCGTCCGTAGACAAACGGTACACCAGGGACGAAAACGCGAAAAATCGGAAACTAGGGACAAAAGCCCAGAACAAGCGAAAGTTCGGTTTACGCAACTAACCGACAACAACGGACTAAAATTTTGCGAAGTCCACCGCGAAAACCCGACGCATTCAACATCAGAATGCTACTCCGTGCAACGACTACGCGAAAACACAAACACACGCATCAACAGCCGTCAATACCGTAGCAACTCTGGAAGAATTGATCCCATTAATTCAATTAAATTCAACCGAAAAACGTAGGAAGCGAGCACCATTAGAATTCATAGGGAAAATTAGCAAAATACTTTTTGGAACCATGGACAGCGATGACGCAAATCGAATCGACTCACAAATAACAGCATTAGCAAACAGTACTGTCGAGCTCGCAGAAATCGTACAAAATCAGACACACATAATCAAATCAAACTTCAACTTCACTCAAAATCAGATTATTTCGCTAGCAGAAACGGTAAAAGCCGAATTACGGGAAATAAAATTGACACAGGCATCACTGCAACACGAACTGTACATTATCCAGAAACTCATAACATTCACCAGTCTAGTGGACGAAACACTTATACAATATGAAATCGATTTGGAAACACTCATAAACGCCGTACTCTTCGCAAAAATGGGCCAGATACACCCCGAAGTACTTTCAGCAAAAAAAATACTAACTTGCGCGGAAGCAATCCGAAAATCAACACCGAACACGATATTCCCCATACCACTTAGTACACAATACGTTCCCGAGCTAACCAAAATAATGGATCTTACAGCATTTCATAACGGAGAAAGACTTATTTACGTCATCAAAATTCCTCTTCTGGACCTAACACCGTACAAGCTATATCAGCATTTATCAGTCCCGGTACGCCAGCTCTCCACAGCCAAAGGCGCGAGATTCGCATATATAAAACCAACAGTCCAGTACACCGCAGTCTCCGAAGACTTTAGTAGTTACTTTAACTTAAAAAACGAAAACGAATGTCAATTCATAGCCAACCGATACATCTGTAAACAAAACCACCCAGTGGGACGAATCAGCGACGAAACCGAGTGCGAGGTGCAACTCCTCGTTAATCCACAGCTCAGCGATTTGGAGTTGTGTGACATCAGGCTAAAAACACTAAAACAAACTTACTGGATAAAAATCCGAAACGCAAATGCATGGCTATTTGCAGCACCTAAGCCAGAAACCTTGTACCTTCTTTGCGACAATCACGAATCAGCTATCGAAACAATAGAAAACACTGGAATACTGCAAATCAAACCCACTTGTCAAATAAAAACACGCACAATAACATTAACTCCGTCAGTAGAAATAACATCAACGATCGAAGTGAAACTCACGCACACACCAGTCCTAAACATTACAGAAATGATACGAAAATCAATAAAAAATGTCGAAAACATAAATTACACAGAAATTATGGCAGAAACTGAGACACTTACAGGCCTATCAAATCCAGGCTCCATACACGACGATCTGACAAAGAACGAAGTGGCGTTAAAAGCCGTTATAGCCAAAGCACGAGAAATTTCGAAGACTCATTATATAAGCAACAGACTCTCTACACTCGAAAAAATATTAAAATACAGCGGAATCTCTTTGAGCTCCGTCGTACTGCTACTGGTAGTCGGATGGAAGCTCTCTCTCTTCGGCAAAATATCTAGTTTGTATAAAATTCTATCTTGTGTAGCAAAACGTCAAACGATGATAACGCAGCAAGCCACCGAGGCTCCCGAACCGACCGTTGTCTACCACAGACAACCAATAGAGTTAATCGAAACCCAAGTGCAACCAACTACGGATTGCAGAGAGGTCGCAATCATAACAAGCCATCCACCGCAACCAGCCCGTAGACCAGTCTATGCGTTGACTTATCGCGATCGGAGCGGAATACCATAAAAAAAAAAGAAAGAAAATCGCGTTAATAATCATAAATAATAACCGATATATTCATAACCATCTACATATACCCTCACTAAGGGGAAAACAAAAAACACACACATACATTACTCTCCTATCCTACCAAAACACACAAATAACCCTAACCGCATTATGCATGGCTTAAAGCTGTTATTACTTTTTCCTATCCTTTTTATATGTTATTTCAACAAACACACACACTCAACAGATAATAAAAAGAAGACAAAAACAAAATGGACAGTCAACCGTCGACATCGTCAATCTCTTCGGATACGAAGGTAGAATGCCTCCTGTGCCCGGGAAAAATCAAGATTTCCCGTATATCACGGCACCTCGACTGGTGCTGGAACGAGCTCCGGACGAGAGTAGCGAACCTGGGATCGCGGCATACGGGATGCCCGATTTGCTGTTGCGTGTTCCCAGCAAACCGACTGACGGCGCACATCGACAAGTGCGTCGCCTATTTGTTAAAGCTGCAGTACCGCGACCAACAACAAAAAGCATTGAAACAATATTCGCAACAACAACAATATGAACAACACCAGGCACAGCAACTCTTCCAATATCAGCAGCAAGAAGCACAACAACAACAACAACCAACACCCGATTATACACCGCACTCACCCGAAGGACCACCACCACCGCTAAAAGGCGAAAACACAGAAGAAGAAAACACAGAAGAAGAAGACACAGAAGAAGAAAGCACAGAAGAAGAAAACACAAACACTCAAAACATAAATGCAGAAAACATAGATACCCAAGACACAAACGATACGAACGGAAAAACAGACGAGACAAACGAAAAACCAAACGGAAACGAAAACAACGACAACAAGAACGAAACACATTTTGACCCAAGGAAACTGACATTTGAACAAGGCATGACATGGATCAACACCCAAGAGCTCGAGAATTTGCGAAAAATTAAAAACTTGGCGCAGGCTAACATCTTTCTTGCAGAGCTAAGGAAAGAGAAAAAAAACTTGTTTAAACCACCAACAAAACTCCCCAACACCGGAACATCAAAACAAAAATAGAATCAGACCCTTACGACGACAGACTATAATACCTTAATCCACATACACAACAATATACCTCATTTGCACTATACATATATAACATAATATACAATAACTACACATATATATATATCAAAATAATAATAGGCATAAGCGCGACACGCGTCGCGTAGCGTCGAAGGAAATAAAGGGAGACAAAAAAAAAAAAAAACCCTCCTTATTATTAAAAAAAAAAAAACATATTATTACAATTTATTGTTTTTCTTACCTTCAAATCTTTTTTTTTGTAATTCTCTACGACTAATATATATGCAACGCTTTTTTTTCTCATACTATAAATATTTGTGTTAATCATTTTACCCATTTCCAGAAACAACTTCCATCTTTCACCAACAAACCACTTCCAAATAACATACCTAACCCACTAACCACCACTAATCAGAACTTAGAATGTTACAGGCACTACACCATTAAAAATGTCAAAATTTATAACCGAAATACCAGGAAATAGAGAAACGAAATACAACCAAGAAGAAACGGAAATCCAACAAATACCGACAAATTTACCGAAACGGGATAACATTTTTGGAAAAACAAATATGGAACTTCACCAACCGAACGAAACAGGACAACACTTTAATTTTTCTTAACCATTTTTAACACCTAACTAAAACCCATCCAACTTAACCTAACTATTCCCACTAACACGAACAACTAAAAGTTTTACTTAGTTACAGATATCAACGACCCTCATCTATTGGAGAACAACAGGAGTGTACCGCAACAAACATGAAAACCAAGGGATTTCAATCATCCAAACCAACATGGACAACAATCAGGAGTTTTACTTAATCAACAATCAACAATCAACAATCAACAATCAACAATCAACAATCAACAATCATCAATCAAATAACAATCAAAACACATATTTAGAAAACATTACACAACTTACACAAAATGAAAATATCTTAAAAAACCGAATTACTTTTAAATTATATCGAGTCACACTTAACAAATTTTGCCAAATGTAAAATCCATAATATCCGATGCGGGGGCATCGTTTCCTCCCAGAGGGGGAGTGTAACGGCCGCAGCCTCATACTTTGTTTAAACCGACTTTAATATTTATCCGAGCGTATCGATACGGAGTTTCCGTTCGATACGCTCTTCAAAGAAGCCCTTAAGGCTATCGAGCATCCGGACCGCCGCGAGCGGCCACTTATCTCCTAGACTAAACACTCTGTGACTCTTTATTCCATTGTGAAGCGAGCGCGAAGCCCTCAGCTTCACGCCCGCTTCACGTCAGTCCAGCTCTAGCCTCCGAACGGTACACTCTCCCGATTAACACTCTTATTGCCACAATTAATAAAGACTCATATATTCAATCCGACTTGGACTTGATTCGAATACCTTAAGACCCAAGCGGCCATCCGTCACAATATCGAAATCGAACATTAGCCTTTTGCTTTGGCTGTAGGTGTTCCAGCTCGTAATATTAGATCAAACAGCCTCAGTTTTAAGCAAATACGCAAGATTCATGCGTTTCGAGCCGCCAAACAAGCCCCCATCGAATGCAAAGTCGCTTTATATCGAAATCGAACATTAGCGTTTTGCTTCTGCTGTAGGAGTTCCAGCTCGTAATATAAGATAAAAAAGCCTTAGTTTTACGTAAATACGCAAGATTCATGCGTTTCGAGCCGCCAAACAAGCCCCCATCGAATGCAAAGTCGCTTTATATCGAAATCGAACATTAGCGTTTTGCTCCTGCTGTAGGAGTTCCAGCTCGTAATATGAGATCAAAAAGCCTTAGTTTTATGCAAATACGCAAGATTCATGCGTTTCGAGCCGCCAAACAAGCCCCCATCGAATGCAAAGTCGCTTTATATCGAAATCGAACATTAGCGTTTTGCTTCGGCTGTAGGTGTTCCAGCTCGTAATATTAGATCAAAAAGCCTTAGTTTTATGCAAATACGCAAGATTCATGCGTTTCGAGCCGCCAAACAAGCCCCCATCGAATGCAATGTCGCTTTATATCGAAATCGAACATTAGCGTTTTGCTTCTGCTGTAGGAGTTCCAGCTCGTAATATAAGATAAAAAAGCCTTAGTTTTACGTAAATACGCAAGATTCATGCGTTTCGAGCTGCCAAACAAGCCCCCATCGAATGCAAAGTCGCTTTATATCGAAATCGAACATTAGCGTTTTGCTTCGGCTGTAGGCGTTCCAGCTCGTAATATGAGATCAAAAAGCCTTAGTTTTATGCAAATACGCAAGATTCATGCGTTTCGAGCCGCCAAACAAGCTCCCATCGAATGCAAATTCGCTTTATATCGAAATCGAACATTAGCCTTTTGCTTTGGCTGTAGGTGTTCCAGCTCGTAATATTAGATCAAAAAGCCTTAGTTTTATGCAAATACGCAAGATTCATGCGTTTCGAGCCGCCAAACAAGCCCCCATCGAATGCAATGTCGCTTTATATCGAAATCGAACATTAGCGTTTTGCTTCTGCTGTAGGAGTTCCAGCTCGTAATAAGAGATAGAAAAGCCTTAGTTTTACGTAATTACGCAAGATTTATGCGTTTCGAGCCACCAAACAAGCCCCCATCGAATGCAAAGTCGCTTTATATCGAAATCGAACATTAGCGTTTTGCTTCGGCTGTAGGTGTTCCAGCTCGTAATATGAGATCATAAAGCCTTAGTTTTACGTAATTACGCAAGATTCATGCGTTTCGAGCCATCAAACAAGCCCCCATCGAATGCAAATTCGCTTTATATCGAAATCGAACATTAGCGTTTTGCTTTAGCTGTAGGTCTTCCAGCTCGTAATATTAGATCAAAAAGCCTTCGTTTTATATAAATACGCAAGATTCATGCGTTTCGAGCCGCCAAACAAGCCCCCATCGAATGCAAAGTCGCTTTATATCGAAATCGAAAATTAGCCTTTTGCTTTGGCTGTAGGTGTTCCAGCTCGTAATATGAGATCATAAAGCCTTAGTTTTATGCAAATACGCAAGATTCATGCGTTTCGAGCCGCCAAACAAGCCCCCATCGAATGCAATGTCGCTTTATATCGAAATCGAACATTAGCGTTTTGCTTCTGCTGTAGGAGTTCCAGCTCGTAATATAAGATAAAAAAGCGTTAGTTTTACGTAAATACGCAAGATTCATGCGTTTCGAGCTGCCAAACAAGCCCCCATCGAATGCAAAGTCGCTTTATATCGAAATCGAACATTAGCGTTTTGCTTTAGCTGTAGGTCTTCCAGCTCGTAATATAAGATAAAAACGCCTTAGTTTTACGTAAATACGCAAGATTCATGCGTTTCGAGCTGCCAAACAAGCCCCCATCGAATGCAAATTCGCTTTATATCGAAATCGAAAATTAGCCTTTTGCTTTGGCTGTAGGCGTTCCGGCTCCTAATAAGAGATAGAAAAGCCTTATTTTTACGTAAATACGCGAGATTTATGCGTTTCGAGCCGCCAAACAAGCTCCCATCGAATGCAAATTCGCTTTATATCGAAATCGAACATTAGCGTTTTGCTTCGGCTGTAGGCGTTCCAGCTCGTAATATGAGATCAAAAAGCCTTAGTTTTATGCAAATACGCAAGATTCATGCGTTTCGACCCGCCAAACAAGCCCCATCGAATGCAAAGTCGCTTTATATCGAAATCGAACATTAGCGTTTTGCTTCGGCTGTAGGCGTTCCAGCTCGTAATATGAGATCAAAAAGCCTTAGTTTTACGTAATTACGCAAGATTCATGCGTTTCGAGCCATCAAACAAGCCCCCATCGAATGCAAATTCGCTTTATATCGAAATCGAACATTAGCGTTTTGCTTTAGCTGTAGGTCTTCCAGCTCGTAATATTAGATCAAAAAGCCTTCGTTTTATATAAATACGCAAGATTCATGCGTTTCGAGCCGCCAAACAAGCCCCCACCGAATGCAAATTCGCTTTATATCGAAATCGAACACTTGCGTTTTGCGTTGGCTGTAGGCGTTCCGGCTCGTAATAAGAGATAGAAAAGCCTTAGTTTCACGTAAATACGCGAGATTTATGCGTTTCGAGCCGCCAAACAAGCTCCCATCGAATGCAAATTCGCTTTAGATCGAAATCGAACATTAGCCTTTTGCTTCGGCTGTAGGCGTTCCAGCTCGTAATATGAGATCAAAAAGCCTTAGTTTTATGCAAATACGCAAGATTCATGCGTTTCGAGCCGCCAAACAAGCCCCCATCGAATGCAATGTCGCTTTATATCGAAATCGAACATTAGCGTTTTGCTTCTGCTGTAGGAGTTCCAGCTCGTAATATAAGATAAAAAAGCGTTAGTTTTACGTAAATACGCAAGATTCATGCGTTTCGAGCTGCCAAACAAGCCCCCATCGAATGCAAAGTCGCTTTATATCGAAATCGAACATTAGCGTTTTGCTTCGGCTGTAGGCGTTCCAACTCGTAATATTAGATCAAAAAGCCTTCGTTTTATATAAATACGCAAGATTCATGCGTTTCGAGCCGCCAAACAAGCCCCCACCGAATGCAAATTCGCTTTATATCGAAATCGAACACTTGCGTTTTGCGTAGGCTGTAGGCGTTCCGGCTCGTAATAAGAGATAGAAAAGCCTTATTTTTACGTAAATACGCGAGATTTATGCGTTTCGAGCCGCCAAACAAGCTCCCATCGAATGCAAATTCGCTTTATATCGAAATCGAACATTAGCCTTTTGCTTCGGCTGTAGGTGTTCCAGCTCGTAATATTAGATCAAAAAGCCTTAGTTTTATGCAAATACGCAAGATTCATGCGTTTCGAGCCGCCAAACAAGCCCCCATCGAATGCAAAGTCGCTTTATATCGAAATCGAACATTAGCGTTTTGCTTCGGCTGTAGGTGTTCCAGCTCGTAATATGAGATCAAAAAGCCTTAGTTTTATGTAAATACGCAATGTTTTTGCATTTCGAGCTGCCAAACAAGCCCTCATCGAATGCAAATTCGCTTTATATCGAAATCGAACACTTGCGTTTTGCGTTGGCTGTAGGCGTTCCGGCTCGTAATAAGCGATAGAAAAGCCTTAGTTTTACGTAAATACGCGAGATTTATGCGTTTCGAGCCGCCAAACAAGCTCCCATCGAATGCAAATTCGCTTTATATCGAAATCGAACATTAGCCTTTTGCTTTGGCTGTAGGTGTTCCAGCTCGTAATATTAGATCAAAAAGCCTTAGTTTTATGCAAATACGCAAGATTCATGCGTTTCGAGCCGCCAAACAAGCCCCCATCGAATGCAAAGTCGCTTTATATCGAAATCGAACATTAGCGTTTTGCTCCTGCTGTAGGAGTTCCAGCTCGTAATATAAGATAAAAAAGCCTTAGTTTCACGTAAATACGCAAGATTCATGCGTTTCGAGCTGCCAAACAAGCCCCCATCGAATACAAAGTCGCTTTATATCGGAATCGAACATTAGCGTTTTGCTTCGGCTGTAGCCGTTCCAGCTCGTAATATGAGATCAAAAAGCCTTAGTTTTATGCAAATACGCAAGATTCATGCGTTTCGAGCCGCCAAACAAGCCCCCATCGAATGCAAAGTCGCTTTATATCGAAATCGAACATTAGCGTTTTGCATCGGCTGTAGGCGTTCCAGACCGTAATATGAGATCAAAAAGCCTTAGTTTTACGTAATTACGCAAGATTTATGCGTGTCGAGCCACCAAACAAGCCCCCATCGAATGCAAAGTCGCTTTATATCGAAATCGAACATTGGCGTTTTGCTTCGGCTGTAGGTGTTCCAGCTCGTAATATGAGATCAAAAAGCCTTAGTTTTATGCAAATACACAAGATTCGTGCGTTTCGAGCCGCCAAACAAGCCCCCATCGAATGCAATGTCGCTTTATATCGAAATCGAACATTAGCGTTTTGCTTCTGCTGTAGGAGTTCCAGCTCGTAGTATAAGATAAAAAAGCCTTAGTTTTACGTAAATACGCAAGATTCATGCGTTTCGAGCTGTCAAACAAGCCCCCATCGAATGCAAAGTCGCTTTATATCGAAATCGAACATTAGCGTTTTGCTTTAGCTGTAGGTCTTCCAGCTCGTAATATTAGATCAAAAAGCCTTCGTTTTATATAAATACGCAAGATTCATGCGTTTCGAGCCGCCAAACAAGCCCCCATCGAATGCAAATTCGCTTTATATCGAAATCGAACACTTGCGTTTTGCGTTGGCTGTAGGCGTTCCGGCTCGTAATAAGAGATAGAAAAGCCTTAGTTTCACGTAAATACGCGAGATTTATGCGTTTCGAGCCGCCAAACAAGCTCCCATCGAATGCAAATTCGCTTTAGATCGAAATCGAACATTAGCCTTTTGCTTTGGCTGTAGGTGTTCCAGCTCGTAATATTAGATCAAAAAGCCTTAGTTTTATGCAAATACGCAAGATTCATGCGTTTCGAGCCGCCAAACAAGCCCCCATCGAATGCAATGTCGCTTTATATCGAAATCGAACATTAGCGTTTTGCTTCTGCTGTAGGAGTTCCAGCTCGTAATATAAGATAAAAAAGCCTTAGTGTTACGTAAATACGCAAGATTCATGCGTTTCGAGCTGCCAAACAAGCCCCCATCGAATGCAGAGTCGCTTTATATCGAAATCGAACATTAGCGTTTTGCTTCGGCTGTAGGCGTTCCAGCTCGTAATATGAGATCAAAAAGCCTTAGTTTTATGCAAATACGCAAGATTCATGCGTTTCGAGCCGCCAAACAAGCCCCCATCGAATGCAAAGTCGCTTTATATCGAAATCGAACATTAGCGTTCTGCGTTGGCTGTAGGCGTTCCGGCTCGTAATAAGAGATAGAAAAGCCTTAGTTTTACGTAAATACGCGAGATTTATGCGTTTCGAGCCGCCAAACAAGCTCCCATCGAATGCAAATTCGCTTTATATCGAAATCGAACATTAGCCTTTTGCTTTGGCTGTAGGTGTTCCAGCTCGTAATATTAGATCAAAAAGCCTTAGTTTTATGCAAATACGCAAGATTCATGCGTTTCGAGCCGCCAAACAAGCCCCCATCGAATGCAAAGTCGCTTTATATCGAAATCGAACATTAGCGTTTTGCTCCTGCTGTAGGAGTTCCAGCTCGTAATATAAGATAAAAAAGCCTTAGTTTCACGTAAATACGCAAGATTCATGCGTTTCGAGCTGCCAAACAAGCCCCCATCGAATACAAAGTCGCTTTATATCGGAATCGAACATTAGCGTTTTGCTTCGGCTGTAGCCGTTCCAGCTCGTAATATGAGATCAAAAAGCCTTAGTTTTATGCAAATACGCAAGATTCATGCGTTTCGAGCCGCCAAACAAGCCCCCATCGAATGCAAAGTCGCTTTATATCGAAATCGAACATTAGCGTTTTGCATCGGCTGTAGGCGTTCCAGCTCGTAATATGAGATCAAAAAGCCTTAGTTTTACGTAATTACGCAAGATTTATGCGTGTCGAGCCACCAAACAAGCCCCCATCGAATGCAAAGTCGCTTTATATCGAAATCGAACATTGGCGTTTTGCTTCGGCTGTAGGTGTTCCAGCTCGTAATATGAGATCAAAAAGCCTTAGTTTTATGCAAATACACAAGATTCGTGCGTTTCGAGCCGCCAAACAAGCCCCCATCGAATGCAATGTCGCTTTATATCGAAATCGAACATTAGCGTTTTGCTTCTGCTGTAGGAGTTCCAGCTCGTAGTATAAGATAAAAAAGCCTTAGTTTTACGTAAATACGCAAGATTCATGCGTTTCGAGCTGCCAAACAAGCCCCCATCGAATGCAAAGTCGCTTTATATCGAAATCGAACATTAGCGTTTTGCTTTAGCTGTAGGTCTTCCAGCTCGTAATATTAGATCAAAAAGCCTTCGTTTTATATAAATACGCAAGATTCATGCGTTTCGAGCCGCCAAACAAGCCCCCATCGAATGCAAATTCGCTTTATATCGAAATCGAACACTTGCGTTTTGCGTTGGCTGTAGGCGTTCCGGCTCGTAATAAGAGATAGAAAAGCCTTAGTTTCACGTAAATACGCGAGATTTATGCGTTTCGAGCCGCCAAACAAGCTCCCATCGAATGCAAATTCGCTTTAGATCGAAATCGAACATTAGCCTTTTGCTTTGGCTGTAGGTGTTCCAGCTCGTAATATTAGATCAAAAAGCCTTAGTTTTATGCAAATACGCAAGATTCATGCGTTTCGAGCCGCCAAACAAGCCCCCATCGAATGCAATGTCGCTTTATATCGAAATCGAACATTAGCGTTTTGCTTCTGCTGTAGGAGTTCCAGCTCGTAATATAAGATAGAAAAGCCTTAGTTTTACGTAAATACGCGAGATTTATGCGTTTCGAGCCGCCAAACAAGCTCCCATCGAATGCAAATTCGCTTTATATCGAAATCGAACATTAGCCTTTTGCTTTGGCTGTAGGTGTTCCAGCTCGTAATATTAGATCAAACAGCCTCAGTTTTAAGCAAATACGCAAGATTCATGCGTTTCGAGCCGCCAAACAAGCCCCCATCGAATGCAAAGTCGCTTTATATCGAAATCGAACATTAGCGTTTTGCTTCTGCTGTAGGAGTTCCAGCTCGTAATATAAGATAAAAAAGCCTTAGTTTTACGTAAATACGCAAGATTCATGCGTTTCGAGCCGCCAAACAAGCCCCCATCGAATGCAAAGTCGCTTTATATCGAAATCGAACATTAGCGTTTTGCTCCTGCTGTAGGAGTTCCAGCTCGTAATATGAGATCAAAAAGCCTTAGTTTTATGCAAATACGCAAGATTCATGCGTTTCGAGCCGCCAAACAAGCCCCCATCGAATGCAAAGTCGCTTTATATCGAAATCGAACATTAGCGTTTTGCTTCGGCTGTAGGTGTTCCAGCTCGTAATATGAGATCAAAAAGCCTTAGTTTTATGTAAATACGCAAGATTCATGCGTTTCGAGCCGCCAAACAAGCCCCCATCGAATGCAAAGTCGCTTTATATCGAAATCGAACATTAGCGTTCTGCGTTGGCTGTAGGCGTTCCGGCTCGTAACAAGAGATAGAAAAGCCTTACTTTTACGTAAATACGCGAGATTTATGCGTTTCGAGCCGCCAAACAAGCTCCCATCGAATGCAAATTCGCTTTATATCGAAATCGAACATTAGCCTTTTGCTTTGGCTGTAGGTGTTCCAGCTCGTAATATTAGATCAAAAAGCCTTAGTTTTATGCAAATACGCAAGATTCATGCGTTTCGAACCGTCAAACAAGCCCCCATCGAATGCAAAGTCGCTTTATATCGAAATCGAACATTAGTGTTTTGCTTCGGCTGTAGGTGTTCCAGCTCGTAATATGAGATCAAAAAGCCTTAGTTTTATGCAAATACGCAAGATTCATGCGTTTCGAGCCGCCAAACAAGCCCCCACCGAATGCAAAGTCGCTTTATATCGAAATCGAACATTGGCGTTTTGCTTCGGCGGTAGGTGTTCCAGCTCGTAATATGAGATCAAAAAGCCTTAGTTTTATGCAAATACACAAGATTCGTGCGTTTCGAGCCGCCAAACAAGCCCCCATCGAATGCAAAGTCGCTTTATATCGAAATCGAACATTAGCGTTTTGCTTCGGCTGTAGGCGTTCCAGCTTATAATATGAGATCAAAAAGCCTTAGTTTTATGCAAATACGCAAGATTCATGCGTTTCGAGCCGCCAATCAAGCCCCCATCGTATGCAAAGTCGCTTTATATCGTAATCGAACATTAGCGTTTCGCTTTGGCTGTAGGCGTTCCGGCTCGTAATAAGAGATAGAAAAGCCTTATTTTTACGTAAATACGCGAGATTTATGCGTTTCGAGCCGCCAAACAAGCTCCCATCGAATGCAAATTCGCTTTATATCGAAATCGAACATTAGCCTTTTGCTTTGGCTGTAGGTGTTCCAGCTCGTAATATTAGATCAAACAGCCTCAGTTTTAAGCAAATACGCAAGATTCATGCGTTTCGAGCCGCCAAACAAGCCCCCATCGAATGCAAAGTCGCTTTATATCGAAATCGAACATTAGCGTTTTGCTTCGGCTGTAGGTGTTCCAGCTCGTAATATTAGATCAAAAAGCCTTAGTTTTATGCAAATACGCAAGATTCATGCGTTTCGAGCCGCCAAACAAGCCCCCATCGAATGCAATGTCGCTTTATATCGAAATCGAACATTAGCGTTTTGCTTCTGCTGTAGGAGTTCCAGCTCGTAATATAAGATAAAAAAGCCTTAGTTTTACGTAAATACGCAAGATTCATGCGTTTCGAGCTGCCAAACAAGCCCCCATCGAATGCAAAGTCGCTTTATATCGAAATCGAACATTAGCGTTTTGCTTCGGCTGTAGGCGTTCCAGCTCGTAATATGAGATCAAAAAGCCTTAGTTTTATGCAAATACGCAAGATTCATGCGTTTCGAGCCGCCAAACAAGCTCCCATCGAATGCAAATTCGCTTTATATCGAAATCGAACATTAGCCTTTTGCTTTGGCTGTAGGTGTTCCAGCTCGTAATATTAGATCAAAAAGCCTTAGTTTTATGCAAATACGCAAGATTCATGCGTTTCGAGCCGCCAAACAAGCCCCCATCGAATGCAATGTCGCTTTATATCGAAATCGAACATTAGCGTTTTGCTTCTGCTGTAGGAGTTCCAGCTCGTAATATAAGATAAAAAAGCCTTAGTTTTACGTAAATACGCAAGATTCATGCGTTTCGAGCTGCCAAACAAGCCCCCATCGAATGCAAAGTCGCTTTATATCGAAATCGAACATTAGCGTTTTGCTTTGGCTGTAGGCGCTCCAGCTCGTAATATGAGATCAAAAAGCCTTAGTTTTACGTAATTACGCAAGATTCATGCGTTTCGAGCCATCAAACAAGCCCCCATCGAATGCAAATTCGCTTTATATCGAAATCGAACATTAGCGTTTTGCTTTAGCTGTAGGTCTTCCAGCTCGTAATATTAGATCAAAAAGCCTTCGTTTTATATAAATACGCAAGATTCATGCGTTTCGAGCCGCCAAACAAGCCCCCACCGAATGCAAATTCGCTTTATATCGAAATCGAACACTTGCGTTTTGCGTTGGCTGTAGGCGTTCCGGCTCGTAATAAGAGATAGAAAAGCCTTAGTTTCACGTAAATACGCGAGATTTATGCGTTTCGAGCCGCCAAACAAGCTCCCATCGAATGCAAATTCGCTTTAGATCGAAATCGAACATTAGCCTTTTGCTTTGGCTGTAGGTGTTCCAGCTCGTAATATTAGATCAAAAAGCCTTAGTTTTATGCAAATACGCAAGATTCATGCGTTTCGAGCCGCCAAACAAGCCCCCATCGAATGCAATGTCGCTTTATATCGAAATCGAACATTAGCGTTTTGCTTCTGCTGTAGGAGTTCCAGCTCGTAATATAAGATAAAAAAGCCTTAGTTTTATGCAAATACGCAAGATTCATGCGTTTCGAGCCGTCAAACAAGCCCCCATCGAATGCAAAGTCGCTCTATATCGAAATCGAACATTAGCGTTTTGCTTCTGCTGTAGGAGTTCCAGCTCGTAATATAAGATAAAAAAGCCTTAGTTTCACGTAAATACGCAAGATTCATGCGTTTCGAGCTGCCAAACAAGCCCCCATCGAATACAAAGTCGCTTTATATCGAAATCGAACATTAGCGTTTTGCTTCGGCTGTAGGTGTTCCAGCTCGTAATATGAGATCAAAAAGCCTTAGTTTTATGCAAATACGCAAGATTCATGCGTTTCGAGCCGCCAAACAAGCCCCCATCGAATGCAATGTCGCTTTATATCGAAATCGAACATTAGCGTTTTGCTTCTGCTGTAGGAGTTCCAGCTCGTAATATAAGATAAAAAAAGCCTTAGTTTTACGTAAATACGCAAGATTTATGCGTTTCGAGCCGCCAAACAAGCTCCCATCGAATGCAAATTCGCTTTATATCGAAATCGAACATTAGCCTTTTGCTTTGGCTGTAGGTGTTCCAGCTCGTAATATTAGATCAAAAAGCCTTAGTTTTATGCAAATACGCAAGATTCATGCGTTTCGAGCCGCCAAACAAGCCCCCATCGAATGCAAAGTCGCTTTATATCGAAATCGAACATTAGCGTTTTGCTCCTGCTGTAGGAGTTCCAGCTCGTAATATGAGATCAAAAAGCCTTATTTTTACGTAAATACGCGAGATTTATGCGTTTCGAGCCGCCAAACAAGCTCCCATCGAATGCAAATTCGCTTTATATCGAAATCGAACATTAGCCTTTTGCTTTGGCTGTAGGTGTTCCAGCTCGTAATATGAGATCAAAAAGCCTTAGTTTTATGTAAATACGCAATGTTTTTTCATTTCGAGCTGCCAAACAAGCCCTCATCGAATGCAAATTCGCTTTATATCGTAATCGAACATTAGCGTTTTGCGTTGGCTGTAGGCGTTCCAGCTCGTAATATTAGATCAAACAGCCTCAGTTTTATGCAAATACGCAAGATTCATGCGTTTCGAGCCGCCAAACAAGCCCCATCGAATGCAAAGTCGCTTTATATCGAAATCGAACATTAGCGTTTTGCTTCGGCTGTAGGCGTTCCAGCTCGTAATATGAGATCAAAAAGCCTTAGTTTTACGTAATTACGCGAGATTCATGCGTTTCGAGCCATCAAACAAGCCCCCATCGAATGCAAATTCGCTTTATATCGAAATCGAACATTAGCGTTTTGCTTTAGCTGTAGGTCTTCCGGCTCGTAATAAGAGATAGAAAAGCCTTAGTTTTACGTAAATACGCGAGATTTATGCGTTTC
The DNA here is from genome assembly GCA_964017025.1 of Stenichneumon culpator. Lineage (NCBI taxonomy): Eukaryota > Metazoa > Arthropoda > Insecta > Hymenoptera > Ichneumonidae > Stenichneumon > Stenichneumon culpator. The sequence goes on along the minus strand of OZ024781.1, from coordinate 750,258 downwards.
GAGCCGCCAAACAAGCTCCCATCGAATGCAAATTCGCTTTATATCGAAATCGAACATTAGCCTTTTGCTTTGGCTGTAGGTGTTCCAGCTCGTAATATGAGATCAAAAAGCCTTAGTTTTATGCAAATACGCAAGATTCATGCGTTTCGAGCCGCCAAACAAGCCCCCATCGAATGCAAAGTCGCTTTATATCGAAATCGAACATTAGCGTTCTGCGTTGGCTGTAGGCGTTCCGGCTCGTAATAAGAGATAGAAAAGCCTTAGTTTTACGTAAATACGCGAGATTTATGCGTTTCGAGCCGCCAAACAAGCTCCCATCGAATGCAAATTCGCTTTATATCGAAATCGAACATTAGCCTTTTGCTTTGGCTGTAGGTGTTCCAGCTCGTAATATTAGATCAAAAAGCCTTAGTTTTATGCAAATACGCAAGATTCATGCGTTTCGAGCCGTCAAACAAGCCCCCATCGAATGCAAAGTCGCTCTATATCGAAATCGAACATTAGCGTTTTGCTTCTGCTGTAGGAGTTCCAGCTCGTAATATAAGATAAAAAAGCCTTAGTTTCACGTAAATACGCAAGATTCATGCGTTTCGAGCTGCCAAACAAGCCCCCATCGAATACAAAGTCGCTTTATATCGAAATCGAACATTAGCGTTTTGCTTCGGCTGTAGGTGTTCCAGCTCGTAATATGAGATCAAAAAGCCTTAGTTTTATGCAAATACGCAAGATTCATGCGTTTCGAGCCGCCAAACAAGCCCCCATCGAATGCAATGTCGCTTTATATCGAAATCGAACATTAGCGTTTTGCTTCTGCTGTAGGAGTTCCAGCTCGTAATATAAGATAAAAAAAGCCTTAGTTTTACGTAAATACGCAAGATTTATGCGTTTCGAGCCGCCAAACAAGCTCCCATCGAATGCAAATTCGCTTTATATCGAAATCGAACATTAGCCTTTTGCTTTGGCTGTAGGTGTTCCAGCTCGTAATATTAGATCAAAAAGCCTTAGTTTTATGCAAATACGCAAGATTCATGCGTTTCGAGCCGCCAAACAAGCCCCCATCGAATGCAAAGTCGCTTTATATCGAAATCGAACATTAGCGTTTTGCTCCTGCTGTAGGAGTTCCAGCTCGTAATATGAGATCAAAAAGCCTTATTTTTACGTAAATACGCGAGATTTATGCGTTTCGAGCCGCCAAACAAGCTCCCATCGAATGCAAATTCGCTTTATATCGAAATCGAACATTAGCCTTTTGCTTTGGCTGTAGGTGTTCCAGCTCGTAATATGAGATCAAAAAGCCTTAGTTTTATGTAAATACGCAATGTTTTTTCATTTCGAGCTGCCAAACAAGCCCTCATCGAATGCAAATTCGCTTTATATCGTAATCGAACATTAGCGTTTTGCGTTGGCTGTAGGCGTTCCAGCTCGTAATATTAGATCAAACAGCCTCAGTTTTATGCAAATACGCAAGATTCATGCGTTTCGAGCCGCCAAACAAGCCCCATCGAATGCAAAGTCGCTTTATATCGAAATCGAACATTAGCGTTTTGCTTCGGCTGTAGGCGTTCCAGCTCGTAATATGAGATCAAAAAGCCTTAGTTTTACGTAATTACGCGAGATTCATGCGTTTCGAGCCATCAAACAAGCCCCCATCGAATGCAAATTCGCTTTATATCGAAATCGAACATTAGCGTTTTGCTTTAGCTGTAGGTCTTCCAGCTCGTAATATTAGATCAAAAACCCTTCGTTTTATATAAATACGCAAGATTCATGCGTTTCGAGCCGCCAAACAAGCCCCCACCGAATGCAAATTCGCTTTATATCGAAATCGAACACTTGCGTTTTGCGTTGGCTGTAGGCGTTCCGGCTCGTAATAAGAGATAGAAAAGCCTTAGTTTCACGTAAATACGCGAGATTTATGCGTTTCGAGCCGCCAAACAAGCTCCCATCGAATGCAAATTCGCTTTAGATCGAAATCGAACATTAGCCTTTTGCTTTGGCTGTAGGTGTTCCAGCTCGTAATATTAGATCAAAAAGCCTTAGTTTTATGCAAATACGCAAGATTCATGCGTTTCGAGCCGCCAAACAAGCCCCCATCGAATGCAATGTCGCTTTATATCGAAATCGAACATTAGCGTTTTGCTTCTGCTGTAGGAGTTCCAGCTCGTAATATAAGATAAAAAAGCCTTAGTGTTACGTAAATACGCAAGATTCATGCGTTTCGAGCTGCCAAACAAGCCCCCATCGAATGCAGAGTCGCTTTATATCGAAATCGAACATTAGCGTTTTGCTTCGGCTGTAGGCGTTCCAGCTCGTAATATGAGATCAAAAAGCCTTAGTTTTATGCAAATACGCAAGATTCATGCGTTTCGAGCCGCCAAACAAGCCCCCATCGAATGCAAAGTCGCTTTATATCGAAATCGAACATTAGCGTTCTGCGTTGGCTGTAGGCGTTCCGGCTCGTAATAAGAGATAGAAAAGCCTTAGTTTTACGTAAATACGCGAGATTTATGCGTTTCGAGCCGCCAAACAAGCTCCCATCGAATGGAAATTCGCTTTATATCGAAACCGAACATTAGCCTTTTGCTTTGGCTGTAGGTGTTCCAGCTCGTAATATGAGATCAAAAAGCCTTAGTTTTATGCAAATACGCAAGATTCATGCGTTTCGAGCCGCCAAACAAGCCCCCATCGAATGCAAAGTCGCTTTATATCGAAATCGAACATTAGCGTTCTGCGTTGGCTGTAGGCGTTCCGGCTCGTAATAAGAGATAGAAAAGCCTTAGTTTTACGTAAATACGCGAGATTTATGCGTTTCGAGCCGCCAAACAAGCTCCCATCGAATGCAAATTCGCTTTATATCGAAATCGAACATTAGCCTTTTGCTTTGGCTGTAGGTGTTCCAGCTCGTAATATTAGATCAAAAAGCCTTAGTTTTATGCAAATACGCAAGATTCATGCGTTTCGAGCCGTCAAACAAGCCCCCATCGAATGCAAAGTCGCTCTATATCGAAATCGAACATTAGCGTTTTGCTTCTGCTGTAGGAGTTCCAGCTCGTAATATAAGATAAAAAAGCCTTAGTTTCACGTAAATACGCAAGATTCATGCGTTTCGAGCTGCCAAACAAGCCCCCATCGAATACAAAGTCGCTTTATATCGAAATCGAACATTAGCGTTTTGCTTCGGCTGTAGGTGTTCCAGCTCGTAATATGAGATCAAAAAGCCTTAGTTTTATGCAAATACGCAAGATTCATGCGTTTCGAGCCGCCAAACAAGCCCCCATCGAATGCAAAGTCGCTTTATATCGAAATCGAACATTAGCGTTCTGCGTTGGCTGTAGGCGTTCCGGCTCGTAATAAGAGATAGAAAAGCCTTAGTTTTACGTAAATACGCGAGATTTATGCGTTTCGAGCCGCCAAACAAGCTCCCATCGAATGGAAATTCGCTTTATATCGAAACCGAACATTAGCCTTTTGCTTTGGCTGTAGGTGTTCCAGCTCGTAATATGAGATCAAAAAGCCTTAGTTTTATGCAAATACGCAAGATTCATGCGTTTCGAGCCGCCAAACAAGCCCCCATCGAATGCAAAGTCGCTTTATATCGAAATCGAACATTAGCGTTCTGCGTTGGCTGTAGGCGTTCCGGCTCGTAATAAGAGATAGAAAAGCCTTAGTTTTACGTAAATACGCGAGATTTATGCGTTTCGAGCCGCCAAACAAGCTCCCATCGAATGCAAATTCGCTTTATATCGAAATCGAACATTAGCCTTTTGCTTTGGCTGTAGGTGTTCCAGCTCGTAATATTAGATCAAAAAGCCTTAGTTTTATGCAAATACGCAAGATTCATGCGTTTCGAGCCGTCAAACAAGCCCCCATCGAATGCAAAGTCGCTCTATATCGAAATCGAACATTAGCGTTTTGCTTCTGCTGTAGGAGTTCCAGCTCGTAATATAAGATAAAAAAGCCTTAGTTTCACGTAAATACGCAAGATTCATGCGTTTCGAGCCGCCAAACAAGCCCCCATCGAATGCAAAGTCGCTTTATATCGAAATCGAACATTAGCGTTTTGCTCCTGCTGTAGGAGTTCCAGCTCGTAATATGAGATCAAAAAGCCTTATTTTTACGTAAATACGCGAGATTTATGCGTTTCGAGCCGCCAAACAAGCTCCCATCGAATGCAAATTCGCTTTATATCGAAATCGAACATTAGCCTTTTGCTTTGGCTGTAGGTGTTCCAGCTCGTAATATGAGATCAAAAAGCCTTAGTTTTATGTAAATACGCAATGTTTTTTCATTTCGAGCTGCCAAACAAGCCCTCATCGAATGCAAATTCGCTTTATATCGTAATCGAACATTAGCGTTTTGCGTTGGCTGTAGGCGTTCCGGCTCGTAATAAGAGATAGAAAAGCCTTACTTTTACGTAAATACGCGAGATTTATGCGTTTCGAGCCGCCAAACAAGCTCCCATCGAATGCAAATTCGCTTTATATCGAAATCGAACATTAGCCTTTTGCTTTGGCTGTAGGTGTTCCAGCTCGTAATATTAGATCAAACAGCCTCAGTTTTATGCAAATACGCAAGATTCATGCGTTTCGAGCCGCCAAACAAGCCCCCATCGAATGCAAAGTCGCTTTATATCGAAATCGAACATTAGCGTTTTGCTTCTTCTGTAGGAGTTCCAGCTCGTAATATAAGATAAAAAAGCCTTAGTTTTACGTAAATACGCAAGATTCATGCGTTTCGAGCCGCCAAACAAGCCCCATCGAATGCAAAGTCGCTTTATATCGAAATCGAACATTAGCGTTTTGCTTCGGCTGTAGGCGTTCCAGCTCGTAATATGAGATCAAAAAGCCTTAGTTTTACGTAATTACGCAAGATTCATGCGTTTCGAGCCATCAAACAAGCCCCCATCGAATGCAAATTCGCTTTATATCGAAATCGAACATTAGCGTTTTGCTTTAGCTGTAGGTCTTCCAGCTCGTAATATTAGACCAAAAACCCTTCGTTTTATATAAATACGCAAGATTCATGCGTTTCGAGCCGCCAAACAAGCCCCCACCGAATGCAAATTCGCTTTATATCGAAATCGAACACTTGCGTTTTGCGTTGGCTGTAGGCGTTCCGGCTCGTAATAAGAGATAGAAAAGCCTTAGTTTCACGTAAATACGCGAGATTTATGCGTTTCGAGCCGCCAAACAAGCTCCCATCGAATGCAAATTCGCTTTAGATCGAAATCGAACATTAGCCTTTTGCTTTGGCTGTAGGTGTTCCAGCTCGTAATATTAGATCAAAAAGCCTTAGTTTTATGCAAATACGCAAGATTCATGCGTTTCGAGCCGCCAAACAAGCCCCCATCGAATGCAATGTCGCTTTATATCGAAATCGAACATTAGCGTTTTGCTTCTGCTGTAGGAGTTCCAGCTCGTAATATAAGATAAAAAAGCCTTAGTGTTACGTAAATACGCAAGATTCATGCGTTTCGAGCTGCCAAACAAGCCCCCATCGAATGCAAATTCGCTTTATATCGAAATCGAACATTAGCCTTTTGCTTTGGCTGTAGGTGTTCCAGCTCGTAATATTAGATCAAAAAGCCTTAGTTTTATGCAAATACGCAAGATTCATGCGTTTCGAGCCGTCAAACAAGCCCCCATCGAATGCAAAGTCGCTCTATATCGAAATCGAACATTAGCGTTTTGCTTCTGCTGTAGGAGTTCCAGCTCGTAATATAAGATAAAAAAGCCTTAGTTTCACGTAAATACGCAAGATTCATGCGTTTCGAGCTGCCAAACAAGCCCCCATCGAATACAAAGTCGCTTTATATCGAAATCGAACATTAGCGTTTTGCTTCGGCTGTAGGTGTTCCAGCTCGTAATATGAGATCAAAAAGCCTTAGTTTTATGCAAATACGCAAGATTCATGCGTTTCGAGCCGCCAAACAAGCCCCCATCGAATGCAAAGTCGCTTTATATCGAAATCGAACATTAGCGTTCTGCGTTGGCTGTAGGCGTTCCGGCTCGTAATAAGAGATAGAAAAGCCTTAGTTTTACGTAAATACGCGAGATTTATGCGTTTCGAGCCGCCAAACAAGCTCCCATCGAATGGAAATTCGCTTTATATCGAAACCGAACATTAGCCTTTTGCTTTGGCTGTAGGTGTTCCAGCTCGTAATATGAGATCAAAAAGCCTTAGTTTTATGCAAATACGCAAGATTCATGCGTTTCGAGCCGCCAAACAAGCCCCCATCGAATGCAAAGTCGCTTTATATCGAAATCGAACATTAGCGTTCTGCGTTGGCTGTAGGCGTTCCGGCTCGTAATAAGAGATAGAAAAGCCTTAGTTTTACGGAAATACGCGAGATTTATGCGTTTCGAGCCGCCAAACAAGCTCCCATCGAATGCAAATTCGCTTTATATCGAAATCGAACATTAGCCTTTTGCTTTGGCTGTAGGTGTTCCAGCTCGTAATATTAGATCAAAAAGCCTTAGTTTTATGCAAATACGCAAGATTCATGCGTTTCGAGCCGTCAAACAAGCCCCCATCGAATGCAAAGTCGCTCTATATCGAAATCGAACATTAGCGTTTTGCTTCTGCTGTAGGAGTTCCAGCTCGTAATATAAGATAAAAAAGCCTTAGTTTCACGTAAATACGCAAGATTCATGCGTTTCGAGCTGCCAAACAAGCCCCCATCGAATACAAAGTCGCTTTATATCGAAATCGAACATTAGCGTTTTGCTTCGGCTGTAGGTGTTCCAGCTCGTAATATGAGATCAAAAAGCCTTAGTTTTATGCAAATACGCAAGATTCATGCGTTTCGAGCCGCCAAACAAGCCCCCATCGAATGCAATGTCGCTTTATATCGAAATCGAACATTAGCGTTTTGCTTCTGCTGTAGGAGTTCCAGCTCGTAATATAAGATAAAAAAAGCCTTAGTTTTACGTAAATACGCAAGATTCATGCGTTTCGAGCTGCCAAACAAGCCCCCATCGAATGCAAAGTCGCTTTATATCGAAATCGAACATTAGCCTTTTGCTTTGGCTGTAGGTGTTCCAGCTCGTAATATTAGATCAAAAAGCCTTAGTTTTATGCAAATACGCAAGATTCATGCGTTTCGAGCCGTCAAACAAGCCCCCATCGAATGCAAAGTCGCTCTATATCGAAATCGAACATTAGCGTTCTGCGTTGGCTGTAGGCGTTCCGGCTCGTAATAAGAGATAGAAAAGCCTTAGTTTTACGTAAATACGCGAGATTTATGCGTTTCGAGCCGCCAAACAAGCTCCCATCGAATGCAAATTCGCTTTATATCGAAATCGAACATTAGCCTTTTGCTTTGGCTGTAGGTGTTCCAGCTCGTAATATTAGATCAAAAAGCCTTAGTTTTATGCAAATACGCAAGATTCATGCGTTTCGAGCCGTCAAACAAGCCCCCATCGAATGCAAAGTCGCTCTATATCGAAATCGAACATTAGCGTTTTGCTTCTGCTGTAGGAGTTCCAGCTCGTAATATAAGATAAAAAAGCCTTAGTTTCACGTAAATACGCAAGATTCATGCGTTTCGAGCTGCCAAACAAGCCCCCATCGAATACAAAGTCGCTTTATATCGAAATCGAACATTAGCGTTTTGCTTCGGCTGTAGGTGTTCCAGCTCGTAATATGAGATCAAAAAGCCTTAGTTTTATGCAAATACGCAAGATTCATGCGTTTCGAGCCGCCAAACAAGCCCCCATCGAATGCAATGTCGCTTTATATCGAAATCGAACATTAGCGTTTTGCTTCTGCTGTAGGAGTTCCAGCTCGTAATATAAGATAAAAAAAGCCTTAGTTTTACGTAAATACGCAAGATTCATGCGTTTCGAGCTGCCAAACAAGCCCCCATCGAATGCAAAGTCGCTTTATATCGAAATCGAACATTAGCCTTTTGCTTTGGCTGTAGGTGTTCCAGCTCGTAATATTAGATCAAAAAGCCTTAGTTTTATGCAAATACGCAAGATTCATGCGTTTCGAGCCGTCAAACAAGCCCCCATCGAATGCAAAGTCGCTCTATATCGAAATCGAACATTAGCGTTTTGCTTCTGCTGTAGGAGTTCCAGCTCGTAATATAAGATAAAAAAGCCTTAGTTTCACGTAAATACGCAAGATTCATGCGTTTCGAGCTGCCAAACAAGCCCCCATCGAATACAAAGTCGCTTTATATCGAAATCGAACATTAGCGTTTTGCTTCGGCTGTAGGTGTTCCAGCTCGTAATATGAGATCAAAAAGCCTTAGTTTTATGCAAATACGCAAGATTCATGCGTTTCGAGCCGCCAAACAAGCCCCCATCGAATGCAATGTCGCTTTATATCGAAATCGAACATTAGCGTTTTGCTTCTGCTGTAGGAGTTCCAGCTCGTAATATAAGATAAAAAAAGCCTTAGTTTTACGTAAATACGCAAGATTCATGCGTTTCGAGCTGCCAAACAAGCCCCCATCGAATGCAAAGTCGCTTTATATCGAAATCGAACATTAGCGTTTTGCTTCGGCTGTAGGCGTTCCAGCTCATAATATGAGATCAAAAAGCCTTAGTTTTATGCAAATACGCAAGATTCATGCGTTTCGAGCCGCCAATTAAGCCCCCATCGTATGCAAAGTCGCTTTATATCGTAATCGAACATTAGCGTTTTGCGTTGGCTGTAGGCGTTCCGGCTCGTAATAAGAGATAGAAAAGCCTTATTTTTACGTAAATACGCGAGATTTATGCGTTTCGAGCCGCCAAACAAGCTCCCATCGAATGCAAATTCGCTTTATATCGAAATCGAACATTAGCCTTTTGCTTTGGCTGTAGGTGTTCCAGCTCGTAATATTAGATCAAACAGCCTCAGTTTTAAGCAAATACGCAAGATTCATGCGTTTCGAGCCGCCAAACAAGCCCCCATCGAATGCAAAGTCGCTTTATATCGAAATCGAACATTAGCGTTTTGCTTCTGCTGTAGGAGTTCCAGCTCGTAATATAAGATAAAAAAGCCTTAGTTTCACGTAAATACGCAAGATTCATGCGTTTCGAGCTGCCAAACAAGCCCCCATCGAATACAAAGTCGCTTTATATCGAAATCGAACATTAGCGTTTTGCTTCGGCTGTAGGTGTTCCAGCTCGTAATATGAGATCAAAAAGCCTTAGTTTTATGCAAATACGCAAGATTCATGCGTTTCGAGCCGCCAAACAAGCCCCCATCGAATGCAAAGTCGCTTTATATCGAAATCGAACATTAGCGTTCTGCGTTGGCTGTAGGCGTTCCGGCTCGTAATAAGAGATAGAAAAGCCTTAGTTTTACGTAAATACGCGAGATTTATGCGTTTCGAGCCGCCAAACAAGCTCCCATCGAATGGAAATTCGCTTTATATCGAAACCGAACATTAGCCTTTTGCTTTGGCTGTAGGTGTTCCAGCTCGTAATATGAGATCAAAAAGCCTTAGTTTTATGCAAATACGCAAGATTCATGCGTTTCGAGCCGCCAAACAAGCCCCCATCGAATGCAAAGTCGCTTTATATCGAAATCGAACATTAGCGTTCTGCGTTGGCTGTAGGCGTTCCGGCTCGTAATAAGAGATAGAAAAGCCTTAGTTTTACGTAAATACGCGAGATTTATGCGTTTCGAGCCGCCAAACAAGCTCCCATCGAATGCAAATTCGCTTTATATCGAAATCGAACATTAGCCTTTTGCTTTGGCTGTAGGTGTTCCAGCTCGTAATATTAGATCAAAAAGCCTTAGTTTTATGCAAATACGCAAGATTCATGCGTTTCGAGCCGTCAAACAAGCCCCCATCGAATGCAAAGTCGCTCTATATCGAAATCGAACATTAGCGTTTTGCTTCTGCTGTAGGAGTTCCAGCTCGTAATATAAGATAAAAAAGCCTTAGTTTCACGTAAATACGCAAGATTCATGCGTTTCGAGCTGCCAAACAAGCTCCCATCGAATGGAAATTCGCTTTATATCGAAATCGAACATTAGCGTTTTGCTTCGGCTGTAGGTGTTCCAGCTCGTAATATGAGATCAAAAAGCCTTAGTTTTATGCAAATACGCAAGATTCATGCGTTTCGAGCCGCCAAACAAGCCCCCATCGAATGCAAAGTCGCTTTATATCGAAATCGAACATTAGCGTTCTGCGTTGGCTGTAGGCGTTCCGGCTCGTAATAAGAGATAGAAAAGCCTTAGTTTTACGTAAATACGCGAGATTTATGCGTTTCGAGCCGCCAAACAAGCTCCCATCGAATGCAAATTCGCTTTATATCGAAATCGAACATTAGCCTTTTGCCTTGGCTGTAGGTGTTCCAGCTCGTAATATTAGATCAAAAAGCCTTAGTTTTATGCAAATACGCAAGATTCATGCGTTTCGAGCCGTCAAACAAGCCCCCATCGAATGCAAAGTCGCTCTATATCGAAATCGAACATTAGCGTTCTGCGTTGGCTGTAGGCGTTCCGGCTCGTAATAAGAGATAGAAAAGCCTTAGTTTTACGTAAATACGCGAGATTTATGCGTTTCGAGCCGCCAAACAAGCCCCCATCGAATGCAAAGTCGCTTTATATCGAAATCGAACATTAGCCTTTTGCTTTGGCTGTAGGTGTTCCAGCTCGTAATATTAGATCAAAAAGCCTTAGTTTTATGCAAATACGCAAGATTCATGCGTTTCGAGCCGTCAAACAAGCCCCCATCGAATGCAAAGTCGCTCTATATCGAAATCGAACATTAGCGTTTTGCTTCTGCTGTAGGAGTTCCAGCTCGTAATATAAGATAAAAAAGCCTTAGTTTCACGTAAATACGCAAGATTCATGCGTTTCGAGCTGCCAAACAAGCCCCCATCGAATACAAAGTCGCTTTATATCGAAATCGAACATTAGCGTTTTGCTTCGGCTGTAGGTGTTCCAGCTCGTAATATGAGATCAAAAAGCCTTAGTTTTATGCAAATACGCAAGATTCATGCGTTTCGAGCCGCCAAACAAGCCCCCATCGAATGCAATGTCGCTTTATATCGAAATCGAACATTAGCGTTTTGCTTCTGCTGTAGGAGTTCCAGCTCGTAATATAAGATAAAAAAAGCCTTAGTTTTACGTAAATACGCAAGATTCATGCGTTTCGAGCTGCCAAACAAGCCCCCATCGAATGCAAAGTCGCTTTATATCGAAATCGAACATTAGCGTTTTGCTTCTGCTGTAGGAGTTCCAGCTCGTAATATAAGATAAAAAAAGCCTTAGTTTTACGTAAATACGCAAGATTCATGCGTTTCGAGCTGCCAAACAAGCCCCCATCGAATGCAAAGTCGCTTTATATCGAAATCGAACATTAGCGTTTTGCTTCGGCTGTAGGCGTTCCAGCTCATAATATGAGATCAAAAAGCCTTAGTTTTATGCAAATACGCAAGATTCATGCGTTTCGAGCCGCCAATTAAGCCCCCATCGTATGCAAAGTCGCTTTATATCGAAATCGAACATTAGCGTTTTGCTTTAGCTGTAGGTCTTCCAGCTCGTAATATTAGATCAAAAAGCCTTCGTTTTATATAAATACGCAAGATTCATGCGTTTCGAGCCGCCAAACAAGCCCCCACCGAATGCAAATTCGCTTTATATCGAAATCGAACACTTGCGTTTTGCGTTGGCTGTAGGCGTTCCGGCTCGTAATAAGAGATAGAAAAGCCTTAGTTTTATGCAAATACGCAAGATTCATGCGTTTCGAGCCGCCAATTAAGCCCCCATCGTATGCAAAGTCGCTTTATATCGTAATCGAACATTAGCGTTTTGCGTTGGCTGTAGGCGTTCCGGCTCGTAATAAGAGATAGAAAAGCCTTATTTTTACGTAAATACGCGAGATTTATGCGTTTCGAGCCGCCAAACAAGCTCCCATCGAATGCAAATTCGCTTTATATCGAAATCGAACATTAGCCTTTTGCTTTGGCTGTAGGTGTTCCAGCTCGTAATATTAGATCAAACAGCCTCAGTTTTAAGCAAATACGCAAGATTCATGCGTTTCGAGCCGCCAAACAAGCCCCCATCGAATGCAAAGTCGCTTTATATCGAAATCGAACATTAGCGTTTTGCTTCTGCTGTAGGAGTTCCAGCTCGTAATATAAGATAAAAAAGCCTTAGTTTCACGTAAATACGCAAGATTCATGCGTTTCGAGCTGCCAAACAAGCCCCCATCGAATACAAAGTCGCTTTATATCGAAATCGAACATTAGCGTTTTGCTTCGGCTGTAGGTGTTCCAGCTCGTAATATGAGATCAAAAAGCCTTAGTTTTATGCAAATACGCAAGATTCATGCGTTTCGAGCCGCCAAACAAGCCCCCATCGAATGCAAAGTCGCTTTATATCGAAATCGAACATTAGCGTTCTGCGTTGGCTGTAGGCGTTCCGGCTCGTAATAAGAGATAGAAAAGCCTTAGTTTTACGTAAATACGCGAGATTTATGCGTTTCGAGCCGCCAAACAAGCTCCCATCGAATGGAAATTCGCTTTATATCGAAACCGAACATTAGCCTTTTGCTTTGGCTGTAGGTGTTCCAGCTCGTAATATGAGATCAAAAAGCCTTAGTTTTATGCAAATACGCAAGATTCATGCGTTTCGAGCCGCCAAACAAGCCCCCATCGAATGCAAAGTCGCTTTATATCGAAATCGAACATTAGCGTTCTGCGTTGGCTGTAGGCGTTCCGGCTCGTAATAAGAGATAGAAAAGCCTTAGTTTTACGTAAATACGCGAGATTTATGCGTTTCGAGCCGCCAAACAAGCTCCCATCGAATGCAAATTCGCTTTATATCGAAATCGAACATTAGCCTTTTGCTTTGGCTGTAGGTGTTCCAGCTCGTAATATTAGATCAAAAAGCCTTAGTTTTATGCAAATACGCAAGATTCATGCGTTTCGAGCCGTCAAACAAGCCCCCATCGAATGCAAAGTCGCTCTATATCGAAATCGAACATTAGCGTTTTGCTTCTGCTGTAGGAGTTCCAGCTCGTAATATAAGATAAAAAAGCCTTAGTTTCACGTAAATACGCAAGATTCATGCGTTTCGAGCTGCCAAACAAGCTCCCATCGAATGGAAATTCGCTTTATATCGAAATCGAACATTAGCGTTTTGCTTCGGCTGTAGGTGTTCCAGCTCGTAATATGAGATCAAAAAGCCTTAGTTTTATGCAAATACGCAAGATTCATGCGTTTCGAGCCGCCAAACAAGCCCCCATCGAATGCAAAGTCGCTTTATATCGAAATCGAACATTAGCGTTCTGCGTTGGCTGTAGGCGTTCCGGCTCGTAATAAGAGATAGAAAAGCCTTAGTTTTACGTAAATACGCGAGATTTATGCGTTTCGAGCCGCCAAACAAGCTCCCATCGAATGCAAATTCGCTTTATATCGAAATCGAACATTAGCCTTTTGCTTTGGCTGTAGGTGTTCCAGCTCGTAATATTAGATCAAAAAGCCTTAGTTTTATGCAAATACGCAAGATTCATGCGTTTCGAGCCGTCAAACAAGCCCCCATCGAATGCAAAGTCGCTCTATATCGAAATCGAACATTAGCGTTCTGCGTTGGCTGTAGGCGTTCCGGCTCGTAATAAGAGATAGAAAAGCCTTAGTTTTACGTAAATACGCGAGATTTATGCGTTTCGAGCCGCCAAACAAGCCCCCATCGAATGCAAAGTCGCTTTATATCGAAATCGAACATTAGCCTTTTGCTTTGGCTGTAGGTGTTCCAGCTCGTAATATTAGATCAAAAAGCCTTAGTTTTATGCAAATACGCAAGATTCATGCGTTTCGAGCCGTCAAACAAGCCCCCATCGAATGCAAAGTCGCTCTATATCGAAATCGAACATTAGCGTTTTGCTTCTGCTGTAGGAGTTCCAGCTCGTAATATAAGATAAAAAAGCCTTAGTTTCACGTAAATACGCAAGATTCATGCGTTTCGAGCTGCCAAACAAGCCCCCATCGAATACAAAGTCGCTTTATATCGAAATCGAACATTAGCGTTTTGCTTCGGCTGTAGGTGTTCCAGCTCGTAATATGAGATCAAAAAGCCTTAGTTTTATGCAAATACGCAAGATTCATGCGTTTCGAGCCGCCAAACAAGCCCCCATCGAATGCAATGTCGCTTTATATCGAAATCGAACATTAGCGTTTTGCTTCTGCTGTAGGAGTTCCAGCTCGTAATATAAGATAAAAAAAGCCTTAGTTTTACGTAAATACGCAAGATTCATGCGTTTCGAGCTGCCAAACAAGCCCCCATCGAATGCAAAGTCGCTTTATATCGAAATCGAACATTAGCGTTTTGCTTCTGCTGTAGGAGTTCCAGCTCGTAATATAAGATAAAAAAAGCCTTAGTTTTACGTAAATACGCAAGATTCATGCGTTTCGAGCTGCCAAACAAGCCCCCATCGAATGCAAAGTCGCTTTATATCGAAATCGAACATTAGCGTTTTGCTTCGGCTGTAGGCGTTCCAGCTCATAATATGAGATCAAAAAGCCTTAGTTTTATGCAAATACGCAAGATTCATGCGTTTCGAGCCGCCAATTAAGCCCCCATCGTATGCAAAGTCGCTTTATATCGAAATCGAACATTAGCGTTTTGCTTTAGCTGTAGGTCTTCCAGCTCGTAATATTAGATCAAAAAGCCTTCGTTTTATATAAATACGCAAGATTCATGCGTTTCGAGCCGCCAAACAAGCCCCCACCGAATGCAAATTCGCTTTATATCGAAATCGAACACTTGCGTTTTGCGTTGGCTGTAGGCGTTCCGGCTCGTAATAAGAGATAGAAAAGCCTTAGTTTCACGTAAATACGCGAGATTTATGCGTTTCGAGCCGCCAAACAAGCTCCCATCGAATGCAAATTCGCTTTAGATCGAAATCGAACATTAGCCTTTTGCTTTGGCTGTAGGTGTTCCAGCTCGTAATATTAGATCAAAAAGCCTTAGTTTTATGCAAATACGCAAGATTCATGCGTTTCGAGCCGCCAAACAAGCCCCCATCGAATGCAATGTCGCTTTATATCGAAATCGAACATTAGCGTTTTGCTTCTGCTGTAGGAGTTCCAGCTCGTAATATAAGATAAAAAAGCCTTAGTGTTACGTAAATACGCAAGATTCATGCGTTTCGAGCTGCCAAACAAGCCCCCATCGAATGCAGAGTCGCTTTATATCGAAATCGAACATTAGCGTTTTGCTTCGGCTGTACGCGTTCCAGCTCGTAATATGAGATCAAAAAGCCTTAGTTTTATGCAAATACGCAAGATTCATGCGTTTCGAGCCGCCAAACAAGCCCCCATCGAATGCAAAGTCGCTTTATATCGAAATCGAACATTAGCGTTCTGCGTTGGCTGTAGGCGTTCCGGCTCGTAATAAGAGATAGAAAAGCCTTAGTTTTACGTAATTACGCAAGATTTATGCGTTTCGAGCCACCAAACAAGCCCCCATCGAATGCAAAGTCGCTTTATATCGAAATCGAACATTAGCGTTTTGCTTCGGCTGTAGGTGTTCCAGCTCGTAATATGAGATCATAAAGCCTTAGTTTTACGTAATTACGCAAGATTCATGCGTTTCGAGCCATCAAACAAGCCCCCATCGAATGCAAATTCGCTTTATATCGAAATCGAACATTAGCGTTTTGCTTTAGCTGTAGGTCTTCCAGCTCGTAATATTAGATCAAAAAGCCTTCGTTTTATATAAATACGCAAGATTCATGCGTTTCGAGCCGCCAAACAAGCCCCCATCGAATGCAAAGTCGCTTTATATCGAAATCGAACATTAGCGTTCTGCGTTGGCTGTAGGCGTTCCGGCTCGTAATAAGAGATAGAAAAGCCTTAGTTTTACGTAAATACGCGAGATTTATGCGTTTCGAGCCGCCAAACAAGCTCCCATCGAATGGAAATTCGCTTTATATCGAAACCGAACATTAGCCTTTTGCTTTGGCTGTAGGTGTTCCAGCTCGTAATATGAGATCAAAAAGCCTTAGTTTTATGCAAATACGCATGATTCATGCGTTTCGAGCCGCCAAACAAGCCCCCATCGAATGCAAAGTCGCTTTATATCGAAATCGAACATTAGCGTTTTGCTTCGGCTGTAGGTGTTCCAGCTCGTAATATGAGATCATAAAGCCTTAGTTTTATGCAAATACGCAAGATTCATGCGTTTCGAGCCGCCAAACAAGCCCCCATCGAATGCAATGTCGCTTTATATCGAAATCGAACATTAGCGTTTTGCTTCTGCTGTAGGAGTTCCAGCTCGTAATATAAGATAAAAAAGCGTTAGTTTTACGTAAATACGCAAGATTCATGCGTTTCGAGCTGCCAAACAAGCCCCCATCGAATGCAAAGTCGCTTTATATCGAAATCGAACATTAGCGTTTTGCTTCGGCTGTAGGCGTTCCAGCTCGTAATATTAGATCAAAAAGCCTTCGTTTTATATAAATACGCAAGATTCATGCGTTTCGAGCCGCCAAACAAGCCCCCACCGAATGCAAATTCGCTTTATATCGAAATCGAACACTTGCGTTTTGCGTAGGCTGTAGGCGTTCCGGCTCCTAATAAGAGATAGAAAAGCCTTATTTTTACGTAAATACGCGAGATTTATGCGTTTCGAGCCGCCAAACAAGCTCCCATCGAATGCAAATTCGCTTTATATCGAAATCGAACATTAGCGTTTTGCTTCGGCTGTAGGCGTTCCAGCTCGTAATATGAGATCAAAAAGCCTTAGTTTTATGCAAATACGCAAGATTCATGCGTTTCGACCCGCCAAACAAGCCCCATCGAATGCAAAGTCGCTTTATATCGAAATCGAACATTAGCGTTTTGCTTCGGCTGTAGGCGTTCCAGCTCGTAATATGAGATCAAAAAGCCTTAGTTTTACGTAATTACGCAAGATTCATGCGTTTCGAGCCATCAAACAAGCCCCCATCGAATGCAAATTCGCTTTATATCGAAATCGAACATTAGCGTTTTGCTTTAGCTGTAGGTCTTCCAGCTCGTAATATTAGATCAAAAAGCCTTCGTTTTATATAAATACGCAAGATTCATGCGTTTCGAGCCGCCAAACAAGCCCCCACCGAATGCAAATTCGCTTTATATCGAAATCGAACACTTGCGTTTTGCGTTGGCTGTAGGCGTTCCGGCTCGTAATAAGAGATAGAAAAGCCTTAGTTTCACGTAAATACGCGAGATTTATGCGTTTCGAGCCGCCAAACAAGCTCCCATCGAATGCAAATTCGCTTTAGATCGAAATCGAACATTAGCCTTTTGCTTCGGCTGTAGGCGTTCCAGCTCGTAATATGAGATCAAAAAGCCTTAGTTTTATGCAAATACGCAAGATTCATGCGTTTCGAGCCGCCAAACAAGCCCCCATCGAATGCAATGTCGCTTTATATCGAAATCGAACATTAGCGTTTTGCTTCTGCTGTAGGAGTTCCAGCTCGTAATATAAGATAAAAAAGCGTTAGTTTTACGTAAATACGCAAGATTCATGCGTTTCGAGCTGCCAAACAAGCCCCCATCGAATGCAAAGTCGCTTTATATCGAAATCGAACATTAGCGTTTTGCTTCGGCTGTAGGCGTTCCAACTCGTAATATTAGATCAAAAAGCCTTCGTTTTATATAAATACGCAAGATTCATGCGTTTCGAGCCGCCAAACAAGCCCCCACCGAATGCAAATTCGCTTTATATCGAAATCGAACACTTGCGTTTTGCGTAGGCTGTAGGCGTTCCGGCTCGTAATAAGAGATAGAAAAGCCTTATTTTTACGTAAATACGCGAGATTTATGCGTTTCGAGCCGCCAAACAAGCTCCCATCGAATGCAAATTCGCTTTATATCGAAATCGAACATTAGCCTTTTGCTTCGGCTGTAGGTGTTCCAGCTCGTAATATTAGATCAAAAAGCCTTAGTTTTATGCAAATACGCAAGATTCATGCGTTTCGAGCCGCCAAACAAGCCCCCATCGAATGCAAAGTCGCTTTATATCGAAATCGAACATTAGCGTTTTGCTTCGGCTGTAGGTGTTCCAGCTCGTAATATGAGATCAAAAAGCCTTAGTTTTATGTAAATACGCAATGTTTTTGCATTTCGAGCTGCCAAACAAGCCCTCATCGAATGCAAATTCGCTTTATATCGAAATCGAACACTTGCGTTTTGCGTTGGCTGTAGGCGTTCCGGCTCGTAATAAGCGATAGAAAAGCCTTAGTTTTACGTAAATACGCGAGATTTATGCGTTTCGAGCCGCCAAACAAGCTCCCATCGAATGCAAATTCGCTTTATATCGAAATCGAACATTAGCCTTTTGCTTTGGCTGTAGGTGTTCCAGCTCGTAATATTAGATCAAAAAGCCTTAGTTTTATGCAAATACGCAAGATTCATGCGTTTCGAGCCGCCAAACAAGCCCCCATCGAATGCAAAGTCGCTTTATATCGAAATCGAACATTAGCGTTTTGCTCCTGCTGTAGGAGTTCCAGCTCGTAATATAAGATAAAAAAGCCTTAGTTTCACGTAAATACGCAAGATTCATGCGTTTCGAGCTGCCAAACAAGCCCCCATCGAATACAAAGTCGCTTTATATCGGAATCGAACATTAGCGTTTTGCTTCGGCTGTAGCCGTTCCAGCTCGTAATATGAGATCAAAAAGCCTTAGTTTTATGCAAATACGCAAGATTCATGCGTTTCGAGCCGCCAAACAAGCCCCCATCGAATGCAAAGTCGCTTTATATCGAAATCGAACATTAGCGTTTTGCATCGGCTGTAGGCGTTCCAGCTCGTAATATGAGATCAAAAAGCCTTAGTTTTACGTAATTACGCAAGATTTATGCGTGTCGAGCCACCAAACAAGCCCCCATCGAATGCAAAGTCGCTTTATATCGAAATCGAACATTGGCGTTTTGCTTCGGCTGTAGGTGTTCCAGCTCGTAATATGAGATCAAAAATCCTTAGTTTTATGCAAATACACAAGATTCGTGCGTTTCGAGCCGCCAAACAAGCCCCCATCGAATGCAATGTCGCTTTATATCGAAATCGAACATTAGCGTTTTGCTTCTGCTGTAGGAGTTCCAGCTCATAATATAAGATAAAAAAGCCTTAGTTTTACGTAAATACGCAAGATTCATGCGTTTCGAGCGGCCAAACAAGCCCCCATCGAATGCAAAGTCGCTTTATATCGAAATCGAACATTAGCGTTTTGCTTCGGCTGTAGGTGTTCCAGCTCGTAATATGAGATCATAAAGCCTTAGTTTTATGCAAATACGCAAGATTCATGCGTTTCGAGCCGCCAAACAAGCCCCCATCGAATGCAATGTCGCTTTATATCGAAATCGAACATTAGCGTTTTGCTTCTGCTGTAGGAGTTCCAGCTCGTAATATAAGATAAAAAAGCGTTAGTTTTACGTAAATACGCAAGATTCATGCGTTTCGAGCTGCCAAACAAGCCCCCATCGAATGCAAAGTCGCTTTATATCGAAATCGAACATTAGCGTTTTGCTTCGGCTGTAGGCGTTCCAGCTCGTAATATTAGATCAAAAAGCCTTCGTTTTATATAAATACGCAAGATTCATGCGTTTCGAGCCGCCAAACAAGCCCCCACCGAATGCAAATTCGCTTTATATCGAAATCGAACACTTGCGTTTTGCGTAGGCTGTAGGCGTTCCGGCTCCTAATAAGAGATAGAAAAGCCTTATTTTTACGTAAATACGCGAGATTTATGCGTTTCGAGCCGCCAAACAAGCTCCCATCGAATGCAAATTCGCTTTATATCGAAATCGAACATTAGCGTTTTGCTTCGGCTGTAGGCGTTCCAGCTCGTAATATGAGATCAAAAAGCCTTAGTTTTATGCAAATACGCAAGATTCATGCGTTTCGACCCGCCAAACAAGCCCCATCGAATGCAAAGTCGCCTTATATCGAAATCGAACATTAGCGTTTTGCTTCGGCTGTAGGCGTTCCAGCTCGTAATATGAGATCAAAAAGCCTTAGTTTTACGTAATTACGCAAGATTCATGCGTTTCGAGCCATCAAACAAGCCCCCATCGAATGCAAATTCGCTTTATATCGAAATCGAACATTAGCGTTTTGCTTTAGCTGTAGGTCTTCCAGCTCGTATTATTAGATCAAAAAGCCTTCGTTTTATATAAATACGCAAGATTCATGCGTTTCGAGCCGCCAAACAAGCCCCCACCGAATGCAAATTCGCTTTATATCGAAATCGAACACTTGCGTTTTGCGTTGGCTGTAGGCGTTCCGGCTCGTAATAAGAGATAGAAAAGCCTTAGTTTCACGTAAATACGCGAGATTTATGCGTTTCGAGCCGCCAAACAAGCTCCCATCGAATGCAAATTCGCTTTAGATCGAAATCGAACATTAGCCTTTTGCTTCGGCTGTAGGCGTTCCAGCTCGTAATATGAGATCAAAAAGCCTTAGTTTTATGCAAATACGCAAGATTCATGCGTTTCGAGCCGCCAAACAAGCCCCCATCGAATGCAATGTCGCTTTATATCGAAATCGAACATTAGCGTTTTGCTTCTGCTGTAGGAGTTCCAGCTCGTAATATAAGATAAAAAAGCGTTAGTTTTACGTAAATACGCAAGATTCATGCGTTTCGAGCTGCCAAACAAGCCCCCATCGAATGCAAAGTCGCTTTATATCGAAATCGAACATTAGCGTTTTGCTTCGGCTGTAGGCGTTCCAACTCGTAATATTAGATCAAAAAGCCTTCGTTTTATATAAATACGCAAGATTCATGCGTTTCGAGCCGCCAAACAAGCCCCCACCGAATGCAAATTCGCTTTATATCGAAATCGAACACTTGCGTTTTGCGTAGGCTGTAGGCGTTCCGGCTCGTAATAAGAGATAGAAAAGCCTTATTTTTACGTAAATACGCGAGATTTATGCGTTTCGAGCCGCCAAACAAGCTCCCATCGAATGCAAATTCGCTTTATATCGAAATCGAACATTAGCCTTTTGCTTCGGCTGTAGGTGTTCCAGCTCGTAATATTAGATCAAAAAGCCTTAGTTTTATGCAAATACGCAAGATTCATGCGTTTCGAGCCGCCAAACAAGCCCCCATCGAATGCAAAGTCGCTTTATATCGAAATCGAACATTAGCGTTTTGCTTCGGCTGTAGGTGTTCCAGCTCGTAATATGAGATCAAAAAGCCTTAGTTTTATGTAAATACGCAATGTTTTTGCATTTCGAGCTGCCAAACAAGCCCTCATCGAATGCAAATTCGCTTTATATCGAAATCGAACACTTGCGTTTTGCGTTGGCTGTAGGCGTTCCGGCTCGTAATAAGCGATAGAAAAGCCTTAGTTTTACGTAAATACGCGAGATTTATGCGTTTCGAGCCGCCAAACAAGCTCCCATCGAATGCAAATTCGCTTTATATCGAAATCGAACATTAGCCTTTTGCTTTGGCTGTAGGTGTTCCAGCTCGTAATATTAGATCAAAAAGCCTTAGTTTTATGCAAATACGCAAGATTCATGCGTTTCGAGCCGCCAAACAAGCCCCCATCGAATGCAAAGTCGCTTTATATCGAAATCGAATATTAGCGTTTTGCTCCTGCTGTAGGAGTTCCAGCTCGTAATATAAGATAAAAAAGCCTTAGTTTCACGTAAATACGCAAGATTCATGCGTTTCGAGCTGCCAAACAAGCCCCCATCGAATACAAAGTCGCTTTATATCGGAATCGAACATTAGCGTTTTGCTTCGGCTGTAGCCGTTCCAGCTCGTAATATGAGATCAAAAAGCCTTAGTTTTATGCAAATACGCAAGATTCATGCGTTTCGAGCCGCCAAACAAGCCCCCATCGAATGCAAAGTCGCTTTATATCGAAATCGAACATTAGCGTTTTGCATCGGCTGTAGGCGTTCCAGCTCGTAATATGAGATCAAAAAGCCTTAGTTTTACGTAATTACGCAAGATTTATGCGTGTCGAGCCACCAAACAAGCCCCCATCGAATGCAAAGTCGCTTTATATCGAAATCGAACATTGGCGTTTTGCTTCGGCTGTAGGTGTTCTAGCTCGTAATATGAGATCAAAAAGCCTTAGTTTTATGCAAATACACAAGATTCGTGCGTTTCGAGCCGCCAAGCAAGCCCCCATCGAATGCAGAGTCGCTTTATATCGAAATCGAACATTAGCGTTTTGCTTCGGCTGTAGGCGTTCCAGCTTATAATATGAGATCAAAAAGCCTTAGTTTTATGCAAATACACAAGATTCGTGCGTTTCGAGCCGCCAAACAAGCCCCCATCGAATGCAAAGTCGCTTTATATCGAAATCGAACATTAGCGTTTTGCTTCGGCTGTAGGCGTTCCAGCTTATAATATGAGATCAAAAAGCCTTAGTTTTATGCAAATACGCAAGATTCATGCGTTTCGAGCCGCCAATCAAGCCCCCATCGTATGCAAAGTCGCTTTATATCGTAATCGAACATTAGCGTTTTGCGTTGGCTGTAGGCGTTCCGGCTCGTAATAAGAGATAGAAAAGCCTTATTTTTACGTAAATACGCGAGATTTATGCGTTTCGAGCCGCCAAACAAGCTCCCATCGAATGCAAATTCGCTTTAGATCGAAATCGAACATTAGCCTTTTGCTTCGGCTGTAGGCGTTCCAGCTCGTAATATGAGATCAAAAAGCCTTAGTTTTATGCAAATACGCAAGATTCATGCGTTTCGAGCCGCCAAACAAGCCCCCATCGAATGCAATGTCGCTTTATATCGAAATCGAACATTAGCGTTTTGCTTCTGCTGTAGGAGTTCCAGCTCGTAATATAAGATAAAAAAGCGTTAGTTTTACGTAAATACGCAAGATTCATGCGTTTCGAGCTGCCAAACAAGCCCCCATCGAATGCAAAGTCGCTTTATATCGAAATCGAACATTAGCGTTTTGCTTCGGCTGTAGGCGTTCCAACTCGTAATATTAGATCAAAAAGCCTTCGTTTTATATAAATACGCAAGATTCATGCGTTTCGAGCCGCCAAACAAGCCCCCACCGAATGCAAATTCGCTTTATATCGAAATCGAACACTTGCGTTTTGCGTAGGCTGTAGGCGTTCCGGCTCGTAATAAGAGATAGAAAAGCCTTATTTTTACGTAAATACGCGAGATTTATGCGTTTCGAGCCGCCAAACAAGCTCCCATCGAATGCAAATTCGCTTTATATCGAAATCGAACATTAGCCTTTTGCTTCGGCTGTAGGTGTTCCAGCTCGTAATATTAGATCAAAAAGCCTTAGTTTTATGCAAATACGCAAGATTCATGCGTTTCGAGCCGCCAAACAAGCCCCCATCGAATGCAAAGTCGCTTTATATCGAAATCGAACATTAGCGTTTTGCTTCGGCTGTAGGTGTTCCAGCTCGTAATATGAGATCAAAAAGCCTTAGTTTTATGTAAATACGCAATGTTTTTGCATTTCGAGCTGCCAAACAAGCCCTCATCGAATGCAAATTCGCTTTATATCGAAATCGAACACTTGCGTTTTGCGTTGGCTGTAGGCGTTCCGGCTCGTAATAAGCGATAGAAAAGCCTTAGTTTTACGTAAATACGCGAGATTTATGCGTTTCGAGCCGCCAAACAAGCTCCCATCGAATGCAAATTCGCTTTATATCGAAATCGAACATTAGCCTTTTGCTTTGGCTGTAGGTGTTCCAGCTCGTAATATTAGATCAAAAAGCCTTAGTTTTATGCAAATACGCAAGATTCATGCGTTTCGAGCCGCCAAACAAGCCCCCATCGAATGCAAAGTCGCTTTATATCGAAATCGAACATTAGCGTTTTGCTCCTGCTGTAGGAGTTCCAGCTCGTAATATAAGATAAAAAAGCCTTAGTTTCACGTAAATACGCAAGATTCATGCGTTTCGAGCTGCCAAACAAGCCCCCATCGAATACAAAGTCGCTTTATATCGGAATCGAACATTAGCGTTTTGCTTCGGCTGTAGCCGTTCCAGCTCGTAATATGAGATCAAAAAGCCTTAGTTTTATGCAAATACGCAAGATTCATGCGTTTCGAGCCGCCAAACAAGCCCCCATCGAATGCAAAGTCGCTTTATATCGAAATCGAACATTAGCGTTTTGCATCGGCTGTAGGCGTTCCAGCTCGTAATATGAGATCAAAAAGCCTTAGTTTTACGTAATTACGCAAGATTTATGCGTGTCGAGCCACCAAACAAGCCCCCATCGAATGCAAAGTCGCTTTATATCGAAATCGAACATTGGCGTTTTGCTTCGGCTGTAGGTGTTCCAGCTCGTAATATGAGATCAAAAAGCCTTAGTTTTATGCAAATACACAAGATTCGTGCGTTTCGAGCCGCCAAACAAGCCCCCATCGAATGCAATGTCGCTTTATA
Organism: Stenichneumon culpator; assembly: GCA_964017025.1. Classification (NCBI taxonomy): domain Eukaryota; kingdom Metazoa; phylum Arthropoda; class Insecta; order Hymenoptera; family Ichneumonidae; genus Stenichneumon; species Stenichneumon culpator. Next base: position 725,939 of record OZ024781.1, on the reverse strand, counting down.
TCGAAATCGAACATTAGCGTTTTGCTTCTGCTGTAGGAGTTCCAGCTCGTAGTATAAGATAAAAAAGCCTTAGTTTTACGTAAATACGCAAGATTCATGCGTTTCGAGCTGCCAAACAAGCCCCCATCGAATGCAAAGTCGCTTTATATCGAAATCGAACATTAGCGTTTTGCTTCGGCTGTAGGCGTTCCAGCTCGTAATATGAGATCAAAAAGCCTTAGTTTTATGCAAATACGCAAGATTCATGCGTTTCGAGCCGCCAAACAAGCTCCCATCGAATGCAAATTCGCTTTATATCGAAATCGAACATTAGCCTTTTGCTTTGGCTGTAGGTGTTCCAGCTCGTAATATTAGATCAAAAAGCCTTAGTTTTATGCAAATACGCAAGATTCATGCGTTTCGAGCCGCCAAACAAGCCCCCATCGAATGCAATGTCGCTTTATATCGAAATCGAACATTAGCGTTTTGCTTCTGCTGTAGGAGTTCCAGCTCGTAATATAAGATAAAAAAGCCTTAGTTTTACGTAAATACGCAAGATTCATGCGTTTCGAGCTGCCAAACAAGCCCCCATCGAATGCAAAGTCGCTTTATATCGAAATCGAACATTAGCGTTTTGCTTTGGCTGTAGGCGCTCCAGCTCGTAATATGAGATCAAAAAGCCTTAGTTTTACGTAATTACGCAAGATTCATGCGTTTCGAGCCACCAAACAAGCCCCCATCGAATGCAAAGTCGCTTTATATCGAAATCGAACATTAGCGTTTTGCTTCGGCTGTAGGCGTTCCAGCTCGTAATATGAGATCAAAAAGCCTTAGTTTTACGTAATTACGCAAGATTCATGCGTTTCGAGCCATCAAACAAGCCCCTATAGAATGCAAATTCGCTTTATATCGAAATCGAACATTAGCGTTTTGCTTTAGCTGTAGGTCTTCCAGCTCGTAATATTAGATCAAAAAGCCTTCGTTTTATATAAATACGCAAGATTCATGCGTTTCGAGCCGCCAAACAAGCCCCCACCGAATGCAAATTCGCTTTATATCGAAATCGAACACTTGCGTTTTGCGTTGGCTGTAGGCGTTCCGGCTCGTAATAAGAGATAGAAAAGCCTTAGTTTCACGTAAATACGCGAGATTTATGCGTTTCGAGCCGCCAAACAAGCTCCCATCGAATGCAAATTCGCTTTAGATCGAAATCGAACATTAGCCTTTTGCTTTGGCTGTAGGTGTTCCAACTCGTAATATTAGATCAAAAAGCCTTAGTTTTATGCAAATACGCAAGATTCATGCGTTTCGAGCCGCCAAACAAGCCCCCATCGAATGCAATGTCGCTTTATATCGAAATCGAACATTAGCGTTTTGCTTCTGCTGTAGGAGTTCCAGCTCGTAATATAAGATAAAAAAGCCTTAGTGTTACGTAAATACGCAAGATTCATGCGTTTCGAGCTGCCAAACAAGCCCCCATCGAATGCAGAGTCGCTTTATATCGAAATCGAACATTAGCGTTTTGCTTCGGCTGTAGGCGTTCCAGCTCGTAATATGAGATCAAAAAGCCTTAGTTTTATGCAAATACGCAAGATTCATGCGTTTCGAGCCGCCAAACAAGCCCCCATCGAATGCAAAGTCGCTTTATATCGAAATCGAACATTAGCGTTCTGCGTTGGCTGTAGGCGTTCCGGCTCGTAATAAGAGATAGAAAAGCCTTAGTTTTACGTAAATACGCGAGATTTATGCGTTTCGAGCCGCCAAACAAGCTCCCATCGAATGCAAATTCGCTTTATATCGAAATCGAACATTAGCCTTTTGCTTTGGCTGTAGGTGTTCCAGCTCGTAATATTAGATCAAACAGCCTCAGTTTTAAGCAAATACGCAAGATTCATGCGTTTCGAGCCGCCAAACAAGCCCCCATCGAATGCAAAGTCGCTTTATATCGAAATCGAACATTAGCGTTTTGCTTCTGCTGTAGGAGTTCCAGCTCGTAATATAAGATAAAAAAGCCTTAGTTTTACGTAAATACGCAAGATTCATGCGTTTCGAGCCGCCAAACAAGCCCCCATCGAATGCAAAGTCGCTTTATATCGAAATCGAACATTAGCGTTTTGCTCCTGCTGTAGGAGTTCCAGCTCGTAATATGAGATCAAAAAGCCTTAGTTTTATGCAAATACGCAAGATTCATGCGTTTCGAGCCGCCAAACAAGCCCCCATCGAATGCAAAGTCGCTTTATATCGAAATCGAACATTAGCGTTTTGCTTCGGCTGTAGGTGTTCCAGCTCGTAATATGAGATCAAAAAGCCTTAGTTTTATGTAAATACGCAATGTTTTTTCATTTCGAGCTGCCAAACAAGCCCTCATCGAATGCAAATTCGCTTTATATCGTAATCGAACATTAGCGTTTTGCGTTGGCTGTAGGCGTTCCGGCTCGTAACAAGAGATAGAAAAGCCTTACTTTTACGTAAATACGCGAGATTTATGCGTTTCGAGCCGCCAAACAAGCTCCCATCGAATGCAAATTCGCTTTATATCGAAATCGAACATTAGCCTTTTGCTTTGGCTGTAGGTGTTCCAGCTCGTAATATTAGATCAAAAAGCCTTAGTTTTATGCAAATACGCAAGATTCATGCGTTTCGAACCGTCAAACAAGCCCCCATCGAATGCAAAGTCGCTTTATATCGAAATCGAACATTAGTGTTTTGCTTCGGCTGTAGGTGTTCCAGCTCGTAATATGAGATCAAAAAGCCTTAGTTTTATGCAAATACGCAAGATTCATGCGTTTCGAGCCGCCAAACAAGCCCCCACCGAATGCAAAGTCGCTTTATATCGAAATCGAACATTGGCGTTTTGCTTCGGCGGTAGGTGTTCCAGCTCGTAATATGAGATCAAAAAGCCTTAGTTTTATGCAAATACACAAGATTCGTGCGTTTCGAGCCGCCAAACAAGCCCCCATCGAATGCAAAGTCGCTTTATATCGAAATCGAACATTAGCGTTTTGCTTCGCCTGTAGGCGTTCCAGCTTATAATATGAGATCAAAAAGCCTTAGTTTTATGCAAATACGCAAGATTCATGCGTTTCGAGCCGCCAATCAAGCCCCCATCGTATGCAAAGTCGCTTTATATCGTAATCGAACATTAGCGTTTTGCGTTGGCTGTAGGCGTTCCGGCTCGTAATAAGAGATAGAAAAGCCTTATTTTTACGTAAATACGCGAGATTTATGCGTTTCGAGCCGCCAAACAAGCTCCCATCGAATGCAAATTCGCTTTATATCGAAATCGAACATTAGCCTTTTGCTTTGGCTGTAGGTGTTCCAGCTCGTAATATTAGATCAAACAGCCTCAGTTTTAAGCAAATACGCAAGATTCATGCGTTTCGAGCCGCCAAACAAGCCCCCATCGAATGCAAAGTCGCTTTATATCGAAATCGAACATTAGCGTTTTGCTTCTGCTGTAGGAGTTCCAGCTCGTAATATAAGATAAAAAAGCCTTAGTTTTACGTAAATACGCAAGATTCATGCGTTTCGAGCCGCCAAACAAGCCCCCATCGAATGCAAAGTCGCTTTATATCGAAATCGAACATTAGCGTTTTGCTCCTGCTGTAGGAGTTCCAGCTCGTAATATGAGATCAAAAAGCCTTAGTTTTATGCAAATACGCAAGATTCATGCGTTTCGAGCCGCCAAACAAGCCCCCATCGAATGCAAAGTCGCTTTATATCGAAATCGAACATTAGCGTTTTGCTTCGGCTGTAGGTGTTCCAGCTCGTAATATTAGATCAAAAAGCCTTAGTTTTATGCAAATACGCAAGATTCATGCGTTTCGAGCCGCCAAACAAGCCCCCATCGAATGCAATGTCGCTTTATATCGAAATCGAACATTAGCGTTTTGCTTCTGCTGTAGGAGTTCCAGCTCGTAATATAAGATAAAAAAGCCTTAGTTTTACGTAAATACGCAAGATTCATGCGTTTCGAGCTGCCAAACAAGCCCCCATCGAATGCAAAGTCGCTTTATATCGAAATCGAACATTAGCGTTTTGCTTCGGCTGTAGGCGTTCCAGCTCGTAATATGAGATCAAAAAGCCTTAGTTTTATGCAAATACGCAAGATTCATGCGTTTCGAGCCGCCAAACAAGCTCCCATCGAATGCAAATTCGCTTTATATCGAAATCGAACATTAGCCTTTTGCTTTGGCTGTAGGTGTTCCAGCTCGTAATATTAGATCAAAAAGCCTTAGTTTTATGCAAATACGCAAGATTCATGCGTTTCGAGCCGCCAAACAAGCCCCCATCGAATGCAATGTCGCTTTATATCGAAATCGAACATTAGCGTTTTGCTTCTGCTGTAGGAGTTCCAGCTCGTAATATAAGATAAAAAAGCCTTAGTTTTACGTAAATACGCAAGATTCATGCGTTTCGAGCCATCAAACAAGCCCCCATCGAATGCAAATTCGCTTTATATCGAAATCGAACATTAGCGTTTTGCTTTAGCTGTAGGTCTTCCAGCTCGTAATATTAGATCAAAAAGCCTTAGTTTTATGCAAATACGCAAGATTCATGCGTTTCGAGCCGCCAAACAAGCCCCCATCGAATGCAAAGTCGCTTTATATCGAAATCGAACATTAGCGTTCTGCGTTGGCTGTAGGCGTTCCGGCTCGTAATAAGAGATAGAAAAGCCTTAGTTTTACGTAAATACGCAAGATTTATGCGTTTCGAGCCGCCAAACAAGCTCCCATCGAATGGAAATTCGCTTTATATCGAAACCGAACATTAGCCTTTTGCTTTGGCTGTAGGTGTTCCAGCTCGTAATATGAGATCAAAAAGCCTTAGTTTTATGCAAATACGCAAGATTCATGCGTTTCGAGCCGCCAAACAAGCCCCCATCGAATGCAAAGTCGCTTTATATCGAAATCGAACATTAGCGTTCTGCGTTGGCTGTAGGCGTTCCGGCTAGTAATAAGAGATAGAAAAGCCTTAGTTTTACGTAAATACGCGAGATTTATGCGTTTCGAGCCGCCAAACAAGCTCCCATCGAATGCAAATTCGCTTTATATCGAAATCGAACATTAGCCTTTTGCTTTGGCTGTAGGTGTTCCAGCTCGTAATATTAGATCAAAAAGCCTTAGTTTTATGCAAATACGCAAGATTCATGCGTTTCGAGCCGTCAAACAAGCCCCCATCGAATGCAAAGTCGCTCTATATCGAAATCGAACATTAGCGTTTTGCTTCTGCTGTAGGAGTTCCAGCTCGTAATATAAGATAAAAAAGCCTTAGTTTCACGTAAATACGCAAGATTCATGCGTTTCGAGCTGCCAAACAAGCCCCCATCGAATACAAAGTCGCTTTATATCGAAATCGAACATTAGCGTTTTGCTTCGGCTGTAGGTGTTCCAGCTCGTAATATGAGATCAAAAAGCCTTAGTTTTATGCAAATACGCAAGATTCATGCGTTTCGAGCCGCCAAACAAGCCCCCATCGAATGCAAAGTCGCTTTATATCGAAATCGAACATTAGCGTTCTGCGTTGGCTGTAGGCGTTCCGGCTCGTAATAAGAGATAGAAAAGCCTTAGTTTTACGTAAATACGCGAGATTTATGCGTTTCGAGCCGCCAAACAAGCTCCCATCGAATGGAAATTCGCTTTATATCGAAACCGAACATTAGCCTTTTGCTTTGGCTGTAGGTGTTCCAGCTCGTAATATGAGATCAAAAAGCCTTAGTTTTATGCAAATACGCAAGATTCATGCGTTTCGAGCCGCCAAACAAGCCCCCATCGAATGCAAAGTCGCTTTATATCGAAATCGAACATTAGCGTTCTGCGTTGGCTGTAGGCGTTCCGGCTCGTAATAAGAGATAGAAAAGCCTTAGTTTTACGTAAATACGCGAGATTTATGCGTTTCGAGCCGCCAAACAAGCTCCCATCGAATGCAAATTCGCTTTATATCGAAATCGAACATTAGCCTTTTGCTTTGGCTGTAGGTGTTCCAGCTCGTAATATTAGATCAAACAGCCTCAGTTTTAAGCAAATACGCAAGATTCATGCGTTTCGAGCCGCCAAACAAGCCCCCATCGAATGCAAAGTCGCTTTATATCGAAATCGAACATTAGCGTTTTGCTTCTGCTGTAGGAGTTCCAGCTCGTAATATAAGATAAAAAAGCCTTAGTTTTACGTAAATACGCAAGATTCATGCGTTTCGAGCCGCCAAACAAGCCCCCATCGAATGCAAAGTCGCTTTATATCGAAATCGAACATTAGCGTTTTGCTCCTGCTGTAGGAGTTCCAGCTCGTAATATGAGATCAAAAAGCCTTAGTTTTATGCAAATACGCAAGATTCATGCGTTTCGAGCCGCCAAACAAGCCCCCATCGAATGCAAAGTCGCTTTATATCGAAATCGAACATTAGCGTTTTGCTTCGGCTGTAGGTGTTCCAGCTCGTAATATTAGATCAAAAAGCCTTAGTTTTATGCAAATACGCAAGATTCATGCGTTTCGAGCCGCCAAACAAGCCCCCATCGAATGCAATGTCGCTTTATATCGAAATCGAACATTAGCGTTTTGCTTCTGCTGTAGGAGTTCCAGCTCGTAATATAAGATAAAAAAGCCTTAGTTTTACGTAAATACGCAAGATTCATGCGTTTCGAGCTGCCAAACAAGCCCCCATCGAATGCAAAGTCGCTTTATATCGAAATCGAACATTAGCGTTTTGCTTCGGCTGTAGGCGTTCCAGCTCGTAATATGAGATCAAAAAGCCTTAGTTTTATGCAAATACGCAAGATTCATGCGTTTCGAGCCGCCAAACAAGCTCCCATCGAATGCAAATTCGCTTTATATCGAAATCGAACATTAGCCTTTTGCTTTGGCTGTAGGTGTTCCAGCTCGTAATATTAGATCAAAAAGCCTTAGTTTTATGCAAATACGCAAGATTCATGCGTTTCGAGCCGCCAAACAAGCCCCCATCGAATGCAATGTCGCTTTATATCGAAATCGAACATTAGCGTTTTGCTTCTGCTGTAGGAGTTCCAGCTCGTAATATAAGATAAAAAAGCCTTAGTTTTACGTAAATACGCAAGATTCATGCGTTTCGAGCCATCAAACAAGCCCCCATCGAATGCAAATTCGCTTTATATCGAAATCGAACATTAGCGTTTTGCTTTAGCTGTAGGTCTTCCAGCTCGTAATATTAGATCAAAAAGCCTTAGTTTTATGCAAATACGCAAGATTCATGCGTTTCGAGCCGCCAAACAAGCCCCCATCGAATGCAAAGTCGCTTTATATCGAAATCGAACATTAGCGTTCTGCGTTGGCTGTAGGCGTTCCGGCTCGTAATAAGAGATAGAAAAGCCTTAGTTTTACGTAAATACGCAAGATTTATGCGTTTCGAGCCGCCAAACAAGCTCCCATCGAATGGAAATTCGCTTTATATCGAAACCGAACATTAGCCTTTTGCTTTGGCTGTAGGTGTTCCAGCTCGTAATATGAGATCAAAAAGCCTTAGTTTTATGCAAATACGCAAGATTCATGCGTTTCGAGCCGCCAAACAAGCCCCCATCGAATGCAAAGTCGCTTTATATCGAAATCGAACATTAGCGTTCTGCGTTGGCTGTAGGCGTTCCGGCTAGTAATAAGAGATAGAAAAGCCTTAGTTTTACGTAAATACGCGAGATTTATGCGTTTCGAGCCGCCAAACAAGCTCCCATCGAATGCAAATTCGCTTTATATCGAAATCGAACATTAGCCTTTTGCTTTGGCTGTAGGTGTTCCAGCTCGTAATATTAGATCAAAAAGCCTTAGTTTTATGCAAATACGCAAGATTCATGCGTTTCGAGCCGTCAAACAAGCCCCCATCGAATGCAAAGTCGCTCTATATCGAAATCGAACATTAGCGTTTTGCTTCTGCTGTAGGAGTTCCAGCTCGTAATATAAGATAAAAAAGCCTTAGTTTCACGTAAATACGCAAGATTCATGCGTTTCGAGCTGCCAAACAAGCCCCCATCGAATACAAAGTCGCTTTATATCGAAATCGAACATTAGCGTTTTGCTTCGGCTGTAGGTGTTCCAGCTCGTAATATGAGATCAAAAAGCCTTAGTTTTATGCAAATACGCAAGATTCATGCGTTTCGAGCCGCCAAACAAGCCCCCATCGAATGCAAAGTCGCTTTATATCGAAATCGAACATTAGCGTTCTGCGTTGGCTGTAGGCGTTCCGGCTCGTAATAAGAGATAGAAAAGCCTTAGTTTTACGTAAATACGCGAGATTTATGCGTTTCGAGCCGCCAAACAAGCTCCCATCGAATGGAAATTCGCTTTATATCGAAACCGAACATTAGCCTTTTGCTTTGGCTGTAGGTGTTCCAGCTCGTAATATGAGATCAAAAAGCCTTAGTTTTATGCAAATACGCAAGATTCATGCGTTTCGAGCCGCCAAACAAGCCCCCATCGAATGCAAAGTCGCTTTATATCGAAATCGAACATTAGCGTTCTGCGTTGGCTGTAGGCGTTCCGGCTCGTAATAAGAGATAGAAAAGCCTTAGTTTTACGTAAATACGCGAGATTTATGCGTTTCGAGCCGCCAAACAAGCTCCCATCGAATGCAAATTCGCTTTATATCGAAATCGAACATTAGCCTTTTGCTTTGGCTGTAGGTGTTCCAGCTCGTAATATTAGATCAAAAAGCCTTAGTTTTATGCAAATACGCAAGATTCATGCGTTTCGAGCCAAACAAGCCCCCATCGAATGCAAAGTCGCTCTATATCGAAATCGAACATTAGCGTTTTGCTTCTGCTGTAGGAGTTCCAGCTCGTAATATAAGATAAAAAAGCCTTAGTTTCACGTAAATACGCAAGATTCATGCGTTTCGAGCTGCCAAACAAGCCCCCATCGAATACAAAGTCGCTTTATATCGAAATCGAACATTAGCGTTTTGCTTCGGCTGTAGGTGTTCCAGCTCGTAATATGAGATCAAAAAGCCTTAGTTTTATGCAAATACGCAAGATTCATGCGTTTCGAGCCGCCAAACAAGCCCCCATCGAATGCAATGTCGCTTTATATCGAAATCGAACATTAGCGTTTTGCTTCTGCTGTAGGAGTTCCAGCTCGTAATATAAGATAAAAAAAGCCTTAGTTTTACGTAAATACGCAAGATTCATGCGTTTCGAGCCGCCAAACAAGCCCCCACCGAATGCAAATTCGCTTTATATCGAAATCGAACACTTGCGTTTTGCGTAGGCTGTAGGCGTTCCGGCTCGTAATAAGAGATAGAAAAGCCTTATTTTTACGTAAATACGCGAGATTTATGCGTTTCGAGCCGCCAAACAAGCTCCCATCGAATGCAAATTCGCTTTATATCGAAATCGAACATTAGCCTTTTGCTTCGGCTGTAGGTGTTCCAGCTCGTAATATTAGATCAAAAAGCCTCAGTTTTATGCAAATACGCAAGATTCATGCGTTTCGAGCCGCCAAACAAGCCCCCATCGAATGCAAAGTCGCTTTATATCGAAATCGAACATTAGCGTTTTGCTTCGGCTGTAGGTGTTCCAGCTCGTAATATGAGATCAAAAAGCCTTAGTTTTATGTAAATACGCAATGTTTTTGCATTTCGAGCTGCCAAACAAGCCCTCATCGAATGCAAATTCGCTTTATATCGAAATCGAACACTTGCGTTTTGCGTTGGCTGTAGGCGTTCCGGCTCGTAATAAGCGATAGAAAAGCCTTAGTTTTACGTAAATACGCGAGATTTATGCGTTTCGAGCCGCCAAACAAGCTCCCATCGAATGCAAATTCGCTTTATATCGAAATCGAACATTAGCCTTTTGCTTTGGCTGTAGGTGTTCCAGCTCGTAATATTAGATCAAAAAGCCTTAGTTTTATGCAAATACGCAAGATTCATGCGTTTCGAGCCGCCAAACAAGCCCCCATCGAATGCAAAGTCGCTTTATATCGAAATCGAACATTAGCGTTTTGCTCCTGCTGTAGGAGTTCCAGCTCGTAATATAAGATAAAAAAGCCTTAGTTTCACGTAAATACGCAAGATTCATGCGTTTCGAGCTGCCAAACAAGCCCCCATCGAATACAAAGTCGCTTTATATCGGAATCGAACATTAGCGTTTTGCTTCGGCTGTAGCCGTTCCAGCTCGTAATATGAGATCAAAAAGCCTTAGTTTTATGCAAATACGCAAGATTCATGCGTTTCGAGCCGCCAAACAAGCCCCCATCGAATGCAAAGTCGCTTTATATCGAAATCGAACATTAGCGTTTTGCATCGGCTGTAGGCGTTCCAGCTCGTAATATGAGATCAAAAAGCCTTAGTTTTACGTAATTACGCAAGATTTATGCGTGTCGAGCCACCAAACAAGCCCCCATCGAATGCAAAGTCGCTTTATATCGAAATCGAACATTGGCGTTTTGCTTCGGCTGTAGGTGTTCCAGCTCGTAATATGAGATCAAAAAGCCTTAGTTTTATGCAAATACACAAGATTCGTGCGTTTCGAGCCGCCAAACAAGCCCCCATCGAATGCAATGTCGCTTTATATCGAAATCGAACATTAGCGTTTTGCTTCTGCTGTAGGAGTTCCAGCTCGTAGTATAAGATAAAAAAGCCTTAGTTTTACGTAAATACGCAAGATTCATGCGTTTCGAGCTGCCAAACAAGCCCCCATCGAATGCAAAGTCGCTTTATATCGAAATCGAACATTAGCGTTTTGCTTCGGCTGTAGGAGTTCCAGCTCGTAATATAAGATAAAAAAGCCTTAGTTTTACGTAAATACGCAAGATTCATGCGTTTCGAGCCGCCAAACAAGCCCCCATCGAATGCAATGTCGCTTTATATCGAAATCGAACATTAGCGTTTTGCTTCTGCTGTAGGAGTTCCAGCTCGTAATATAAGATAAAAAAGCCTTAGTTTTACGTAAATACGCAAGATTCATGCGTTTCGAGCTGCCAAACAAGCCCCCATCGAATGCAAAGTCGCTTTATATCGAAATCGAACATTAGCGTTTTGCTTTGGCTGTAGGCGCTCCAGCTCGTAATATGAGATCAAAAAGCCTTAGTTTTACGTAATTACGCAAGATTCATGCGTTTCGAGCCACCAAACAAGCCCCCATCGAATGCAAAGTCGCTTTATATCGAAATCGAACATTAGCGTTTTGCTTCGGCTGTAGGCGTTCCAGCTCGTAATATGAGATCAAAAAGCCTTAGTTTTACGTAATTACGCAAGATTCATGCGTTTCGAGCCATCAAACAAGCCCCCATCGAATGCAAATTCGCTTTATATCGAAATCGAACATTAGCGTTTTGCTTTAGCTGTAGGTCTTCCAGCTCGTAATATTAGATCAAAAAGCCTTCGTTTTATATAAATACGCAAGATTCATGCGTTTCGAGCCGCCAAACAAGCCCCCACCGAATGCAAATTCGCTTTATATCGAAATCGAACACTTGCGTTTTGCGTTGGCTGTAGGCGTTCCGGCTCGTAATAAGAGATAGAAAAGCCTTAGTTTCACGTAAATACGCGAGATTTATGCGTTTCGAGCCGCCAAACAAGCTCCCATCGAATGCAAATTCGCTTTAGATCGAAATCGAACATTAGCCTTTTGCTTTGGCTGTAGGTGTTCCAACTCGTAATATTAGATCAAAAAGCCTTAGTTTTATGCAAATACGCAAGATTCATGCGTTTCGAGCCGCCAAACAAGCCCCCATCGAATGCAATGTCGCTTTATATCGAAATCGAACATTAGCGTTTTGCTTCTGCTGTAGGAGTTCCAGCTCGTAATATAAGATAAAAAAGCCTTAGTGTTACGTAAATACGCAAGATTCATGCGTTTCGAGCTGCCAAACAAGCCCCCATCGAATGCAGAGTCGCTTTATATCGAAATCGAACATTAGCGTTTTGCTTCGGCTGTAGGCGTTCCAGCTCGTAATATGAGATCAAAAAGCCTTAGTTTTATGCAAATACGCAAGATTCATGCGTTTCGAGCCGCCAAACAAGCCCCCATCGAATGCAAAGTCGCTTTATATCGAAATCGAACATTAGCGTTCTGCGTTGGCTGTAGGCGTTCCGGCTCGTAATAAGAGATAGAAAAGCCTTAGTTTTACGTAAATACGCGAGATTTATGCGTTTCGAGCCGCCAAACAAGCTCCCATCGAATGCAAATTCGCTTTATATCGAAATCGAACATTAGCCTTTTGCTTTGGCTGTAGGTGTTCCAGCTCGTAATATTAGATCAAACAGCCTCAGTTTTAAGCAAATACGCAAGATTCATGCGTTTCGAGCCGCCAAACAAGCCCCCATCGAATGCAAAGTCGCTTTATATCGAAATCGAACATTAGCGTTTTGCTTCTGCTGTAGGAGTTCCAGCTCGTAATATAAGATAATAAAGCCTTAGTTTTACGTAAATACGCAAGATTCATGCGTTTCGAGCCGCCAAACAAGCCCCCATCGAATGCAAAGTCGCTTTATATCGAAATCGAACATTAGCGTTTTGCTCCTGCTGTAGGAGTTCCAGCTCGTAATATGAGATCAAAAAGCCTTAGTTTTATGCAAATACGCAAGATTCATGCGTTTCGAGCCGCCAAACAAGCCCCCATCGAATGCAAAGTCGCTTTATATCGAAATCGAACATTAGCGTTTTGCTTCGGCTGTAGGTGTTCCAGCTCGTAATATGAGATCAAAAAGCCTTAGTTTTATGTAAATACGCAATGTTTTTTCATTTCGAGCTGCCAAACAAGCCCTCATCGAATGCAAATTCGCTTTATATCGTAATCGAACATTAGCGTTTTGCGTTGGCTGTAGGCGTTCCGGCTCGTAACAAGAGATAGAAAAGCCTTACTTTTACGTAAATACGCGAGATTTATGCGTTTCGAGCCGCCAAACAAGCTCCCATCGAATGCAAATTCGCTTTATATCGAAATCGAACATTAGCCTTTTGCTTTGGCTGTAGGTGTTCCAGCTCGTAATATTAGATCAAAAAGCCTTAGTTTTATGCAAATACGCAAGATTCATGCGTTTCGAACCGTCAAACAAGCCCCCATCGAATGCAAAGTCGCTTTATATCGAAATCGAACATTAGTGTTTTGCTTCGGCTGTAGGTGTTCCAGCTCGTAATATGAGATCAAAAAGCCTTAGTTTTATGCAAATACGCAAGATTCATGCGTTTCGAGCCGCCAAACAAGCCCCCACCGAATGCAAAGTCGCTTTATATCGAAATCGAACATTGGCGTTTTGCTTCGGCGGTAGGTGTTCCAGCTCGTAATATGAGATCAAAAAGCCTTAGTTTTATGCAAATACACAAGATTCGTGCGTTTCGAGCCGCCAAACAAGCCCCCATCGAATGCAAAGTCGCTTTATATCGAAATCGAACATTAGCGTTTAGCTTCGGCTGTAGGCGTTCCAGCTTATAATATGAGATCAAAAAGCCTTAGTTTTATGCAAATACGCAAGATTCATGCGTTTCGAGCCGCCAATCAAGCCCCCATCGTATGCAAAGTCGCTTTATATCGTAATCGAACATTAGCGTTTTGCGTTGGCTGTAGGCGTTCCGGCTCGTAATAAGAGATAGAAAAGCCTTATTTTTACGTAAATACGCGAGATTTATGCGTTTCGAGCCGCCAAACAAGCTCCCATCGAATGCAAATTCGCTTTAGATCGAAATCGAACATTAGCCTTTTGCTTCGGCTGTAGGCGTTCCAGCTCGTAATATGAGATCAAAAAGCCTTAGTTTTATGCAAATACGCAAGATTCATGCGTTTCGAGCCGCCAAACAAGCCCCCATCGAATGCAATGTCGCTTTATATCGAAATCGAACATTAGCGTTTTGCTTCTGCTGTAGGAGTTCCAGCTCGTAATATAAGATAAAAAAGCGTTAGTTTCACGTAAATACGCAAGATTCATGCGTTTCGAGCTGCCAAACAAGCCCCCATCGAATACAAAGTCGCTTTATATCGAAATCGAACATTAGCGTTTTGCTTCGGCTGTAGGTGTTCCAGCTCGTAATATGAGATCAAAAAGCCTTAGTTTTATGCAAATACGCAAGATTCATGCGTTTCGAGCCGCCAAACAAGCCCCCATCGAATGCAAAGTCGCTTTATATCGAAATCGAACATTAGCGTTCTGCGTTGGCTGTAGGCGTTCCGGCTCGTAATAAGAGATAGAAAAGCCTTAGTTTTACGTAAATACGCGAGATTTATGCGTTTCGAGCCGCCAAACAAGCTCCCATCGAATGGAAATTCGCTTTATATCGAAACCGAACATTAGCCTTTTGCTTTGGCTGTAGGTGTTCCAGCTCGTAATATGAGATCAAAAAGCCTTAGTTTTATGCAAATACGCAAGATTCATGCGTTTCGAGCCGCCAAACAAGCCCCCATCGAATGCAAAGTCGCTTTATATCGAAATCGAACATTAGCGTTCTGCGTTGGCTGTAGGCGTTCCGGCTCGTAATAAGAGATAGAAAAGCCTTAGTTTTACGTAAATACGCGAGATTTATGCGTTTCGAGCCGCCAAACAAGCTCCCATCGAATGCAAATTCGCTTTATATCGAAATCGAACATTAGCCTTTTGCTTTGGCTGTAGGTGTTCCAGCTCGTAATATTAGATCAAAAAGCCTTAGTTTTATGCAAATACGCAAGATTCATGCGTTTCGAGCCGTCAAACAAGCCCCCATCGAATGCAAAGTCGCTCTATATCGAAATCGAACATTAGCGTTTTGCTTCTGCTGTAGGAGTTCCAGCTCGTAATATAAGATAAAAAAGCCTTAGTTTCACGTAAATACGCAAGATTCATGCGTTTCGAGCTGCCAAACAAGCCCCCATCGAATACAAAGTCGCTTTATATCGAAATCGAACATTAGCGTTTTGCTTCGGCTGTAGGTGTTCCAGCTCGTAATATGAGATCAAAAAGCCTTAGTTTTATGCAAATACGCAAGATTCATGCGTTTCGAGCCGCCAAACAAGCCCCCATCGAATGCAATGTCGCTTTATATCGAAATCGAACATTAGCGTTTTGCTTCTGCTGTAGGAGTTCCAGCTCGTAATATAAGATAAAAAAAGCCTTAGTTTTACGTAAATACGCAAGATTCATGCGTTTCGAGCTGCCAAACAAGCCCCCATCGAATGCAAAGTCGCTTTATATCGAAATCGAACATTAGCCTTTTGCTTTGGCTGTAGGTGTTCCAGCTCGTAATATTAGATCAAAAAGCCTTAGTTTTATGCAAATACGCAAGATTCATGCGTTTCGAGCCGTCAAACAAGCCCCCATCGAATGCAAAGTCGCTCTATATCGAAATCGAACATTAGCGTTCTGCGTTGGCTGTAGGCGTTCCGGCTCGTAATAAGAGATAGAAAAGCCTTAGTTTTACGTAAATACGCGAGATTTATGCGTTTCGAGCCGCCAAACAAGCTCCCATCGAATGCAAATTCGCTTTATATCGAAATCGAACATTAGCCTTTTGCTTTGGCTGTAGGTGTTCCAGCTCGTAATATTAGATCAAAAAGCCTTAGTTTTATGCAAATACGCAAGATTCATGCGTTTCGAGCCGTCAAACAAGCCCCCATCGAATGCAAAGTCGCTCTATATCGAAATCGAACATTAGCGTTTTGCTTCTGCTGTAGGAGTTCCAGCTCGTAATATAAGATAAAAAAGCCTTAGTTTCACGTAAATACGCAAGATTCATGCGTTTCGAGCTGCCAAACAAGCCCCCATCGAATACAAAGTCGCTTTATATCGAAATCGAACATTAGCGTTTTGCTTCGGCTGTAGGTGTTCCAGCTCGTAATATGAGATCAAAAAGCCTTAGTTTTATGCAAATACGCAAGATTCATGCGTTTCGAGCCGCCAAACAAGCCCCCATCGAATGCAATGTCGCTTTATATCGAAATCGAACATTAGCGTTTTGCTTCTGCTGTAGGAGTTCCAGCTCGTAATATAAGATAAAAAAAGCCTTAGTTTTACGTAAATACGCAAGATTCATGCGTTTCGAGCTGCCAAACAAGCCCCCATCGAATGCAAGGTCGCTTTATATCGAAATCGAACATTAGCCTTTTGCTTTGGCTGTAGGTGTTCCAGCTCGTAATATTAGATCAAAAAGCCTTAGTTTTATGCAAATACGCAAGATTCATGCGTTTCGAGCCGTCAAACAAGCCCCCATCGAATGCAAAGTCGCTCTATATCGAAATCGAACATTAGCGTTTTGCTTCTGCTGTAGGAGTTCCAGCTCGTAATATAAGATAAAAAAGCCTTAGTTTCACGTAAATACGCAAGATTCATGCGTTTCGAGCTGCCAAACAAGCCCCCATCGAATACAAAGTCGCTTTATATCGAAATCGAACATTAGCGTTTTGCTTCGGCTGTAGGTGTTCCAGCTCGTAATATGAGATCAAAAAGCCTTAGTTTTATGCAAATACGCAAGATTCATGCGTTTCGAGCCGCCAAACAAGCCCCCATCGAATGCAATGTCGCTTTATATCGAAATCGAACATTAGCGTTTTGCTTCTGCTGTAGGAGTTCCAGCTCGTAATATAAGATAAAAAAAGCCTTAGTTTTACGTAAATACGCAAGATTCATGCGTTTCGAGCTGCCAAACAAGCCCCCATCGAATGCAAAGTCGCTTTATATCGAAATCGAACATTAGCGTTTTGCTTCGGCTGTAGGCGTTCCAGCTCATAATATGAGATCAAAAAGCCTTAGTTTTATGCAAATACGCAAGATTCATGCGTTTCGAGCCGCCAATTAAGCCCCCATCGTATGCAAAGTCGCTTTATATCGTAATCGAACATTAGCGTTTTGCGTTGGCTGTAGGCGTTCCGGCTCGTAATAAGAGATAGAAAAGCCTTATTTTTACGTAAATACGCGAGATTTATGCGTTTCGAGCCGCCAAACAAGCTCCCATCGAATGCAAATTCGCTTTATATCGAAATCGAACATTAGCCTTTTGCTTTGGCTGTAGGTGTTCCAGCTCGTAATATTAGATCAAACAGCCTCAGTTTTAAGCAAATACGCAAGATTCATGCGTTTCGAGCCGCCAAACAAGCCCCCATCGAATGCAAAGTCGCTTTATATCGAAATCGAACATTAGCGTTTTGCTTCTGCTGTAGGAGTTCCAGCTCGTAATATAAGATAAAAAAGCCTTAGTTTCACGTAAATACGCAAGATTCATGCGTTTCGAGCTGCCAAACAAGCCCCCATCGAATACAAAGTCGCTTTATATCGAAATCGAACATTAGCGTTTTGCTTCGGCTGTAGGTGTTCCAGCTCGTAATATGAGATCAAAAAGCCTTAGTTTTATGCAAATACGCAAGATTCATGCGTTTCGAGCCGCCAAACAAGCCCCCATCGAATGCAAAGTCGCTTTATATCGAAATCGAACATTAGCGTTCTGCGTTGGCTGTAGGCGTTCCGGCTCGTAATAAGAGATAGAAAAGCCTTAGTTTTACGTAAATACGCGAGATTTATGCGTTTCGAGCCGCCAAACAAGCTCCCATCGAATGGAAATTCGCTTTATATCGAAACCGAACATTAGCCTTTTGCTTTGGCTGTAGGTGTTCCAGTTCGTAATATGAGATCAAAAAGCCTTAGTTTTATGCAAATACGCAAGATTCATGCGTTTCGAGCCGCCAAACAAGCCCCCATCGAATGCAAAGTCGCTTTATATCGAAATCGAACATTAGCGTTCTGCGTTGGCTGTAGGCGTTCCGGCTCGTAATAAGAGATAGAAAAGCCTTAGTTTTACGTAAATACGCGAGATTTATGCGTTTCGAGCCGCCAAACAAGCTCCCATCGAATGCAAATTCGCTTTATATCGAAATCGAACATTAGCCTTTTGCTTTGGCTGTAGGTGTTCCAGCTCGTAATATTAGATCAAAAAGCCTTAGTTTTATGCAAATACGCAAGATTCATGCGTTTCGAGCCGTCAAACAAGCCCCCATCGAATGCAAAGTCGCTCTATATCGAAATCGAACATTAGCGTTCTGCGTTGGCTGTAGGCGTTCCGGCTCGTAATAAGAGATAGAAAAGCCTTAGTTTTACGTAAATACGCGAGATTTATGCGTTTCGAGCCGCCAAACAAGCCCCCATCGAATGCAAAGTCGCTTTATATCGAAATCGAACATTAGCCTTTTGCTTTGGCTGTAGGTGTTCCAGCTCGTAATATTAGATCAAAAAGCCTTAGTTTTATGCAAATACGCAAGATTCATGCGTTTCGAGCCGTCAAACAAGCCCCCATCGAATGCAAAGTCGCTCTATATCGAAATCGAACATTAGCGTTTTGCTTCTGCTGTAGGAGTTCCAGCTCGTAATATAAGATAAAAAAGCCTTAGTTTCACGTAAATACGCAAGATTCATGCGTTTCGAGCTGCCAAACAAGCCCCCATCGAATACAAAGTCGCTTTATATCGAAATCGAACATTAGCGTTTTGCTTCGGCTGTAGGTGTTCCAGCTCGTAATATGAGATCAAAAAGCCTTAGTTTTATGCAAATACGCAAGATTCATGCGTTTCGAGCCGCCAAACAAGCCCCCATCGAATGCAAAGTCGCTTTATATCGAAATCGAACATTAGCGTTTTGCTTCTGCTGTAGGAGTTCCAGCTCGTAATATAAGATAAAAAAGCCTTAGTTTTACGTAAATACGCAAGATTCATGCGTTTCGAGCCGCCAAACAAGCCCCCATCGAATGCAAAGTCGCTTTATATCGAAATCGAACATTAGCGTTTTGCTCCTGCTGTAGGAGTTCCAGCTCGTAATATGAGATCAAAAAGTCTTAGTTTTATGCAAATACGCAAGATTCATGCGTTTCGAGCCGCCAAACAAGCCCCATCGAATGCAAAGTCGCTTTATATCGAAATCGAACATTAGCGTTTTGCTTCGGCTGTAGGCGTTCCAGCTCGTAATATGAGATCAAAAAGCCTTAGTTTTACGTAATTACGCAAGATTCATGCGTTTCGAGCCATCAAACAAGCCCCCATCGAATGCAAATTCGCTTTATATCGAAATCGAACATTAGCGTTTTGCTTTAGCTGTAGGTCTTCCAGCTCGTAATATTAGATCAAAAAGCCTTCGTTTTATATAAATACGCAAGATTCATGCGTTTCGAGCCGCCAAACAAGCCCCCACCGAATGCAAATTCGCTTTATATCGAAATCGAACACTTGCGTTTTGCGTTGGCTGTAGGCGTTCCGGCTCGTAATAAGAGATAGAAAAGCCTTAGTTTCACGTAAATACGCGAGATTTATGCGTTTCGAGCCGCCAAACAAGCTCCCATCGAATGCAAATTCGCTTTAGATCGAAATCGAACATTAGCCTTTTGCTTTGGCTGTAGGTGTTCCAGCTCGTAATATTAGATCAAAAAGCCTTAGTTTTATGCAAATACGCAAGATTCATGCGTTTCGAGCCGCCAAACAAGCCCCCATCGAATGCAATGTCGCTTTATATCGAAATCGAACATTAGCGTTTTGCTTCTGCTGTAGGAGTTCCAGCTCGTAATATAAGATAAAAAAGCCTTAGTGTTACGTAAATACGCAAGATTCATGCGTTTCGAGCTGCCAAACAAGCCCCCATCGAATGCAGAGTCGCTTTATATCGAAATCGAACATTAGCGTTTTGCTTCGGCTGTAGGCGTTCCAGCTCGTAATATGAGATCAAAAAGCCTTAGTTTTATGCAAATACGCAAGATTCATGCGTTTCGAGCCGCCAAACAAGCCCCCATCGAATGCAAAGTCGCTTTATATCGAAATCGAACATTAGCGTTCTGCGTTGGCTGTAGGCGTTCCGGCTCGTAATAAGAGATAGAAAAGCCTTAGTTTTACGTAATTACGCAAGATTTATGCGTTTCGAGCCACCAAACAAGCCCCCATCGAATGCAAAGTCGCTTTATATCGAAATCGAACATTAGCGTTTTGCTTCGGCTGTAGGTGTTCCAGCTCGTAATATGAGATCATAAAGCCTTAGTTTTACGTAATTACGCAAGATTCATGCGTTTCGAGCCATCAAACAAGCCCCCATCGAATGCAAATTCGCTTTATATCGAAATCGAACATTAGCGTTTTGCTTTAGCTGTAGGTCTTCCAGCTCGTAATATTAGATCAAAAAGCCTTCGTTTTATATAAATACGCAAGATTCATGCGTTTCGAGCCGCCAAACAAGCCCCCATCGAATGCAAAGTCGCTTTATATCGAAATCGAACATTAGCGTTCTGCGTTGGCTGTAGGCGTTCCGGCTCGTAATAAGAGATAGAAAAGCCTTAGTTTTACGTAAATACGCGAGATTTATGCGTTTCGAGCCGCCAAACAAGCTCCCATCGAATGCAAATTCGCTTTATATCGAAATCGAACATTAGCCTTTTGCTTTGGCTGTAGGTGTTCCAGCTCGTAATATTAGATCAAAAAGCCTTAGTTTTATGCAAATACGCAAGATCCATGCGTTTCGAGCCGTCAAACAAGCCCCCATCGAATGCAAAGTCGCTCTATATCGAAATCGAACATTAGCGTTTTGCTTCTGCTGTAGGAGTTCCAGCTCGTAATATAAGATAAAAAAGCCTTAGTTTCACGTAAATACGCAAGATTCATGCGTTTCGAGCTGCCAAACAAGCCCCCATCGAATACAAAGTCGCTTTATATCGAAATCGAACATTAGCGTTTTGCTTCGGCTGTAGGTGTTCCAGCTCGTAATATGAGATCAAAAAGCCTTAGTTTTATGCAAATACGCAAGATTCATGCGTTTCGAGCCGCCAAACAAGCCCCCATCGAATGCAATGTCGCTTTATATCGAAATCGAACATTAGCGTTTTGCTTCTGCTGTAGGAGTTCCAGCTCGTAATATAAGATAAAAAAAGCCTTAGTTTTACGTAAATACGCAAGATTTATGCGTTTCGAGCCGCCAAACAAGCTCCCATCGAATGCAAATTCGCTTTATATCGAAATCGAACATTAGCCTTTTGCTTTGGCTGTAGGTGTTCCAGCTCGTAATATTAGATCAAAAAGCCTTAGTTTTATGCAAATACGCAAGATTCATGCGTTTCGAGCCGCCAAACAAGCCCCCATCGAATGCAAAGTCGCTTTATATCGAAATCGAACATTAGCGTTTTGCTTCTGCTGTAGGAGTTCCAGCTCGTAATATAAGATAAAAAAGCCTTAGTTTTACGTAAATACGCAAGATTCATGCGTTTCGAGCCGCCAAACAAGCCCCCATCGAATGCAAAGTCGCTTTATATCGAAATCGAACATTAGCGTTTTGCTCCTGCTGTAGGAGTTCCAGCTCGTAATATGAGATCAAAAAGCCTTAGTTTTATGCAAATACGCAAGATTCATGCGTTTCGAGCCGCCAAACAAGCCCCCATCGAATGCAAAGTCGCTTTATATCGAAATCGAACATTAGCGTTTTGCTTCGGCTGTAGGTGTTCCAGCTCGTAATATTAGATCAAAAAGCCTTAGTTTTATGCAAATACGCAAGATTCATGCGTTTCGAGCCGCCAAACAAGCCCCCATCGAATGCAATGTCGCTTTATATCGAAATCGAACATTAGCGTTTTGCTTCTGCTGTAGGAGTTCCAGCTCGTAATATAAGATAAAAAAGCCTTAGTTTTACGTAAATACGCAAGATTCATGCGTTTCGAGCTGCCAAACAAGCCCCCATCGAATGCAAAGTCGCTTTATATCGAAATCGAACATTAGCGTTTTGCTTCGGCTGTAGGCGTTCCAGCTCGTAATATGAGATCAAAAAGCCTTAGTTTTATGCAAATACGCAAGATTCATGCGTTTCGAGCCGCCAAACAAGCTCCCATCGAATGCAAATTCGCTTTATATCGAAATCGAACATTAGCCTTTTGCTTTGGCTGTAGGTGTTCCAGCTCGTAATATTAGATCAAAAAGCCTTAGTTTTATGCAAATACGCAAGATTCATGCGTTTCGAGCCGCCAAACAAGCCCCCATCGAATGCAATGTCGCTTTATATCGAAATCGAACATTAGCGTTTTGCTTCTGCTGTAGGAGTTCCAGCTCGTAATATAAGATAAAAAAGCCTTAGTTTTACGTAAATACGCAAGATTCATGCGTTTCGAGCCATCAAACAAGCCCCCATCGAATGCAAATTCGCTTTATATCGAAATCGAACATTAGCGTTTTGCTTTAGCTGTAGGTCTTCCAGCTCGTAATATTAGATCAAAAAGCCTTCGTTTTATATAAATACGCAAGATTCATGCGTTTCGAGCCGCCAAACAAGCCCCCACCGAATGCAAATTCGCTTTATATCGAAATCGAACACTTGCGTTTTGCGTTGGCTGTAGGCGTTCCGGCTCGTAATAAGAGATAGAAAAGCCTTAGTTTCACGTAAATACGCGAGATTTATGCGTTTCGAGCCGCCAAACAAGCTCCCATCGAATGCAAATTCGCTTTAGATCGCAATCGAACATTAGCCTTTTGCTTTGGCTGTAGGTGTTCCAGCTCGTAATATTAGATCAAAAAGCCTTAGTTTTATGCAAATACGCAAGATTCATGCGTTTCGAGCCGCCAAACAAGCCCCCATCGAATGCAATGTCGCTTTATATCGAAATCGAACATTAGCGTTTTGCTTCTGCTGTAGGAGTTCCAGCTCGTAATATAAGATAAAAAAGCCTTAGTGTTACGTAAATACGCAAGATTCATGCGTTTCGAGCTGCCAAACAAGCCCCCATCGAATGCAGAGACGCTTTATATCGAAATCGAACATTAGCGTTTTGCTTCGGCTGTAGGCGTTCCAGCTCGTAATATGAGATCAAAAAGCCTTAGTTTTATGCAAATACGCAAGATTCATGCGTTTCGAGCCGCCAAACAAGCCCCCATCGAATGCAAAGTCGCTTTATATCGAAATCGAACATTAGCGTTCTGCGTTGGCTGTAGGCGTTCCGGCTCGTAATAAGAGATAGAAAAGCCTTAGTTTTACGTAAATACGCGAGATTTATGCGTTTCGAGCCGCCAAACAAGCTCCCATCGAATGCAAATTCGCTTTATATCGAAATCGAACATTAGCCTTTTGCTTTGGCTGTAGGTGTTCCAGCTCGTAATATGAGATCAAAAAGCCTTAGTTTTATGCAAATACGCAAGATTCATGCGTTTCGAGCCGCCAAACAAGCCCCCATCGAATGCAAAGTCGCTTTATATCGAAATCGAACATTAGCGTTCTGCGTTGGCTGTAGGCGTTCCGGCTCGTAATAAGAGATAGAAAAGCCTTAGTTTTACGTAAATACGCGAGATTTATGCGTTTCGAGCCGCCAAACAAGCTCCCATCGAATGCAAATTCGCTTTATATCGAAATCGAACATTAGCCTTTTGCTTTGGCTGTAGGTGTTCCAGCTCGTAATATTAGATCAAAAAGCCTTAGTTTTATGCAAATACGCAAGATCCATGCGTTTCGAGCCGTCAAACAAGCCCCCATCGAATGCAAAGTCGCTCTATATCGAAATCGAACATTAGCGTTTTGCTTCTGCTGTAGGAGTTCCAGCTCGTAATATAAGATAAAAAAGCCTTAGTTTCACGTAAATACGCAAGATTCATGCGTTTCGAGCTGCCAAACAAGCCCCCATCGAATACAAAGTCGCTTTATATCGAAATCGAACATTAGCGTTTTGCTTCGGCTGTAGGTGTTCCAGCTCGTAATATGAGATCAAAAAGCCTTAGTTTTATGCAAATACGCAAGATTCATGCGTTTCGAGCCGCCAAACAAGCCCCCATCGAATGCAATGTCGCTTTATATCGAAATCGAACATTAGCGTTTTGCTTCTGCTGTAGGAGTTCCAGCTCGTAATATAAGATAAAAAAAGCCTTAGTTTTACGTAAATACGCAAGATTTATGCGTTTCGAGCCGCCAAACAAGCTCCCATCGAATGCAAATTCGCTTTATATCGAAATCGAACATTAGCCTTTTGCTTTGGCTGTAGGTGTTCCAGCTCGTAATATTAGATCAAAAAGCCTTAGTTTTATGCAAATACGCAAGATTCATGCGTTTCGAGCCGCCAAACAAGCCCCCATCGAATGCAAAGTCGCTTTATATCGAAATCGAACATTAGCGTTTTGCTCCTGCTGTAGGAGTTCCAGCTCGTAATATGAGATCAAAAAGCCTTATTTTTACGTAAATACGCGAGATTTATGCGTTTCGAGCCGCCAAACAAGCTCCCATCGAATGCAAATTCGCTTTATATCGAAATCGAACATTAGCCTTTTGCTTTGGCTGTAGGTGTTCCAGCTCGTAATATGAGATCAAAAAGCCTTAGTTTTATGTAAATACGCAATGTTTTTTCATTTCGAGCTGCCAAACAAGCCCTCATCGAATGCAAATTCGCTTTATATCGTAATCGAACATTAGCGTTTTGCGTTGGCTGTAGGCGTTCCGGCTCGTAATAAGAGATAGAAAAGCCTTACTTTTACGTAAATACGCGAGATTTATGCGTTTCGAGCCGCCAAACAAGCTCCCATCGAATGCAAATTCGCTTTATATCGAAATCGAACATTAGCCTTTTGCTTTGGCTGTAGGTGTTCCAGCTCGTAATATTAGATCAAACAGCCTCAGTTTTATGCAAATACGCAAGATTCATGCGTTTCGAGCCGCCAAACAAGCCCCATCGAATGCAAAGTCGCTTTATATCGAAATCGAACATTAGCGTTTTGCTTCGGCTGTAGGCGTTCCAGCTCGTAATATGAGATCAAAAAGCCTTAGTTTTACGTAATTACGCAAGATTCATGCGTTTCGAGCCATCAAACAAGCCCCCATCGAATGCAAATTCGCTTTATATCGAAATCGAACATTAGCGTTTTGCTTTAGCTGTAGGTCTTCCAGCTCGTAATATTAGATCAAAAACCCTTCGTTTTATATAAATACGCAAGATTCATGCGTTTCGAGCCGCCAAACAAGCCCCCACCGAATGCAAATTCGCTTTATATCGAAATCGAACACTTGCGTTTTGCGTTGGCTGTAGGGTTTCCGGCTCGTAATAAGAGATAGAAAAGCCTTAGTTTCACGTAAATACGCGAGATTTATGCGTTTCGAGCCGCCAAACAAGCTCCCATCGAATGCAAATTCGCTTTAGATCGAAATCGAACATTAGCCTTTTGCTTTGGCTGTAGGTGTTCCAGCTCGTAATATTAGATCAAAAAGCCTTAGTTTTATGCAAATACGCAAGATTCATGCGTTTCGAGCCGCCAAACAAGCCCCCATCGAATGCAATGTCGCTTTATATCGAAATCGAACATTAGCGTTTTGCTTCTGCTGTAGGAGTTCCAGCTCGTAATATAAGATAAAAAAGCCTTAGTGTTACGTAAATACGCAAGATTCATGCGTTTCGAGCTGCCAAACAAGCCCCCATCGAATGCAGAGTCGCTTTATATCGAAATCGAACATTAGCGTTTTGCTTCGGCTGTAGGCGTTCCAGCTCGTAATATGAGATCAAAAAGCCTTAGTTTTATGCAAATACGCAAGATTCATGCGTTTCGAGCCGCCAAACAAGCCCCCATCGAATGCAAAGTCGCTTTATATCGAAATCGAACATTAGCGTTCTGCGTTGGCTGTAGGCGTTCCGGCTCGTAATAAGAGATAGAAAAGCCTTAGTTTTACGTAAATACGCGAGATTTATGCGTTTCGAGCCGCCAAACAAGCTCCCATCGAATGGAAATTCGCTTTATATCGAAACCGAACATTAGCCTTTTGCTTTGGCTGTAGGTGTTCCAGCTCGTAATATGAGATCAAAAAGCCTTAGTTTTATGCAAATACGCAAGATTCATGCGTTTCGAGCCGCCAAACAAGCCCCCATCGAATGCAAAGTCGCTTTATATCGAAATCGAACATTAGCGTTCTGCGTTGGCTGTAGGCGTTCCGGCTCGTAATAAGAGATAGAAAAGCCTTAGTTTTACGTAAATACGCGAGATTTATGCGTTTCGAGCCGCCAAACAAGCTCCCATCGAATGCAAATTCGCTTTATATCGAAATCGAACATTAGCCTTTTGCTTTGGCTGTAGGTGTTCCAGCTCGTAATATTAGATCAAAAAGCCTTAGTTTTATGCAAATACGCAAGATTCATGCGTTTCGAGCCGTCAAACAAGCCCCCATCGAATGCAAAGTCGCTCTATATCGAAATCGAACATTAGCGTTTTGCTTCTGCTGTAGGAGTTCCAGCTCGTAATATAAGATAAAAAAGCCTTAGTTTCACGTAAATACGCAAGATTCATGCGTTTCGAGCTGCCAAACAAGCCCCCATCGAATACAAAGTCGCTTTATATCGAAATCGAACATTAGCGTTTTGCTTCGGCTGTAGGTGTTCCAGCTCGTAATATGAGATCAAAAAGCCTTAGTTTTATGCAAATACGCAAGATTCATGCGTTTCGAGCCGCCAAACAAGCCCCCATCGAATGCAATGTCGCTTTATATCGAAATCGAACATTAGCGTTTTGCTTCTGCTGTAGGAGTTCCAGCTCGTAATATAAGATAAAAAAAGCCTTAGTTTTACGTAAATACGCAAGATTCATGCGTTTCGAGCTGCCAAACAAGCCCCCATCGAATGCAAAGTCGCTTTATATCGAAATCGAACATTAGCGTTTTGCTTCGGCTGTAGGCGTTCCAGCTCATAATATGAGATCAAAAAGCCTTAGTTTTATGCAAATACGCAAGATTCATGCGTTTCGAGCCGCCAATCAAGCCCCCATCGTATGCAAAGTCGCTTTAT
The DNA here is from genome assembly GCA_964017025.1 of Stenichneumon culpator. Taxonomy (NCBI): domain Eukaryota; kingdom Metazoa; phylum Arthropoda; class Insecta; order Hymenoptera; family Ichneumonidae; genus Stenichneumon; species Stenichneumon culpator. The sequence goes on along the minus strand of OZ024781.1, from coordinate 699,298 downwards.
ATCGTAATCGAACATTAGCGTTTTGCGTTGGCTGTAGGCGTTCCGGCTCGTAATAAGAGATAGAAAAGCCTTATTTTTACGTAAATACGCGAGATTTATGCGTTTCGAGCCGCCAAACAAGCTCCCATCGAATGCAAATTCGCTTTATATCGAAATCGAACATTAGCCTTTTGCTTTGGCTGTAGGTGTTCCAGCTCGTAATATTAGATCAAACAGCCTCAGTTTTAAGCAAATACGCAAGATTCATGCGTTTCGAGCCGCCAAACAAGCCCCCATCGAATGCAAAGTCGCTTTATATCGAAATCGAACATTAGCGTTTTGCTTCTGCTGTAGGAGTTCCAGCTCGTAATATAAGATAAAAAAGCCTTAGTTTTACGTAAATACGCAAGATTCATGCGTTTCGAGCCGCCAAACAAGCCCCCATCGAATGCAAAGTCGCTTTATATCGAAATCGAACATTAGCGTTTTGCTCCTGCTGTAGGAGTTCCAGCTCGTAATATGAGATCAAAAAGTCTTAGTTTTATGCAAATACGCAAGATTCATGCGTTTCGAGCCGCCAAACAAGCCCCATCGAATGCAAAGTCGCTTTATATCGAAATCGAACATTAGCGTTTTGCTTCGGCTGTAGGCGTTCCAGCTCGTAATATGAGATCAAAAAGCCTTAGTTTTACGTAATTACGCAAGATTCATGCTTTTCGAGCCATCAAACAAGCCCCCATCGAATGCAAATTCGCTTTATATCGAAATCGAACATTAGCGTTTTGCTTTAGCTGTAGGTCTTCCAGCTCGTAATATTAGATCAAAAAGCCTTCGTTTTATATAAATACGCAAGATTCATGCGTTTCGAGCCGCCAAACAAGCCCCCACCGAATGCAAATTCGCTTTATATCGAAATCGAACACTTGCGTTTTGCGTTGGCTGTAGGCGTTCCGGCTCGTAATAAGAGATAGAAAAGCCTTAGTTTCACGTAAATACGCGAGATTTATGCGTTTCGAGCCGCCAAACAAGCTCCCATCGAATGCAAATTCGCTTTAGATCGAAATCGAACATTAGCCTTTTGCTTTGGCTGTAGGTGTTCCAGCTCGTAATATTAGATCAAAAAGCCTTAGTTTTATGCAAATACGCAAGATTCATGCGTTTCGAGCCGCCAAACAAGCCCCCATCGAATGCAATGTCGCTTTATATCGAAATCGAACATTAGCGTTTTGCTTCTGCTGTAGGAGTTCCAGCTCGTAATATAAGATAAAAAAGCCTTAGTGTTACGTAAATACGCAAGATTCATGCGTTTCGAGCTGCCAAACAAGCCCCCATCGAATGCAGAGTCGCTTTATATCGAAATCGAACATTAGCGTTTTGCTTCGGCTGTAGGCGTTCCAGCTCGTAATATGAGATCAAAAAGCCTTAGTTTTATGCAAATACGCAAGATTCATGCGTTTCGAGCCGCCAAACAAGCCCCCATCGAATGCAAAGTCGCTTTATATCGAAATCGAACATTAGCGTTCTGCGTTGGCTGTAGGCGTTCCGGCTCGTAATAAGAGATAGAAAAGCCTTAGTTTTACGTAATTACGCAAGATTTATGCGTTTCGAGCCACCAAACAAGCCCCCATCGAATGCAAAGTCGCTTTATATCGAAATCGAACATTAGCGTTTTGCTTCGGCTGTAGGTGTTCCAGCTCGTAATATGAGATCATAAAGCCTTAGTTTTACGTAATTACGCAAGATTCATGCGTTTCGAGCCGCCAAACAAGCTCCCATCGAATGCAAATTCGCTTTATATCGAAATCGAACATTAGCGTTTTGCTTCGGCTGTAGGCGTTCCAGCTCGTAATATGAGATCAAAAAGCCTTAGTTTTATGCAAATACGCAAGATTCATGCGTTTCGACCCGCCAAACAAGCCCCATCGAATGCAAAGTCGCTTTATATCGAAATCGAACATTAGCGTTTTGCTTCGGCTGTAGGCGTTCCAGCTCGTAATATGAGATCAAAAAGCCTTAGTTTTACGTAATTACGCAAGATTCATGCGTTTCGAGCCATCAAACAAGCCCCCATCGAATGCAAATTCGCTTTATATCGAAATCGAACATTAGCGTTTTGCTTTAGCTGTAGGTCTTCCAGCTCGTAATATTAGATCAAAAAGCCTTCGTTTTATATAAATACGCAAGATTCATGCGTTTCGAGCCGCCAAACAAGCCCCCACCGAATGCAAATTCGCTTTATATCGAAATCGAACACTTGCGTTTTGCGTTGGCTGTAGGCGTTCCGGCTCGTAATAAGAGATAGAAAAGCCTTAGTTTCACGTAAATACGCGAGATTTATGCGTTTCGAGCCGCCAAACAAGCTCCCATCGAATGCAAATTCGCTTTAGATCGAAATCGAACATTAGCGTTTTGCTTCGGCTGTAGGTGTTCCAGCTCGTAATATGAGATCAAAAAGCCTTAGTTTTATGTAAATACGCAATGTTTTTGCATTTCGAGCTGCCAAACAAGCCCTCATCGAATGCAAATTCGCTTTATATCGAAATCGAACACTTGCGTTTTGCGTTGGCTGTAGGCGTTCCGGCTCGTAATAAGCGATAGAAAAGCCTTAGTTTTACGTAAATACGCGAGATTTATGCGTTTCGAGCCGCCAAACAAGCTCCCATCGAATGCAAATTCGCTTTATATCGAAATCGAACATTAGCCTTTTGCTTTGGCTGTAGGTGTTCCAGCTCGTAATATTAGATCAAAAAGCCTTAGTTTTATGCAAATACGCAAGATTCATGCGTTTCGAGCCGCCAAACAAGCCCCCATCGAATGCAAAGTCGCTTTATATCGAAATCGAACATTAGCGTTTTGCTCCTGCTGTAGGAGTTCCAGCTCGTAATATAAGATAAAAAAGCCTTAGTTTCACGTAAATACGCAAGATTCATGCGTTTCGAGCTGCCAAACAAGCCCCCATCGAATACAAAGTCGCTTTATATCGGAATCGAACATTAGCGTTTTGCTTCGGCTGTAGCCGTTCCAGCTCGTAATATGAGATCAAAAAGCCTTAGTTTTATGCAAATACGCAAGATTCATGCGTTTCGAGCCGCCAAACAAGCCCCCATCGAATGCAAAGTCGCTTTATATCGAAATCGAACATTAGCGTTTTGCATCGGCTGTAGGCGTTCCAGCTCGTAATATGAGATCAAAAAGCCTTAGTTTTACGTAATTACGCAAGATTTATGCGTGTCGAGCCACCAAACAAGCCCCCATCGAATGCAAAGTCGCTTTATATCGAAATCGAACATTGGCGTTTTGCTTCGGCTGTAGGTGTTCCAGCTCGTAATATGAGATCAAAAAGCCTTAGTTTTATGCAAATACACAAGATTCGTGCGTTTCGAGCCGCCAAACAAGCCCCCATCGAATGCAATGTCGCTTTATATCGAAATCGAACATTAGCGTTTTGCTTCTGCTGTAGGAGTTCCAGCTCATAATATAAGATAAAAAAGCCTTAGTTTTACGTAAATACGCAAGATTCATGCGTTTCGAGCTGCCAAACAAGCCCCCATCGAATGCAAAGTCGCTTTATATCGAAATCGAACATTAGCGTTTTGCTTTAGCTGTAGGTCTTCCAGCTCGTAATATTAGATCAAAAAGCCTTCGTTTTATATAAATACGCAAGATTCATGCGTTTCGAGCCGCCAAACAAGCCCCCACCGAATGCAAATTCGCTTTATATCGAAATCGAACACTTGCGTTTTGCGTTGGCTGTAGGCGTTTCCGGCTCGTAATAAGAGATAGAAAAGCCTAGTTTCACGTAAATACGCGAGATTTATGCGTTTCGAGCCGCCAAACAAGCTCCCATCGAATGCAAATTCGCTTTAGATCGAAATCGAACATTAGCCTTTTGCTTTGGCTGTAGGTGTTCCAGCTCGTAATATTAGATCAAAAAGCCTTAGTTTTATGCAAATACGCAAGATTCATGCGTTTCGAGCCGCCAAACAAGCCCCCATCGAATGCAATGTCGCTTTATATCGAAATCGAACATTAGCGTTTTGCTTCTGCTGTAGGAGTTCCAGCTCGTAATATAAGATAAAAAAGCCTTAGTGTTACGTAAATACGCAAGATTCATGCGTTTCGAGCTGCCAAACAAGCCCCCATCGAATGCAGAGTCGCTTTATATCGAAATCGAACATTAGCGTTTTGCTTCGGCTGTAGGCGTTCCAGCTCGTAATATGAGATCAAAAAGCCTTAGTTTTATGCAAATACGCAAGATTCATGCGTTTCGAGCCGCCAAACAAGCCCCCATCGAATGCAAAGTCGCTTTATATCGAAATCGAACATTAGCGTTCTGCGTTGGCTGTAGGCGTTCCGGCTCGTAATAAGAGATAGAAAAGCCTTAGTTTTACGTAATTACGCAAGATTTATGCGTTTCGAGCCACCAAACAAGCCCCCATCGAATGCAAAGTCGCTTTATATCGAAATCGAACATTAGCGTTTTGCTTCGGCTGTAGGTGTTCCAGCTCGTAATATGAGATCATAAAGCCTTAGTTTTACGTAATTACGCAAGATTCATGCGTTTCGGGCCATCAAACAAGCCCCCATCGAATGCAAATTCGCTTTATATCGAAATCGAACATTAGCGTTTTGCTTTAGCTGTAGGTCTTCCAGCTCGTAATATTAGATCAAAAAGCCTTCGTTTTATATAAATACGCAAGATTCATGCGTTTCGAGCCGCCAAACAAGCCCCCATCGAATGCAAAGTCGCTTTATATCGAAATCGAACATTAGCGTTCTGCGTTGGCTGTAGGCGTTCCGGCTCGTAATAAGAGATAGAAAAGCCTTAGTTTTACGTAAATACGCGAGATTTATGCGTTTCGAGCCGCCAAACAAGCTCCCATCGAATGGAAATTCGCTTTATATCGAAACCGAACATTAGCCTTTTGCTTTGGCTGTAGGTGTTCCAGCTCGTAATATGAGATCAAAAAGCCTTAGTTTTATGCAAATACGCATGATTCATGCGTTTCGAGCCGCCAAACAAGCCCCCATCGAATGCAAAGTCGCTTTATATCGAAATCGAACATTAGCGTTTTGCTTCTGCTGTAGGAGTTCCAGCTCGTAATATAAGATAAAAACGCCTTAGTTTTACGTAAATACGCAAGATTCATGCGTTTCGAGCTGCCAAACAAGCCCCCATCGAATGCAAATTCGCTTTATATCGAAATCGAAAATTAGCCTTTTGCTTTGGCTGTAGGTGTTCCAGCTCCTAATATTAGATCAAAAAGCCTTCGTTTTATATAAATACGCAAGATTCATGCGTTTCGAGCCGCCAAACAAGCCCCCACCGAATGCAAATTCGCTTTATATCGAAATCGAACACTTGCGTTTTGCGTAGGCTGTAGGCGTTCCGGCTCGTAATAAGAGATAGAAAAGCCTTATTTTTACGTAAATACGCGAGATTTATGCGTTTCGAGCCGCCAAACAAGCTCCCATCGAATGCAAATTCGCTTTATATCGAAATCGAACATTAGCCTTTTGCTTCGGCTGTAGGTGTTCCAGCTCGTAATATTAGATCAAAAAGCCTTAGTTTTATGCAAATACGCAAGATTCATGCGTTTCGAGCCGCCAAACAAGCCCCCATCGAATGCAAAGTCGCTTTATATCGAAATCGAACATTAGCGTTTTGCTTCGGCTGTAGGTGTTCCAGCTCGTAATATGAAATCAAAAAGCCTTAGTTTTATGTAAATACGCAATGTTTTTGCATTTCGAGCTGCCAAACAAGCCCTCATCGAATGCAAATTCGCTTTATATCGAAATCGAACACTTGCGTTTTGCGTTGGCTGTAGGCGTTCCGGCTCGTAATAAGCGATAGAAAAGCCTTAGTTTTACGTAAATACGCGAGATTTATGCGTTTCGAGCCGCCAAACAAGCCCCCATCGAATGCAATGTCGCTTTATATCGAAATCGAACATTAGCGTTTTGCTTCTGCTGTAGGAGTTCCAGCTCGTAATATAAGATAAAAAAGCGTTAGTTTTACGTAAATACGCAAGATTCATGCGTTTCGAGCTGCCAAACAAGCCCCATCGAATGCAAAGTCGCTTTATATCGAAATCGAACATTAGCGTTTTGCTTCGGCTGTAGGCGTTCCAGCTCGTAATATTAGATCAAAAAGCCTTCGTTTTATATAAATACGCAAGATTCATGCGTTTCGAGCCGCCAAACAAGCCCCCACCGAATGCAAATTCGCTTTATATCGAAATCGAACACTTGCGTTTTGCGTAGGCTGTAGGCGTTCCGGCTCCTAATAAGAGATAGAAAAGCCTTATTTTTACGTAAATACGCGAGATTTATGCGTTTCGAGCCGCCAAACAAGCTCCCATCGAATGCAAATTCGCTTTATATCGAAATCGAACATTAGCGTTTTGCTTCGGCTGTAGGCGTTCCAGCTCGTAATATGAGATCAAAAAGCCTTAGTTTTATGCAAATACGCAAGATTCATGCGTTTCGACCCGCCAAACAAGCCCCATCGAATGCAAAGTCGCTTTATATCGAAATCGAACATTAGCGTTTTGCTTCGGCTGTAGGCGTTCCAGCTCGTAATATGAGATCAAAAAGCCTTAGTTTTACGTAATTACGCAAGATTCATGCGTTTCGAGCCATCAAACAAGCCCCCATCGAATGCAAATTCGCTTTATATCGAAATCGAACATTAGCGTTTTGCTTTAGCTGTAGGTCTTCCAGCTCGTAATATTAGATCAAAAAGCCTTCGTTTTATATAAATACGCAAGATTCATGCGTTTCGAGCCGCCAAACAAGCCCCCACCGAATGCAAATTCGCTTTATATCGAAATCGAACACTTGCGTTTTGCGTAGGCTGTAGGCGTTCCGGCTCGTAATAAGAGATAGAAAAGCCTTATTTTTACGTAAATACGCGAGATTTATGCGTTTCGAGCCGCCAAACAAGCTCCCATCGAATGCAAATTCGCTTTATATCGAAATCGAACATTAGCCTTTTGCTTCGGCTGTAGGTGTTCCAGCTCGTAATATTAGATCAAAAAGCCTTAGTTTTATGCAAATACGCAAGATTCATGCGTTTCGAGCCGCCAAACAAGCCCCCATCGAATGCAAAGTCGCTTTATATCGAAATCGAACATTAGCGTTTTGCTTCGGCTGTAGGTGTTCCAGCTCGTAATATGAGATCAAAAAGCCTTAGTTTTATGTAAATACGCAATGTTTTTGCATTTCGAGCTGCCAAACAAGCCCTCATCGAATGCAAATTCGCTTTATATCGAAATCGAACACTTGCGTTTTGCGTTGGCTGTAGGCGTTCCGGCTCGTAATAAGCGATAGAAAAGCCTTAGTTGTACGTAAATACGCGAGATTTATGCGTTTCGAGCCGCCAAACAAGCCCCCATCGAATGCAATGTCGCTTTATATCGAAATCGAACATTAGCGTTTTGCTTCTGCTGTAGGAGTTCCAGCTCGTAATATAAGATAAAAAAGCGTTAGTTTTACGTAAATACGCAAGATTCATGCGTTTCGAGCTGCCAAACAAGCCCCCATCGAATGCAAAGTCGCTTTATATCGAAATCGAACATTAGCGTTTTGCTTCGGCTGTAGGCGTTCCAGCTCGTAATATTAGATCAAAAAGCCTTCGTTTTATATAAATACGCAAGATTCATGCGTTTCGAGCCGCCAAACAAGCCCCCACCGAATGCAAATTCGCTTTATATCGAAATCGAACACTTGCGTTTTGCGTAGGCTGTAGGCGTTCCGGCTCCTAATAAGAGATAGAAAAGCCTTATTTTTACGTAAATACGCGAGATTTATGCGTTTCGAGCCGCCAAACAAGCTCCCATCGAATGCAAATTCGCTTTATATCGAAATCGAACATTAGCGTTTTGCTTCGGCTGTAGGCGTTCCAGCTCGTAATATGAGATCAAAAAGCCTTAGTTTTATGCAAATACGCAAGATTCATGCGTTTCGACCCGCCAAACAAGCCCCATCGAATGCAAAGTCGCTTTATATCGAAATCGAACATTAGCGTTTTGCTTCGGCTGTAGGCGTTCCAGCTCGTAATATGAGATCAAAAAGCCTTAGTTTTACGTAATTACGCAAGATTCATGCGTTTCGAGCCATCAAACAAGCCCCCACCGAATGCAAATTCCCTTTATATCGAAATCGAACACTTGCGTTTTGCGTAGGCTGTAGGCGTTCCGGCTCGTAATAAGAGATAGAAAAGCCTTATTTTTACGTAAATACGCGAGATTTATGCGTTTCGAGCCGCCAAACAAGCTCCCATCGAATGCAAATTCGCTTTATATCGAAATCGAACATTAGCCTTTTGCTTCGGCTGTAGGTGTTCCAGCTCGTAATATTAGATCAAAAAGCCTTAGTTTTATGCAAATACGCAAGATTCATGCGTTTCGAGCCGCCAAACAAGCCCACATCGAATGCAAAGTCGCTTTATATCGAAATCGAACATTAGCGTTCTGCGTTGGCTGTAGGCGTTCCGGCTCGTAATAAGAGATAGAAAAGCCTTAGTTTTACGTAATTACGCAAGATTTATGCGTTTCGAGCCACCAAACAAGCCCCATCGAATGCAAAGTCGCTTTATATCGAAATCGAACATTAGCGTTTTGCTTCGGCTGTAGGTGTTCCAGCTCGTAATATGAGATCATAAAGCCTTAGTTTTACGTAATTACGCAAGATTCATGCGTTTCGAGCCATCAAACAAGCCCCCATCGAATGCAAATTCGCTTTATATCGAAATCGAACATTAGCGTTTTGCTTTAGCTGTAGGTCTTCCAGCTCGTAATATTAGATCAAAAAGCCTTCGTTTTATATAAATACGCAAGATTCATGCGTTTCGAGCCGCCAAACAAGCCCCCATCGAATGCAAAGTCGCTTTATATCGAAATCGAACATTAGCGTTCTGCGTTGGCTGTAGGCGTTCCGGCTCGTAATAAGAGATAGAAAAGCCTTAGTTTTACGTAAATACGCGAGATTTATGCGTTTCGAGCCGCCAAACAAGCTCCCATCGAATGGAAATTCGCTTTATATCGAAACCGAACATTAGCCTTTTGCTTTGGCTGTAGGTGTTCCAGCTCGTAATATGAGATCAAAAAGCCTTAGTTTTATGCAAATACGCATGATTCATGCGTTTCGAGCCGCCAAACAAGCCCCCATCGAATGCAAAGTCGCTTTATATCGAAATCGAACATTAGCGTTTTGCTTCTGCTGTAGGAGTTCCAGCTCGTAATATAAGATAAAAACGCCTTAGTTTTACGTAAATACGCAAGATTCATGCGTTTCGAGCTGCCAAACAAGCCCCCATCGAATGCAAATTCGCTTTATATCGAAATCGAAAATTAGCCTTTTGCTTTGGCTGTAGGTGTTCCAGCTCCTAATATTAGATCAAAAAGCCTTAGTTTTATGCAAATACGCAAGATTCATGCGTTTCGAGCCGCCAAACAAGCCCCCACCGAATGCAAATTCGCTTTATATCGAAATCGAACACTTGCGTTTTGCGTAGGCTGTAGGCGTTCCGGCTCCTAATAAGAGATAGAAAAGCCTTATTTTTACGTAAATACGCGAGATTTATGCGTTTCGAGCCGCCAAACAAGCTCCCATCGAATGCAAATTCGCTTTATATCGAAATCGAACATTAGCGTTTTGCTTCGGCTGTAGGCGTTCCAGCTCGTAATATGAGATCAAAAAGCCTTAGTTTTATGCAAATACGCAAGATTCATGCGTTTCGACCCGCCAAACAAGCCCCATCGAATGCAAAGTCGCTTTATATCGAAATCGAACATTAGCGTTTTGCTTCGGCTGTAGGCGTTCCAGCTCGTAATATGAGATCAAAAAGCCTTAGTTTTACGTAATTACGCAAGATTCATGCGTTTCGAGCCATCAAACAAGCCCCCATCGAATGCAAATTCGCTTTATATCGAAATCGAACATTAGCGTTTTGCTTTAGCTGTAGGTCTTCCAGCTCGTAATATTAGATCAAAAAGCCTTCGTTTTATATAAATACGCAAGATTCATGCGTTTCGAGCCGCCAAACAAGCCCCCACCGAATGCAAATTCGCTTTATATCGAAATCGAACACTTGCGTTTTGCGTAGGCTGTAGGCGTTCCGGCTCGTAATAAGAGATAGAAAAGCCTTATTTTTACGTAAATACGCGAGATTTATGCGTTTCGAGCCGCCAAACAAGCTCCCATCGAATGCAAATTCGCTTTATATCGAAATCGAACATTAGCCTTTTGCTTCGGCTGTAGGTGTTCCAGCTCGTAATATTAGATCAAAAAGCCTTAGTTTTATGCAAATACGCAAGATTCATGCGTTTCGAGCCGCCAAACAAGCCCCCATCGAATGCAAAGTCGCTTTATATCGAAATCGAACATTAGCGTTTTGCTTCGGCTGTAGGTGTTCCAGCTCGTAATATGAGATCAAAAAGCCTTAGTTTTATGTAAATACGCAATGTTTTTGCATTTCGAGCTGCCAAACAAGCCCTCATCGAATGCAAATTCGCTTTATATCGAAATCGAACACTTGCGTTTTGCGTTGGCTGTAGGCGTTCCGGCTCGTAATAAGCGATAGAAAAGCCTTAGTTTTACGTAAATACGCGAGATTTATGCGTTTCGAGCCGCCAAACAAGCCCCCATCGAATGCAATGTCGCTTTATATCGAAATCGAACATTAGCGTTTTGCTTCTGCTGTAGGAGTTCCAGCTCGTAATATAAGATAAAAAAGCGTTAGTTTTACGTAAATACGCAAGATTCATGCGTTTCGAGCTGCCAAACAAGCCCCCATCGAATGCAAAGTCGCTTTATATCGAAATCGAACATTAGCGTTTTGCTTCGGCTGTAGGCGTTCCAGCTCGTAATATTAGATCAAAAAGCCTTCGTTTTATATAAATACGCAAGATTCATGCGTTTCGAGCCGCCAAACAAGCCCCCACCGAATGCAAATTCGCTTTATATCGAAATCGAACACTTGCGTTTTGCGTAGGCTGTAGGCGTTCCGGCTCCTAATAAGAGATAGAAAAGCCTTATTTTTACGTAAATACGCGAGATTTATGCGTTTCGAGCCGCCAAACAAGCTCCCATCGAATGCAAATTCGCTTTATATCGAAATCGAACATTAGCGTTTTGCTTCGGCTGTAGGCGTTCCAGCTCGTAATATGAGATCAAAAAGCCTTAGTTTTATGCAAATACGCAAGATTCATGCGTTTCGACCCGCCAAACAAGCCCCATCGAATGCAAAGTCGCTTTATATCGAAATCGAACATTAGCGTTTTGCTTCGGCTGTAGGCGTTCCAGCTCGTAATATGAGATCAAAAAGCCTTAGTTTTACGTAATTACGCAAGATTCATGCGTTTCGAGCCATCAAACAAGCCCCCATCGAATGCAAATTCGCTTTATATCGAAATCGAACATTAGCGTTTTGCTTTAGCTGTAGGTCTTCCAGCTCGTAATATTAGATCAAAAAGCCTTCGTTTTATATAAATACGCAAGATTCATGCGTTTCGAGCCGCCAAACAAGCCCCCACCGAATGCAAATTCGCTTTATATCGAAATCGAACACTTGCGTTTTGCGTTGGCTGTAGGCGTTCCGGCTCGTAATAAGAGATAGAAAAGCCTTAGTTTCACGTAAATACGCGAGATTTATGCGTTTCGAGCCGCCAAACAAGCTCCCATCGAATGCAAATTCGCTTTAGATCGAAATCGAACATTAGCCTTTTGCTTCGGCTGTAGGCGTTCCAGCTCGTAATATGAGATCAAAAAGCCTTAGTTTTATGCAAATACGCAAGATTCATGCGTTTCGAGCCGCCAAACAAGCCCCCATCGAATGCAATGTCGCTTTATATCGAAATCGAACATTAGCGTTTTGCTTCTGCTGTAGGAGTTCCAGCTCGTAATATAAGATAAAAAAGCGTTAGTTTTACGTAAATACGCAAGATTCATGCGTTTCGAGCTGCCAAACAAGCCCCCATCGAATGCAAAGTCGCTTTATATCGAAATCGAACATTAGCGTTTTGCTTCGGCTGTAGGCGTTCCAACTCGTAATATTAGATCAAAAAGCCTTCGTTTTATATAAATACGCAAGATTCATGCGTTTCGAGCCGCCAAACAAGCCCCCACCGAATGCAAATTCGCTTTATATCGAAATCGAACACTTGCGTTTGCGTAGGCTGTAGGCGTTCCGGCTCGTAATAAGAGATAGAAAAGCCTTATTTTTACGTAAATACGCGAGATTTATGCGTTTCGAGCCGCCAAACAAGCTCCCATCGAATGCAAATTCGCTTATATCGAAATCGAACATTAGCCTTTTGCTTCGGCTGTAGGTGTTCCAGCTCGTAATATTAGATCAAAAAGCCTTAGTTTTATGCAAATACGCAAGATTCATGCGTTTCGAGCCGCCAAACAAGCCCCCATCGAATGCAAAGTCGCTTTATATCGAAATCGAACATTAGCGTTTTGCTTCGGCTGTAGTGTTCCAGCTCGTAATATGAGATCAAAAAGCCTTAGTTTTATGTAAATACGCAATGTTTTTGCATTTCGAGCTGCCAAACAAGCCCTCATCGAATGCAAATTCGCTTATATCGAAATCGAACACTTGCGTTTTGCGTTGGCTGTAGGCGTTCCGGCTCGTAATAAGCGATAGAAAGCCTTAGTTTTACGTAAATACGCGAGATTTATGCGTTTCGAGCCGCCAAACAAGCTCCCATCGAATGCAAATTCGCTTTATATCGAAATCGAACATTAGCCTTTGCTTTGGCTGTAGGTGTTCCAGCTCGTAATATTAGATCAAAAAGCCTTAGTTTTATGCAAATACGCAAGATTCATGCGTTCGAGCCGCCAAACAAGCCCCCATCGAATGCAAAGTCGCTTTATATCGAAATCGAACATTAGCGTTTTGCTCCTGCTGTAGGAGTTCCAGCTCGTATATAGATAAAAAAGCCTAGTTTCACGTAATACGCAAGATTCGCTTTATATCGAAATCGAACATTAGCGTTTTGCTTTAGCTGTAGGTCTTCCAGCTCGTAATATTAGATCAAAAAGCCTTCGTTTTATATAAATACGCAAGATTCATGCGTTTCGAGCCGCCAAACAAGCCCCACCGAATGCAAATTCGCTTTATATCGAAATCGAACACTTGCGTTTTTGCGTTGGCTGTAGGCGTTCCGGCTCGTAATAAGAGATAGAAAAGCCTTAGTTTCACGTAAATACGCGAGATTATGCGTTTCGAGCCGCCAAACAAGCTCCCATCGAATGCAAATTCGCTTTAGATCGAAATCGAACATTAGCCTTTTGCTTTGGCTGTAGGTGTTCCAGCTCGTAATATTAGATCAAAAAGCCTTAGTTTTATGCAAATACGCAAGATTCATGCGTTTCGAGCCGCCAAACAAGCCCCCATCGAATGCAATGTCGCTTTATATCGAAATCGAACATTAGCGTTTTGCTTCTGCTGTAGGAGTTCCAGCTCGTAATATAAGATAAAAAAGCCTTAGTGTTACGTAAATACGCAAGATTCATGCGTTTCGAGCTGCCAAACAAGCCCCCATCGAATGCAGAGTCGCTTTATATCGAAATCGAACATTAGCGTTTTGCTTCGGCTGTAGGCGTTCCAGCTCGTAATATGAGATCAAAAAGCCTTAGTTTTATGCAAATACGCAAGATTCATGCGTTTCGAGCCGCCAAACAAGCCCCCATCGAATGCAAAGTCGCTTTATATCGAAATCGAACATTAGCGTTCTGCGTTGGCTGTAGGCGTTCCGGCTCGTAATAAGAGATAGAAAAGCCTTAGTTTTACGTAAATACGCGAGATTTATGCGTTTCGAGCCGCCAAACAAGCTCCCATCGAATGCAAATTCGCTTTATATCGAAATCGAACATTAGCCTTTTGCTTTGGCTGTAGGTGTTCCAGCTCGTAATATTAGATCAAACAGCCTCAGTTTTAAGCAAATACGCAAGATTCATGCGTTTCGAGCCGCCAAACAAGCCCCCATCGAATGCAAAGTCGCTTTATATCGAAATCGAACATTAGCGTTTTGCTTCTGCTGTAGGAGTTCCAGCTCGTAATATAAGATAAAAAAGCCTTAGTTTTACGTAAATACGCAAGATTCATGCGTTTCGAGCCGCCAAACAAGCCCCCATCGAATGCAAAGTCGCTTTATATCGAAATCGAACATTAGCGTTTTGCTCCTGCTGTAGGAGTTCCAGCTCGTAATATGAGATCAAAAAGCCTTAGTTTTATGCAAATACGCAAGATTCATGCGTTTCGAGCCGCCAAACAAGCCCCCATCGAATGCAAAGTCGCTTTATATCGAAATCGAACATTAGCCTTTTGCTTCGGCTGTAGGTGTTCCAGCTCGTAATATTAGATCAAAAAGCCTTAGTTTTATGCAAATACGCAAGATTCATGCGTTTCGAGCCGCCAAACAAGCCCCCATCGAATGCAAAGTCGCTTTATATCGAAATCGAACATTAGCGTTTTGCTTCGGCTGTAGGTGTTCCAGCTCGTAATATGAGATCAAAAAGCCTTAGTTTTATGTAAATACGCAATGTTTTTGCATTTCGAGCTGCCAAACAAGCCCTCATCGAATGCAAATTCGCTTTATATCGAAATCGAACACTTGCGTTTTGCGTTGGCTGTAGGCGTTCCGGCTCGTAATAAGCGATAGAAAAGCCTTAGTTTTACGTAAATACGCGAGATTTATGCGTTTCGAGCCGCCAAACAAGCTCCCATCGAATGCAAATTCGCTTTATATCGAAATCGAACATTAGCCTTTTGCTTTGGCTGTAGGTGTTCCAGCTCGTAATATTAGATCAAAAAGCCTTAGTTTTATGCAAATACGCAAGATTCATGCGTTTCGAGCCGCCAAACAAGCCCCCATCGAATGCAAAGTCGCTTTATATCGAAATCGAACATTAGCGTTTTGCTCCTGCTGTAGGAGTTCCAGCTCGTAATATAAGATAAAAAAGCCTTAGTTTCACGTAAATACGCAAGATTCGCTTTATATCGAAATCGAACATTAGCGTTTTGCTTTAGCTGTAGGTCTTCCAGCTCGTAATATTAGATCAAAAAGCCTTCGTTTTATATAAATACGCAAGATTCATGCGTTTCGAGCCGCCAAACAAGCCCCCACCGAATGCAAATTCGCTTTATATCGAAATCGAACACTTGCGTTTTGCGTTGGCTGTAGGCGTTCCGGCTCGTAATAAGAGATAGAAAAGCCTTAGTTTCACGTAAATACGCGAGATTTATGCGTTTCGAGCCGCCAAACAAGCTCCCATCGAATGCAAATTCGCTTTAGATCGAAATCGAACATTAGCCTTTTGCTTTGGCTGTAGGTGTTCCAGCTCGTAATATTAGATCAAAAAGCCTTAGTTTTATGCAAATACGCAAGATTCATGCGTTTCGAGCCGCCAAACAAGCCCCCATCGAATGCAATGTCGCTTTATATCGAAATCGAACATTAGCGTTTTGCTTCTGCTGTAGGAGTTCCAGCTCGTAATATAAGATAAAAAAGCCTTAGTGTTACGTAAATACGCAAGATTCATGCGTTTCGAGCTGCCAAACAAGCCCCCATCGAATGCAGAGTCGCTTTATATCGAAATCGAACATTAGCGTTTTGCTTCGGCTGTAGGCGTTCCAGCTCGTAATATGAGATCAAAAAGCCTTAGTTTTATGCAAATACGCAAGATTCATGCGTTTCGAGCCGCCAAACAAGCCCCCATCGAATGCAAAGTCGCTTTATATCGAAATCGAACATTAGCGTTCTGCGTTGGCTGTAGGCGTTCCGGCTCGTAATAAGAGATAGAAAAGCCTTAGTTTTACGTAAATACGCGAGATTTATGCGTTTCGAGCCGCCAAACAAGCTCCCATCGAATGCAAATTCGCTTTATATCGAAATCGAACATTAGCCTTTTGCTTTGGCTGTAGGTGTTCCAGCTCGTAATATTAGATCAAACAGCCTCAGTTTTAAGCAAATACGCAAGATTCATGCGTTTCGAGCCGCCAAACAAGCCCCCATCGAATGCAAAGTCGCTTTATATCGAAATCGAACATTAGCGTTTTGCTTCTGCTGTAGGAGTTCCAGCTCGTAATATAAGATAAAAAAGCCTTAGTTTTACGTAAATACGCAAGATTCATGCGTTTCGAGCCGCCAAACAAGCCCCCATCGAATGCAAAGTCGCTTTATATCGAAATCGAACATTAGCGTTTTGCTCCTGCTGTAGGAGTTCCAGCTCGTAATATGAGATCAAAAAGCCTTAGTTTTATGCAAATACGCAAGATTCATGCGTTTCGAGCCGCCAAACAAGCCCCCATCGAATGCAAAGTCGCTTTATATCGAAATCGAACATTAGCGTTTTGCTTCGGCTGTAGGTGTTCCAGCTCGTAATATGAGATCAAAAAGCCTTAGTTTTATGTAAATACGCAATGTTTTTTCATTTCGAGCTGCCAAACAAGCCCCCATCGAATGCAAAGTCGCTTTATATCGAAATCGAACATTAGCGTTCTGCGTTGGCTGTAGGCGTTCCGGCTCGTAATAAGAGATAGAAAAGCCTTAGTTTTACGTAAATACGCGAGATTTATGCGTTTCGAGCCGCCAAACAAGCTCCCATCGAATGGAAATTCGCTTTATATCGAAACCGAACATTAGCCTTTTGCTTTGGCTGTAGGTGTTCCAGCTCGTAATATGAGATCAAAAAGCCTTAGTTTTATGCAAATACGCATGATTCATGCGTTTCGAGCCGCCAAACAAGCCCCCATCGAATGCAAAGTCGCTTTATATCGAAATCGAACATTAGCGTTTTGCTTCTGCTGTAGGAGTTCCAGCTCGTAATATAAGATAAAAACGCCTTAGTTTTACGTAAATACGCAAGATTCATGCGTTTCGAGCTGCCAAACAAGCCCCCATCGAATGCAAATTCGCTTTATATCGAAATCGAAAATTAGCCTTTTGCTTTGGCTGTAGGTGTTCCAGCGCCTAATATTAGATCAAAAAGCCTTAGTTTTATGCAAATACGCAAGATTCATGCGTTTCGAGCCGCCAAACAAGCCCCCATCGAATGCAAAGTCGCTTTATATCGAAATCGAACATTAGCGTTTTGCTTCGGCTGTAGGTGTTCCAGCTCGTAATATGAGATCATAAAGCCTTAGTTTTATGCAAATACGCAAGATTCATGCGTTTCGAGCCGCCAAACAAGCCCCCATCGAATGCAATGTCGCTTTATATCGAAATCGAACATTAGCGTTTTGCTTCTGCTGTAGGAGTTCCAGCTCGTAATATAAGATAAAAAAGCGTTAGTTTTACGTAAATACGCAAGATTCATGCGTTTCGAGCTGCCAAACAAGCCCCCATCGAATGCAAAGTCGCTTTATATCGAAATCGAACATTAGCGTTTTGCTTCGGCTGTAGGCGTTCCAGCTCGTAATATTAGATCAAAAAGCCTTCGTTTTATATAAATACGCAAGATTCATGCGTTTCGAGCCGCCAAACAAGCCCCCACCGAATGCAAATTCGCTTTATATCGAAATCGAACACTTGCGTTTTGCGTAGGCTGTAGGCGTTCCGGCTCCTAATAAGAGATAGAAAAGCCTTATTTTTACGTAAATACGCGAGATTTATGCGTTTCGAGCCGCCAAACAAGCTCCCATCGAATGCAAATTCGCTTTATATCGAAATCGAACATTAGCGTTTTGCTTCGGCTGTAGGCGTTCCAGCTGGTAATATGAGATCAAAAAGCCTTAGTTTTATGCAAATACGCAAGATTCATGCGTTTCGACCCGCCAAACAAGCCCCATCGAATGCAAAGTCGCTTTATATCGAAATCGAACATTAGCGTTTTGCTTCGGCTGTAGGCGTTCCAGCTCGTAATATGAGATCAAAAAGCCTTAGTTTTACGTAATTACGCAAGATTCATGCGTTTCGAGCCATCAAACAAGCCCCCATCGAATGCAAATTCGCTTTATATCGAAATCGAACATTAGCGTTTTGCTTTAGCTGTAGGTCTTCCAGCTCGTATTATTAGATCAAAAAGCCTTCGTTTTATATAAATACGCAAGATTCATGCGTTTCGAGCCGCCAAACAAGCCCCCACCGAATGCAAATTCGCTTTATATCGAAATCGAACACTTGCGTTTTGCGTTGGCTGTAGGCGTTCCGGCTCGTAATAAGAGATAGAAAAGCCTTAGTTTCACGTAAATACGCGAGATTTATGCGTTTCGAGCCGCCAAACAAGCTCCCATCGAATGCAAATTCGCTTTAGATCGAAATCGAACATTAGCCTTTTGCTTCGGCTGTAGGCGTTCCAGCTCGTAATATGAGATCAAAAAGCCTTAGTTTTATGCAAATACGCAAGATTCATGCGTTTCGAGCCGCCAAACAAGCCCCCATCGAATGCAATGTCGCTTTATATCGAAATCGAACATTAGCGTTTTGCTTCTGCTGTAGGAGTTCCAGCTCGTAATATAAGATAAAAAAGCGTTAGTTTTACGTAAATACGCAAGATTCATGCGTTTCGAGCTGCCAAACAAGCCCCCATCGAATGCAAAGTCGCTTTATATCGAAATCGAACATTAGCGTTTTGCTTCGGCTGTAGGCGTTCCAACTCGTAATATTAGATCAAAAAGCCTTCGTTTTATATAAATACGCAAGATTCATGCGTTTCGAGCCGCCAAACAAGCCCCCACCGAATGCAAATTCGCTTTATATCGAAATCGAACACTTGCGTTTTGCGTAGGCTGTAGGCGTTCCGGCTCGTAATAAGAGATAGAAAAGCCTTATTTTTACGTAAATACGCGAGATTTATGCGTTTCGAGCCGCCAAACAAGCTCCCATCGAATGCAAATTCGCTTTATATCGAAATCGAACATTAGCCTTTTGCTTCGGCTGTAGGTGTTCCAGCTCGTAATATTAGATCAAAAAGCCTTAGTTTTATGCAAATACGCAAGATTCATGCGTTTCGAGCCGCCAAACAAGCCCCCATCGAATGCAAAGTCGCTTTATATCGAAATCGAACATTAGCGTTTTGCTTCGGCTGTAGGTGTTCCAGCTCGTAATATGAGATCAAAAAGCCTTAGTTTTATGTAAATACGCAATGTTTTTGCATTTCGAGCTGCCAAACAAGCCCTCATCGAATGCAAATTCGCTTTATATCGAAATCGAACACTTGCGTTTTGCGTTGGCTGTAGGCGTTCCGGCTCGTAATAAGCGATAGAAAAGCCTTAGTTTTACGTAAATACGCGAGATTTATGCGTTTCGAGCCGCCAAACAAGCTCCCATCGAATGCAAATTCGCTTTATATCGAAATCGAACATTAGCCTTTTGCTTTGGCTGTAGGTGTTCCAGCTCGTAATATTAGATCAAAAAGCCTTAGTTTTATGCAAATACGCAAGATTCATGCGTTTCGAGCCGCCAAACAAGCCCCCATCGAATGCAAAGTCGCTTTATATCGAAATCGAACATTAGCGTTTTGCTCCTGCTGTAGGAGTTCCAGCTCGTAATATAAGATAAAAAAGCCTTAGTTTCACGTAAATACGCAAGATTCATGCGTTTCGAGCTGCCAAACAAGCCCCCATCGAATACAAAGTCGCTTTATATCGGAATCGAACATTAGCGTTTTGCTTCGGCTGTAGCCGTTCCAGCTCGTAATATGAGATCAAAAAGCCTTAGTTTTATGCAAATACGCAAGATTCATGCGTTTCGAGCCGCCAAACAAGCCCCCATCGAATGCAAAGTCGCTTTATATCGAAATCGAACATTAGCGTTTTGCATCGGCTGTAGGCGTTCCAGCTCGTAATATGAGATCAAAAAGCCTTAGTTTTACGTAATTACGCAAGATTTATGCGTGTCGAGCCACCAAACAAGCCCCCATCGAATGCAAAGTCGCTTTATATCGAAATCGAACATTGGCGTTTTGCTTCGGCTGTAGGTGTTCCAGCTCGTAATATGAGATCAAAAAGCCTTAGTTTTATGCAAATACACAAGATTCGTGCGTTTCGAGCCGCCAAACAAGCCCCCATCGAATGCAATGTCGCTTTATATCGAAATCGAACATTAGCGTTTTGCTTCTGCTGTAGGAGTTCCAGCTCGTAGTATAAGATAAAAAAGCCTTAGTTTTACGTAAATACGCAAGATTCATGCGTTTCGAGCTGCCAAACAAGCCCCCATCGAATGCAAAGTCGCTTTATATCGAAATCGAACATTAGCGTTTTGCTTCGGCTGTAGGCGTTCCAGCTCGTAATATGAGATCAAAAAGCCTTAGTTTTATGCAAATACGCAAGATTCATGCGTTTCGAGCCGCCAAACAAGCTCCCATCGAATGCAAATTCGCTTTATATCGAAATCGAACATTAGCCTTTTGCTTTGGCTGTAGGTGTTCCAGCTCGTAATATTAGATCAAAAAGCCTTAGTTTTATGCAAATACGCAAGATTCATGCGTTTCGAGCCGCCAAACAAGCCCCCATCGAATGCAATGTCGCTTTATATCGAAATCGAACATTAGCGTTTTGCTTCTGCTGTAGGAGTTCCAGCTCGTAATATAAGATAAAAAAGCCTTAGTTTTACGTAAATACGCAAGATTCATGCGTTTCGAGCTGCCAAACAAGCCCCCATCGAATGCAAAGTCGCTTTATATCGAAATCGAACATTAGCGTTTTGCTTTGGCTGTAGGCGCTCCAGCTCGTAATATGAGATCAAAAAGCCTTAGTTTTACGTAATTACGCAAGATTCATGCGTTTCGAGCCACCAAACAAGCCCCCATCGAATGCAAAGTCGCTTTATATCGAAATCGAACATTAGCGTTTTGCTTCGGCTGTAGGCGTTCCAGCTCGTAATATGAGATCAAAAAGCCTTAGTTTTACGTAATTACGCAAGATTCATGCGTTTCGAGCCATCAAACAAGCCCCCATCGAATGCAAATTCGCTTTATATCGAAATCGAACATTAGCGTTTTGCTTTAGCTGTAGGTCTTCCAGCTCGTAATATTAGATCAAAAAGCCTTCGTTTTATATAAATACGCAAGATTCATGCGTTCGAGCCGCCAAACAAGCCCCCACCGAATGCAAATTCGCTTTATATCGAAATCGAACACTTGCGTTTTGCGTTGGCTGTAGGCGTTCCGGCTCGTAATAAGAGATAGAAAAGCCTTAGTTTCACGTAAATACGCGAGATTTATGCGTTTCGAGCCGCCAAACAAGCTCCCATCGAATGCAAATTCGCTTTAGATCGAAATCGAACATTAGCCTTTTGCTTTGGCTGTAGGTGTTCCAGCTCGTAATATTAGATCAAAAAGCCTTAGTTTTATGCAAATACGCAAGATTCATGCGTTTCGAGCCGCCAAACAAGCCCCCATCGAATGCAATGTCGCTTTATATCGAAATCGAACATTAGCGTTTTGCTTCTGCTGTAGGAGTTCCAGCTCGTAATATAAGATAAAAAAGCCTTAGTGTTACGTAAATACGCAAGATTCATGCGTTTCGAGCTGCCAAACAAGCCCCCATCGAATGCAGAGTCGCTTTATATCGAAATCGAACATTAGCGTTTTGCTTCGGCTGTAGGCGTTCCAGCTCGTAATATGAGATCAAAAAGCCTTAGTTTTATGCAAATACGCAAGATTCATGCGTTTCGAGCCGCCAAACAAGCCCCCATCGAATGCAAAGTCGCTTTATATCGAAATCGAACATTAGCGTTCTGCGTTGGCTGTAGGCGTTCCGGCTCGTAATAAGAGATAGAAAAGCCTTAGTTTTACGTAAATACGCGAGATTTATGCGTTTCGAGCCGCCAAACAAGCTCCCATCGAATGCAAATTCGCTTTATATCGAAATCGAACATTAGCCTTTTGCTTTGGCTGTAGGTGTTCCAGCTCGTAATATTAGATCAAACAGCCTCAGTTTTAAGCAAATACGCAAGATTCATGCGTTTCGAGCCGCCAAACAAGCCCCCATCGAATGCAAAGTCGCTTTATATCGAAATCGAACATTAGCGTTTTGCTTCTGCTGTAGGAGTTCCAGCTCGTAATATAAGATAAAAAAGCCTTAGTTTTACGTAAATACGCAAGATTCATGCGTTTCGAGCCGCCAAACAAGCCCCCATCGAATGCAAAGTCGCTTTATATCGAAATCGAACATTAGCGTTTTGCTCCTGCCGTAGGAGTTCCAGCTCGTAATATGAGATCAAAAAGCCTTAGTTTTATGCAAATACGCAAGATTCATGCGTTTCGAGCCGCCAAACAAGCCCCCATCGAATGCAAAGTCGCTTTATATCGAAATCGAACATTAGCGTTTTGCTTCGGCTGTAGGTGTTCCAGCTCGTAATATGAGATCAAAAAGCCTTGGTTTTATGTAAATACGCAATGTTTTTTCATTTCGAGCTGCCAAACAAGCCCTCATCGAATGCAAATTCGCTTTATATCGTAATCGAACATTAGCGTTTTGCGTTGGCTGTAGGCGTTCCGGCTCGTAACAAGAGATAGAAAAGCCTTACTTTTACGTAAATACGCGAGATTTATGCGTTTCGAGCCGCCAAACAAGCTCCCATCGAATGCAAATTCGCTTTATATCGAAATCGAACATTAGCCTTTTGCTTTGGCTGTAGGTGTTCCAGCTCGTAATATTAGATCAAAAAGCCTTAGTTTTATGCAAATACGCAAGATTCATGCGTTTCGAACCGTCAAACAAGCCCCCATCGAATGCAAAGTCGCTTTATATCGAAATCGAACATTAGTGTTTTGCTTCGGCTGTAGGTGTTCCAGCTCGTAATATGAGATCAAAAAGCCTTAGTTTTATGCAAATACGCAAGATTCATGCGTTTCGAGCCGCCAAACAAGCCCCCACCGAATGCAAAGTCGCTTTATATCGAAATCGAACATTGGCGTTTTGCTTCGGCGGTAGGTGTTCCAGCTCGTAATATGAGATCAAAAAGCCTTAGTTTTATGCAAATACACAAGATTCGTGCGTTTCGAGCCGCCAAACAAGCCCCCATCGAATGCAAAGTCGCTTTATATCGAAATCGAACATTAGCGTTTTGCTTCGGCTGTAGGCGTTCCAGCTTATAATATGAGATCAAAAAGCCTTAGTTTTATGCAAATACGCAAGATTCATGCGTTTCGAGCCGCCAATCAAGCCCCCATCGTATGCAAAGTCGCTTTATATCGTAATCGAACATTAGCGTTTTGCGTTGGCTGTAGGCGTTCCGGCTCGTAATAAGAGATAGAAAAGCCTAATTTTTACGTAAATACGCGAGATTTATGCGTTTCGAGCCGCCAAACAAGCTCCCATCGAATGCAAATTCGCTTTATATCGAAATCGAACATTAGCCTTTTGCTTTGGCTGTAGGTGTTCCAGCTCGTAATATTAGATCAAACAGCCTCAGTTTTAAGCAAATACGCAAGATTCATGCGTTTCGAGCCGCCAAACAAGCCCCCATCGAATGCAAAGTCGCTTTATATCGAAATCGAACATTAGCGTTTTGCTTCTGCTGTAGGAGTTCCAGCTCGTAATATAAGATAAAAAAGCCTTAGTTTTACGTAAATACGCAAGATTCATGCGTTTCGAGCCGCCAAACAAGCCCCCATCGAATGCAAAGTCGCTTTATATCGAAATCGAACATTAGCGTTTTGCTCCTGCTGTAGGAGTTCCAGCTCGTAATATGAGATCAAAAAGCCTTAGTTTTATGCAAATACGCAAGATTCATGCGTTTCGAGCCGCCAAACAAGCCCCCATCGAATGCAAAGTCGCTTTATATCGAAATCGAACATTAGCGTTTTGCTTCGGCTGTAGGTGTTCCAGCTCGTAATATTAGATCAAAAAGCCTTAGTTTTATGCAAATACGCAAGATTCATGCGTTTCGAGCCGCCAAACAAGCCCCCATCGAATGCAATGTCGCTTTATATCGAAATCGAACATTAGCGTTTTGCTTCTGCTGTAGGAGTTCCAGCTCGTAATATAAGATAAAAAAGCCTTAGTTTTACGTAAATACGCAAGATTCATGCGTTTCGAGCTGCCAAACAAGCCCCCATCGAATGCAAAGTCGCTTTATATCGAAATCGAACATTAGCGTTTTGCTTCGGCTGTAGGCGTTCCAGCTCGTAATATGAGATCAAAAAGCCTTAGTTTTATGCAAATACGCAAGATTCATGCGTTTCGAGCCGCCAAACAAGCTCCCATCGAATGCAAATTCGCTTTATATCGAAATCGAACATTAGCCTTTTGCTTTGGCTGTAGGTGTTCCAGCTCGTAATATTAGATCAAAAAGCCTTAGTTTTATGCAAATACGCAAGATTCATGCGTTTCGAGCCGCCAAACAAGCCCCCATCGAATGCAATGTCGCTTTATATCGAAATCGAACATTAGCGTTTTGCTTCTGCTGTAGGAGTTCCAGCTCGTAATATAAGATAAAAAAGCCTTAGTTTTACGTAAATACGCAAGATTCATGCGTTTCGAGCCATCAAACAAGCCCCCATCGAATGCAAATTCGCTTTATATCGAAATCGAACATTAGCGTTTTGCTTTAGCTGTAGGTCTTCCAGCTCGTAATATTAGATCAAAAAGCCTTCGTTTTATATAAATACGCAAGATTCATGCGTTTCGAGCCGCCAAACAAGCCCCCACCGAATGCAAATTCGCTTTATATCGAAATCGAACACTTGCGTTTTGCGTTGGCTGTAGGCGTTCCGGCTCGTAATAAGAGATAGAAAAGCCTTAGTTTCACGTAAATACGCGAGATTTATGCGTTTCGAGCCGCCAAACAAGCTCCCATCGAATGCAAATTCGCTTTAGATCGAAATCGAACATTAGCCTTTTGCTTTGGCTGTAGGTGTTCCAGCTCGTAATATTAGATCAAAAAGCCTTAGTTTTATGCAAATACGCAAGATTCATGCGTTTCGAGCCGCCAAACAAGCCCCCATCGAATGCAATGTCGCTTTATATCGAAATCGAACATTAGCGTTTTGCTTCTGCTGTAGGAGTTCCAGCTCGTAATATAAGATAAAAAAGCCTTAGTGTTACGTAAATACGCAAGATTCATGCGTTTCGAGCTGCCAAACAAGCCCCCATCGAATGCAGAGTCGCTTTATATCGAAATCGAACATTAGCGTTTTGCTTCGGCTGTAGGCGTTCCAGCTCGTAATATGAGATCAAAAAGCCTTAGTTTTATGCAAATACGCAAGATTCATGCGTTTCGAGCCGCCAAACAAGCCCCCATCGAATGCAAAGTCGCTTTATATCGAAATCGAACATTAGCGTTCTGCGTTGGCTGTAGGCGTTCCGGCTCGTAATAAGAGATAGAAAAGCCTTAGTTTTACGTAAATACGCGAGATTTATGCGTTTCGAGCCGCCAAACAAGCTCCCATCGAATGGAAATTCGCTTTATATCGAAACCGAACATTAGCCTTTTGCTTTGGCTGTAGGTGTTCCAGCTCGTAATATGAGATCAAAAAGCCTTAGTTTTATGCAAATACGCAAGATTCATGCGTTTCGAGCCGCCAAACAAGCCCCCATCGAATGCAAAGTCGCTTTATATCGAAATCGAACATTAGCGTTCTGCGTTGGCTGTAGGCGTTCCGGCTCGTAATAAGAGATAGAAAAGCCTTAGTTTTACGTAAATACGCGAGATTTATGCGTTTCGAGCCGCCAAACAAGCTCCCATCGAATGCAAATTCGCTTTATATCGAAATCGAACATTAGCCTTTTGCTTTGGCTGTAGGTGTTCCAGCTCGTAATATTAGATCAAAAAGCCTTAGTTTTATGCAAATACGCAAGATTCATGCGTTTCGAGCCGTCAAACAAGCCCCCATCGAATGCAAAGTCGCTCTATATCGAAATCGAACATTAGCGTTTTGCTTCTGCTGTAGGAGTTCCAGCTCGTAATATAAGATAAAAAAGCCTTAGTTTCACGTAAATACGCAAGATTCATGCGTTTCGAGCTGCCAAACAAGCCCCCATCGAATACAAAGTCGCTTTATATCGAAATCGAACATTAGCGTTTTGCTTCGGCTGTAGGTGTTCCAGCTCGTAATATGAGATCAAAAAGCCTTAGTTTTATGCAAATACGCAAGATTCATGCGTTTCGAGCCGCCAAACAAGCCCCCATCGAATGCAATGTCGCTTTATATCGAAATCGAACATTAGCGTTTTGCTTCTGCTGTAGGAGTTCCAGCTCGTAATATAAGATAAAAAAAGCCTTAGTTTTACGTAAATACGCAAGATTCATGCGTTTCGAGCTGCCAAACAAGCCCCCATCGAATGCAAAGTCGCTT
Source organism: Stenichneumon culpator (assembly GCA_964017025.1). Taxonomy (NCBI): domain Eukaryota; kingdom Metazoa; phylum Arthropoda; class Insecta; order Hymenoptera; family Ichneumonidae; genus Stenichneumon; species Stenichneumon culpator. Next base: position 673,066 of record OZ024781.1, on the reverse strand, counting down.
TATATCGAAATCGAACATTAGCGTTTTGCTTCGGCTGTAGGCGTTCCAGCTCATAATATGAGATCAAAAAGCCTTAGTTTTATGCAAATACGCAAGATTCATGCGTTTCGAGCCGCCAATCAAGCCCCCATCGTATGCAAAGTCGCTTTATATCGTAATCGAACATTAGCGTTTTGCGTTGGCTGTAGGCGTTCCGGCTCGTAATAAGAGATAGAAAAGCCTTATTTTTACGTAAATACGCGAGATTTATGCGTTTCGAGCCGCCAAACAAGCTCCCATCGAATGCAAATTCGCTTTATATCGAAATCGAACATTAGCCTTTTGCTTTGGCTGTAGGTGTTCCAGCTCGTAATATTAGATCAAACAGCCTCAGTTTTAAGCAAATACGCAAGATTCATGCGTTTCGAGCCGCCAAACAAGCCCCCATCGAATGCAAAGTCGCTTTATATCGAAATCGAACATTAGCGTTTTGCTTCTGCTGTAGGAGTTCCAGCTCGTAATATAAGATAAAAAAGCCTTAGTTTTACGTAAATACGCAAGATTCATGCGTTTCGAGCCGCCAAACAAGCCCCCATCGAATGCAAAGTCGCTTTATATCGAAATCGAACATTAGCGTTTTGCTCCTGCTGTAGGAGTTCCAGCTCGTAATATGAGATCAAAAAGTCTTAGTTTTATGCAAATACGCAAGATTCATGCGTTTCGAGCCGCCAAACAAGCCCCATCGAATGCAAAGTCGCTTTATATCGAAATCGAACATTAGCGTTTTGCTTCGGCTGTAGGAGTTCCAGCTCGTAATATAAGATAAAAAAGCCTTAGTGTTACGTAAATACGCAAGATTCATGCGTTTCGAGCTGCCAAACAAGCCCCCATCGAATGCAGAGTCGCTTTATATCGAAATCGAACATTAGCGTTTTGCTTCGGCTGTAGGCGTTCCAGCTCGTAATATGAGATCAAAAAGCCTTAGTTTTATGCAAATACGCAAGATTCATGCGTTTCGAGCCGCCAAACAAGCCCCCATCGAATGCAAAGTCGCTTTATATCGAAATCGAACATTAGCGTTCTGCGTTGGCTGTAGGCGTTCCGGCTCGTAATAAGAGATAGAAAAGCCTTAGTTTTACGTAATTACGCAAGATTTATGCGTTTCGAGCCACCAAACAAGCCCCCATCGAATGCAAAGTCGCTTTATATCGAAATCGAACATTAGCGTTTTGCTTCGGCTGTAGGTGTTCCAGCTCGTAATATGAGATCATAAAGCCTTAGTTTTACGTAATTACGCAAGATTCATGCGTTTCGAGCCATCAAACAAGCCCCCATCGAATGCAAATTCGCTTTATATCGAAATCGAACATTAGCGTTTTGCTTTAGCTGTAGGTCTTCCAGCTCGTAATATTAGATCAAAAAGCCTTCGTTTTATATAAATACGCAAGATTCATGCGTTTCGAGCCGCCAAACAAGCCCCCATCGAATGCAAAGTCGCTTTATATCGAAATCGAACATTAGCGTTCTGCGTTGGCTGTAGGCGTTCCGGCTCGTAATAAGAGATAGAAAAGCCTTAGTTTTACGTAAATACGCGAGATTTATGCGTTTCGAGCCGCCAAACAAGCTCCCATCGAATGGAAATTCGCTTTATATCGAAACCGAACATTAGCCTTTTGCTTTGGCTGTAGGTGTTCCAGCTCGTAATATGAGATCAAAAAGCCTTAGTTTTATGCAAATACGCATGATTCATGCGTTTCGAGCCGCCAAACAAGCCCCCATCGAATGCAAAGTCGCTTTATATCGAAATCGAACATTAGCGTTTTGCTTCTGCTGTAGGAGTTCCAGCTCGTAATATAAGATAAAAACGCCTTAGTTTTACGTAAATACGCAAGATTCATGCGTTTCGAGCTGCCAAACAAGCCCCCATCGAATGCAAATTCGCTTTATATCGAAATCGAAAATTAGCCTTTTGCTTTGGCTGTAGGTGTTCCAGCTCCTAATATTAGATCAAAAAGCCTTAGTTTTATGCAAATACGCAAGATTCATGCGTTTCGAGCCGCCAAACAAGCCCCCATCGAATGCAAAGTCGCTTTATATCGAAATCGAACATTAGCGTTTTGCTTCGGCTGTAGGTGTTCCAGCTCGTAATATGAGATCATAAAGCCTTAGTTTTATGCAAATACGCAAGATTCATGCGTTTCGAGCCGCCAAACAAGCCCCCATCGAATGCAATGTCGCTTTATATCGAAATCGAACATTAGCGTTTTGCTTCTGCTGTAGGAGTTCCAGCTCGTAATATAAGATAAAAAAGCGTTAGTTTTACGTAAATACGCAAGATTCATGCGTTTCGAGCTGCCAAACAAGCCCCCATCGAATGCAAAGTCGCTTTATATCGAAATCGAACATTAGCGTTTTGCTTCGGCTGTAGGCGTTCCAGCTCGTAATATTAGATCAAAAAGCCTTCGTTTTATATAAATACGCAAGATTCATGCGTTTCGAGCCGCCAAACAAGCCCCCACCGAATGCAAATTCGCTTTATATCGAAATCGAACACTTGCGTTTTGCGTAGGCTGTAGGCGTTCCGGCTCCTAATAAGAGATAGAAAAGCCTTATTTTTACGTAAATACGCGAGATTTATGCGTTTCGAGCCGCCAAACAAGCTCCCATCGAATGCAAATTCGCTTTATATCGAAATCGAACATTAGCGTTTTGCTTCGGCTGTAGGCGTTCCAGCTCGTAATATGAGATCAAAAAGCCTTAGTTTTATGCAAATACGCAAGATTCATGCGTTTCGACCCGCCAAACAAGCCCCATCGAATGCAAAGTCGCTTTATATCGAAATCGAACATTAGCGTTTTGCTTCGGCTGTAGGCGTTCCAGCTCGTA